>CM031240.1:702066780-703266780 GCA_018340775.1 Taxus wallichiana var. yunnanensis
CAAACAATTTTTTGCTTTGATCACTATGTCAGAGGCCCTCAAAACTTTGTTCATCCCATAGGTTATATCATCATAGCTATGCTTGAATTTAAATACTTCAAGAAGTAGAAGAATTTACCATGGAAACTGTTCTCATTGCCACTGCGATTCTCGTCCCATGTCTTTTGGAATTGGAAATTTAAATCTATCATCTTCTCATTCAGAGCCCTCTTGATTGATGTTAGTTGTTCCAATAACGAGAGATTATCAGTACTTTCCCAAAATTGACTACAGAGAGGACTATGCACAATTGATCCCAATTTTGATTGAACCTATTGTTAGGATCTTAAACAATTGCAAATCCTTACCCTTAAAATAGGAAGCTAACAACTTAATCAGTAACATCCATTTCATTGACCTCGTGAATTGTACATAAATTTTTAATGTCTTGAATATGGTCAATAGGGGTTTATGATTCTATACGGTGAAAGTATGGAATTTTTTTAATGTTGCAATCGGGATTGGATTTTTTAGATTGAGTGTTAGTGGACTACTACCCATGAAGTTGACAAAAATATGTGGTAGTGCTTGATGAGCCATTATGAATGGTCTGAGGACCCTAGTTCATTGAATGAAGGTTCTATCAGATGGATTCATATAAAAGTCCTATTAGGTGGAGATGGTGTTCTTTATGGTCTTTATCCTTTCCTTCCTCTAGAGAGATAATTATAGGTACACAAATATTCCTTCTTCTCTCATCTCATATTTGGTTCAAATTCATCTCATTTACTTGAGCAACCTATGTCTTTCTATTACACCACCGATTTCTAACCCTAGGATTCACCTAATGTGTTGGGAAATGATCCTTTAAAGGTTAGGATTTTACTAAGACACACACCCGATCTTGATAAACTAGAGAAAAAAACTTTGAAGGGCATGAATGTTGAAATTGATAGTATAAGAAATTATGAAATACATAAATCCTTAAAATCCCGAAGTGAGAAAACTTTGAAATCCAAAAACTAAAATGTTCTGAAATCTCAAAATTTCAAAAATTCTAAAACCTTCAATTTTGAAATGCAAAATTTCTGAAATTATAAAATTAAGAATCTCTCGAATTCCTGAAATGTCCAAATTCTAAAATTTGGAAAAGTCTTAAATTCTGAAACCTGAAATTCTGAAATGTGAAAAATTCAAAATTCCAAAAATCAGAAATTTGAATTTTTAAGAATAAACTTTTATATTCAACCCTCGATCTATCCTTTGGTGAAATTTGGCCTTGTTTTGCTCATGAAAAACCTTTGAAAATTGATTTTGGAACATTATCCCTGCTATGAAACTCTAAAATCTGAAATCTTCTTTCTCCTAAGTCTAAATTTCTTGCAATTTCCTCCAAAGTTATAGAAATGACTTCTTTGTACAATTGGGCATGCCAAAACTATTTTGGAAAAATCACAACACCCCGAATCCTTACAATTTGAATGATTTAGGTAGTCGGTGTGAGTTTTCAAACATGGAGCTATCCTAAAGTGTGGGGCTTCACAAAATTGGATATCTCTCCAAGAAGGTCGATTCTATCCTAAACTAGTTGCAACTACTCTAAAGTGCAGAGAGTTTCTAATCTAACATTAATCTAATGATTTTCCAAGGGGAAAAAGATAGAAGGATTGCATAAAAATGAAATCTAATCCAACAAAAGGTGATGCACTAAGGAGTGTTGGAAAACTATAAATGCATGAGAATAAAAACAAGTAAATTGGGAGGGTGATCAAGAACCAAAAATCAAAACACCTACTACAAATCCACTTTGCAATAAACACAAAACCATCAAAACCCTGCAATGACAATTTAACAATGGTCAATAACCTGTAACTGTAATGAAAGATAAAACAAGATATAATAATCACAAGGGACGGTTGAAAAGATCCATAGATTTGTTTTATTACTCCAAATATTGATATAATACATAACATGAGTGGCCAAATGATAAAATATTTCATTACAATGTTCAATCGGGAGGCTTGAAACTCCACAGATTTCTCAATAAATAAAGGGAGGGAAATTTCAAAGTATCCAACAGTTTTTACAGAGCCCCTCCTCACAATTTATATAAGAAGAATTGAAGATAGGAGAGAGAGAGAGAGGTGGGTTCCAAATGCTCCAAAACCTATAAAAAATCATCATTATTTTCCTGCAATCATGGGAAAACCTACAAAATCATACTCCTTGTAACCTACCTTGTGTTTGAAGAAATGGACTTCATGATGCACCGGGTATGACCTTAGCTATTGAAAATTGATCATGATGTATCTCCTCCTAACTCATTAATTTATCATATCCCATGACATGGGGATCAAAAATACCTTTGCATTGACTGTAAGTTTGCCAAAAATTGTGGAGTATAGAAGGAGTTATCATCATTTATGCACAGGGTTACTTGTATAGCTCAATCTTCACCTACCCCTTGATCTTTGAATTTTGATCACTCCATTAAAATAACCTCTAAAGATCCCCTCCAAAAGTACAATTTTGTTAAAAATGGTCAAGGAATGTAAAAGTTATTCAATTTTAAATTCAGGAAAAGATTTGGCTCTACATCTATCCACAGAGCTACAAAAATTGAATGCAACTTTGGCCTCCCTCACACCATTAAGATGGTTTGTCTTAGCATCTAATGCTCCACCTAGTAACTTCAGGCCTCCCAAATGAATCGATGATCAATACATTAGCTCGGCGAGATAGATATTTCAGATTTTTTATTTATTTTCTTCAGACATCTCCAATGCTCCATTTCAGGATTTTACCACCAACAAATATGAAGTCAACCCCCAAAATGACTCGGTGACTACCGCTAGACTTCAGGCCTTCCTCGCTTCGAGTTTGGATCTTTCTGGCTTCAAAGGTTTCCCACTCGCCATTTTGGATTTTTCATCAACCATACCCCAAAATTGTGTGCCTTCGACCTCAAATAGGTGAGTTGACCCAAAAATGAATCACCTCACTACTTCATATTTCGGGCTTACGCCTTCGGAAAATCCTTCCTCACTGATTTCAATTTTTACTCACCACTTCCCGAAGTAAAACTCCGAAGTTATGTACCTCTAAGTTCTTAAATGTTCATACTTCATATTTATTTCATCTCGAACTAGATCACTCAACGAGTTATATAATGACCTATAAAACTTCCGTCATTAAAATCATGTCCAACCTCTAGCCATTTGATTGAGCGCAGAGGTGACTCCTCATGGTTCATCGTGTCGAGCCCACATGAGATCTCATTTTTTATTTTTCTTCCATGTTGAGCGACTCAGCCTTTCTTTCTACGAACACTTTACCTCAAAATCAATGTGAGCAATTTACAGAGATCACATCCATGCGCCATGGCTGACTAACTTGGCCCTCCAACATTTATTGATATCTAACCCTGTAACCTTGTTATTCACAACCGTGAATCTTTTTGCATCCACCCCCTTGATTATCTCATGTCTCAGCCCTCTTGGGCCTTCATTTCCTCTGTGAAGACTTAGCTTAGCTCACTGATCAACTTAGAGAGCCATATTGTTCACACGCATGCTGACACCCCGTGACCGCCGTACTCAATGTGGCTTCCAAGCGACATAGCTGAGCCATTTATCGAGCTCATTCCTCAGCTCACCAAATTGAGTTCTTCATTCATTTTTCCTGATTCACCTCAATATTTGTACCCATCCTAAAATCACCTCTGCAAGTTATTTTGATTCATTCCTATATTCGCTAAAATGAGCTACTTGCCATTTAGGCTCACCACCTCATGTAACTCCTTGTGACTCGTTGAGCTAGAAGATCTCGCCCAATCCCTAAACCTTTCTTTGTACGTTAGCACAAACTCATCATGTCGAGTTGGTGCCACTGGTACTCCTGACCCTTAGGCCTTTAATGCATCAGATGTAGATCCCAACTCGCCTGCACGATAGTGTCTCACTAATTCTCCCTGAGCTCGGTACACTTTCACGACATGTGAGCTCACCGAGCTAATTTTCAACTCAATGCCTCTTCAGGGCCTCTTTGGACAATTTTAATTTTTTTCTCAATTTATTGATAAAATGTTTTTGATGTGGAGGCTAAGTGGGAACTAATAAGGTGTCTCGGGGGCCATTTTTACCTTTTAACTATTTCTCTAGTTTTGGTTGAGTTCGGTATCAGGGCCAAATTTCCTCATTTTTAAAGTTGATCTTAAGGGTTAAAACCCAGAAGAGGAAAAAATTCCTCAATATGATTTTCACTCCTGAATTCCCTTAATGAACTCCCAAAACCTCAAACTACCTACAACTCAATTTCATCCTCATTATTTCCTTATCCAATATTTAGGTCCCTGCCAACCCTTGTTGGCCATTCGATCAAAGGGGATAAATAGATAACACTAACTATAAAGTGTAACTTACACGAGAATCTCTTTCACACCTCATTATTTTAACCCATTATTATAACACGTATCTTCAATAGGAGTTGTCATTACAACTCTTCACACCGCATACAATTTATTATAACATAATAACATATGAACTTAAAATATGTTCCTAAGAGTACATTTTCACCTCTCTCCTCACCCCAACCACTCTATGCACATGAAAAAGATAAATATAGTTTGAAAAAATAAATTCTATCTAAAAACTATCTACATGAAGTAAAAATAAATCAAAATGTCTTATTAGCATAATAAAAGCATACATGTGAGATGAGTTCCATGGGTTATTTCTCACACATCGAGCTCTGGAATTCCAAATCATTTAAATTTATAGATCTTAGAACTATCTCGGAAAGCATTCCATTTTGATTTCACATTAATATATCCTCCTCCCCCTAAAAATATTTATTTTAAAAGAACACAAAACATGAAAATACTAAAAATAGTTGTAATGAGACTCGGTCATCATTGTCTTCATATGTATAAACTATTATAGATAATTTGAACATTGATTATTAAAAATATTACATGAAATCTTCTGAGAACAATAAATCATCCATGGCTTTATTCGTTTCTATGCACAAATAGTCCTTTCATTAATGTAATTTCATGGCCTTATTGCTAGTGATAGACAAGAGGACATCTAATGTCCTCCAACATATAGTGCCTCCTTCCTTTTATTTCTTAGCTACTTAGTTATTACATTGAATTATAAAAATCATGCATATAAGACCTCCCACAAATTTATCTTATATCCAAGATGTTGATTTCATTTGATAATACATCCATAATAAATAATATGATTTTTTAACACTTTTGATACTAATATTGACTCTATTGACATAAAACATATTATGAAAGACAATTACAACACATATTGACAATACATGTAAGATTATAAGTTGAAAGAGATGACTACACAACCTAATGTAGGTGTACAAGGTGAAGAATAAGAGGTAAGAAAATATTCCTTAAATGAAGAACCAGAGAACAAGAATGAAGACAAAGTAGAAGAAGAAGTTTGTGGGCCATCTCAAGCTCAATGTGGATCAACTAAGGGTGATAATGCAGTAGTTGGCATAATAAATAGATCATGGAAAGCTCTCATAAGTATGTGGAGTTGTATTAATGGAGAGGATGAGATGAAAGTCAAGATGAATGCTAGAGAAAACTTGGAGCATGAAGAAGACAATGACATTGCAGATATAGAACAAGAAATGAAACATGAATAAGAGTATGATGTGGATGAACTAGAGCTAGTGAATGATGAAGAAGAAGACAAAGGATCATATGTAAGAAATGAAGAGAACAACAACCTATTCAATACACAGTCATGATGATGATGGAACAAAGTGAAGAAGCCTTTAGCAAAGCATAATTCATTTATGAATATTCAATACAAGATGAATATCAAGTAAGGAACCTCAACAAAGACCAAGGTGATGAAATGGATGAAGATAAATAATACATCATAATGGAGATCGAGAAGCAAAGAAGCTGAAAATTAAGTAAAAGATTAAGCTATGAGGATTACTATTTTCCTACCCTTCGAGTATGATACAAAAGCATCCTATAAATAAGTCATAAGGACATTAGTGGGCTTCTAAAGAGTGTTAATAATGTGTTTTAGGTTATTAGGTGTGGTTTTATTGTCTAAGTTAGAGTCTAGACCTTTCAATTTCAAATGTAGCATTTCCTCCAAAATGCTAGATTCAAAATTGTGAGGTCAACTTTAGTGTGTTTTTAAATTTTGACTCTATACTTGAATCTCATAAGATTTATAATTATATAATGAGGTCATATGTGATAATCAGGCCTCTCTAGAGGTCATAATTCCTAAAATATCTATTCCATGCAAGTAAGAGGCGTTCTAGATAAGGATGAATTTCAAATTGAGTGCTCATTATGCATTATGTTGTAACTTCGCTAACCAAAAATAAATAATATTGAGATAATGGAGGTAGAAATTGTATTAATAAGGATCATGTAATCGATGAAGACATTCCCATTCGAATGTAAATCAAGAAAAGCTTCAAGGAAGGAAAATATATTGTTTTGGATATGCATTGTAACTTGTAACTATGTGAATAAAATGTTAGTTGTTGAATGTTCATGGAGAACTTATGCATGTATGTTATAAGGATATAGTTGTCCTGTGAAGAGCATTTGTGCCAAAGTTGTGTGAAATATCATTGTGTGTATGTGTTAGAGTAAAATTGTGAAGCTTGATCAATGTAAGCAATCTGTGTTAATAGAATTCCAATCTTGGTAAGAGTGAAAAGATGTTTATTTCATTATATTAGCACATTTGGTTAGGTTTCAAATTTATTTAAAATACTACTTGAACAATGTATCCCGTGGAATGTGTTTCAACTTGATAATAGTACTTGAGAAGATAAAACTATGAGTGGGAAAAAGTAGGCCTGAGAGAGAGGAATTTTTTCAAATGTTGCATATGTGTATGGTATATCTCTAGGGGTTGTGAACGTTAAATGTCATGTTAAGCGGGATCTACGAACCTTTACATGTCTGCTTCTAATAGTTTGGCTATAAGCCTTCTTTATCTAGATTTGAATTAAATTGTAGGTTGTGTCACTTCGAAGCATGTTGTATTTGGTTTCTTGATAAAGTGTAGAGTCCCTAAGGAGGTTGAATCAATTCATGAATGCCAACTATTTAAAAATAGAAATCACCAATCCTAACAATATAACCCTTATTTCAATTGAGACAATCGATTCAGTACCACTTAAGTGAAACTAGAAAATCTTGGAGTTTTAGGATTCCTCCACCTCCATTGGTAAGGAAATAATCTTCCAAGAATTTTGATGGACCTCCATAGAAACTAATAAGTTTTGAATCAAGTGGAAAAAGAAGATATAACAAGAGGAAGCTTCTCGGGTCCCTCCATTGCACAATTAGGGTTTCTAAGAGTAAGAGTGCTTAAAAATATTCAAATGAAGAGTGTAGCCCTAAAATTTGTAGAAACAATATTGACCAAATTATTAAAGTGTTAAAATAATAGTTTTTGAATTTCATTGGTGTAACCAAAAGATATCCCTACCAGTCCTGATAAGACAATGTGCATAGTTTAGGGAAGGTTTATTGTTAGGGATGTTTAACAAAGGAAGTACATCTTAGGCTTTGAGTTCAAGCCTAAAATTTTAGAGGGAATTCAAAATCCTTAGTTGGTGCCCAAAAAGTCCATTATTTTACATTGAAACCCCCAAAAGACAAATATATGCATGATAGTGTGTCTAGATATAACTACTAAGGGTTTATAAGGTAAATTACAAAAAGAAAGAAAATAGGAGTTGTGTAAAGATCTAGAACTTGAAATTTTATGGGCATGTTAAGATAGATAAATGTGAACTAATGAGGATTTCATAACCTTTTGGGTACCTCTATAAGTGTAGATCCATGTTTGGTGCAACAACCATATTTTAAGGGCTTTTAAGAGTAGTCTTGTAAAGAAGGAGTGGTAGTGAGTTTTAAGTTGTGAATCCATTTATTCACTAAAGATAACAATGTTGTGAGTGTATGCATAGAGAGAAAGGGCTTGGAGGAGTTAAAAATCTAAGAAACTAGAGGTTGTATGCTTTGATAAGGAGTTAGAACAAAGAAAATAAGAACAAGAAATGTAAGTACTAGTGAGAGTAAATGAGTATCATGTCATTTGGATGAAGGATGAAATATTTAATTAATGGAGTGATGTGCTGAGGAGTTTTAGGAGAAGTGGGTGGTGAGTATAAGTCATTCAAGGTGTTATGGTGTAATTAAGGAAATTTTTGAGCTATTTGGACAAGTTTTAGCCATTATGGGCTTATAGATGATCATCCATATGTAGATATCTTGGGATAAGTTATTGTTTTCAATTCTCTTAAAGTCAATTATATGCTTGCATCAATAACACCTATCATGTATCCACCACTTTATAGAATGTACCTAATTGATTTTAAACCTTTGATTTATAACTACATGATGTCAATATCATTTACAATACAGCCGCTCATTTAATCTATAATGTATGTTGATAATGCTAATGATGTCTAGAATGTTTGGATTAGGTAATGAAAATATTATGAACTACATCGGTGTTAAATGTTATAAACTACGAGAGTGATGTCTAGGTGGAGTTAAATTCACCGATAGAGAGTCACTTTCAAATAGTATTACGGAAGGCTTTCCTTATGGCCATCTTACATGGAAAGGGTTAGGGTTTTCCAATCTACTCATCACCCCTGTACCTGTTAAAATTGTTGGGACCTTCATTCTTGAGAAAATCTAGAAAGTAACAAAATGTGTTAAACCTTGCTTCTATGTAAGGGGATAGATTTCATAATGGGATTTCTATCAACGACACTCTCTTTCGTGGTCACCATTTTTTCAATCTCAATAAAAATTAATAGATGAAGTCCTGGGAATCTCCGCACTCAAATTCTTTGAGTGTGGAATTTACACCATTTTTCTCTAAAAATGTGAAATATTTTCCATCTAAATTTAAAGCCCTATTTTGGATTTCCAACAAATATTAAAATAATTTTCACTCGGTGATCAATGCGAGTTCTTGATCACATGGTGCACAAACTTAATTTACATTCCTCTTGCTCTTGGTGGGTATATTAGAAATGGCATCTAGACACCCCAAGCTATGCAACAATAAAGCTAGTAAGGGTTATCGTTGGCTCTCACCCCATTTTCCCATGGTGGAAAAGCTCAATGTACGTTGGGAATGAATTCCACCTTATCCACCTAGGGATGGTGATTTGAATTTTTTTTTACTCTATCTATGGAGCCTAATGTTGCTCATTTTAAAGATCTATTTCGGATTTCCAACCAGGATCAAGATACTTTTCACACAGTGATCAATATAGTTCTTGACCACATGGTGTCTAAAATTTATGTTACATTCCTCTCTTCCTTTGTGGGAAGATTATAAATGGCATGTACGCACCCCATTCTAGAACTACAAATCTAGTAAGGGTTATCATTGGCTCTCACCCCATTTTCCCATGGTGGAAAAACTCAATGCACATTGGGGAATCCACTCAACCTTATCCACCTGGGATGGCGATTTGAAATTTTTTTGACTCTATCTATGGAGCCTAAGATTACTCATTTCCTCTAGTGTATTCTTCATCAAGGCCTCCCTATTAGATCTTGTCTTACTCAAATTTGGGTTACTATTCCCAAATGCCCATTCTGTGGACATATGGAGATGATATTGTATGTTTTTTGGTTATGTCCCAAAGTCCAAAATTTTAGGCTGGATTAATTAATTTTTCTTTCCTTCACATACTCATTTCTTCACTTGGTGACATATCCTTTTGGGAGACAATCCTAAGCTTCTTCCTATGTTCACCCTGATTTGGCATGTTTTCGAGGGGATATTATGTTTTGATTTTGAAAGAAAGAAATGATTTTTCTTTGTTAATTCTACACATGATCAATATTTATCCATTTATAATAAATCTATGGTGATCTCAAGTGTTCTTCTACAAATTCATATTCAATCCAATAAGGTGGCACTATAGGTGGAACACTTAAAGAACATGTTGTGCAACTAGGAGAGCCCCCTGCATTGTGGTTCATGTTCCTACTATCCCAATTTCACTCCTCAAGGTAATTTGGTTAACTTACATTATTTCTTCAAGATGAGCAAGTGGAAATGGCTTGAAGGAATTTTTTTCAATTTTGGGTACCTCTCTCCTTTTCTCTAACTCCCTTGTCCAAGAAAAATCCAAGGAGTTAGTAAAACTTACAAAAAATTGAAACAATGGAGTCACAAGCCTATTTTAATGCAAATTGGTTATGAGGGGTGTGGATGCATCCAATGTTGGTCGTACAAAGCTTTGTCATACCAAGTTCAGATTTGAAATGCTAAGGATGAAGAAAAATGGATAAAAAGTGAAAAAATATGTCCCAGGAAGCACAATTTCAACCAGGAGACAGATGGAACTGCATCATACAAATCACCGAAGGCGGTGTATTGTAGAAACATTAGGTATTTTTTTCCTGTGTGGTCCATGTGACATCTAGACACCAAGTACACATGGGACACACAAACCCAAAAAATCCACAAGAAAAGGAGATCTAGTCTAATGTGGGTAGTGTGGAGATTTTTTTCTAGGACGTCAGGACGTCGGGATGCGTGGGATGCACAAAGGTGAAAAATCTGCGGGAAAAATGAAATTGGAGAAGGAAGCCCAAGCATACAACGCAGACTGGGATAGATGGGACATCAAAATCTGAAATTTCTACATGTAAAGGAAAACAATGCAAATCAATTGTGGGCGGGCAGGCTTGGGGAGGATCTCTTTCCAAATGTATAATTTTTGGACCGCGGGCATGGGAGGAATTTTCACCAAATGTGAAAATTGCGGGGCCATGAGTCCGAGGGAGGTTTTTGAACTTTTGCAATTTTTCACAAATAATGCATTTTCTAACTATGGCCCCGCTGGCCCGAGGAGGTTTTTTCCCCAAAATGGAAAGTTGTGAAGTTGTGGGGTCAGGCCTAGGAGTTTTTTTGCAAAATGTGCAAAAAGAGATTTTTGAGCTAAATGTGCAAAAAAATAATTTTCAAGCATGGGGTACTTTTGGAAAAAGTGAAAATGCGGGTCTCTAGGGTTGTGGGAGGTTTTGTAATTTTGATATTTTTTTACAAATGGAGCAGTTTGAGATTTGAGGCCCTGGGATCCATTTTGCAAAACCTTGCACTTTCGCCATCTCTCGTATGGAAATTTAACAATTTTTATACCATTGAAAGCTATCGACATCCACTAAACAACTATGAATGGATATCTTGATTTGGATGGGACCAAGTTATTCAAAATTTTAAAATATAGTTCACCATTTTTAGGTTTTCCCAGGGTTCTTCACCTACCACCATAATGAGATGAATTAATGCATTTTGAAGGTGGTTGGAGCAGGAGTCTAAATTTTTATCCTCATCTCCTTCTCTCATTCCTCCTATATATTGTAAGGAAGGGAATTTTTCAAAAGGTTTGACATTCTAGATTTGTCACCCTCCCTTCTTCTCAGTCTCAGAGATGAATTCACGAGTTCAAACCTTCCATTAAAACTGTAATGCAAGCTTATGCCTCTTGGCCATTGTAGTGTATTATATCAATTTCTAGAATAACAATACATGAATGTGGATGCTTTTCAACCCTCTCTTGTGTTCATTGGCTCTTTCCTAATCTCTAATTATATTATTGGTTATCTGTGGCTTGGTGGTTGTATTAAATTTTTATGGTTTGTGTTTAATGGAAAAATAGGTGTTCAACATTCCTTTGGTGCATCACCTTTGTTATTTTAGGTTTATTTTCTTGCATCTTCTTAACCATGTATCCTTAGAAAGTTAGAGTAGATTTTAGAGTAGAACCTCTGTAATTTTATGTGTGCATGTGAATAGAGGGATATGAACCGGCCTTCATCCAGAGAGCTCTTTCGATTGCAAAGTCACACACTTTGAGAGAAGTTCCATGTTGTATAATCACACTAAAAGTATCAACCCATCGAGTTGTAGACATTTAGGGGTTCTGTTAATATGAATAAATATTTTTGGCATGTTGGGTGGGACCAAGAGGTAATTCTAGAAGTGTTAAAGGCATTTTAAAGAAATACGGATAAAGAAATTGTAAATTCTCTAATTTCGTGTTTTTCACCCATGTGGCTGAACTCCAAAATCAATTTTTTGAGGCTTAACTTACTCAAAACAATTCCAAATTTCACCAGTGATGGTTCTAGAGGTAATCTTCAAAAGGGTATTCTTGTTTTTTGAAATTTGAATTTTGAAATTTTAGAATTTTTGGAATTTTGGGTTTTGAGATTGTCATTTCAAATTAAATTTCAAACTCCAAAACATCAAAACAGAGGTCCCCAAATTTTTATTTTTGATTTTGTTGAGTTTTGTGTGTAAATATATAAAATCCATCCTATAGAGGCTCATTTCCCAACACATATGGTGACTCGATGTGATATAATTCAGGTGGTGTAGCAAAGAGTTGCCTAAGTACATGAATAGAGTTCAAACTAGGTCTAATAACAAAAAAGAAGGTTATTTATTTACTTACAATTGTCACTAGGAAGAGGAAGGAGAGGAATAAGACCAAAATATCACCATCCTCACCTAACATGACTTTGTCTATGCCTCAACCTAATAGACATTTTCTCGCATCAAAATCATAATGGCTCATTTATAACCCAATCCCTTTTTGAACTTAACGGGTAGTAGTCCACTTTTCCTAAATGGTCAAAATCATGTCCTAGTTGTAGCACTAAATAATATTCCCTAGTTCACAAGAGAAAATCATAATACTCCTATTGACCACATCCAAGACATCGTCAATGTTTGTGCAATTCACGAAATAAATGAAATGGATATTGCGGTAAAGTTGGTATCTTCATCATTCAAGGGTAAAGCTTTTCAATGGTTTAGGAGCCTAGCAGTAGGATCTATTCAGAACTAGGACTAGTTATGTTTAGCTCTTTGCAATTAGTTTGGAGATAGGGCAGTCAATTTGTCTCTATTGGAAAAATTGACAACAATCAAAAGGGATCCTAATGAGAAAATGACAAATTTCAATTTTTGTTTCCAAAGGACATGGGACAGGATTCCAATAGCTTTCGGACCAACCACCCAAGGAGCATTCCTTTACTTTTTCAAGGCTATAAATTTATACATAGCCATGATGATCCAATCAATGGGAGGAACAATGTTGTCAGAGCTATGACATAACTATTAGAGCTTAAAATTGCTTGATTCAAGATGGAAAGCTAACACCAAGGCCACCAATGCCTCTCTAGCTGACATGGGAACTCCCGCAATTAGTAAAATTCCAAATTTGAATCCCATTCCACCCCTAGAAATCAAAGCAACAATGAGGATTCTACTTATTCAAGCACTTCAAAAGAATTGCATGAGGTTATGAAGCAATTGCAGAACCTAGGAAATGAGCTAGTGACTATCAAGAGATAACAAGCTCAAAGTTCTAGGCCATATCAGCCTCAAACTCAACACCAAGATAGGCCCCCATATCTGCAAAATAGAACACTAAATCATGTCATGAATTAAAATTCAAATCAAGGACAACCTCAAGTTGCTAATTCATTCTAACCATATGATCAAATGCATCTTTGACATCAAAATATTTGGTTCCAACATTAAACATCATGTCCCGTGAGTACGACTAGTGTACCCCTATAATCTACCTCACAATCAATCAACATGTTTCAATGGTGCACTAAACTAGGCCTTGATGGTACAGACCATTGGTGTGTCCCAAGAACCAATTCAAGAGGGAAATCAATAGCAAGAAACCCAACAAGAGGTACCTCTAATGGAAACCACATTGGTTAATTGGAAAATAGAAGACTTCTATGGGTTAACCAACCACCATTCCAAGTCATGGTTGTCAATACATGGTCAAAGAAGAGGAACATAAAATAGGGACAACCGTCTAATCCAATTATTTCTTAGCCCGTTTCTATACAACAAGGAGTTGGTAGACCGAGTGGAGCCACGAATATGAAAAATCAGCCTAACACACCCGTGCTTGCAACAACACATGTGCCCATCAAGACTCCAGAAAATGTTGTGCCAAGTAAAGGAAAATAGAAGGATAATTCATCCCCTTTTAACATCATCGATCAGATGAAGAAAACACATGTGAACATCTCCATGTGGGAATCACTTGAATTCCCGGGATAATGATATTTATTACAAGCTACAATGTCTAATTGGTCTTTCTCAAATGGGTCAATCTAAGGGAAGGAGAAAGTTCTCACTAATGTAGTGCAACAAGATGGGGGTCAACCAAGCAATAATTTGAAGCCTCCACCATTCTATGTGTCATTGATTTTTGGGAACCACTTGGTACATAATTGCATGATCAATTCGGGGCAAATAGTTCAGTGATGCCAAAGTAGATAGTAGATCAATTGGGTCTAAGGTATGAGCCAGTGTGAAGGGAGTAGTGCAACTTGATGGAACAACAGTGGGAACAGTTGGGATCATCAAAGGGTTAAGCCTTACATTACATGCATGTCCAAATGTCACAGTCTTATAGGATGTGTCTGTAATTAACCTTCCACCTCTCTTTGCACTATGTTTATCAAGGGATTTCACAGCCAAAATTGGTGGGTACCTATCTACAAATTGTTCACACATGATTTTTAGAACAAGGTATGGAGCCAAAGCAATAGTCATGTTAGAATGAACTACCAATTTCCACATTGAGCCTCATGTGCCAAGTCCTATCAATGAAAATTGCTCATCCTTTGATCAAGAAGAGTGTTCAAATGATCTAGAAACTAGTACTAAGGTTGAGGGTATTCCATATTTGACTCTGGATGAGTGGGAAAACAAAAGGCATGAATTTGACCCATACAAGGAAATTGAAGAATCTTAAATGGGTGTATATTATGTACACGAAGAAAATTCACCCATTCCTAACATCAGTAAACCTCGAAAATAATGATGAAAATGAAGTTTGGAAACTATTTTTTGATGGCTCAAGAAGCAAACAAGGTGCTAGAGGTGGTGCAATGTTGGTTTCACCACGAGCATCAAGTATTATTCAACTTTCAGATTTCATTTTTCATGCTCAAACAACATTGCTGAATATGAGGATTTGATTCATGGACTCCATTGGGCCAGGAAAAGAGGCATAAAGAATTTGCAAGTATTTGGTGATAGTGAGATGATTTTGAATCAATTTAGAGGATAACATGATGAAAAGAATGGCCTTATCAGAGCTACAAAAACAAGGTATGGCACCAAATTGAGGATTTCAAAGCCTTCAACATTATGTCCATACCTAGGAAGAAAAATAAAGTCATGTGGATAGGATCGTAGGAGTTGGAGCAATTTTTTATGTGGTGGATAACAACAAATGGAAAAAACACAACCACATATCCATGTGATTATAAGGCTAAGCCCCATAAAATAACAATAATTTGGCAGTGTTTGAGAACAATTAGTAGATTGTCAATTTATTGTAAGATGAGGCTTAGTGTTCAGCTAGGAATCAAGATAAATTAGAGTAGCACTATGGCGACCAAATATTGTAGTTGTGGACAACCAAGCTTTGCAATGGTTTAGTAACATTGAGTCTATCTTCAATCCTAATGACCAATTTTTAAAGAGAAGGATAATATACAAGTCAAAGGAGAATATTCAGAGCCAATGATGGTTGGGAAGGAAAAATATTCACATTTGAAAAGTGGCCACCAAGAAAGAGAGCTATGAGTTCATAAAACTTTCCCAAGTGTTTCCAGATGTTTTCGCGTGGAACCGTGAAGACCTACAAGGATTTAACCAAAATTGGCACAACATACAATTGAACTGGATCCAAATGCTAAGCTCATCAAGCAAAATAAAAGACCATTCAAGCCTCACATTGAGCCTCTCGATGAAGAAAGACTTGAACAAGCTAATAGAGGCAATAATTATATTACCAATCAAAGCATTCAAATTGGGTTGCAAGCTTGGTACCAGATTAGGAAGAAGAATGGAGAAATCAAGTTGTGCGTGGACTTCTGAGAATTGAATAGGAATCTCTCAAAGACCACTACCCACTCCCTTCAATGGAGAAAATATTTCAAGTGGTATCTGGTTCAGAGATATTATCTCTCCTATGTGGCTATTTAGGATACAATTAGATAATGGGAAAGAGAATGATCAATTCAAGATAGATTTCACCACCAAGTGGGGCACCTATGCCTACAGGAACATGCCATTTGGGTTGTCAAATGATGGAGCCACTTTTGAAAGGGAAATGGATATGGAATTTAAAGGGGTTGATCAACAAAATAGTATTGATATATCTTGACAATATCACCATGTTTTCCAAAAATGCAGCAAATCACCTCTTTCATCTGAGATAGGTATTTCAAAGGTGTCAAATATTTGGGGTATCATTAAATCCCAAAAATGCATATCCACAGCTCACGATGGAAAGCTTCTAGGCCATATTTTTTCAAATGAGGAATTGAAAATTGACCCAAAGAGAGTCAAAGATATTAGAGAATTTCCATTTCCAAGCCATAAGAAGGCTCTTCAAAGCTTCTTAAGAAGGATTAATTTTTTCTCGCATATTTGTTCCAAACTTTGCAGCTTATCGTAAAAACCAATAACACTAATGTTAAAGAATAACATGGAATTTAAGTGGACAGATGAAGGAAAGGAAAGTTTTGAAGCAATAAAATAAGCTATATCACAAGCTCCAAATCTCGTCAATATAGACTTATCAAAGGATTTCATACTATATTCCTTAGGTGGTGGGGACACAATTTCGTAATCCTAGTGCAACATAACAAAGAGGGTTTCAATAGCCGTATCCTTCTTCAGTCAAAGTTTGGAGGAATATGAAGTAAGATAATCCTTCATTTAAAAACATATCGTTGTAGTGATCAAATCTTAAATAAATTCAATCACCTAGTCTCAAATAACAAGATTCAGTTGTTGGTATCTCATGTAAGAGTCAAGGACTTCCTTTTGAACAAATATCTAAATGAGAAACGTGTAGGATGGATCATTCGTGTCATGGAATATGACATTGAAATTAAGTTCACTAAGTTGGTTTATGGAAAGGGATTATGTGAACAAATAGCCTCAAGTCAACAAGTTGAATCAAGTAATGAAAACGAAGTTGTTTTGGTGCTACACGATGGTCGAGAGTAAGAAAGTGAGGACTTTCCAAAGCCTTGTTGAACTCACAATATGATGCACTTCCTACAAAAATGACTATGCCCTCCAGAAATGAGCAAATCAAAGAGGAGATACTTCAGATTACAATTCATTCCATATGTGCTTTTTGATGGTGTTTTGTTCAAGAAGGACATCAATGGATTTCTATTGAGGTGCATTGGGACATGTCAAATTTAGAGGGTGTTATAAGATGTTCATGATGGAGATTTCAGAGGAAATTTTCCCCATGGATAACATCCCTCAAGATAATGAAGGTAGATACTCTTGATCCAAAGTGTTCGTGAATTCTACACATGGATCAAGAAGTGCAATAAATGTGTGTTCTTACGGAAAAGAAAGATTAGTACCACTTCAATTGCATCCAATTTCAATTGGCTAGACATTCATGCAATGGGGATTAGAATTCATCGGGGTCATCAATCCAAATTCAAGAAAGGCCACAAGTGGATACTCACAGCAATAGACTATTTCACCAAGTGGACCGAGGTGGTAGCACTCAAAGAAGAAAACGAGTATAGTATACTGGACTTCTTTGAAGGAATAATAACCATATTTAGTGTACCATCCACTATCATATTAGACAATGCTTTTTGAAGTCATAGGTTCCAAGATCACGAGAATGGGTTATCAATAATGGAATCTACTTGAGAACCTCTTCAAACTATTACCCACTGGGCAATGGGTGGAAGAGTCCACAAACAAGAATTTTCTAAGAATCATTAGAAAAACTTGTTGATGCATAATCACAACACCCTTGAATATCTCGAAATGCAATGATGGGTTGAGACTCTTAGTGTGATTACATAACATTGAGATTTTCCCAAGTGTGGTTCCTTACAAATAAAAAGCTCTCCAAATAAGGCCATTACTATTCCTCTATTTAGGTGCACATATACAATTGCATAGGATCTACTCTAAGACCTACTCTAACTTGCCAAGGAGACGGGGTTGAGAAGATGCAAGAAAATAAACTTAATCTAACCAAGGTGATCCTCCAAAGGAATGATGAACAACTATTTTTCCAATAAACACAAACCATAAAAATGCAATATAATAAACATGCACAGGTAACCAAGAATTCAATGAGAGATCATTTGAATGAAATTAATACAAGAGAGGGTTGAAATCATCCATAGACTTAGTTTCTATTGATCCAAATATTGATACAATCCATTACAATGGCCAAGAGGCAAAAACATTCATTACAGTTTGAATGGGTGGTCTAAACTCCACAAATCCACCTACATATGAGAGAAGAAGGGAGGGGAAAAACAAGAATGTCCAACCTTTTGAAAATTCCCACATTACAATTTATAGGAAGAAAAAGAGAGGGAGAAGAGTGGAATTTGAAATATACCCCAACCACTTCCAGATTGCATTTAATTCATCTCATTATGGTGGTAGGTGAGAACCCTGGAAAACCCTAAAAATGGTGAACCGTATTTTGAATTTTTGAATAACTTGTTCTCACCAAAATAAAGATACCCTATAAGCTTTCCAAAAAGTCCTCTCTTGCATGAATCTGGCTCCCAATCGAAAGTTATAGCCATTTGAATATTTCCCGAGTTAGGGTCTACTTCCTTTCGTGTTCGGGTTCTCCTTTACATTTGCATTGGGTTTGGAGGGTGCCTCAACATGTGTTTGATGCTTATGTTTTCCCAAAACCTAGTCCGCTAGTGTTGCCAAGATTTCCTTTGTTTCGGGTTCGGAAGTTGGACTTGCATATGTATCGGGTTTTGAAGGTGGCTCGACATGTTTGCCCCCCATGTTTTCCCAACTTGTTTCCCAATTACAAAACCTGATTTTCCTAGGTAGTGTTTTGGGTTTTCAGACCTATGCAACATATTTTCTTTGTGTCGGGTTTTCGACCATGCAATGTATCCCCCAAAACCCAAATGAAGGATTTCGGAGGTCGGGGACCTGTTTGATAACCTCCATAACTGAAATGAAGAATTTAGAATTCCAGACTTGTTTTGCATGCATGAAAACCTGAAATGACCTTGGCGAGAGTAGAGGCATGCAATGCACCGTCTGAAACCCGAAATGAAGGATTTCAATTTTCCTTGATTTCCATATTTTGTTGTTGTATATATTTACATGGGGGTAGATATATATAATAATTTGGTGACTCAACGGGATCACCACCCTGCTAGGTAGAAGATCGGTGGCCTTTTACAATCCATTGGGCATGTAATCATAAGCAATAACCTCAAACCAACCTGATATCCGATCCCAAGCCCGATACCGTAAATCCTTCTCTGAGCGCACGCCGAACTATAGAAATTCAACCTGGGAGCAACAAAACCTATGCCAAAGCACTTAGGGAAACTAAAACCTAACTATGACAAGACAACATGCATACACACTTAGAGGAATTAAAATATAGGATAATATTTACAAGGGTAAACCTTTTTTTTCAAAGAGTAGAATGTTTAAGATAGATTTTATTAACCAAAATAGAGACTTATTCTCCATCTAATGTTGAAAATTAGAAGGCATTACTATTCTTACATCCGGTGACAATGTAGGCGCCACTCCAAATGGCATCAAACTTGGAATGCCTTCCTAGATTTTCCCGACCTGCATCCCATTTTAGAACTAGGTCCCCTTCCTAGAAGATTCTTGCTCTTGCTTTCTTATCAAACCATCTTTTTACTAAGGCCCAATCTTTCTAATAATTTGAACTACATGTTCTCTAATTTATTCCAATTCAATCAAATTTGCATACCTGGCTTCCATTGGTTTGAAGTTAGACAATTCCAACTACTTCATGAGCTCCAATGCATGTAGTTATAATGATATAGGCAATACTACCTCTTTCCCATAGACCAACTTGAAGGGAGAATTACCTGTAGACCTCTTTGGAGTTATCTTGTCAGCCCATGATGCTGATTTTATCTTGGTATGCCATGTTCTTATGTTTTCATCTAGAGTTATTCGGATGATTCTTAGCAAATTCTTGTTCATGGAATTTGCTATCCATTACCCTACGGTAATAGTTTGAAGAGGTGCTCAACTAGATTCCATTCTTGACATCCCATTCTGTAATCTTGGAACCTATGATTGGAAATGCATTATCTAATATGATAGTGGCTATAAACTGAACTTGGTCACTATTCCTTTATAAAAGTCTAGTATGTTAGACTCATTTACTTCTTTAGCACTATTGCTTCGGTCCACTTGGTGAAATAGTCGTTTCATGAGAATCCACTTGTGGCCTTGGCTTGAGTTCGGATTGATGACCTCGAAGAACATCAATGGTATCAATTACTAGTTTAGTGACCTTAATTTTGATGTCATATTCCATGACACAAGTGATCCATCCTACATGTTTCTCATTCGGATCCTTGTTTAGAAGGAAGTCCTTAACTCCGCATAGAGACCAAAATTGGATCTTGTTGTTTGAGACTAGGTTCTTGAATTTCTTTAAGCTCCTTATCACTGCAAGGACATGTTTTTTGATGAAGGAGTACCTAGTTTCATATTCCTCCAAGCCTTGACTAAAGAAAGCTATAAGTTGTTCTTATCCCTCTTTTTTTGTTATACCAGGATTACATAAATTGTGTCCCCACCACCAAAGGCATATAGCATGAAATCCTTGGAGAAGTCTAGATTGACGAGAGTTGAAGCTTGAGATATAGTCTCTTTATTGCCTCAAAACTTACCTTGCCTTTAGTTGTCCACTTAAATGCCATGCTCTTCTTTAACATCAGCGTTATTGGTTTTACGAGAGATGTAAAGTTTGGAACAAACCTACGAAAAATTGATTCTCCCTAAGAAGCTCTAAAGAGTCTTCTATGACTTGTAATGTAATGCTCGAATTTCAACTCTTTCCTAGTCAATTGTTAATCCCTTTTGAAACAATATGGCATTTTTCGGTCAAGAATATGCATGTTTTGGGATTCACCATACCACGAATCTTCTACACCTCTAAAATACCTATCTTAGATGAAAGAGGTGATCCGATACATTTTTGGAGAATACAAAGGATGTTGTCAAGATACATTAGAACTATTTCATTGATCAAATCCTTGAATTCCATATCCATTTCCCTTTGGAAAGTGGCTCAAGCATTTGATATCCCAAATGGCATCTTCTTATAGGCATAGGTGCCCCATTTGGTGGTGAAAGCCATCTTGAACTAGTCATCTTATTTCACCATTATCTAGTTATACCCCAGAGTAGCCATCTAGGAGAGAATCTCTCCTAACCAGATACCACTTGCAATATTTTCTCCATTGAAGGAAGTGGGTAATGATCTTTGAGAGATGCCCTATTAAGGTCTTGAAGTCCACGCACAACCTGATTTCTCTGTTCTTCTTCCCGATCGGAACCAATTTTTCAACCCATCTTGAGTACTTGATCGGAATATAATGCTGACCTCTATTAGCTTGTTTAGCTTTTTCTTCATTAGAGGTTGAATGTGAGGGTTGACCGGTCTTTTAATTATACCCCTAATGGGCTTAGCATCTAGATCTAGTTCTATGGTATGTTGTGCCAACTTTGGGTTGAATCCTCACAGTCCTCATATTTCCAAGTGAAGACATACTGAAATTCTTGGCAAAGTTGTATGAAATCTGATTTCTCTTGTTCAAGGCTACTTTACAAATTTGAAGTGTTTTACCTTTCCCAACCAAAATTGGCTTTGTATCTTCTCCTTTGACCCGAATGTTAGCCTTCTACTTACGGAACTGGTCATTAGGATTGAATATGGATTCCAAGGTTACTAAACCCTTGGGAAGCTTGTTCATCTGCAATTTACACTACTTGATCCCCATACTCTGCTCTAGTTTGTCCTAATTCCTATATGAGAATTCACCCTCTTCTTGCAAGAAATTGACAACTGTTGATCATTCTCAAACACCTACCGACTTGTGTTATTATCCGGCACTAATGGCCTTACAATCACATGGATATGCGGTTGTGTTTTTTCCATTTTTATGTTGTCAACCACATCAAATGTTGCTCCAATTGTTGCGAGCCTATCTGCTCATGGATTCATTTTTCTTCATGGTATGGACATGATATTGAAAGCTTCAAATCTTTAATAAGGTCCCATACCATGTTCTTATAGCTCTTCAAGAGGTCATTCTTGGTAGGATTTTCCCGACTTGGTTGATGATTAGCTCACTATCTCCGAACACCTGCAATTTCTTTATGCACTTTTTCCGGGCCCAGTGAAGTCCACGAATCAAAGCTTCATATTCAGCTGCGTTGTTTGAGTAGGAAAAATGGAAATGAAAGGATGCATAATATTTGATGTCTTGAAGTGAAATCAACATTGCACATCCTCCAACACCTTGTTTTCTTCTTGAACCATCGAAAAATAGTTGCCAAACTTCATTTTCATCATTTTTTCAAAGCTTAGTGATCTCAGGAATGCGTGAATTTTCTTCGTGTACACAATACACATGCCCAATTCAGATTCTTCAATTTTCTTGTATGGGTCAAATCCATGAATTTTGTTTGCCCATTCATCCAAAGTCAAATCAGGAGTTCTCTCGACCTTAGTACCTATTTCTAGATCATTTGAACACTCCTCCTGATCAAAGGCTGAGCAATTTACATTGATAGGACTTGGCACATGAGGTTCGATATGGAAATTTGCAATTGGTTCTAACTTGATTATTGATTTTTCCCCATACCTCATCTTGAAAATCATGTGTGACCAATCTGCAAATATATATCCACCAATTATTCTAGTGAAGTCTCTTGATAGACATAATGGAAAGAGTGGCGGAAGGTCAATTATAGACACATCTTACGGTAATTGTGACATTAGGCAGGCATGTAGTGTTAGGATTAACCCTTTGATGACCCCAACTATTCCTACTACTATTCCATCTAGTTGTACTACTCCTTTCAGAACTGGCTCATACTTTAGACCTAGTTGATCCGCTATCTACTTGGCATCACTGAACTACTTTCCCCTGAATCTATCATGCATTTGTGTACCAATTGGTTCCCAATAATCAATGACACATAGAATGGTGGAGGATTTAAATTTTTACTCGTCTGGATCCCATCATGTTTTACTACGTTAGTGAGAACTTTCTCATGTCCCCATTCGATACATTCGAGGTAGACCAATTAACCATTACATCTTGCAATAAATCTTGTTGTCCTAGGATTGATAGTTATTCCCACATGGATATGTTCACATGTGTCTTCTTCATTTGATTGATGACGTTGAAAGGGGATAAATTTTTATTTTGATGTCCCTTACTTGGTACAACCTTTCGGAGCTTGAATGGGAGCATGTTTTGCTACAATAGGTACCTTAGGCTGATTTTATACATTTGGAGCTGCATTTGATCTACTAATCCCTTGTTGTGTAGGAGTGGTCTTAGGAACAACTAGATTAGATGGCTGTCCTCTCTTATATGCTTCTCTTCTTTGACTATGTGTTGAAGCCACACCTTAAAAAGGTTATTGGTTAACTCACATAAATCTTCTATTCGTTAATTAACCAATGTGGTTTCTATTGGAGGTCCCTATTGATGTGTTTATTTTGCTAGTTCCCTTTTGGCTTGGTTCATGAGACACACCAATGGTTTGCACCATCAAGGCCTGATTTAGTGCACCATTGAAACACATTGATTGACTGTGATGTAGATTTCAGGGGTAACACCAGTCGTACTCTTGTGTAATGTTGTTCTGTGTTGGAAACAAGGCTCTTGAGGATGTCGTTATGTTTGGATCATACGGTCGAAATGGCCTTGAAGCTTGAGGTTGTCCCTAGTTTTGGTTTTGATTTGTAGCTTGAGGTGGTGGTTTATTTTGTTGGTATGAGGGTCTAGCTTGGTATTGCACTTGAGGCTAATATGGTCTAGAACCTTGAGCTTGTTGTCTTTTGATATTCACTAGCTCAATTCCAAGGTTCTATAATTGTTTTATAACCTCCTGCAATTCCTTTGAAGTATTCGAAGAAGTCGATGGCTCATTATTGCTTTGATTTCTATGGGTTGGAATGGGATTCAATTTTGGTGCTCATTGGTTATAGGATTTCCCATATCTGGATAGAGAGGCATTGGTGGCCTTGGTGCAAGCTTATCGATTAGATCAAATAGCTCTCTCTAATAGCCGTGTGTCGTAGGCCCCAGACAGCGTTGTCCCTCCCATTGATTGATCATCATGGCTATGTTAGAATTTATAGCCTTTAATAAATAAAGGAATGCTCCTTCCGTGGTTTTTCTAACAACTATTAGAATCCTATCCCATGTCCGTTGGAATCTGAAGTTCAAATCTATAATTTTCTCATTAGGATCCCTTTTGATTATTGTCAGTTATTCTAATAAAGACAAATTATCCTCCCTCTCCCCAAATTGGTTGCAAAGGGCTTAACAAAGTTGGTTCTAATTCATAATAGACCACGATGTTAGGATCCTAAACCATTATAAGGCCTTACCTTTGAAAGATGAAGCCAAAACTTGACCATCATCCATTTCATTTATTTAGTGGATTGCATGCATGTGCAATATCTCGGGTGTGGTCAATATGAGTATTATGGTTTTCTCATATGAAATAGGGGATATTCTTTAGCAACTGGAACTCCGATTTTGAGCATTTAGGGTAAGTGGACTACTACCCATGAAATTGACAAAGGGATTCAAAGATGGTTGATGTGCCATTATGATTGGCCTAAGAACCTTGATTGATGTGAGAAAAGGTCTACTGGTGGAGGTGTAGAAAAGTCCTATTAGTTTGGGATGGTGATCTTTGTGGTCCTCTTCCTCTCATTCCTCTACTTGGTGATAGTAGCGGAGGTAGACAAATAGTCCCTCTTCTTGAGTATTAGACCTAGTTTGAATTCTTCTCATGTACTTGGGCAACCTGTGCTGCTACACCGCTGAATTCTATCCCTTCGGAGTCACCAGATGTGTTGGGGAATGAGCCTCAAAAGGCTAGATTTTGCCAAGTTACACACCAAACTCAACAAAATTAAAATTAAAACTTTGAAGGACCTATGTATTTGAGATTTTGGAGGTTGAAATTTGATTTGGAATGACATCCTAAAATTTGAAAATGCTGAGACTTTTGAATTTCTGAAATCTAAAATCCCAAAATTCAAAAAGTTCCAAAATTCCAAACCCAAATCCTAAAATTCAAAAATCTCTAAAATTTGAAAATTAAAATTTTGAAAAAATAAATATACCCTTTTGAAGATTACCCCCAAATCTATCAACTGGTGAAATTTTTACTTGTTTTGAGCAAGTTAATCCCTTGAAAATTGATTTTAGAGTTCATCCTGGAAGGTGAAAAGTCTGAAATTGGAGAACTTGCAATTTTAAGTCCAAATTTCTTGAAAGTTCCTTCAAATCTTGTGGAATGACCTCTTGGTCCCACTTTGTGCATGCCAAAACTATTGATGCATAATCACAACACCCCCGAATATCTTGAAATGTGATGGGTTGAGACTCTTAGTGTGATTGCATAACATTGAGCTTTTCCCAAGTGTGGGACCTTACGAATCGGGAAAGCTCTCTCGGATGAAGGTTGGTTCCTATTCCTCTATTTAGGTGCACACATACAATTATAGAGGATCTAGTCTAAAATCTACTCTAATTTTCCAAGGAGACATGGTTGAGAAGATGCAAGAAAATAAACCTAATCTAACCAAGGTGATGCACCAAAGGAATGATGAACAACTATTTTGCCAATAAACACAAACCATAAAAATGCAATACAATAAACATGCACAGGTAACCAAGAATACAATGAGAGATCATTTGAATGCAATGAATACAAGAGAGGGTTGAAATCATCCACAGACTTAGTTTTTATTGCTCCAAATATTGATACAGTCCATTACAATGGCCAAGAGGCACAAACATGCATTACAGTTTGAATGGGAGGTCTGAACTCCACAAATCCACTTGCAAATGAGAGAAGAAGGGAGGGAAAAACAAGAATGTCCAACCTTTTGAAAAATTCCCCTCCTTACAATTTATAGGAAGAAAAAGAGAGGGAGAAGAGAGGAATTTGAAATCTACCCCAATAACTTCCAGATTGCATTTAATTCATCTCATTATGGTGGTAAGTGAAATCCTAGAAAAACCTAAAAATGGCGAACTATATTTTGAATTTTTAAGAACTTGTTCTCACCCAAATAAAGATACAACCTTTCCAAAAAGTCCTCTATTGCATGAATCCGGCTCCAGTGAAAGTTATGGCCATTGGAATATTTCCCCAGTCAAGTCATTTTCACTTCTGTTGGGTTCGGGGTTCTTCTTTGAATTCGCATCAGTTTTAGAGGGTTCCTCAACATGTGTTTGATGCTTATGCTTTCCCAAAACATGCTTCCACCATGTTGTGAAGATTTCCTTTGTTTTGGGTTCGGATGTTGGACTTGCATATGCATCAGGTTTTGAAGTTGGCTTGATATGTTTTCACCCCGGGTTTTCCTAAATTGTTTTCCCGGATCCAAACCCAATTTTCCTAGGTAGTGTTTCGGTATTTCAGACCTGCGCAACATATTTTATTTGTGTTGGGTTTTCACCATGCAATGCATCCCCCAAAACCCAAAATGAAGGATTTCGAGACTAGGGACCTATTTGGCAACCTCCAAAACCTGAAATGAAGGATTCGGAATTCCAAACTTGTTTTACATGCATGAAAACCTGAAATGACCTTGGCGGGAGTAGAGGCATGCAATGCACCCTCTAAAACCTGAAATGAAGGATTTCGATTTTCCTTGATTTCCATATTCTATTGTTGTCTATATTTACCTAGGGGTAGATATATATAATATAACTCTAGATGAAAACCAAATGACATGGCATACCAAGCTAAAGTCAGCATTATGGTATGACAGATCACACCAAAGACATCAATAGGTAATTCCTCTTACAAAGCTGGTCTACGGAAAAGAGGCGGTGTTGTTTATATCATTGGAGCTACTGCATTGGAGCTCATGAAATAGTTGGAGTTATTTTAGTTTTAACCAATGGAGGAATGGTATACGAGCTGATGGAATTAGAAGAAATCGGAGAACATGTAGTTCAAATGATGGAGAAGGATCAGGACTTTGTCAAAATATGGTTTGATAAGAAATCAAGAACAAGGAACTTTCGGAAGGAGACCTAGTTCATAAGCCGGAATGCAAATCGGGAAAAACCAGGAAGGCATTTGAAGTTTGATGCCATTTTGATTGGACCCTACATGGTCAAAAAGTAGCGATGCCTTCCAATTGTCTACATTATATGGAGAGGAGCTTCCGATTCCTATTAACAGAATATATCTTAAAAATTTCTCTTGAAAAGAGAAAGGTTTCACCATTGTAAATATTATCTAGGTTTTCAATTCTCTCTAGTGCTTATGCACATTATCTTGTTGTAGTTTAGGTTTCAATTTCCCTAAGTGCTTGAAACAGGTTTTGTTGCTCCCAGGTTTGTATCACTATTTATCTCAATCTTCTTCCGGTGAATTTTCTAATAGTCCATTCCAGGGTTCATTTTAAGAGACCTCCTGGAAATCAGAGGTGGAGAATACCTGGCGAATATCCCCAGAACCGGTTTCACGGGAAGGTGAATTTTTTGGGGGTTGTATGAAAAAATTTCACCTGATTATCAAGCACTACGACAGAAGGCTGCAGACGCGCGATGGGATATTTTGCTGTCGCGCGTCAAAAAAATGCAAAGACGTGTGATAGCAAAATATCCTCGCGGCGTCTGCAGCCTCCGACCTCTGCTTTCTCATCAAAAAAATCTCCATGTCGCGCATCAACAAACTCTTTGTCGTGCATCTGCTATGCGTCAATATCTATTGTACCTCCTTGTCACGCGTCAAAAAATGCAGTGACGCGCGTCAACAGGCCTTAGTGACGCGTTCATGAATCCAGTGACGCGCGTCACTGGAGGTGTTGATTGGCGTGCGTCGCTAAGGCCTATTGACACACGTCATTTAGGCATCAATAGGCCTTAGTGGCGTGCATCAGCGAGCCTTAGTGATGCGCATCAACAGACCTTAGTGACGCGCGTCACTAGGGTCTGTTGACGAGCGTCACTAAGGCCTGTTGATCACATTTTTTTGACGCCTCACAACAAATATCTGTCACGCGTCTGCAACCTCTGCCCTCTTCTTGCTCATCGAAAAAAACTCCATGTCGCTCGTCAACAAAATCTTTGTCATGCATCTACTATGCGTCAATATCTATAGTATCTCCTTGTCTGCAAACCCTCCTTGTCGCGCGTTAATAACTTACCCCCTTGTCGCGCGTCTATAATACGGGATATATCATATTGTTGAAAAATGTGAAGTAGAAGTGTTCTCTTAATCTACATTTATGTAGGGGATATTTTTCGGTGGTAGTGCGAACCTAAAAAAATTAAAGTGTAATTTTTAGGTAATGTGCAGTCAACTTCTGTGCAAAAATTCACCTTTTTGAAAATTTTCAAAAATGGAATATTACCCATATTACGAATATTCGCCACTAAAAATTTTCCCTGGTCCATTCTAGAATAGGTAACACTCTAGGTCAAAGCAATTGACTACTCTCACAATCTAATCTTCATGTTTTCTTATGAAAAATGAGAGTGCGATAGCAGGGCAAGTTCCGGATCACCAAGTGAAAGCATTGGGTTCAAGCTTGAAGAAAAAGATTTGTATTAGGCTATCATTCATGAATCCATCCCAATGGATACTTCCAAGGCCACTGATCATTTAACCTAGTAGGCGGGTGACCCGATTGAGTCACCAAATTGTTATCCCAATTTCACCCCTCAAGGTAATTTGGATAACTTGCATTATTTATTCAAGCTCAACAAGTGGAAATGCCTCGAGTAATAAAAATTGGATTTTGGGTACCTCTCTCCTTTTCTCTAACTAAAACTTGCAAAAAATTGGAAATGCCTCTAAATCCTAAAAATCCTAAAAATTGAGTGAAGCCTATTTTAAAGCAAATCGGGTCTAAGTAAAACTTGCAAAAATCCTAAAACATTGAGTGACAAGCCTATTTTAATGCAAATCGGGTCTAAGGGGTGAGAATGGAACTAGTGCAGGTCGTACCAAGTTTGAGCCAAAATGCTAAAGTTGAAGAAAAACGTAGAAAAAGTGAAAACATGTCCAGACAGCACAAGTTCAACCGGGACAGATGGAACCCGCATCGTTGAAATCGCCGTAGGCTGGTGTATGCGTAAAAGTCAGGTATTTTTGTCCTATGCAGTCCATGGGACATCTCGGGACAAAATTATGCATGGGACACGCACACCCAAAAAATTACAAGTGAAGGAGAGCCGAGTCCAATGCGAGGTATTATAGAGATTTTTTTGGGATAGTCACGACGTCGAGACACGCAAAGGTGAAAAAGCCGCATGCAAAAGGAAATCGGTGAAGGCGGAGGTCAACGACCCAAGCGGGCTAGTCAACGGTTGGTCAAATCGGACAAAAAAGCCAAATTGTCTACATGTAAAGGAAAATAGTGAAAATTATTTGCGGGTGCGCGGGCTTGGGAGGATCTCTTGCCAAATGCATAATGTCGGGCACGTGGGCCCAAGGATGACTTTTACCAAATGTGAAAAGTGTAGGGGCATGGGTCTATGGGTGGTTTTGCACTTTTGCAATTTTTTGTAAATGGCACATGATTTGGAACTGTAGGCCCATAGGCCCAGGGAGGGTTTTTCACCAAAATGGAGAATTGAAAAGTTGTGGGACTACGGGCCTAGGGAGGTTTTTTTCCAAATGTGTAAAAGTGAAAATTAAGCCACGGGGTTTTTATCGGAAAAGTGAATTTTTGAGCTCGGGGTTTTTCCATAAAAAGTGAAAATTCGGGCCTCCAGGGATGCAGGAGGTTTTGTAATTTTGAGCTTTTTACAAATGGTGCAGTTTGCAATTTCGGGCCCAGGGGTCTGTTTCGCAAAGCTTGCATTTTTGCCGTCTCTCATACGGATTAAATACAAATATTCAAATAGGCATAACGTTTGAATCAGTTCTCGAAATTTAACAAATTTTATATCTTTTGTTGGAAAGCTATTAAAGTTCGTGGATATCTTGATTTGGGTTGGACCAAGTTATTCAAAATTTTAAGATACGGTTTGCCATTTTTAGGGTTTCTTAGAGTTATTTACCTACTATCATAATGAGATGAGTTAATTCATTTTGAAGGTGGTTGGAGCACGAGTCTCAATTTTTTCTTCTCATATCCTTCTCTCATTCCTCCTATATATTTTAAGGAGGGGTATTTTTCTAAAGGTTGGACATTCTAGATTTGTAACCTCCCTTCTTCTCTAGTCTACAGATGAGTTTGTGGAGTTCAAACCTTCCATTAAAACTATAATGCAAGCTTATTCCTCTTGGCCATTTTAATGTACTATATCAATTTATGGAGAAATAATACATGTATGTGGATGATTTTCAACCCTCTCTTGTGTTCATTGTCTCCTTCTTGATCTCTCATTACAGTATTGGTTATTTGTGCATTGGTGGTTGTATTACATTTTTATGGTTTGTGTTTAATGGAAAAATAGGTGTTCAACATTCCTTTGGTGCATCACCTTTGTTAGTTTAGGTTTATTTTCTTGCATCTTCTTAACCTTGTCTCCTTAGCAAGTTAGAGTAGATTTTAGAGTAGATCCTCTGCAATTGTATGTGTGCACCTAAATAGAGGGATAGGAACCGACCTTCATCCGGAGAGCTCTTTCGATTGCAAAGTCCCACACTTTGAGAGAAGCTCCATGTTATGCAATCACACTAAGAGTCTTAACCCATTAAGTTGCAGAGAAATCATGGGTATTGTGATTATGCATCAATAGTTTTGGCATGTCGGGTGGGACCAGAGGTCATCCCACAAGATTTGAGGGAATTTTATAGAAATTGATAAAGAAATTGTAGTTTATCCAATTTCAGATTTTTTACCCTAGAGGTTTGAACTCCAAAATTGATTTTCGAGAGGCTTAGCTTGCTCAAAATAAGTCAAATTTCACCGGGTGATGGTTTTGGGGTAATATTCAATAGAGCATTCTTAATTTTTTTTTGAGATTTTAATTTTTGAAATTTCACAAGTTTTTGGAATTTTGGGTTTCGGGATTGTCATTCCAAATTAAATTTTAAACTCTAGAACATCAAAACACATGTCCTTCAAAGTTTAATTTTTGATTTTTTCAAGTTTGGTGTGTAAATTTGCAAAATCTAGCCTATAGAGGCTCATTACCCAACACATTTCTGGCATCTCTAACGGGATAGAATTTAGTGGTACAATGAACACAGGTTGCCCAAGTACATGAGAAGAGTTTGAACTAGGTCTGATACTAGAGAAGAAGGGTTATTTGTTTACTTGCAATTGTCACCAGAAGAGGAAGGAGAGGAAAAAGACTACAAAGATCACCATCCCCACCTAATAGGACTTTTTCTATGCCTCCACCTAGTAGACCTTTTCTCGCATCAACCAGGGTTCTTAGGCCAATCATAATGGCTCATCTGCAACCCAATCCCTTTGTCAACTTCACGGGTAGTAGTCCACTTGCCCTAAATTCTCAAAATCAGGTCCCAGTTTCAGCACTAAATAATATTTCCTACTTCATAGGAGAAAATCATACTACTCCTATTGAACACATCCAAGACATCACCAATGTCTGTGTAATTCATGAAATCAATGAAATGAATATTGTGGTAAAGTTGTTAGCTTCATCTTTTAAGGGTAAAGCTTTGTAATGGTTTAGGAGCCTAGAAACAAGGTCTATTAAGAATTGGGACCAATTATGTTTAGCTCTTTACAATCATTTCAAAGAGAGGGCATACAATTTGTCTCTATTGGAACAATTGACAACAATCAAAAGGGCTCTTAATGAGTAAATGAAAGACTTCAATTTCTGTTTCCAAAGGACATGGGACAAGATTTCAATAGCTATCAAACCTACTTCCCAAGGATCATTCATCTACTTCTTGAAGGCTATAAATTTAGACATATCCATGATGATCCAATCAATGGGAGGAACAACACTGTCAGGGGCCTATGACATAGATATCCGAGCTAGAAATTGCTTGATTCAAGTTGGCAAGATAGCACCAACACCACCAATGCCTCTCTATCCCGACATGGGAACACCTGTAACTAGTCAAACACCAGAGTTGAATCCCATTCCACCCCCTAGAAATCAAAGGAATAATGAGGCTTCTACTTCTTCAAGCACTTCAAAATAACTACAGGAGGTTATTAAGCAGCTACAGAACCTAGGAAATGAGCTAGTGACTATCAAGAGACAATGAAGCTCGAGCTCTAGGTCATATCAACCTCAAAATAAGTACCAAGCTAGGCCCCCATATCGGAAAAATAGAGCACTAAATCATGCCACGAATACAAATTTGAACCAAGGAAAACCTCAAGTTTCCAGGACTATTCCGACCATATAATGATCCAAATGTAGCTTCACATCAAAAGCTTTGGTTTCAACACATAACAACATGGCATAGGAGTACGACTTGTGTTACCCCAACAATCTACCTCAAATTTAATCAACGTGTTTCAATGGTGCACTAAGCTAGTTCGTTGATGGTAAATACCATTGGGATGGGACGCACCACCTCACATGGAGGGTGAGGATCTCCACCTCCCACTGCTACGCCTCGGATGGATTGGAATCCACTTTCAACCTCACCAAATTCTAACAAGTTCCCTCATCTTAGACTCACCATTCCTATGTGTGGGAAGCGGACCTAAAGGATGACATTGCTTCTTGAATGGGAACTTCCGATCTTTGTGAGGTAAGGATCTACCGAGTTAGGGGTGAATGGATGACCATGATCCACCTTCCTCGAGCATGTTTTCTACTTTGTTGCTTTACTTGATTTTGCTGGTTTTCCTCCCTTAGGCATTGCTTATTTTTAGTTTTTATTCTTGTAGGTTTTTCCATGTTTGAATTTTTTTTCTATAGGCATTGCCTATATTTTTCATGGTTTTGGGGAGTTCTCTCATACCGACCACATTTTGTTGAAAGCTAGCTTGTATCATATTTTATTTAAATAATATAAGATACTTTTCATCAAAAAAATATTGAATGTTGAGATGAGATTGAAATCACAATTTACAAGGAATCAATTTTAATCTTATCAAAATTAGATGCATCGACCTAATAATAAAACAGAGTGAAACAAATGCTAAATAGCTCTCAAGCCCCTTTGGCGAGCCAAGCTCCTACAACTTATGAGGATCCTTTTCCTCATCAACAGAGTTATATGCCCAAACCGTGACATCCAATTATCTTAGCCACTAAGTGGTCCCATTCAACAAATTACCCATACTATTTTTATTTAATCCTCTTCCCACAAATCTACATTGCTTAAGTGATGTAGGGTTTATTTTCAACTATTAGATTTGATCTATTCGGCCATTGGATCTAGGTTACCCTAACTTTACTTATGAGGTCTTCTTTATTACTTCGTTTACCCTAAACTTTTTATTTTCACTTTTACGGGGTTGGGAGCATGGAGGCCATGAAAGGTTGCTTATTGCTCTTGGATGGATACACACATGTTGGGTTTTTTTTTTTTTTGCGTCCCTCTCCTAGATTTTACTTATATTTTAATGGTTATTTGTATTATTTTATTTTTTGAATAATTTTCCCCATTTGAATATGAGCATTTTGCCCCAATTTTATTTTTCATTTTAATTAAGTGTACACACATATCTAAGATTTTTGTGTATGTGTTTGTGTATATATATATATCCACATTATATTAGTTTTGAATCTATTTTAGAAAATACCATGAAAAGAAGTGATTGATTTATATATGTATCAGACAAATTCAAGGTTGTGGCCTGAATATATATATATATATATATATAGGGGTCAGCCGCTGAAAGAATAGTCCGCATATTTGAACTATAGCCCGCGCATGTGCAGTAGATAGAATTTTGTTTAATATGGGTGGGGCGCCGCCCCACCTAACCCACTTTGCATTAGCCCAAAGGATCGTGTCTCCGTGTATATACAGTCCCCTTTCTTTATAAACTCTACACTTGTTTTAATAAACTTTATTTTACTAACATGTGGTCGGTTATAACATATAACATTCTATTCCATTTTCTTTTTTAAATATGTGGTTTATTAAAAAAATTGATCACTTATATCATAGTAGTTTGTTTGTTTAAATATTAATATAAGATATAATATGTATGTATATATATATATATAATATTATTAATTGGATGTACATAACTTTAATTTATATAATTATATAAATTTATGTAGATAAATATCTATATAAATATTTATAATTGTTTATCTTTTTTAAATGAATTATCTTTTCAATTTTGTTTTAAATAAAAATCTACAAGCACATGTAGTGGAATAGTTTTATGAATACGTAACTATGTGAATTAAATGAAACTATTAGTTTTTTTAATATATTATTCAATCCAAAGCAACCAAAGAAGAGGAATTTAATTCTTGATTAAAAACACTAAATATAAAACTTTCTCCTTATAAATTTGCATATATTTTGACTATAATTTCAACATTCCAATATACTAACTTTTACAACAAAATAAGGAAGTGTTTATTTTATTTTAACAATAAAAATGACATTCATTTCAAGAGAACATGTATACTTTCATATATATTTCCTATACAAACACAATATTTTACAAGATGAAAACACAAGCAACTTAATTTCATTTCTAGATTTGAAGGAATTACATGTTCAAATAAATAAAAATTTCAAAGTCCTCCTTTCAATCACTTCCAATACATAACTTGATAACAAAATTTACAAGAATTTCTTTAAAAATATAAGAGCATGCAAGCATTCAACTTAAGCTGGAAAAAACATGGCTAAATTACAAAATAGGACTATTTCATAGGTTCAAAGAGCAATCTTCCTCTCAATGCCTTTCTCCAATTCATAGCTTAAACTTTTCATTTCTTCATCTCTTGAGCTTGAATCACAAAAAGAAAGGGAAGTAGGTGACACTCTCTGCCCAACCTTTAGCCCAATAAGAGGAGAAGTCATCCTCTTTATATTACTTTGAGCCCCAACACAAAAAACCATGAAGTGTGTAGGAAACTTGACAAATTTTCCAACAATGGATTCAACAAAACAACTCAACACTCATAAAATCAACACAAGCAAGGCTTTTAAACACCAAACACAACAACACAAGCCAAAAACCCAACACATAGGCTTACATTCAAAGCCAAGGGAGAATAGAACAATGAAACCACCTCCTTATAGCTCCCAAATGAGTTAGGGGTTCCACCCAAAATACCTCCATGTGCACATCCAAACTACACAATATAACCCTTTTCCCTCCCAATGCATAATACACAAGTATAAAAATTTACCCTTTTCACTCCCATAGGTGGAAATCCCTACTCATGCTCCCTCCACAAGCCTAAAAATTTCCCTTTTCCCTCCCAAAGTGGTTCCATTTTCTATCTCCCACACATCTTAGGGCCATACTACACAAATCCCACACAATACATACACACATGCATTTACAAAACATACAACAAACAATAAGAATAAGGTATAGATCCTACCTTTTCATACTAGCTCCCACAATCTTGAATCCTTTCCAAAACCAAGAGAGCACCAAAGTAATACTTCAATCTTCAAAAAGAACTCCAAAGAACAAAATTCCCAAAAATGCAAAATCAAGAAAATGAGACAAGTAACCCCCATTCCTCCAAATTCACACCAATAAATAGAAAAAGGAATGAGGGTGATGAGGTGGCTCCATGTAGGATGCCACTTCATCATTCCTCCACTCCAACACAACAAGTAAAACCCCAACACCAAGGCAATTAAATGAAAAAGGTAAGGTTATGACATGCCTACATGCACACTCCACATGCACCCCATACCTTTCAAGGACAAAATAAATGTGATAAGAAGAGAAGTGACTTTATTTTCCCTTTTACACTCAACAAGGCATTCAAATGGAAATAATTAGCCTCATACTTGATTAGTGTTATTGGTTGATGATTATGAGAGACAATGGAGAAGGTTTACTTGTCCCACAAGTCTCAAAACATCCACTCCAAGTGAAATTTAGGGTTTAGAGATGGATAAAGAGTGCACACAACACAAATGAAATAAATTTCATTCATCATCATGCACAAATCAAGAACTAACTACCCCATTTATTACCCACATGTCACCTCTTTTTTTAGTTTAAAATTTAAGTTAAATTAGCTAATTAAGACACATTAACAAGTGTTAATAAAGTGACTAAATTTTCCCAATTATTAAAAACATGCTCCACAAAATTAAAACACACAAAATAAAGAAAGGAAAACATCACCACCCTAGGCCAAATACATAAGGTCTCTCCCATGGGAAACCTCCTAACCTAGCAAAAGAATAACACAACACTCACACAAGTTGTCTATTGGACCTTATTGCAAACACACAACATCCTTTGTTGGTCCCCCATCATGTTTCAATGTATAGTGATATAGTTTTCTTGCAACCACAAATAGAAATACCTCTCTGGCCTCAAGGCCATATCAATATGTCATGGAAATCAATGCATATAAAACATCCATCATACAATCATCAACATACATCAAGCAATACAACACACACATATATCTATTAATTAACATCATCGTATAACATGGCTAAATCATTATCATCAAATTTATGAATTTTTATCAATTATTTGCAATTCACTTAACACTTCAATTCTACTCTAGTAAATAATTTACAATCATTAATAATCTAATTTCACATTCTATAAAATCATGAAATTCCCTATATCTATTGTGTCTCCTAACTACTAGATACACTCAACAATATATTTTGATCCCTAATACCATCATATTGTTTGTAATTCACAAAATCAATGAGACCACGTGGTTAGTCCAATACTCTTAATATACTCAATACGTCAAGAATCTAATGTTTGTATATATAAAAAAGTTACCATTATAAATTATCATCATATCCTTTAATGTCCATCATGGTCCAAAATACACCCATACAATCCAAATTAAGAATTAAAAAACAATAGTAACCATAATGTTCCTCGTATCTTATTAACATGCTAACTAAAATATAACAATATTTTCTATGTCTATAATCAACAAAAAATAAATTCATAGTAAAATAGTGTCGAAGAGGAGTGGGCATTACATCCCCCTCCCCTTAGATTTTACTTCCTCCTGGAAGTCACGAAAAGAGGTAGGAAACAAATGCATATGAATAGAAGTCATGCCTTTCATGAGATTTATTTATTTCAAGTAAAAGTGGGTTCCTAGAACCCAAGTTTGGTCCAATTCTATTAAACAAAGATAAGGGAGATTGTTAGGCACAAATACTACATCTCATTAAAACAAGGTTACAAGCATTCAATTCTACAGAGTAAACCTAACCGGGTTAACTAGGTTACAAATGAAGGCATCTAAACAAGAAATTGCCAATGCAATCACAAAGAATAACAACCAAGGTCAAAGAAGAACAAGAAGGGTTACACACATACAATATTTAGGTAGTCACACATTGGTGTAGCACATGATAAAAGGGATGCATAAAACCTCCATTTAGGTTGGATCATACTTCAATGTTTGCTATTTTAGACAAGGTTAACAACTACCAATCATGACCTTCAATTTTGCATGAGAAAACACACCTACTCATAGGTCTAGAAAATTTAGGACCACACAAGATGAGGTTTAACAATCAAGGAAACACCTAAATTTAACAAAAGCATTTACATAGATGTAGATTATTTATTGGAAGTACTTTATATAATTTGAAAGGATTCAATTTAGTCTTCATGGTAATACTAGCATAATCTTGGCCACAAGGTTTCTATAACTTGAAATTGTACTCAAATATCGAACACACAAACACTAATCCTAATTTAGAAACTTCAAACACTTAGATAATATTTCCACTTTGAATGATAAGAAATATTTTCCCATACTAACATATCAACAAAAGAGACACCAATCACTCTATATAACACAACAAAATTTATTTATTATAATTTCTACCCTAGCTCAAAATATTCTAAAACAATCACAAGGATTAATATCATAACACATAGCAATACCCAAGAGAGATGGGAGAAAATAGGAAACAAGAGAGGTCTAACTAACAATTACTAGGGAAACACACCAACATCCTTGTAAAAACTTACGAAAACAACCTGCAATTTCTCTTCCCAAAGGACAAAGGGGACAAAATCAAGGTTTCCCCAAAGGAAGGAGAATTTCCAAAATTCTTCATATGTTGCCTAAGTATTCCAATAAGCCTAGGCCACCAATGATCTATTACACACATAAGAAGGGTTCATTTCTTAAAAATAGAGATAAATACTCGATTCTAGAAGACCAAAAATCATACACTTGGAAACTAAGAGGAAAAAATGGTACGACTACTAGAAAAAATCCTACAAGGGGAAATTCACAAACATTTATGTTCAAGGGAGTAAGACATAGCTAGAACATATCACTATCAACATGGTGCTTCATTAATAATGGTAGGAAGACATACCTAAAGGTTAAAATAGTTTCCACCTTTACCATGATGGTACCTTGCCTTCATAAATATAAACATATCAATTAATTAATGCTAACAAAGCGGTAAAATCCTTATCTAAAAATTTTTACTACCCAAAGAGAGGTCCAAAAATGACCTAGCATATACTTGTGTTATAAATATTTTTCTTATGTTTGTTGTTTGATATACAAAGGGTGGTATGGAAAATACTTCACCATATCTCAACCCAAAATATTAGGCCGCAAACAATATTAGGAATACTCACAGCAGCTCAAGGGAACCTTTTAATTGGTTAAAACTTCCAGATTATGTACTTTATAACTTGTAGGGCATGTAATACCAATTTATAAAATCAAGGTTTCTTATTTACAAATTGTACTTGTGTTCAATCTCATAAATTTAATATTTCTTTCATCAAAATTATAAGACACAAGTTATAGTTACATCTGTTGAGCATTTTTCTTATATGTCTCTTAATTAATGCATTCCTTTTATTATGATATCACATATCTTGTGTCATTAGTGTCATCGGTATTGTTGGCAAGATATCTCGCCTTTAATATAAGTGCCAAAACTATTCATTCTACTTCTATAGAAGGTATGAGAGGATTCTTTGTTATTCTTCACATAGTTTTATTTCTTCCATTAAGCTACAAAGCTAGAGTAAGGAACCATCCTCCTAATGTTCCAGTTTACTTATTAATTTTTCAAAAGTCCAAGTCCCTCAATTAGAGTTCCAATATGTTCAAGTTTAACACATTACCCATTTAATTTTAAAGAGTAGGAAGGGCCAAGCATATCACATTATTAATTTTTATAGAAACAAGAGATCATTAACCAAAACGGTACACACCAAGTTTACAAGAGTTTTCCCAAAATATACATGCATCCACAAGTATCAATAGGAGTTACGATGAAGGCACACATTAGAGATATAATTTTTATTTTACGAATTCAAGGAGTCTAGATAAGTATGAGGGGAAAACAATTCTTATGGTTTAAACTCAAAATAGGTTCACTATACAAGAAAGAGAGTTTCCAAACAAAACTTATACTTCTACAAGGTACCATCAACCCAAAATCAAAATGACAAGGGGGATATTACCACATAGACACCACACTTCCTCCTCATGAGGTAATCAATTACCAAGAGGGTGATCAACAAACTTACTCAAGCATGGCCTCTATGGCCAAGAGTTAAAACTTGGGGTTAAAGAGTAGGACCTAAACATATCTAAGGTCAGATTATTATGTCCATAAAATAAAAATATCAAATAACAAGGTCCGCAATGACCCCAAGGCATGCATATTTTCCTCAACACAACTCAATACTAATAGATTATAGTGTTTTATACTTAAACAATTAAGATATTAAGACAACATAAATATATCTATCGGCCATCGAGAGAAAACAAATAGACTTATTTAAATATAATTCCTGAAATTATTAAGTATAACAATTTTTACCCATGGTACGTATAGTCCACTATTGATATTTTCTAAAATAAAATAATCAAACCATGTTAGAACTGTAATATGCCCATTGGTGGACCATCACGTCAAAACAATACACTATCCACTAACCTATAATTATCCAAGAGTTAGTCCATCCCTAACATAACCCATGATACTATAACATGGATAACACATCTATTCACTAGGAACCAAACTCCTACAATGGTGTAAAAGAAACACAACCACCATCAAAACTGCCAACTATGTCACATGACACGAGAGAACTCTCTCCCTAGAAAGGTTGAGTGATGAAAGAGTCACTCCAAGGTCCTAGACACACCAAACCCCACCACTCCAAAACCAAATACATGACTTGAAGCACCTAAGAAGACTATCAAGGCACCTAGGGTGTACCCCCATATGATGAGAGATCACAATAAAAATAGTGTAGAACCAGCACATCAACGAGATAAAAAAGGGTCACGTACATTTGTGACAACATTTAGCCAAGGTGTCCATCAAGACAAACAAACTCGAGTCAACAATCAAATGTAAAATTAAGAAATCATTCTAAAAACCTCATAGAAAGGCTCCAAAATGTTATTTTCACAATGATGTCTAAAAATAGTAATTTCTAGATATAGTAATTTCATAATATTTTGCATAGGCAATCTGTGGAAGTAAAATCATTTCACCTCCCTCGGGGTTGGTGACCTTGAACATTAGGAAAACAACAATCCGAATAAATTTTATCGTCTTATTATTATTTTAATCCCATATATTCAAGTGTTTTAACCTCCACTTTAATACCAAGTGTAACACCCACTTATCTAACATTCAAAACCACACCAAAGCCTAATAATTTAATGGGAGAAATTTAGTGGAAAATTTATTTTTAAAGTTCCATAGTTATAATCATCCACCACATTTAGTCAACTGATGTTTACAAATATTATTCATTCATAAGGTGGTTTCAATTAAATTAATAATTAAATACTATTAATTTTTTTATAACAACATTCTTTATGGATTAAAAGTCTCCCATAGTTTTGACACTTAATTAGGGTATTTTTAAATATCTACTAGTCCACTACAAAAAATATGGCCTTTTGCTACAATTTTTCAAAAATAATTTTGTGGTTACATAGTTTTTCAAAAATTAAAATTTTGGCATTTGAATTATAGCTAATCCACATTTTGGTATATTATTGTAGTTTTTCCATAATTCATTATACCATGAATAGTCTACAATTTATAAAATTTATAGCTAATCTCCAATTTTTAAAACTATATATTGTCCACATTTCATAATGTTTGTAACATTTCTACGATTCTTGTATTGTTAGTATTCCACAATCTTCACAAAAATGTGGTTTTTCTATATATTCCATATTTGTAGAAATTCCACAATTTAAAATTTTGTAACTCTCATTAATGTTATATTGTGGCAATTTCAACAATTTATTTCTACAATTGTTGTTACCACATAAAAATTGTAGGTGGAAGCTACAATTTGATTGCCACAATAATTAATTGTGAAATTATCTTATTAAAAAATGTAGAAATGTTACTATTAACAACCAATTTGACATTCATTTAGATAATTCTTTATGTGGATTGTCAACATTTGGAACACAAAAATATATTTTTATTATTAAATGTGAATCTATTTATAGACAAAAATATTTTTCATTATTATAGATTGTAACATATATTATAAGAAAACAATTTAAATATTATTATTTAATGATCTAAATAATTTTTCATCTATTTATGCACTCATTTTTAATTTCAAACCAAACCCTAAATATATAGTAAAAACATAAATAAAAATATTAAATAAAAAAACACAACTTGAAAAATATCATATGTGGAGAGAAAATATGTTCTATATTATGAGACAACCAAAGTGTTTTAGTGTAAAAAAATTTAATATTTAATTTAAAAACTAATTAAATATTTTTCCGTAATTTATTTTCCCATTCAAAATTTGACAGTAATATAGAATAGTTTATAAACCTAACTAGCGGTAATATAGTGTACGAAAATTTGATTCCTCAATGATGACTTCTTTTATTTACCCAATTAATTCCCTACCACTAATATCACCACCATTCCCTACCGCTAATATTACCACTACGAACCCTCATCACTATCCACCATTCTTAGCTGAGCTTATGGTCTCTGGAATGAAACTTTTTTGAATGCATAGAAGAATGAATGGGTCATGTCTTCTCAAGAAACTCCTAACTTCCGCTGACGAGACACAAATATCCTCACAAAGTATGGAACTATTTTACCAAAGTGCAACCAGCATGTGTCTCTGACTAGTTGTTCCTTCTATAAAAATTTCCTCCTATCGCAATGCTACATCTCCATTTCCCTGCCATTTTGGTAAAAATGATTAAATTAAATAATAACAATTTCCATTTTGCTAAAACTTCAATGTAACCACTACCATATTAATCTCATTCTCCTAGTAGAATGTGGAAAGAAGGCTTAACGGACTCACAAAACTTAAAAGAAAAAAACTTCAATGAAAACAAGACATGAATTAAAACATAAAGATGCCATTAAAATATTTCACAGGGTGATGGAAATTCCTGATAGAAGAGGAGACCGGGTAGAAGAATTTACCCACTTCATTAAGTTAACACGGGAACAATCTCTGATAAAATTGAAATAAACATTATTTTCATTGAATTACTTGAATAAATAATAGTAAACTATACACCAAAGCTTGTGAAAAATAGATTAAATCTTACCATTTATGCATAATCAAGGTAATTTAATACTTGCTGCTCCTAAAAATCCACAAAACAAATTATTATAGAAAAATACAAAGCTAAATCATATCATTTCTTCATAATAAAGGTAATTTAGTTCCTGTAGCTACTCAAAATCCATAAATCAATTCATCAATGCTGCAAATCCTCAATTTTTCATTTCTTTCTTAAATAAATTGAGAAATTAAGAGAATGCTCATTTTAACTATCAATGCCTAAATATTGAAAAAAAAAAATTCATCGAATCATTCATATTTTTTCAAACTAATTACAATGTCCAAGCCATTGTAGCCGTCAATCTAATTTCCTTATCAAAGGTTGAAAATACTTCATATTTAATCTGTTTCTAATCCACACAATTGCATGCTTCTATTTCAGTTTCAGTTAAATTTACTATCAATTCCAGCATGCAAATAAACCTATAATTGAGGCGACACTTCACCATATGAATTAATATATATTATTAATTGAAAGGGTCAACTTTATGAGAGTTATGGGTTCGTTGTTAATGCCTATAAAGATGGGATTTTTTTAATTTTATAATATATATTTTTTAGGTTGAGGATAATTAGAAATATTAACTCTAAAGTAAGTATACCATTAATAAACTGGTAAAATTATATTGTATTATAAAGGAAGACATTATATCAATTTATTGGATTAATTTTTTTCCCAACAATTTATATACTATAGAAAAACTATTATTATTATATTTAAAATTTAAAATATTTATTATATTTCAAAACCAAAAATGAAATCATCAAAGAGTTTCATAGTTATCAATAAAAAAAAAATAAAAAATTTAGTTATAGAATAAAATATACTTAAAAATATGGATTTTCAAAAAAACATTAAATTAATATTAAACATTCACACCTATAATAAGTTGTACAAGTTTTTAATTTATGTTAAAATATATATTTTTGGAATCCTTATATTTTATTGTAATTTAATTTTCATTTCGTTTAAGTCTTTTAAATTATATAATATGGAATTTTAACACTAGTATGGAATCTTGTTAAAATTCTATTTATAAATGTGGTGGATAATTCTATGAATGATATTAAATGTGGATTTTCTATGAGAAAGGTTTCAAGATGTGATTTTTCTAAAAATTATTATCACTAAAATAAAATTGTGGAGCTTCCACAATATCTATGAATTGAAAAATAAAAGTATCATAGAACATCCACAAACAGGTCTACAATTATCCCGATTGTATAAATTTTTTTGGAATAATTGTGGTAAAAAAGACTTGTTTGTTGTAGTGGTCATGTTCCATTAGGTTATAAAACTATACCCTTACCAATATTTATTTAAAAACCTCTTTAGTTCATTACTTAATTACCATGCACAATGTTTAATTTATTTCCTACCACAAAATTTTAACAACTTATCCTAGCCACTAAGTGACCCCATTCAACCAATTACCCATACCATTTTTATTTAATCTCATTCCCACAAAATCCCCATCACTTAAGTGATGTAGGGTTTATTTTCAACCATTAGATTTGATCTATTTGGGCCATTGGATCTAGGTTGCTCTATCTTTCCTTATGACTTCTTCTTATTCCTTTTGTTACGCTAAACTCTTTCATTTTCTCTTTTGCGGGTTTGGGACCATGGATTCCATGGAGGCCATGGAAGGTTGCTCATTTCTCTTGGATGGATACACACATATTGGAGGGTTTTTTTTTCATCCCTCTCCTAGGGTTTACTTGTATTTTAATGGTTATTTGTATTATTTTATTTTTTGAATAATTTTCCCATTTGGGAATAACCATTTTGTCCCAATTTTATTTCTAGTTTTAATTAAGTGTACACAAAGATCTAGGGTGTGTGTGTGTGTGTGTGTGTGTGTCTATATATGTATATACATATATATTTTATTAGGTTTTGAATTTATTTTAGAAAATACAAGGAAAAGAAGTGATGGATTTATATATATTTCGAGTTAGATTCATGGTTGTGGCATATATATATATATACACACACATAATAGTGCGCGTATAGGGTTGGTCGCTCAAAGAATAGTGAGAAAATTTGAACTATAGCTCACGGCTGTAGTAGATAGGATTTGTTTTAATATGGTTGGGGCACCACCCCACCCAACCCACTTTTTATTACCTCAAAGGGTCGTGCCTCCATATATATACATTCCCATTTCTTTATAAACTTTACGTTAGTTTTAAATATAAACGATGTTTTTATTAACATGTGGCAGTTATAATATAAAACATTCTATGCCATTTTTGTTTATAATATGTGTAGTGCCCACTCCTCTTCAACATTGATATTATTATGATTTTTCTTATTTTGGATTAGAGCCATAGAAATTATTATCATATTTTATCTTTAGAAATTGATACATGGACATTGCTATATTTGATTAGCCTTTTTGATAGACATTATGGATGTTTGATACTTTTGACCTGATATGATTTCTATGATGGATTATATGCATGTATTGACATATCGGTATTTCATGATCTTGAGTTACTCACTGTACTGATACATTGGATTTGATATATATATTCTTGTAGATGAGTTAGTTGGTTTTGTGATCTTATTGCTTATTGATGAATTGATAGAATTAAAATATTTAGAATTGTGAACAATTGGTGAATTACTTGATTTTAGCGATGGTTTAGTTATGATATTTGATAATGTGAATTGATATGTATATGTGTTTGTTTTATTGCCCATGAGGTAAGAAATGTATTGTTTTGATTTTTGCAGAAATTGTAATACAACAAACAAGCGGGGATAACAAATCAAGAATGAAGGAATATGGGGTATTGTGATAGATCACCTTAGAAACTTATGTAATTGTATTTTGTTTTTGTTGTTATATTGTTAGGAGGTCCCCATTTGGGGGTGGCCTAAAATGTGACCTTGGGTAAATATGTTGTTTTCCCTTTTGTTTTATTTATTTTGTTGAGTATTTGTATTATTTTAGTATTGTGAGTCACCTTTATTTTTGTTTGTTAAAGTGCTCCATTTAAGTTGATTAAAATTTGATTAATTAGTGTAATTTAGGATGTGACCAAAGGGGGGAAAATAATGTGAGTAGGTTGTTATTGGTTTGTGTTGGATTTGGAAGTATTTTATTGCTTTTGCCTTCCATGTCAAATTGGGATTTGGGCTTAATGTCCATTTTTAGGCTTGTGGGACAAGTTAAGCTTGTCCCACACCTCTTAATTTAACCTACCAGCTACACCTATGGGTTAAGGGGTCAATAATATACCCAATTATGTGATTGTAAGACAAAAATGTGTTATTTATTGAACTTTACTACATATGTTTTTAATTTAGTCCTTTATAGGTGTGGGTTTGAGTTTTTATGTGTAAGATGGTTTCATTCCCTCAAGCACTAATTTATTGTGCTTTGGGGATTGGGTTTTACCATGTAATGTGGATTAGAGGAGGAATGATGTGGCATCCTACATGGAGCCACATAAGCTCTCTCTCCTTGTGCGCCCCAAAAATCACACACCACGAACAACACAATGAAATACGGGATAACTTTTTTTGACTAGCTTGACACATAACATGACACAACATGTCGTCACCAAGAATACAACTAACACTTTGTGAACAACTTGATACAAGGATGGCCATAAAGGCAGCATGGAAGCGTTCACACCCATCAAGGACAATTTACTTTTCTTTTTGACAAGACAACATAGAAGTCCAAGCCTGACGAATACACTTACGAGTTAGGGCCATCCACAATGAGATATTTTTGAGAGTTATTTATTTTTAAAGGACATCTTACAATTCTTAGCTTACGTTTTTAAGGAGGCTCAAGATATGATTCTTACAAATCATCTTTACCAAGCTAAGTTTATTCTTTTTACTGAGTAATCATCTTTAAATCTTCTCTATTTTGACATTTATTTGCTTAATTCGTTATTTGGAGAAGAGGGGCGGGGTAAATTTATTTTACAAGGCCATCTAAGAACAAACTGATGCTCTAGAACTTGTTCATGTCCATATGACAACATGGGTTTGCATTTAACATACTTAAGAGAAGAAAGACAAGGCACCTTGAGAATTAAAAATTTATCATAGAAGGATTAGAGGGAGAAGGTTGAGTCGAAATCATCTTCAAGACCTCATTTAGTTATTACCAAGATTTAATTGAGGCTTGAGAAATTAACGAGAATAATTAAAGATTTTACTTAGGCTTGACTAATTGAGTTTTACAAAAATAAAACAATTTACCATCCAATGGCTAAGAGATAGATTGCGTGATTTCAAAACTGATTCCTCCTACTTATTAAATATTATTATCTTACAACAACTAACAATTTGTTTCACCTTAGGATCATTTTAAGAATTCACCAAAGAAAGGATAATGTTCACTAGTGTAGCTAGGGATATCAAGTTATATAATTTTTACTTCACAAAGGATGGTTTCATTTTGATCACTCATGGAATTATTTGATTTCAAATAGATCACCTCTACATTTATTTGTTGAGTATAAAATTATTATTTTTGTTTAGCTTCTTTAAGGGTTAACTTGACCCATTTGACTTTACTCTTAATATATTGTCACTCGAGTCTTAGAAAGATTTAACTTGACAATTTATTCTCAAGATCAAAGTTTTACAATACTCATATCAATGTAAAGATTGAATACCATTTTTACAAGGTAAGTTACCAGTTTACCTACAAAAGGACAAGACAACATCATCACGAAATTTCAGAATATCCCAAGGCAAGAGGTCTTCTAAACTCCTTTGCAAGCACTATTACAAAATTTACCTCACATTGGACATTTTTACAAGGAACCTCATAAATTGCACTGATGAAAACTTTACAACTCTTTCCTTTAATCTACTCACATAATCCATCTGCACAAATACTAGCTAGAATCAGTTCACGAGAACTGAGCATGTTAAGGCTACACATTGCAACAGTAAGCTAACATTTAACAATATCAAGAAAGGAAAGTTCTAATTCAAAAATGGATTAAAACACAACCCATAACTCCAAAATTATTCGCATGAGAAAGAAATCTAAACCATCCAGCAAGGAGAAAGTCAAAATACCAGTAAGAACAAAATCACATAAATCAAGGCAAGACCTTATGGGTTAGGAACAAGAAGGTCAAGAGTGTTGATATCTCCTTCATGTAATCCTATGGATTACATGATTGGAATCCAAAACTTACTCCATCCAACTAAAGGGGTCCAAGAGAAGACAAAACATACTAATTATGATCGTAGGCGTGAAACAAAACGACGTTATCCAATTCTCCCAGGGGGAGGCTTCATAGCAATAAGGGTTCGATGCCCTTAAAAGAAAAACAACTCTAGTTTCAGTTTTAACCAAGGAGCTTGACCACTACCTTCTTATAGGATTTCTTAAACGTAGGACTAGTTAACAAACAAAACCACTCTTCCAGAAGCGTACAAAGGAGACACAAAAAGGGCCATTATCCTACCAACAACCTTAACCTAAACGTCAACTCCTCTACATAATATAAGGGAAGGCTAAACCCAAAAGTCGTTAATAATTTTTATATATTTCCGACAATGTCAATAAGTATTAAAATAAAAATTGATTTCCTTAACAAGGCCACAAAATGGGACCTTTTAGTAACCAAGTTTGAAGTATAAGATATTCGAGTTCGAAAACAAAGGGATTCGATACGCAGAGGGTAAAACACCAACGATACCCCAGACTCAAAAGACCCTACCACGAGTGCAAGCACAAAAATAAGAACCAACACACATATTCATCAGGAAGGTTATGCAGTGTAGTCAGGCCTAGAAGTTCTATGAGCTCCTTGTCAATGGTATAGAAGATGAAAATTTTACCCGATCCATGTGGGCTTATCAAGGAAAAGTCTAGCAAATATCAAACAGATGAATATAACAGCCACCTATTATATTATCACTGAAATCAGTTGTCATCTAACAGGAACGGGTTCACGAGTCCAATACCATGGATTCACCTACAACTTTTGTTTCGGTCCATCTATTAATAACTTGCTTGCGACCCTTAATAAAATTTGTAGAGATTTCATTTAATAAAACTTACAATGTTTCCCCTTACTTTAATCAAACAAGATTTTGAACCAGGTAGTAGGTATAGTAATTTTCTCAACACGTAGAGGCCAAAATAGATGTCAGGTTATTCCTCCTCTAGAACTAGGTACAAAATTCAACCATGTACAGTTCTAAAACAAGACCCTAATGCCATTTTCCAATTAAACAGAAAGTAAGGAATGCCCACAGGCTTAAACAAGTTTTAGAACACAACGTCACTATTAATGTACCTTTTAGCAAAACAGGAGAGCCCTAAATAGGAAATACGTATTTACTCAACCAAAAGAGATATGAAGGCTTAACCTTCCATATAGTAAGCCTTCTATTATAAATACCATCACAAAATTCTTTTAAAAGAGGGTCATATAAGCAAACAAAACTCAATAATGTTTCCTTCCCTACGAACTAGACTGCATCACTCAATATTGCAGTAGCCCATTAGACAAATATAAACAGAGTAAGCTATAAGAGAGGAAAGAACATTCCAAGTAAAACCAGCGAAATTGGAACGAGATTTAAAGGAACAACCACACAATCAGGCAGTGATATAAACAACTACGAAAACATCTTGTCTAGGCGCCATTCAAGAGGAAAGAATATTCATTTCAAGACACTGAAAGAAGGTAGAAAACTATTACGAGGAGTAGATTTAACATGCCTGTTTTAAATGCTATATCTCATGGCCACGCACGTGCAGACCCCTTCTCCCAGCAGTCCCAAAATTATTTCTCCACCAAATTCACGCTTCTCACCCACACGGTGTCCCAAATACCACGCAAAAGAAACAATAACCATTCCGGTAAACTGCATAGACACAGGCAGAAGGAGAAAATTCATTCTAGAGTAGTTAACCCCAATTCCTAGTACGTAAATCCATGAAACAACAACAGAAATTTGGAATAATTAACAGGGTTTTGCATGTCCTTGCAATATGCTTTTACTCTTGAGTCTAGATTCTAGAACAAGATCGGAAAGTCTTGCGTTCAACTATTCAAACAACTCATGAATTGCTTTCCTATTTAAGGCATTGTAAATTAGTTTTTTAAAGCCATTAGGACGCACCTATTACATTAGTTTACCCATCAATTCGTGCAAAGAAAACATTCTAGACACTAAAATCAAATTTGATTCATGCTTACCATTGGAAGTCTCACACATTAGCTTGCTTGATTAACATCACTTTTATCCTCCACGCTAACTAAAATTTCTTTGAAGCATTTTGTCAAAGCAGTTGTGTATAATCTACTCCAACAATGTGAAGCAACATTGCCCAACATTGGAAAGGATATTTGTCGGACGATGAAGTAGTTACAAGAGCTCTTGATATTAAATACCCGACCTACCCGCCGCTCAAGCCCTAATCCTCCTCAAATTGGTGATACTATCTCAATAGAAAAGCTTGCTCCACACAGGTGTAGAATTAGAACTAGAATCATATATAGCCAAGTTTCCCATCCGGTGAAGGCGCAAGAAACATAGTGGTCTACATCTCCTGTAGTATTACTATGCCACAACATTCAGCTATCTTTGTGTATCGATCAATATAAGATTACAACCTCTTTCCATTTCCCCACCTTATTCTCTGGTCCGGAGATGTGAGATGCTCACTGTGCAAGACCATTCAAACGCCATTGTCATGGTAGGACCGAATAGAAGAAATGGCCAGAGGCAATCCACAAACCTAGTTTTAGAATGCGTATTACAAATTAATAAGTAACCACAAGAACCCAAAAATACACAAGAGGGTTACATTTATTCATCCAAAATAGCTGAACACAAACATTTCCAACAATACATTAATCCATCATCAAGAAGCCACGCTACAAATGAATAATATCTTCAAACAGATATACAATACCCGAACTATTTCACCCAATACTATAGATCGACCGAGGTTATAATGCAAAAGATTATTCATGCAATCTCGTTATCACCGAATCACGGCACCCACGGATGTTGATCGATTTCTGGTTTGATCACTCTAAGCATCCAGGTGTGATTGGATAACATGGGTACTATCTCCAAGTTGTGGGACTTGCTTTGCTTGAGATAGACCTCCAGAGAAAGTAGTTCTTGCTCCTAAACTACCCGCCACAATCTACTCTAATGCGGGAGAAACTAGCTATTCTAACCTAAAATTCCAAGGGACCGAGAGAGAGAGAATGCACAAAATGAAAGCCTACACTAAAGCGGTGATACACCGAGAAAGAGGGTGTGAGAGTAATCTCCAAATGTGTGAAATACGAGGCAAAGTGCACACTAGAAGAGGTGATGACAGTTCACCATAATCCAGCAAAATGCATTCACAGCAATATTCCAAGCACACACAATAATAATGAATTCCTGCAAGAACATAATAAATAGACACAATATACTTGTAGAAAGATTAAAGGGGCAAGAAGAATGCAAGAAACACAAATGCGGGGAAGAGATATCTCATGAAACTGATATTTTATTGCTTCATGATATGCCTGATTCAATCATTACAAGATAAGGGCTGGATCACCATGCGAGTCAATACAAGGGCTGTAACATGCTCGGCTTCACAAAGCAATTTTGACGTGAGCTTTGCTTTGCCCAAAAACTCTCCTTCTTACAATGAGCCCAACACTCCATTTATAGAAAAATGAGAAGGAAAAGAGAAGGGAAAGATGGAAATCCCGAAATCTGTCCTTGACCACTGTAAGAGGAATTAAATTGAGTGGAATGGTTTTCCATTACTTGCAAAAAAGGCTCCCCATCTTGTCCCATGTGCTGCATGCGAGAGAGAATGAATGATGACCATGCCTCTTAATTGCACTCCAAGCTACCAAATAAAACAACATTACGAACCCGGCCACGTTTCCTTAAAAATCTCAATCAATTTCTGATCAAATCAAGAATTTTTGATTTCTGTGCATCGAGCTTGGAACCACGATTCCAACGGTACAAATTTTGTGTGATTTCATTGAGAAATGCAAAAGTTATGGCCTTTTGAGTGCGGGCACTGTTTTGGACTCAGCGAGGCGTTTTGTCATCCGACGGGAAAGAGCATTCACGGCCGGAGCCGAACACGTTTCCTTAATTTAAATATAGCTGAACCTGTTTTGGACCTGGCAGGCGTTTTTGTGGCATAGAGGACGTCGTGCTCGTTCCAGAAAGTCCAATTTTATCAAAATCGGAGCTCGGAGTCAAAAGTTATGGCCGTTTGAAGTTTCCGGACCAAACGTTGACTTTTCCTCCTGTGACACGTGTCATGATTTGATTGGTCCTCGGCTCCTTCGGGTTTTCGCGTCCCACGCGTCCCTTTGTCCCATTTGGTACAGTGCTCTTTGTGCTGATTTCGGCCGAACCGGCCGGTTCGCGCCTTTTTGTCCCATGCGTCCCATTTGCTTTCCGGGCTGCCTCGACTCTTTTCGCCCGGTTCGGCCGGTTCGCACATTTTTGGCCCAAATGTCCCATTTGCTTTCGGACCATTTGTTCCCATTTCGGCCGAACCGGCCGGTTCGGGTATTTTGTTCCACTTGTCCCAAAGGCGACCCTCTCAGCAGTTAGTCGATTTTTTCTCTCGTCGAACCGGCATTTCGCGCCCGCCGTGTACTTTTGTCCCATTTGTCCCTGCTGCGTTTGATTTGTTTGTGTGCTGATTTCACCAGTTCGGCCGGTTCGCGCTTCTGTCCCACACACGTCCCAGAGGCGACCTTGAGCGAGGACTTAGCCAATTTTCACGATTTTCTGGATCGACCTATTTGACTTGGCGCACCCTTTTTTCGCATTTTCTCGTAACTTACTCTCTTCCTCTTGGATAGGGGAGTTAGAAAAATATAAGGGGACCCTAGAAACATGACTTTTATACTGAATCAATATAATTGCTTGCATGTTATCAAAATTACCTTGGGGGTGAATTTTGGATAACAAATACTAGGTGAAATAAGCTGTTAGGAGATAGATATGGTTATTCATGCGGTGAATAACAGCTCAAAGCCAACCCCAAGATTTGAAGCTCGGACACAAGACATAATGATTACCTCACGCTCTTGGCTCTGAAAGGCATCTACCGTAATGATACATAAACCTTTTTCTTCAGCAGATTTGAGGACAGCATCAAACTCTCGGTGCAAACATTACAGCGGTAGCTTGTAAGGTGTGATAATTCCAACAGAACCCTTATGCCTGCCAACTTAGTGACTCACTGAAGAAGCTCATAAAATTGCAAAGCAAATAGTGCTTCATGAATATTCTGATCTGAAACAGATCCGCCTCCAGGAAACAAAATAAGTACCTACAGACCTATTGCAGGTCTCATTAGAGAATCTTTGCACTAAATTTCATCAGGTCTCCTGGTAACACTCTCACTGTCACATAGTTGATTTTTATAAAAGTACCTTGAAGGAGAATCCTGAATTGAGGATGCAGTCGATACAGAACAGATAACAGTATAGTTGGACAACCTGCTTGTTGGAAGTGCCCAGAAAAAAAAAGCTTCCACTATACTGCAACATGCCCTGTGTTGCTGGCTAATCACATGATTGTAGGGCAGTCTTTGTGGATCCCCAGACGAGAACATGCCTCGCATGACACCCAGGGAAATGGAGGTAACATGCACGTTACACTAGCTTACTGTTGTGTGCGTGGCCAGTGAATAAGAAGACAATGCTCCTTTCTCCCCCAAACGCATCCAGAAACAACAAAAAACCACGTCTACTCGAGCTTAGAAGCAGCACATACAGGTGAAAACCATTTTCTTTAGCTTGTAGCTTCATCTAACCATCAAATCGAACCCACGCGGCCAGCAGGGAGGAAGGAAGGCGTCCAGGAGGAGCCGGGAAGGAAAACGCCTTGGCAGGAAGGATTTCAATGGCCTCTCTACCCACGCAACAGGAAGAACACGTCTCTCAACCACTCCACGCGCAGTCCAACCAAAGGAGATCTCACGCGGTCAGAGGAGGATAACAGGCAGTCAATCAAGAAACCAAGAAGATATGCAAATCAGAAAATAATTGAGTGCGGCCACCAGCAAGGAATCCAACACGCCAAACTTTAATACTCCACCCTCCACGCCAAGAAGGAGATAAGGCTGACCGACAAAGTAGGTTGGGGCATTACATTCTCCTCCCCTTAAGAAAGCATCGTCCTCGATGCGACATTACACAGAGGAAAGGAAATGGTATGCAACAAGGGATAGATAAAGAAGAAAACACACCCTATGGTTTAAAATTTTAGTTGATTAAAGCACGGTCACAAAGTAGCCTTAGGAACATTTGGTAGAAATTTTAACTTTCAAGGTTCTGTGAAGATTGGCAGTTCCCTCTTGTTTGTTATTTCATTAGTCTCTTTCCATCAACATTATTCCTAGTTTAATTTCTTTAAAATTTCATCATTGAAGAGTTTTGATTTATTCCTTATTGTGGGTGCCCAACATGAACTGCTAACACAACACCCTATCAGGTTCACAAGACCCTACAGATTCACAAGCACACAAGTAAATACTTCAAGATTGTATTACACCACAAAAGGTTACCCAAATACGGAATAGAATAGGCACAGTCCACATAACATAGTACTCGTCACACCTCAATGACTGACATACAAAATACTCATCCAAAAGAGTACTACAATCCACTAGACATTTCCTCAATTAGCATTAATGAAAAACTCACATAACACCAAACCATGCTACAGGTACATAGTGTCCACAAGGGAATCAATGACATATCTGAACATCACAACACATATCCATCGACATGAGTAACAATACATCAAAGGACCACTACCAAAACATCACAATAACTCAACATATATCCCATAACATCAACCATACGGAAAAATATCATAAGCCTCCCTCAAACTCTTATGCCTCCCTCGAGTCTCTTATGCCTCCCTCGAATCTTATGCCTCCCTCAAACTCTTATGTCTCCCTCAAGTCTCTTATGCCTCCCTCAAACTCTTATGCCTCCCTCAAGTCTCTTATGCCTCCCTCGAACTCTTATGTCTCCCTCAAGTCTCTTATGCCTCCCTCGAAACTCTTATGTCTCCCTCGAGGCAGGCCGGTTGACCCTATGGTCCAAGACACATGAGGTTCGAACACTCCTAACCCCAAGTGACATAATAACGCGTGGTTCAACAACCCGCTAGTTATATGTACTCCTTGGGGCGTACCCCCATACAACGAAGTGGGTCCATAGGTCCAACCAATCCATGGTGCATCCTATGACCCTATTCCACACATCACGACAATAGAACCAACACAACAATCCAATCCAAAGTGCCAAGTGGCAAAGTACAAGCCTTGGGCAAGGCGGTAAGAATTCCAAATTTAAAAGAAGACCCCAAATCAAGCTAAAATAAATGGCCAAATAGCCAAAGTTAGTATCAAAATCCCCATGTTAGTGCCACAAACCAAGGAAATGCCCAAAATTGTAAAGCATTGCAATCAAGAAAAGATGTTGGTCCTTGCAAAATAAAGTAAAAGCTCAATTTACTGAATAAAATCAACTTATAATAATGTCACATTACGATAACTGTGTGGCCTTATCTGGCCACCAAGGGGTACTCAACGAGTTGCTAGCACTCGGAACATCGAGCCTCAGCTCATAAAATACATATCAATAATACAACTGTCATCACCTCCATCTGAATCATCCCGCCACCACTTCGACAAGGCTAAACATAGTCATAGATACACTAAGGTTGCATACATACAACCACATAGGGAGAGAGGAAAGATTCACATGTCATCTACTAAACCGAGTTTTGACTCGAGTTATTGACCCATGGTACACCATTCCTCACTCTCAACATACACTTCTACCGATTACCCTCAGGGTCGGTTAGCGTAAGGTTCACAACATAACATACAACAACATCACTAACATAACGGTGGTACATATACAAGGCGGGTCACAATCATACATTCACTGAGTGTAACACATCACTTTACCACTTTCTGCACCCAAAGTGCAATCACCATACGATAGGGTTCATACACTCACCGCATGACCCAAAATCACAACATGAAGCATTACATATTTCACACAAATCATACATACGATGAACATAGTACATCTCAACTTAACATCCATTACTACATAACAAGGTGGTGCACACATTTCTTCAAAACATGGTAAAAACATCATGATACAACTCATTTCTTTTAACATCAATCTAGTCATACAACACATTGATACACTTACATATCACAATATGTCACAATGCTCTAACACTATGTCATCCACTTTATAATTCTTTTCACACATCTCAAACAACAACTCACACATGAACTCTTCATAGAATCCACAAGAAGGAGAGAGAATACTCCCATCCCCAACACATCAACATGATCACAAACACGCACAAGGTGACATACCCATCATGTGCGTTCACAATATCACAATTACGACATTAATCACATCACGTTTAAAGCACATTACTCTTCCAATATCTACCACCATCATGTAACACCACCACCACCATGCAACATCATCATATAACACCAATTTGGCCCATAGGTTCGAGAGCATGAACCTACGCTCTGATACCAAGTGTAGCGACCCAAAAATCACACACACGAACAACACAGTGAAATACAGGATAACTTTTTTTTACTAGCTTGACACATAACATGACACAACATGTCGTCACCAAGGATACAACTAACACTGTGAACAACTTGATACAAGGATGGCCATAAAGGCAGCATGGAAACGTCCACACCTATCAAGGACAATTTACTTTTCTTTTTGACAAGACAACATAGAAGTCCAATCACAGAACACACTTACAGTTAGGGCCATCCACAATGAGATATTTTTGAGAGTTATTTATTTTTAAAGGACATCTTACAATTCTTAGCTTACGTTTTTAAGGAGGCTCAAGATATGATTCTTACAAATCATCTTTACCAAGCTAAGTTTATTCTTTTTACACTGAGTAATCATCTTTAAATCTTCTCTATTTTGACATTTATTTGCTTAATTCGTTATTTGGAGAAAGGGGGGTAAATTTATTTTACAAGGCCATCTAAGAACACTTACGCTACTAGAACTTGTTCATGCCCATATGACAACATGGGTTTGCGTTTAACATACTTAAGAGAAGAAAGACAAGGCACCTTGGAGAAAGGTTAGAGGGAGAAGGTTGAGTCGAAATCATCTTCAAGACCTCATTTGTTATTACCAAGATTTAATTGAGGCTTGAGAACTTAACCAGAATTATTAAAGATTTTACTTAGGCTTGACTAATTGAGTTTTATAAAAATAAAACAATTTACCATCCAATGGCTAAGAGATAGATTGCGTGATTTCGAAACTGATTCCTCCTACTTATTAAATCTTATTATCTTACAACAACTAACAATTTGTTTCACCTTAGGATCATTTTAAGAATTCACCAAAGAAAGGATAATGTTCGCTAGTGTAGCTAGGGATATCAAGTTATATAATTTTTACTTCACAAAGGATGGTTTCATTTTGATCACTCATGGAATTATTTGATTTCAAATAGATCACCTCTACATTTATTTGTTGAATATAAAATTATTATTTTTGTTTAGCTTCTTTAAGGGTTAACCAACCCATTTGACTTTACTTATAATATATTGTCACTCAGTCTTAGAAAGATTTAACTTGACAATTTATTCTCAAGATCAAAGTTTTACAATACTCATATCAATGTAAAGATTGAATACCATTTCTTACAAAGGTAAGTTACCAGTTTACCTACAGAAGGACAAGACAACATCATCACGAAATTTTAGAATATCCCAAGGCAAGAGGTCTTCTAAACTCCTTTGCAAGCACTATTACAAAATTTACCTCACATTGGACATTTTTACAAGGAACCTCATAAATTGCACTGATGAAAACTTTACAACTCTTTCCTTTAATCTACTCGCATAATCCATCTGCACAAATACTAGCTAGAATCAGTTCGCGAGAACTGAGCATGTTAAGGCTACACATTGCAACAGTAAGCTAACATTTAACAATATCAAGAAAGGAAAGTTCTAATTCAAAAATGGATTAAAACACAACCCACAACTCCAAAATTATTTGCATGAGAAAGAAATCTAAACCATCCAGCAAGGAGAAAGTCAAAATACCAGTAAGAACAAAATCACATAAATCAAGGCAAGACCTTATGGGTTAGGAACAAGAAGGTCAAGAGTGTTGATATCTCCTTCATGTAATCCTATGGATTACGTGATTGGAATCCAAAACTTACTCCATCCAACTAAAGGGGTCCAAGAGAAGACAAAACATACTAATTATGATCGTAGGCGCGAAACAAAATGACGTTATCCAATTCTCCCGGGGGAGGCTTCATAGCAATAAGGGTTCGACGCCCTTAAAAGAAAAACAACTCTAGTTTCAGTTTTAACCAAGGAGCTTGACCACTACCTTCTTATAGGATTTCTTAAACGTAGGACTAGTTAACAAACAAAACCACTCTTCCAGAAGCGTACAAAGGAGACACAAAAAGGGCCATTATCCTACCAACAACCTTAACCTAAACGTCAACTCCTCTACATAATGTAAGGGAAGGCTAAACCCAAAAGTAGTTAATAATTTTTATATATTTCCGACAATGTCAATAAGTATAAAATAAAAATTGATTTCCTTAACAAGGCCACAAAATGGGACCTTTTAGTAACCAAGTTTGAAGTATAAGATATTTGAGTTCAAAAACAAAGGGATTCGATACGCAAAGGGTAAAACACCAACGATACCCCAGACTCAAAAGACCCTACCACGAGTGCAAGCAAAAAATAAGAACCAACACACATATTCATCAAGAAGGTTATGCAGTGCAATCAGGCCTAGAAGTTCTATGAGCTCCTTGCCAATGGTATAGAAGATGGAAATTTTACCCGATCCATGTGGGCTTATCAGGGAAAAGTCTAGCCAATATCAAAGAGATGAATATAATAGCAACCTATTATATTATCAACATAATCATTTGTCATCTAACGAGAATGGGTTCACGAGTCCAATACCATGGATTCACCTACAACTTTTGTTTCGGTCCAGCTATTAATAACTTGCTTGCGACCCTTAATAAAATTTGTAGAGATTTCATTCAATAAAACTTACAATGTTTCCCCCTTACTTTAATCAAACAAGATTTTGCACCAGGAAGTAGGTATAGTAATTCTCTCAACACGTAGAGGCCAAAATAGATGTCAGGTTATTCCTCCTCTAGAACTGGGTACAAAAGTCAACCATGTACAGTTCTAAAACAAGACCCTAATGCCATTTTCCAATTAAACAGAAAGTAAGGAATGCCCACAGGCTTAAACAAGTTTTAGAACACAACGTCACTAATAATGTACCTTTTAGCAAAACAGGAGAGCCCTAAACAGGAAATACGTATTTACTCAACCAAAAAGAGATATGAAGGCTTAACCTTCCATATAGTAAGCCTTCTATTATAAATACCATCACAAAATTCTTTTAAAAGAGGGTCATATAAGCAAACAAAACTCAATAATGTTTCCTTCCCTATGAACAAGACTGCATCACTCAATATGGTAGTGGCCCATTTAGACAAATATAAATAGAGTAAGCTATAAGAGAGGAAAGAACAATCCAAGTAAAACCAGTGAAATTGGAACGAGATTTAAAGGACCAACCACACAATCAGGCAGTGATATAAACAACTACGAAAACATCTTGTCTAGGCACCATTCAAGAGGAAATAATATTCATTTCAAGACAACAAAGAAGGTAGAAAACTATTACGAGGAGTAGATTTAACATGCTGTTTTAAACGCTATATCTCATGGCCACCACGTGTGAGACCCCTTCTCCCCACGAGTCAAAAAATTATTTCTCCACCAAACTCATGCTTCTCACCCACACGGTGTCCCAAATACCATAAAAGAAACAATAACCATTTTGGTAAACCGCATGAACACGGCGGGAAGGAGAAAATTCATTCTAGAAGTGTTAACCCCAATTCCTAAATACGTAAATCCACGAAAGCTTGAACAAAAGTTTGGAATAATTAACGGGGTTTTGCATGTCCTTGCAATATGCTTTTAATCTTGAGTCTAGATTCTAGAATAAGATCGGAAAGTCTTGCGATCAACTATTCGAACAACTCATGAATTGCTTTCCTATTTAAGGCATTGTAAATTAGTTTTTAAAGCCATTAGGACGCACCTATTACATTAGTTTACCCATCAATTTGTGCGCAAAGAAAACATTCCAAAAACTAAAATCAAAGTTGATTCATGCTTACCATTGGAAGTCTCACACATTAGCTTGCTTCAATTAACATCACTTTTATCCTCCACGCTAAGCAAAATTTCTTTGAAGCATTTTGTCAAACAATTTCGCGTAATCTACTCCAACGATGTGAAGCAACATTGCCCAACATTGGAAAGGATATTTGTCAGATGATGAAGTAGTTGCAAGAGCTCTTGATATTAAATACCCGCAGCCTACCTGCCGCTCAAGCCCTAATCCTCCTCAAATTGAGCTGATACTATCTCAATAGAAAAGCTTGCTCCACACAGGTGTAGAATTAGAACTAGAATCATATATAGCCAAGTTTCCCATCTGGCTGAAGGCGCAGAAAACACAGCTGGTCTACATCTCCTGTAGTATTACTGTGCCACAGCATTCGGCTGTACTGTGTATCAGTCAATATAAGATTACAACCTCTTTCCATTTCCAGCCTTATTCTCTGGTCCGGAGATGTGAGATACTCACCTGGTGCAAGACCATTCCAAACACCATTGTCATGACTGAGCAGAAGAAATGGCCACTGAGGCAATCCACAAACCTCGGTTTTAGAATGGGTATTACAAATTAATAGTAACCACAAGAACCCAAAAAACAGGTTACATTTATTCATCCAAAACAGCAGAACACAAACATTTCCAACAATACATTAATCCATCGTCAAGAAGCCACACACAACAATAATATCTTCAAACGGATATACAATACCCAGAACTATTTCACCCAATACTGTAGATCGACCCAGGTTATAATGCAAAAGATTATTCATGCAAATACTAGGTGAAATAAGCTGTTAGGAGATAGATATGGTTATTCATGCGGTGAATAACAGCTACAAAGCCAACCCCAAGATTTGAAGCTCGGACACAAGACATAATGATTACCTCACGCTCCTGGCTCTGAAAGGCATCTACCGTAATGATACATAAACCTTTTTCTTCAGCAGATTTGAGGACAACATCAAACTCTCGGTGCAAACATTACAGCGGTAGCTTGTAAGGTGTGATAATTCCAACAGAACCCTTATGCCTGCCAACTTAGTGACTCGCTGAAGAAGCTCATAAAATTGCAAAGCAAATAGTGCTTCATGAATATTCTGATCTGAAACAGATCCGCCTCCAGGAAACAAAATAAGTACCTACAGACCTGTTGCAGGTCTCATTAGAGAATCTTTGCACTAAATTTCATCAGGTCTCCTGGTAACACTCTCACTGTCACATAGTCGATTTTGATAAAAGTACCTTGAAGGAGAATCCCGAATTGAGGATGCAGTCGATACAGAACAGATAACAGTATAGTTGGACAACCTGCTTGTTGGAAGCACCCAGAAAAAAAAAGCTTCTACTATCTTTATGACATGCTGCTTTGCACAGCTAAGCACAGTGCGGGACAGTCTTGTGATCCCGACAAGAACATGCCTCGTAGCACCCAAGGGAAATGGAGGTAACACGCCTGTTACACTAGCTTGCAGCTGTGCGTGGCCAGCAGAAGAAGACAACGCTCCTTTCTCCCCCAAACGCATCCAGAAACAACAAAAACCACGTCTACTCGAGCTTAGAAGCAGCACATACAGGTGAAAACCATTTTCTTTAGCTTGTAGCTTCATCTAACCATCAAATCGAACCCACGCGGCCAGCAGGGAGGAAGGAAGGCGTCCAGGAGGAGCCGGGAAGGAAAACGCCTTGGCAGGAAGGATTTCAATGGCCTCTCTGCCCACGCAACAGGAAGAACACGTCTCTCAACCACTCCACGCAGGTCCAACCAAAGGAGATCTCACGCGGTTAGAGGAGGATAACAGGTAGTCAATCAAGAATCCAAGAATATATGTAAATCAGAAAATAATTGAGTGCGGCCACCACCGAGGAATCAAACGCGCCAAACTTTAATACTCCACCCTCCACGCCAAGAAGGAGATAAGGCTGACTGGTACAAAGTAGGTTGGGGCATTACACTCCTCTCTTTTCTATTTATTTGGACTCTTGCAATTTTTTGGAGGAGCTTTCTTTTGGAGTGTTTTGGAGCTTGGAGTTGGATTGTGCTTGCTTTAGATTTGGAAAGGCTTTGATCTTGTGCTTATGGATTGGATGATCTTGCATGGGAAGGTAAGAACTTCACCCATGTTTTCTTTTGCTAATTTGTTGTACATATGTTTTTGAATGGATGATTGTTGCATGTTGTGATTTTGGGAAATAGAATGGCCTTTAGGTTGTGTAGGAGAAAATGGAAATAGGGATATTTTCGAGGAGGCATAACATGTGTTTGGTATTTTAGGAGGGATTTGGGTTGGGTATCCCACCTTATTGATAAGTGAAATTTGTTCTTATCTTATTTATTTTATTGACGGAGGCATAAGATTTTTTTCTTGGAGGGAGGCATAAGAGTCTTGTGGGTATGTGATTTAGTTACTTGGAGGCTTTAAGGTGGGAACCCAAACCCTTGGGAGGCATAAGTAGATCCGCATATTCCTTTATTTTCTTTATCTTGAGCTTGAAGCCTTTGTGCTTGGGAAAGTGCATGTTTGTTGTGATTTTGGTATTGTGTTTATTGTGTTGAATGTCTTCTTTGAATGTTTATTTTGGAATCCTTTTAAATTTTCCTTTGTTGTCTTATACCCCTAATTGATTCATTGTTGGGGATCGGGGCTAATGAGGAAGAAGGATTCTCTTCCTCATTAGATTATTGGTTGGATGGAATTCTTGGATACTCCACTATTTTTATAGTGATTTTATATTGATGAAGATGGTGGAGCTCAAGTGAAGATTTTTCATAGTTGAAATTTCAAGAAAAAGAGAGAATCCTCCTTGTAAATTTTTTCATGTTGTCTCCACTTAAGTGGAGGGCTTGTAACTTGCATTTTAATGATTTTCAACCTCTTGTAAATGTGTTGAGAAAGGTTGAGTTGTATCAAGTTTTCAAAATGTATGTATATTGGAAAATAGGCAAAGGAAAATTGTATTTGTTACTTTGAGAATCCCTTCATCTTGTAAACTTTACCAAGAGTGTTTTGAATGAAAATTTGTATTTTAAATGGGTTAGTTCTTGAAAAGGAAAATCTCAAAAATTTCATTATACATATGAATTTTTACTTTGATATAGTTTTGAAAATGAAATTTAAGCCCTCTAAATCCAAGCCTATATTCGACTTAAATTTTACGTCAAAGCCTAATCTCCTTCATTTTAAAAGATTGTTGTTCTTGTTGAAAATACACTTGTTGTTTGAAATGGTTTTCATTTATTTATTGTGAAAGAAAGGAAATAGTTATTGGAATTATTACAATGATAAAAAAACTCTTCTTTCTGCAAATTATATTAGGTTGAATGAGAAATTTTATTAGTTTTTCTCAATTTCACTTTTATATGAATAGGTAGAAAATTTCAAACCATCTTGTCTAGTATATATAAACCCCCTAATTAAATGATATTAAGTAAATATTTAAATATTTTTAGTATAAAAATGTGTAATGCTAAATATATATTTATATATACATATATATATATACATATATATATATATATATATATATAGGTTATATTGATTAATAATAAAATAAATTAAATATATAAAAATTAAAATTTTAAGTTGAATGTGGTAACACCCCCTACCCAACCCTTCCCCCAACACCCCGCATGACTATGTTTGTTTTGCGATCATAGTTGGTGAATTAGGGGGAGGTCGCTCCTACTGCCCCACCCCCATATTAATATGGGATGGAAGGTGGTGTCGACCACCTCCCCATATATTGTTTAAAAAGTGTAATGTGGGAGGGCGAGGGTGAGCCCCACAAACTAATAAACCTTTCCAATGTTTGCAAATAAACAATGCGGCCAAACCACTTCCATTGTGGCCGGTGAAATTTTTTTATCTATGAGCTTTCGATATGTGGGTGTGTAGCTTTAAACAATGACTTAATTAATATTAAATACAAATGAAATATTGTATATATATATATATATATATATATATATATATATATATATATATAACAATATATTTAATAAAACAAAATCGGGATATTTAAAATTATATATATATATATATATATATATATATATATATATATACACACCCAAATATTTTGTGTGTATACACTATTCAAACCAGATTTTAAAATGGGGCAAAAATACCATACCCAAATAGGAAAAATGCAAAAAAACTACACATAACAAATAACTATATAAACGAACCGTAGAAGAGGGTTATAAATAGAAAAAGAAATAAAAATGAGTATCCATCCTTGAGCTTGAATATCCTTCCATGGCCTCCACTCTCCTTCTTCTCCAAAACTGTGCAAAATGAAAATGAGAAAATAAGCCAAAAGAAATGAATAAGAGCTTTTCATAAGGATGTTTAGGGTTAGTTGAATACCTAGATCTAAGGGCTCTAAATGAATCCATCTAATGGTTGTGATTCAACCCTACAAAAGTTAGGTGAGGATTTTGGTGGGAATATGATTTTAAATAAAATGTATGTGTAACTTGTGAATGGGGCCACTAAAGGGGTGTTAGGAGGTAAGTTTAAAATTGGAATCTATTGTTTTATTTTAGTGAATTGTTATAATTGCCTCAACCTTAGAAATTAATTAAATTAAATTTACACAATGATAACTAGACAATGTTTATAATAGGGATTAAATTATATTTGAACTAAATCATAAGGTTAGGGTAAGTTTTACCTTAGCCATAGAATTTTAAGTAGAAAAAATGACATTTGAAATATAATATTAAATTAGAATAAATATTGTAACAAGGTTATTTTAGCTAATGGCTTGTAAAGAATTAATTTACTGAAATTTAACAGGAACCCTGGAAGGGGATTTAAACATGAAGTGTTGAATTAAAATAAATCTAGTTTAAGGTTACCCCATTCTGAACCCATTTAAACAAAAAAATTATTCTGTAAATTTTCCTAACTAATCATTGGGTTTTGTCTTGGGTTTTGTGCGAAACATGTGGGCATTACAATATGTGTGTGTGTGTGTGTGTCTATATATATATTTATAATCCTTTATAATTTTTCATTTATTTTAAATGATTTATCTTTCAAGTATGTTTTAAATATAAATCTACAAGCACATGAAGTGGCATAGTTTTGTGAATATGTAACTATGTGGAGTAAATACGACTACTAGATTTTTTGATATATTATTCAATCTAAAGCAAACAAAGAAGAGGAATTTAATTATGGATTTAAAACACTATATATAAACATTCTCCTTATAATTTTGCAAAAATTTTGACTCTAATTTAAAAATTCCAATATACTAAAAAACAACATTTTCATTTTAGAACAAGTAGTAAAATCACACCTCACTCAAATTCTCTTTAGATATTAATTTAATCATTAATTAAATTAACACTATAGTTAAATATTCCTTAATAACACTTTTAGAGGGTTAAAAGAGCCAAAACAATTAAATACCCAAGGTATTTAATTCCACAAGGTTTAAACAATTAACAAGGTCTAATTATAAGGGGTAGAACATACATCTAAAAATAAAAGGTTAATTTCTCACTAACCCACTCTCAAACTGACTCAAAAGATTCAACTTGATTTTTATCATATTTAGCATACTTAAAACTTCCTGAAAACATTCCCATTAGATAGGAAATTTCCTCACCTTTCCATTGATATAAAGAAGTCCTCCTAACTCCTCATATTTCTCAAGTTATGGGTCAGCGGGCCTTGGGGTGAAAATTTTCCCATTTGGCGGGCTTGCGGGCCTTGGGAAGAAAATTTTCCAAAAGCGAGCCTACGAGGCCTCGGCAAGAAATTTTCCAAAAGGTGGGCTGCGGACCTCAGGAAGAAAGTTTTCCCAAGGGCGGTCTTGCGGGCCGCGGAAAAAATTTCACTCGAGACAAGAAAAGTGGGTGACGGAGCGGGAAGGAAAATTTTCCCAAACTTGGAGTCGGCAGTGAGGAAGGAATATAACACTTTTTCCTTTTGCGGGAAAAGTGAAATTTTCCTCCACTTTCCTACGAGCTTTGTGGCGGGGCTTCACACTAAACAAGATAAAAGGAAAAAGCGGGTCGCAGAGAAATTTTTGATTTTTAGCCCTCTTTTCTTTTGAAAAGTGAAGGTTTAAAAGCTGATTCGAGCCACCGTCGGCACCCAAGGATGCCACGTGTCAAACCCATAGTGGCTGGTGCAAAGGTGGGTTTGTAGAGGAACTTAATAATTTTAGACTTTTTTTCAAGAAAATATTGAAGGATTTAAAGCGCTCTCGCCTCATTGCCGATGCCTAAAAATGCCACATGTCGAATCCCATTGGTTTAGGTTGGCGGGCCATCGGTGCACACTTATAAAATTTTTATTTTAAAGGGAAAAGGATTAGGGATTTAAAATTCTCCACACCTCCACAAACACATAAATCTGCCATGATTCACCAACCATTAATTACGGTGGTAGGGCGAAGGGAAACTTAAAAATTTTTGCCTAAAATTTTTAAAAGGTTAAGATTGAGAAAAAAACGGATCCTCCACTGTCACCCCAAAATTTTCCCAAACTAATTTTGTTAAGCGATAAGGTTTTAGGAAATCATATCCTCTACCAATGTCTTAGAAAGCCATGTGGTAGATCCTCGTTGGCTGCGGGCTGGTAAGGCCATGGGAAAACTTAGAAAATTATCAATTTTTTTTTTTTAAACTTGATTATTTTGAAGCCAGAATGAAGTGAAAACTTTAGAAGGCCATAAATTTTGATTGGGAACTCGATTTTTTGAAAAAAGGATTTTTGGAAAGGTCTCGTCATCCTCTTTGCATTGCGAGCTTAAAATTTTGATTTTGATAAAGTTTGAAGGATAAATTTTGAGAAAACGTCTTTCTATCATTTAAAATGTAAACTGGACTTTTTAACTTATAAATTTTGTTCCAATCCGCCATGAATTCTTTCTCAACATGCCATACTAACATGGAGGATTGCATTTGGAATAATTTAGGATAGATTGCAAGAGTTAATTTTTTTGATTGAAGTCCAATTCGGGATTTCTCAAATTGACAGCAGAAAATGACTGAGAAATGGTTTGAGCTCGATTTGAAAGGATCTAATAAAATTTTTAAGTGTTTTAGTTTTTTTAGGATCATTTTGGTCATACAAGTTCAATTTGGTATTTAATTTTGTCTTTTCGATATTACAGTTTGTTACGTAAATTTTAAGAAATAATTTGAAGAGTTTGAAATTCATCTAACAGAGATCATATTTGAATGGGTCTATTTTAATTTATCATCTTCTAAGATTTATAATTCATTACAAATCCAATCTAATAGATCAAATTGATTCAAAGAGAAGTATTCAAAAACCAAAATACAATTCTTATTTAGAAGGCGTGCATTTAAAAAGAACAGAGCAATATATATTCTTCATGGGTATTTCCTTTTTCCATTTTCCAAACCAAGATTTTATAGCGCATTCAAAAATAAGATTTCAAATATAACAATGCCATTTTAGGAAATGAATACAATTTTCTATTAATTCAAATAGACATCTTTACAAATTCCTTTTTCATTCCTCAAATACAATCATACAAAATACAATTTCTTTCACATTCTTTCAAAAGAAGAAAACAGAGTATATCTCTTTCACATTCAAATTACAACTTTCATAGCCAATACAAAACATCTTTCCATCACAATTAATATACAATGTCATCCACTTCAAAGTGGGAAGAGGTTACAATAAGGATAAATCTCAACAAAGGACTGTCAAATCTATCTTTTTCCTCAGCTCCAGGACAACAACATGAAGCTCCACCATTTTATTTATTTCAATTTGATCACAACAGAATAGGGGAAAGGAAACATGCTCCACCCAACACTGAGACATCCAATGAAAATGAGAATCCGCCCTCTTCATTTTCCCCAGCCCCAACAAATTGCTATAAAGAAAAGTGTTTCAACAAATGGAAACAATAGGCTTACACAACACACAAAAGTAATCTTTCACAAAAAAACACGGTGCAAACAAATCTCAGTTTCTGACTACAAAAAAACACGAGAAAATAAAACTCAAGCTTCATCATGCAAGCCAAAAGAGAAATAACTATGTGGAATGTTCCGTATGCCTCCCAAAGGGGAAATGGGTATCACCGCCTAAGAATAAAGAGCCAAAATATATAACATTTCAAATCCTGACATGCCCTTATGCCTCCCCCAGTACCCCTTATTCCTTACATTTCCTTATGCCTCCAAGTAACTACTTATGACACCCCATAACGAGTAAAGAAATGTGAGTTATTTCATTTAAAGGCGGAACCCAAATACCAACTTCCTCCACACTTATACCTCCCAAAGCACTTACGCCTCCCCACAAGAATTCCCATAGTCTTCTCCTACACCATTCCTAGGCAATCTACCCAACCAGCCAACAATAAAAACAACACATTCAAACATTCAACCATTTATATGTGCATAAAAATGAGAAGAGATCATTTCAAGATCCAAGATCCTACCTCTCCATGGTGGAGTTTTGTTCCAAGTTTCCAAAAACAATATTTCTAATGAAAAACACAGTCCAAGATCAACAATCTACAAGCATGCAACAATCTCCAATCTTCTCCAAAAGCAAGAGCTCAAAAAAGCAAAAGAAGTCACCCAAAATGAAGTATCCAAAAGTGAAGTAACCAAAAACAAGCTAAGGAATTCAAATTTATGGAAGAGGGAAGGGAAGAGGATGTGGTGGATCCATGTAGGATGCCACATCACACATCCTCAACTCCAACACCAAAATTCAACTTCAATCTCCAATGCATAATAAATAGGTGGGTGAATAATATGAAAGTTTACTTACACACTCAAATCAAGCCCACACCCCATAAGGACTGAAATTAAAAGCATGTAAGAAAGTGCAATTAAAACATACAACTTGACTTTCAAAAAATTCATAATGAAGTCTAATTTTAACTTTCCAAACATCGGTATTGTTGGTATGTAAATTTAAGAGGTATGGGACAATTTTAACTTGTCTCACAAACCTTCAAAATTAGCCTCCAAGGATAAGTTTGAATTCAAAAAAAGGAGGAGTGTTTCATAATCCAAAATTAACTTACACATGTCTTACACATCACGTAGAACCTAGCATGAGGAAAGAGAAGGCCACTTAGAACTCTATTAAATCCATGGAAATGGTGTCCCAATTCCACTTCGGTATATCATGAGGAAAGAGAAGGCCACCGGATGCTAATGCTCAACCTTCACTTTCTAGCACTCTAAACAAAGCATGACCAAACCGAGCCACGTCTCTATGAAGTCGTCTTCAATGATACAACTGTCTCAAGGTGGCATGCATCTACTTCACCCCATAATGGGGTGAATAGGGTGCATGATGTGCCTCTTTCAAAATGTCTGTCTCAAGCCACCATATCGGGAACATAAATCCAGGCCTCGTGCATGAGAAGGCCATATTCCTATAATGAAAACCCATCAAACCTCCTCAAGGGGTCTCTCGGACTCGATCTCTATTCTAGATACAATGTAGAAGCTGTCGAGAGGAAGCTGATTGAGAATCCTACTTCACAAGTATGTGCCCATTGCGGTGGCAATAGCCACATGTATCAATCTACCGAGAGCTTATGCAACCACATTCTCCTTCTCCTTCACATGCTCTATCTCTATATCATACTAAAAAAATAACTCCATCCAATGATGCTTTGATGAGCATTGAGATTGGGCTACATGATGAGGTGGTGAAGACTCAAGTGATCTATCTTGAGTGTGAAACTTCGACCAAGAAGAAAGTGTCTCCATCAAACCAAGCTTTGAACAACCGACGAAGCTAAATATCATGGTTCGAGATAATTGAGTTCATAATCTTTGAGTTTGAGAGACTCAAATGAAACCACTCTTCCCTCTTGTATTAACACACCTCCAAATCTTGCCAAAGAAGCATCTCATGCATACAAACAAATCACCCTAAGGATCCAACACTGCGAGAATAGGTGTTGTTGTGAGCCACTCCTTCAGATTTCTAAAGGCGTATTCACATCTATCTCGACCAATTAAACTTCTTCCCTTTCTGCTGAAGCAAAGTGATAGGATGTGCAACCCAAGAGAAGTCTTGAATAAATATTTTGTAATAAATTGCTAATCCAATGAAGTTGCACATCTATCTCGAGAGTAGTGGGTGCTAGCTTGAGTCCATAATAGCTCTAATCTTTGAAGGATCGACGAAGATACCTTGCCTACAAATGATATGCTCCAGATATTGTACCTCACAGACTGAAATAATACACACTTCTCCAAGTTCCCGTAAATTTTATACTCATGAAGACACTAAATATCTGGCGAAGGTGCCCTCTCCTACTCCTCACGTGTACATGATTAAATGAAAATTTCATCAAGGAAGATGAGCATGAAGTGATCTAAGAAATTCCGGAATACCCCATTCATCAAACTCATAAACATTGTGGGGGCATTAGTCAAACCAAAGGGCACCACTGTGAACTCGTAGTGCCCATATCTCATACGAAAGGAAGTCTTGTTAATATCTGCCTCCATAATCCTCAGTTGATGATATAGCCTTACTTAAGATCTATCTTAGATAAAGCTGTGGTTCCCTTCATCGATCAAACATGTCATCTATGCGCGGAAGGGGATAACGATTCTTGATCATTACCTTGTTCAGCTGGTGGTAATCAATACACAACCACAAGGACCCATCCTTCTTCTTCACAAAAATCACTGGTGCACCCCAAGGGGATACACTAGGATAGATAAGGCCTTTCTCCAGAAGACCCTCTAACTACTGACTTGATCTCACAGAGCTGGGGTGGTCATCCGATAAGGTGCTCGTGAGATGGGATTTTCTCCCGAACCATATCTATATGAAAATATATCTCACATGGGGATGATAACCCCGATAGATCCCTTGAAAGACATCGAAAAATCCCTCAAGATGGGATGGTTATCAAGTGATTGTCCACTAGACCCATCCTCCGATCGGTCACTAATTGTAACTCCATACATCGACAACCCCATCACACACACCTCTTAAGTTGTATAGAAAATATAGTGTAAATGGAAATGGGTCTCCTAACCCCTAATATCACCGAATCAACTCCTAGATCATCTCGAATAATATATAGTCTTATGGTAACAATCCATCATGGCCCAGTGTGTAGATAACTAGTCTATACCCAAGATGAATCCATAAGAACCTATCGAAGGATACGAAGATCGAGGTAGTGGTGAAAGATCTCAAATCCACTATAGAATCCTTAACTAAGGAGTCTACAAATATTTTGGCTCTAGAAGCCAACTCTACATCCCAACTAAGGCCTGTCTAACTACCACTGCGACTCGCTCTACTAAAGATGGTGTAATAAAAGAATTAGAAGAACTAGAATCAAAACGAGATCGAGGTAGGAATACCACCAATGCTACTCTGTAGTCTCAATAATTGTTCTCTCGATGCTCACCTTACGGTTCTTGGATCGCTGCATAAATCCTATAGTTGTGCCCCATGTCACCAATAATCAGCTGCTCGAGATCATGTCTTACCATTTTTCTTAGGGTTCGAGGGAAGTCTCTCCAAAAATGTTTGGAAACACCACAACCAAAACAACCTCCCGATCCTCTACCAAGAGTGGCAAGTCCACCCGGTACTCTAGAAGTCTGTTATGGTGATCCTAATGATCCAAGTTGTGGTCTATTGTGGTCTCTGCTGGTGATCTCCTGCGCCGACTAAGCTCTAGGTGCCCCCCGTGTCCTAATGGGATCCCTAGGGGAGGCCCTATACACTCTGTGAGCCCTCTGTGCATCAAATCTCTGTGGAGGCCTGTAAGGTGGGTGGGACTTTAGCGATGCTAATGTGGTTTAAAAGATGACCGTAATGAACCTTGTCCACCATGAGGAGGATTTGACCCCCTAAATCTACTATCCTGAAATTGTTGTACACATCTTTAGACTCAGAGTATTTAGCATGTTGGGTCTTCCCCTGAGTCTCCTCTACTATGTAGGCCTTCTCAATGGCCTCAGCTAAAGTCTGTGGACAATGGATCCACACCGCACCTCCAATGTCTAGATTCAGGTCCAAGATGAACCTTTGCATCTACACCGCTCATCCCGCATGTAATCAATATCTTGGAGTAGATCAAAAATCTACTCTCATACTCAACCACTATAAGAGATTTATGTCAGAGGTCATGAAACTCATCCATCATCTGATTGTATAAACCTCCATGACAAATATCTACTCCTTAATCACTCCTCAAAGAGCTCCCAGGTAACTGTCTCATAATCAACATGGAGCATCTTTTCCTCTGTCCTCCACCAAAAATTTCTCCATCCCTTAGCGAGATAGATCACAACATGGGATTTGATGTTGCTTGAACAAGCAAATATCTTAAAGCACCATTGCCGAAGCTCACTAACTAGGCCTCTTCCTAAAATCCACCCATGTCACCAAAGTAGTGGGATGGTTGTAGCTTTAGGATCTCCCGATGTGATATACATATGAAGTTTGGTGACCCCTAGGCCTCTCTGCATGCTCATCTCTAATCCTAGGGCTCCGAGATCTATCTCTATGTCCTAGAATCCGGTCATCATGTCCCCTCTGTGGTGAATCTATTCGGTGTGACTCCACATGGGATTTCTCTGCTCTACACTCCTCGTTGTGTCGAGAAGATGCATGGGAATCTACGGATGGCTCCCCATCATGTGTGTCTACATGTCCTCCTACGGACCCTCCGCATAAAGTGGCATTAACATCATGGAGTGTGTGTAAAATCTGTAGTAGTATGGCTGCCACAACATGATCCGGAGGTGGTAAATTCAAGTCTATGTGAAAATACCCCTTGTCTAACCTACACCTCCTGCACAGACCAAGGTGAGAGTTAGTCCATTATTCTAGGTTTTATTCAGTTTCCCATGTTTACTAAAATATGCAATTTTCAAACAAAGTTGTTTTCTAGATTTAAAAGTGTGCTAGGTTTAACATTGCACTAGGTTTAAAGTTCATGTCTCAATTTTTCTAGTGTGCCCAAGGGTCCAAGCTTTGAACCCATGGCTCTGATACCAATTTTAACGCCCGCTAAAACTCCCACTTGAGACCCAAGAACAACCTAGGTTTAGTTAGGAAAATTATGGAATAAATTTTTTTAGTGCAAGCCCTGATACAAAATTAGAAACTATAGTTATCACAACAAGTTCCAAAGACAATTAAATTTAACAAACAAAATTTTCCTTTTAGAACAAGTAATAAAATCACACCTAGCTCAAATTCTCTTTAGATATCAATTTAATCATTAATTAAATTAACACTACAGTTAAATATTCCTTAATAACACTTTTAGAGAGTTAAAAGAGTTAAAACAATTAAATACCCAAGGTATTTAATTCCACAAGGTTTAAACAATTAACAAGGTCTAATTATAAGGGGTAGAACATACATCTAGAAATAATAGGTTAAAATCTCACTAACCCATTCTCAAACTGACTCAAAATATTCAACTTGTTTTTTCCAATCTTTAACATACTTAAAACTTCCTAAAAACATTCCCATTAGATAGGAAATTTCCTCCCCTTTCCATTGATATAAAGAAGTCCTCCTAACTCCTCATATTTTTCAAGTTATAGGCTAATGGGGCTTGGGGTGAAATTTTTCCCATTTGGCGGGCTGCGGAGCCTTACAAGAAAATTTTCCAAAAGGCGGGCCTTGGGAAGAAAATTTTCAAAAAGGTGGGTGTGCGGGCCTCAGGAAGAAACTTTTCCAAAGGCGGGCTGCATGGGCCTCTGAAGAAAATTTTCCTAAGGGCGGTCGTGTGGGCTACGGGAAGAAATTTCACACGGAGAAGAAAAAGTGGACCGATGGAGCATGGTAGGAAAATTTTCTCAAACATGGCCTGACAGTGGGGAAAGAATTTAGAATTTTTTTCCTTTTGGGGAAATAGCGCAATTTACCTTCGCTCGCCCACGAGCCCATGGCGAGATTCGTGCCAAAAGAATATAAAAGGGAAAAGCAGGTTACTGGATAATTTTTTGATTTTTAGCCCTCTTTTCTTTTGAAAAAGTGAAAGGTTTCGAATTGATTCATGCCTATGCTTGCGCCCAACGATGCCATATTTCAACCCCAAAGTGGTCAAGAGAAGGCGGTCTGCGGAGGAACTTAATAATTTTAGACTTTTTGAAGAAAAATATTAAGGATTTAAAATTTTCCACGCCTCCATGACACCTAAAAACGCTATGTGTTAGACTCCCATTGGTTTTAGGTTGGCATGCCATTGGTGTGACTTTCTTCATGCATTTTAAAATAACGATTGCAATATCTCTTCTTCATGCGTATTTCTTTTTCCATTTTCCAAACCAAAATTTTATAGTGCATTCAACAATCAGATTTCAAATATAACAATGCCATTTGAGGAAGGTAATGCAATCTTATATTAATTCAAAAAGGTATATTTACAACTTCCTTTTAGATTCCTTGAATACAATCATACATAATGCAATTTCTCTCACATTCTTTCAAAAGACGAAAATAGAGTATATCTCTTTCACATTCAAATTTCAGCTTTCATAGCCAATACAAAACATCTTTCCATCATAATTAATATACAATTTCATCAACTTCAAAGTGGGAAGAGGTTATAATAAGGATAACTCTCAACAAAGAACTGTTAAATCTGTCTTTTTCCTCAGCTCCAGGACAACAACATGAAGCTCCACCATTTTCTTTATTTCAATTTGATCACAATAGAACAGGGGGAAAGGCAATGCTCTCCACCCAACCAAGACATCCAATGAAAAGGAGAATCCACCCTCTTCATTGGCCCCCGAGCCCTAAGCACATTGCAATAAGAAAAGTGTCTCAACACATGGCAAAAACACGCTTCCAAAACACACAAAAGCAATATTTCACAAAAAAACACAGTCCAAACAAATCTATAGTTTGCAACTAGAGAAAAACATAGCAAATAAAAATCAGGCTTCATCATGCAATCCAAAGAGAAAGAACTATGGGGAATGTTTCTTATTCCTCCCAAAGGGGAAATGGGTATCACCACCTAAGAACAAATAATGCGAAAATATATGTCATTTCAAATCTCGACATGCCCTTATGCCTCCCCCAAGTACCCCTTATTCCTCACATTTTCTTATGCCTCCCCAACCTCTATGGCACCCCATAACGAGTAAAGAAATGCAAGCTATTGATTTTATAAGGAGGAACCCAAATCCTAACTCCCTCCACACTTATACCTCCCCCAAAGCACTTATGCCTCCCACAAGAATTCCCATAGTCTTCTCTTACACCATTCCTAGGTAGTGTACCCAACCAACCAACAATAAAAACAACACATTCAAACATTCAACCATTTATTTGTGCATAAAAATGAGAATAGATCATTTCAAGAGCCAAGATCCTACCTCTCCATGGTGGCGTTTTGTTCCAAGGTTTCCAAACAACAAGCTTTCCAATGTAAAACACAGTCCAAGATAAAAAATATACAAGAATGCAACAATCTCCAATCTTCTCCAAAAGCAAGAGCCCAAAACAACAAAAGAAGTTGCCCAAAATGAAGTATCCAAAAGTGAAGCAACCCAAAACAAGCTAAGGAATTCAAATTTATGGAAGAGGGAAGGGAAGAGGATGAGGTGGATCCATGTAGGATGCCACATCACACATCCTCAACTCCAACACAAAATTCAACTTCAATCTCCAATGCATAATAAATAGGTGGGTGAATAATATGATAGTTTACTTACACACTCAAATCAAGCCCACACCCCATAAGGACTGAAATTAAAAGCATGTAAGAAAGTGCAATTAAAACATACAACTTGACTTACAAAAATGCATAATGAAGGAAAATTTTAACTCTCCAACCATAGGTAAGGTTGGTATGCAAATTTAAGAGGTATGGGACAAGTTTAACTTGTCCCACAAGCCTCTAAAATCAGCCTCCAAGGAAAAATTCGAATTTCAAAAGAAGGTGGAGTGTTTCATACTCCAAAATTAACTTACACATCTCTTACACATCACTTACACATTCTTACAACACTTAAATCAAGAGCCAACAACTCTATTAATTACATTCTTATGACCCAATTTAATTATTTATTCCAACTATATGATTTGCTCACAATATTTATCACAATTTAATAAATAAACACATACAAACATCCATAAAAGGAACCAAATAAATAAATACACATAACCCCTTGGTCACATTTAAAGGTGATCCCCCATGGGAACCCCTAACAAAATCAAACACACACACAAAACAATACATGTTGCCATGGTGACCTTGTTGAATTCATCTAGAATTCCAATGTGGTTGGTCTCCAATCCCTAATGTTTGTTTTGATATTTTAACCTGCAAAAACAAAATACCACCCTCGTCCTCGTGGCCATATCAAAACATCCAAAATAACTATAACATATGATTTTCAAAATCATCTATAGACATGAATCACAACATCATTTAGGAAAATAACAATATCATTTACAATTTCATCAATAACTATATGATCATCAATTAATTCAATTTCCTAGGTCTACTCAATATATCAAAATATCTCATGTCCAAACAACATCATAATTATAACCATGTTAAACAATATATCAACATCAATATATAAAATGTCTCTAATAATCATCATGCATCATATATGAATCAAAGTAAACCATAATCCATGATCTAACATCTAATCATCATACTAAATCAAACTATAATAATTTCCATAATATAGTCAACAATGTCATAATCAATAATAAACACGTCGAAGGGAAGTGAGCACTACATCCCCTCCCCTTAGACTCAAAATTTTCCTTGAAGTCACCGGAACAGGATGTGGAAACTCGAACTCATCGAAATGTAGCATCCTCCCAAGTGGCCATAGTCTCATCATATCTGTCCCATTGTACTCAAACTTGGTCAATTTCTCGACTCAAATGCCCCGGTCCTATGCTTTATAATGCAAACGGGCTCCACCATCATATGCCCCCGATCCTACACCCGTAATAAGGTCCAATCTAGGACATGAGAAGGATCTACAATATATCTCCTAACCATTGAAACATGAAACACATCATATACGCAAGACAAGCTAGGTGGGAATGCTAGACGGTAGGCCAAATGACCAATATGCTCTAAGATCTCAAAAGGACCAATGGATATAGGAGATAACTTAGAACCTTTTCCATAACAAATAAGGCTCTTATGTGGCCTGACACGAATGACCACCTTCATGCCCACATCAAAACTATGGTCGGTCATATGCTGATTTGCATACTTCTTTTGCCTGTCCCGTGCCTCATGCGGTCTTTGTCTGATCATAACCATTCTTCTCCATGTCCTATAACAAAGCTGGTCCAAGAGAAACCCTATCCTCTAACTTGTCCTAGCTAAGAGGTGTCCTGCACTCTCTACCATACAAGGCCTGAAAAGGAGCCATGCGTATCGAACTCTTAAAACTATTATAGTAGGAAAAATCTACCAAGTATAGGTACTCTTTGAATCTCGACTGATGATCCATCACATACATCCAAAGAATATCCTCTAGAATCTAATTCACTCGCTCAGTCTATCCATATGTCTTGGGGTGATATGATGTGCATAAATTGATCCTCATCCTGAGGGCATACTTCATGGTAGTCCAAAAATGCGAAGTATACAAATGATCATGGTAATAAATGATCTTCCATGGAATCCTGTGCAACCTGAAGATCTCATCCAGATAAACCCGTGCCACTACACTAGTTGTATACATGGTCTTCACTAGAGAAAAATGAGCCACTTTTGTCAATTTATCTACTGTGACCATGATGGCTTCATGGTGGTATCTCGACATCGATAGCCCAACAATGAAGTCCATGGAAGTGATGTCCCACTTCCACTTTGGCATTACATGAGGAAAGAGAAGGCCAACCGGATGCCGATGCCCACCTTCACTTTCTAGCACTCTAAACAAAGATGACATAAACCGAGCCATGTCTCTATGAAGTCCTCTCCAATGATAAACCTGTCCCAAGGTGGTGAGAATCTTCTTCACCCTAGGATGGGTTGTATAAGGTACATAATGTGCCTCTGTCGCTGAATGTCCTATCTCAATCCTCCATCTTTGGGAACATAAATTCAGCAACTTTGCCTAAGAAGACCATCTTCCTCTAATGAAAACCCATGAAACTTTTCCTCAAGGGGTCTCTCAGACTCAATCTCTGCTCTAGCTGCAATGTAGAAGTTGTTTAGAGGAAGGCTGCTGAAGAATATTACTCCGCAAGTTTATGCCCACTACAGGTGGCCATAGCCACATGTCTCCATCTGGCTTTGAGAGCGTTTACACCACATTCTCCTTCATTATTCCTACACAACAAGTTAAACCCCAACACCAAGGAAATTAAATGAAAAAGGTAAGGTTATGATATTCCTACATGCACACTCCACATTCATCCCATACCTTTCAAGGACAAAATAAATGTGATAAGAAGAGAAGTGACTTTATTTTCCCTTTTACACTCAACAAGGTATTAAAATGTCAAAATTAGCCCCATAATTCATAATTATGGTTGGTAGATGATTATGAGAGACAAGGGACAAGGTTTACTTATTCCACAAGTCTCAAAAAGTTCCCTCCAAGTTAAATTTCTTGTTTATAAAGGGAGAAAGAGTGCACACAACATAAATGTAATAAATTTCATTCATCATCATGCATAAATCAAGAACTAACTACCCTATTTATTACACACATGTCACCTCTTCTCTTTTTCTTTTTTATTAGTTTGAAATTTAAGTTAAATTAGCTAATTAAGACACATTAACAAGTGTTAATAAAGTGACTAAATTTTCCCAATTATTAAAAAACATGCTCCACAAAATTAAAACACACAAAATAATGAAATGGAAAACATCACCACCCTAGGCCACATACATGAGGTCACCCCCATGGGAAACCTCCTAACCTAGAAAAGAAATAACACAACACTCACACAAGTTGTCAATTGGCCCTTGTTGCAAACACACAACATCCTTCTAGGGTTGGTCCCCTATCCCCTTTCAATGTATAGTGATATAATTTTCCTACAATCACAAACAGAAATACCTCTCTTGGCCTCAAGGCCATATCAATATGTCATGGAAATCAATGCATATAAAAAATCCATCATATAATCCTCAACATACATCAAGAAATACAACACACACATATATTTGTCAATTAACATCATCATATAACATGGCTAAATCATTATCATCAAATTTATGAATTTTTATCAATTATTTGCAATTCACTTAACACTTCAATTCTACTCAAAATAATTTACAATCGTTATTAATCTAATTTCACATTCTACAAAATCATGAAATTCCCTATATCTATTGTGTCTCCTAACTACTAGATACACTCAACAACATATTACTGATCCCTAATACCATCATATTGTTAGCAATTCACAAAATCAATGAGACCACGTGGTTAGTCCAATACTCCGAATATACTCAATACGTCAAGAATCCAATGTTAGTATATAAAAAAGTGACCATTCTAGATTATCATCATATCCTTAAATGTCCATCAAGGTCCACAATACACCCATATAGTCCAAAGTAACAATTAGAACACAATAGTAATCATGATGTCTCTTGTATCTTATTAACATGCTAACTAAAATATAACAATAATATCCATGTCTCTAATCAACTGAAATTAAAATCATAGTACAATCAGTATCGAAGCATGAATCACACATTTTTTTACCTTTCTCTTGTTGACCATTTTTCATGATCAATGGGAAGGGTTACCAAAAATATTAGGATACTCAATTTTAGTTGATGATTGGTCGATTACACAAGAAATGAATAACAAAGAATCAGTCCCAGGATGCCCATTCACCATAAAGAATGCCATTCTTGTTGTTAGCTTTTGTAAGATCATGCATCGACATGAAAGTCTCTTTGCATGTGTGGATGGATATAGGAAACATATGATATATAAGAAATAAACATGCTAGAACAACAAAGGTTAAGTTATAAATTTGAAATTGTACAAGGAAAGTATAATGTTTCAGGTGTTAAATGTTTCATTTTGGGTGATCAAATAAAGGTGTAAATAGTTCATTTTAATTCCTTATTATTACTTGCAGTTGTATTATTTAATTGAGTTATCAAATGTTCATTTAGTTGTGCAAACTAAAAATCAATGAAAAGTAAACACCACATAACTCATTACATAGCACAAATTGTATATTTTCATAAAGGAAGTTGTACAAGTTTCCACACAAGTCGTGGGGTATAGAGGAAAATTAAAGAATGCATATCAATTTAAATCTAGAAATGTAAAGAGGGAAACAAACCCATCATTTCCTTTAGGACGAGACACCTTCCTAGAAAGCTACTACTCACTTTGACTCCATCAAGTTTCCTCGTTTTAGGTGAAAGAAGATAACAGATAGGGTGTTAGAGCTCTGGGTTACTTTGCCTCGTTATATTTTCATCTTTGAATGCATATGCGTTCTTTATCAAAGAATTGAAAGGATATCACATTCATGGAACTGGAAAGGAGAGGATTCCATGTAGAAATCATAATGAACATGAAAGTAATTCAAAGTTACATTATAGAATGTCCTAGATCTAGAAGTAAATTTCAATAACAAAGTAATGTTTTTGAGAATAGGTAATATTTCAAGACAAGGTATTTCCAACATGCAAGAATACAAACTTCCATATTTTATAGGACATTAAAAGATCTCCAACATCACAACAATTTTAAGAAGCTCTCTTCAATCAATTCCAACAAGTACAAATTTTGCAGATTCAAAAGAATAGAGGTTTTAGATTTGCCGAATGCCTCAAATTATCAATTATAATATGCTTAAGGTATCTATTTTCGGAATATGAAAATAAAGAATGAATACAAGAGTTGCATTATGAACTAAAAATCTAAGTCATGAGTTCATCAGGATGAGAAATAATCTTACTCATTGTGCATAGAAATATCAGATCTGAAATTTATAGCAGGACTAGGGCTGAAAGCTCCAACAAAGATATGTTTTCAGTATTACAAAATATATCAACTACCACCATGCCCATAAACTTAAATAATGGAAATGCATGAATGAAATTTATAGCAGACATGAGAAAGTAGTTCTCATACTTTTTCGCAGAAAAATATGGAGCTACAGGTATTCACCAAATTTCAGGAAAAGGTTTTTAGAATGCATTTCAATATGTGCAGAGAATGAATGCTAATCTACAGCCATCCCACATTATACAATAATTTAAAACAAAACGAGAGGATATAGATTACGAGGTTTTCAAAGAAATAGTTTTCATAAATTCATATATCAACAATACATGCAGTATGAAAGAGGTTACAACATTGCAATCATTCAAGCCCAAATTTTCAAGGTACCATAGACTAAAACATAAAGTTAAAACTAGATAGGAAACTACAAGAGACTCAGTTTGGTTTAAAGATACCAATGAAGCCTCCTTAGTGATCCATTTGAAGGAACACGGAGTGGACAGAATGTAAGCATCGAGTTATGGAAATAGCTCGAACCCGGGTGAGGTATGGAGCCAACTGATACGAAACTCATGGTGAGTCAATAAAAATAAACAGAGAGAGATGGGTATTCAGGGATACGGAAAGCTCTCAAGAAACGTTGAGCGGGTTTTAAAGGCACGTCGAGCTTTTAGAAGGCCTCAGCAAGCCATATAAAAGAATACCCTTATACAAATGGCTGAGCTAGCCCGAACATGTCGAGCCTTAAGTAGATCACAACGAATCAAATGAAATCGAGGCCCACTGCAAACACCTAAGCCCATATCCAACACACGCGGATCTGTCTAAATGAAAAACATGAGCTAACATAGCCCACATGACTGAGTAGTAAATAAAAACGACAAAATACAAGAAATCAAGGACGGATCATAGTAAAGCAAGCAAGTCACCAACCCCTATGACAAGCTCTAAGGAGAATTAGACAACACCGATTTGGTGTTGAACATGGTTGGAGTTAAATACACTCGAGGAGAAGTTAAAACACACCACTCTAACCACTTAGGCAACACGACTGTAGTGCCCCATATTTTACAACCCAAAACCATGACACATGACTTAAAATTTTGGGCAATTTTTTTAATAATACATTTACTATCGTAATTTCTTAACTATGATAAGGACTATAGCGAACAATTAATTTATTATTATTATTATTGCACTAACTCACCAATGGTTAGGTCCACATCTCACAATCAGAATTCCCCCTAGCTTATATTAAATGTAATCTGTCCATAAATTCACAAACAATAACAACACAAGAAAAAGACAGGATAATTTTTTTGACTTGCTTGACACATAGCATGACGCAACATGTCGTCACCAAGGATACAACTAACACTGGTGAACAACTTGATACAAGGATGGCCATAAAGGCAGCACGGAAACGTTCACACCTATCAAGGACAATTTACTTTTCTTTTTGACAAGACAACATAGAAGTCCAATCACAGAACACACTTACAGTTAGGGCCATCCACAATGAGATATTCTTGAGAGTTATTTATTTTTAAAGGACATCTTACAATTCTTAGCTTACGTTTTCAAGGAGGCTCAAGATATGATTCATACAATTCATCTTACCAAGTTAAATTTATTCTTTTGACACAGAGTAATTATCTTTAAATCTTCTCTATTATGACCTTTATTTTCTTAATTCGTTTATCAAGAAAAAGGAGTATTTAAATTCCACAAGGCCATCTGCTCACCACTAACGCTACTAAGATTCATTCTTGCCCACAAGACAACATGGTTTTAAGTTCAACACACCTAAGAGAAGTGATACAAGGTGCCTTGGAAAAGGGTTAGAGGGAGAAGGTCGAGATGAAACATCTTTAGGACCTCATTAGTTATTGCCAGTATTTAATTGAAGCTAGGGCTCTTAACCAGAATTATCAACAACTTTACTTAGGCTTCGCTAAAAGTATTAATAAGGAGTAAAAATTTACTTTCCAAATGGCGGTGAGAAAGATGGTGAGGTCTCCAATTTGTTTTCTCTGGCTTATTAAATCTTATCATCTTCAAACAATTAACAGTTCATTTCACCTTAGGGTCATTTTACAAATTTCACCATAAAAGGAATAATGTTCACTAGAGGAGCTAGGGTTATCATGTTATAAAGTTTACTCCGCAATGATAGTCTTGCCCTTGATTACTTAAAGAATTTCTTGCTCTCAAGTTGGTGACCCCTACATTACTTTATTTGAATACAATTTTAATTTAACTTCCGAAGTATTAATCAATCCCGTGTTAGTGTACTTATGACACTTTATTACTAAGTCATGTCCAGGTTTAACTCAAAAGTTATTCTCAAGGCAAGGTTGTAGCAACACTCATTTACAAGAACAAAACAAGATTACATCAATTCTTAAAATATTGATACTCCAACAAAGTCACTCAATAACAATAACCAAATTTTCTTATAATTTCAATGATGGTCAAACAATACAAGGTTTCCAAAGTTCGATGACAAAGTCCACAATACTTTATACTAAGACATTAATCCTCTTTTAAACTTTTCACCGGACGTTAACAATAGTTGAACAACATAAAAAGGTTTCGAGCAAAGGATCTTCTCAACCGAGGTTGATGACAAAATTCTACAATTCTATCCTCTCATCTACACGCAAAATCCATCTCGCAGAAAATTTTCTACAAGAGTCGGTTCACGAGAACCGAGCAAGATAAGGCTACACAAAACCACCATAACTATTATCTAACAATTCCACGAAAAGGAAGCACTTTATTACAAGAATTGGTTCAAACCTCTAAACACTATCAACACATCAAGTTATAATAAAGTCTTCATCATGCCAATCAAAGAAGGAGAAGACCTTGTACTTCAGTTAGGAGCAAAAGAAACGAAAGTATAGCAATCGTAAGAGAATGGCCCTTGGCCCTATAAGGAGAAAACAATTAATCTAGCAAAAAAATAGAATTCCCATCAAGTAAGTAATTACACCATAATTCCAAGATTAAGATTTGATATATACACCAACCATCTAGAAATTTATCAAAGGTACCAAATGCATAGACTAAATTAATATATTTCTAAAAGTACAAGAGTTGATCAGCCCAAGGAAGGGGAAACACGGGTTCCAAAATTTAACACAAAAAGCCATGCATAATTGAGTTTCAAACCGGAAACCAATTAGAGTATACACACAACATAAGTTTCGAAGCGAAGGCAAGAATACTAGTTTTGACCATTAACTACAAAGATTTTCCAATCATCCAAGAAGGGTCCAAGTCTTACAGGCTAATAGCAAGCACGCGAGAGAAGAAGGGAGTTCCGTCACACAAGAGTACACAATAATGTCATCAACAACAATTCCGAGAGGGGAATTAGACCAAAACTATTCCAGTGTCAACGAGGTACTGGATTCACACAAAGAAACCTCGAGCTTAGTTGATCCGAAAGGCTAGTTATGGTTCAAGTTGCCAGGGATGGTCAAGGTACTTCCTGAGGATGGCCTTAAAAGCCTAGAAACAAGATGAAAGATAGTATAAGAGTCTAAACACGTGAGACGGCAAAACACGTTGCACACGAACCCTTTTATTCTACCAGTTTTAATACCAAAACTCTAAGCTGGCTAGCCCACACATTGCTCACACAATCCTACAACCTTTCTTTCTCGATGCCAAAAGGTTATCAAAGGGACTTGCGAAGGAGCTAACAAAAACGTCAAGGACAAACTTGGGTGCTAGGAAGGGGGTTTCATAGTTATTGTAAACTTACTTCCATGATATCGAAAATACTAGCTTGATCAACATAATAACTTGCAACTCAATCGCAGAGAAGAATTAATACATAAACAAATAGACGAAGGTCTATCATTCGAGTAAGAGAAACATAACATTCAGAGGAGAGGGCACACGCATCCTTTTGACCCACATACTATCAACGATAAAAGCTAAAACAAGAAGAAACAAGCAGAAAGGGAAATCTCCCATCATGACATCGAATCGACAAATCAATGCAAGGAAAAGTGGTTTGATTTCGCAATAATTGTAAATATAATAGCAGAGAATGGTGTAGAAATATCTTGCCTATTTCTCCAGCTTTCAACAGTCGTCTGAGACTCCGCATGCAAAGTCAAGGCATAAGAATCAGTAGGTACTAAAATCCGGGAAATCGGTTCTAAGAGGTCCACATTCACGATCCGCGAGACCATGCAATTGAAGAGGATTTTTGTCAAACAGTTCACGAGCATTGTTGTATTCGAAGTGACTCCATGCCCTTGTGCTCAACTATTGCTTTCCTTGAGCTTTTACTTCTTGTGGGATTCGACAACCAACTCACATACCCTATACGTGCTACCACAATACAAGTGATCTACACAAGGCTGGAGGAGATGGATTTACCCAAGTTATTCATATTTGTTTCAACTTCCTATGCCTCCTCAACAAATCCATTCCAAAACATATCATGCAATCCTTGCTGTCCTTTGGCCATATTTCATTCAGGCATTTTGTCAAACAATTCCCGTGCTTTCTGCAAGCTCCCGCATTTCACATGCATGTCAATCAGGGTATTCATCACAATAACTTCAGACTGATATCCATATCTAATGATTTTTGCGTGGATCTGCAAACCATGCATGAGAGATGCTACACTGGTACATGCAGGATAATACTAGAGAAGGTGAACTGATTAGGTTGGACACCTGTGATAGTCTTTGGAAGAGGTGAGATCTGCATTGCATCCTTCAACTTGGCAACGCGGGATTGCATACTTTGAGAGAGACCGCGAGGATTTTTAATGAGAGGAGTAGTGATTGCTGATACATGCGTTGCTTTAATTGGAACCCCGCCGCTAGCAGAGACATCCTCAAAATATGTCCGTTTTCCCAGCTTCAATCCTAAATGACTATCTCCCTCACTGCTAGGGAAATCAGTTCTAAGAGGTCCACATTCACGATCCGCGAGACCATGCAATTGAAGAGGATTTTTGTCAAACAGCTTCACGAGCATTGTTGTATTCAAGTGACTCCATTCCCTTGTGCTTAACTATTGCTTTCCTTGAGCTTTTACTTCTGTGGGATTCGACAACCAACTCACATACCCTATACGTGCTACCACAATACAAGTGATCTACACAAGGCTGGAGGAGATGGATTTACCCAAGTTATTCATATTTTTCTAAACTTCCTATGCCTCCTCAACAAATCCATTCCAAAACATATCATGCAATCCTTGCTTTGTCCTTTGGCCATATTTCATTCAGGCATTTTGTCAAACAATTCCCGTGCTTTCTGCAAGCTCCCACATTTCGCATGCATGTCAATCAGGGTAATCATCACAATAACTTCAGATTGATATCCATATCTAATGATTTTTACGTGGATCTGCAAACCATGCATGAGAGATTCTAAACTGGTACATGCAGGGATATTACTAGAGAAGGTGAACTGATTAGGTTGGACACCTATGATAGTCTTTGGAAGAGGTGAGATTTGCATTACATCCTTGAACTTGGCAACACGGGGATTACATACTTTGAGAGAGACCGCGAGGATTTTTAATGAGAGGAGTAGTGATTGCTGATACATGCGTTGCTTTAATTGGAACCCCGCCGCTAGCAGAGACATCCTCAAAATATGTCTGTTTGCCCAGCTTCAATCCTAAATGACTATCTCCCTCGCTGCCTGAAGTAACTGCAGCTGTGAGTGAAGCACTGGTTTTGTCCATTTTATCTAACTCCTTCCCCACAAAACTCCTCTGTGACTCTAACTGTTCTTTGGGGTCAAACCCATTTAGCTCTGCATTAGGCCAGATTTCAGAGGACTTCCGGCTCTCTGGCTCAGTTGTTCTAGAGTCCATTTGGCTTCTCAAGTCAAGGAAGCCAGACTCCATAGACTCCACCTTGATTTTGCAGAGATCCTTACAAGGTAGACTCGACGAGTAACTTGCTGAAAACTGTCTGGAACGTCCAATTCACCTTTTAGCCCTCCTTCCCAAAGGAGAAGACGTAGCCTTTGGCTCATCGCTATACACTTCAAATGCAGTCCTAGAAACACATGCGGCAATAAGCCAACTGCAGAGAGGTGCAACTGTCGTGGCCATTTGCACTGTTGTCTAGCACTGCATATGAAAAAACTTGATACTGTGTTCTTCCTAAGCTACTAATTAGACCAATATTACAATTTCAACTATTTTGACCTGGTTGAGCTCCATCAGAAAGTGCAGAACGTATTCAGGAATTCACATGGTGTTTGATCTTGGATATACCAATAACTCCTCCACCCCATCCAAGAATCGAAGCTTTACTGCCAAACGCACAGTGGAGTTTCTAGAGATCCACACGATATTCCTTTATAGCCAAGTCCAAAGCCGTATCGCCTTTGTCATCCTTGAAATCCGCCCAACACTGTCGAATATCTTTGTTTTCATTCATGCAAGGTGCAGAGCCGTATGACCTTCCCTGTTCATTTCCCACACTAAATCTGGTGACTTTGCTGCAAACTTTAGTAAACATTTTACCGTATCTGGGTTTCCTCCCATTACTGCGACAAGTAAGCATGTTCTTCTGGTAACACCCGCACTGTCACTTAATCGATTTTGATAAAATATCTTGAAGGAGAATCCCGAATTTGAGGATGCAAATCGATACTTGAACAACCGACAACATAGTTGGACAACTTGCTTGTTGGAGGTGCTCACGAAGGCTTCTACAAAACTGCAACATGCTCGCTTTTGCCCCATCCAAGCTCCATCTACATGCCACGCGCACAGAAGGAAAGTCGCAAAGCAGAGAGACAGTAGAAGACGCCATGACAGAGCACTCAAACATGTTTTCCCTCCATCAATGCTTGCAGCTCAAGAAAAACGCACCTCCCAACCATACGCATTGAATGAAGGATCCAAATGAGATCCAGGTGAGGAAAAATGGGACTCCACCGACTCCCATCTCCCTCACGCAAGGACAAAAACATAAATTATCACCCACTGCCAGCTACAACCTAGTTGACTGCATTCTTACTTCAATTTCCATCCTGATATGCCACGCAATGCTTATGTTTTCATTGAGAGAAAGATTTTATTATCTAATTCAAGCCAATCACCCTTGCGGTCAATTAGGGAAATGGTCCTACTTTGACAATTCAAGTATATCTTGTCTTTTAGGAAGATAGCTACAAATCCAACCCTATGATTTGAAGCTCGAACACAAGACATAATGATTACCTCACACTCGGCTCAAGGTCATCTACCGTAATGATATATAAAACTTTTCCTTCATCATATTTGAGGACAACATCAAACTCTCTCAGTGCAAACATTTCGGTTGTAGCTTGTAAGGTGTGATAATTCCAACATAAACCTTTATGCTCGCCAACTTAGTGACTCGTTGAAGAAGCTCATATAATTCCAAAGCTAGGCAAGGAAAATATATATATATATATATATATATATATATATATATATATATATATATATATATATATATATATATATATGGCGCATAAGGCTAGGAGAAGAGTAAGATAAATGTTTTCTTCATTCAAGTTGGGTGGACGCATTAACTGGACAAGACTAGCCACAACGACCTCCTCCTTCCAATCTCACGCAAAAGGACAAGGACGTAACCGTGAAATTCGATGCCAATGCAGGCATTACATTAAATTTAATCCGGAAATGCGTTTCATTAAATCAACCTTGTTTACCCATACATAATGTTGAATTATTTAATTCTTTTTCATATGTCCCAATTTAATACTTTAACACTTTCCATGTCCCATAAGTAAATAAAATAAACCCATGCTATATTTTGATTTATTAAAACCATTTCTTTAAAGCCACATTATTAATTTATACTTACCATGGCCCTAATTAAATCCCTGGTTCTAATTTAATAAATTTACCTCAACACCCATAAAAACATCTATTCCCAAAAATATACAAGTTTAGAGGGTTTAATCTGAGCCATTGGATTGATTTAATGTACACGCTAGATTTTAGGTATTCTCTACAAACCCTAATCTTACTTTATGATTCCCTTTATACCTTTGTTTTATTTTTGGTTGCTTATTATTTGCATAGGTTGAAGTAGGAGGAGATGGGGGCAAGGGAAGGTTATGGAGGACAAATTTGAGTTACTCCGACAAGCTACTAGATCAATGTTTGTATTTTCTCGGAAAATCATTTCATTCTTCTTCCATATTTGCAAAGAAGGGAGAAATTATTCTTCTAAATTTTTGGTATTCCTCCACTACGTTTCCAAGATTTTATTATATTGTTTTTCTTTGAATGAACCATAGATTGTCTGGTCAAATATATATTAATGCAAATTAAGGGGTCGTAGTAGGTGCTCGATTGTGCGAAAGAGAAGTAGAGTGTATATTGGTGGTGCAGGGTATAGGGGTGGTTGTGGCATGTCCCCACTAATTTTTAAAAAAATATTTTATTTACAAAAACAACTCAAATTCATACGAATTTTCAATCGTTTTTAAATTAATAAATCCTAATACATATAACCACAAGTTTGTAAGGATATATAAACATTTATGTATGTGAGTGTGTGTGAGTGTGTGTGTGTGTATATATATATATATCAAAGTATTAAAGGGGAACCAATACTACATTAATTTTTATTACAAATCATTTTCTCTCAAATATATGTGTGTGTAATGACATATAGTAATTATGATTTAAGTTTTTAAACCAAGCTACTAAAAATGAAGAGCCAAAAGCTTAGGTTTGTAACTTAAGTTTAAAGTCATATTTTAAAATAATTCTTTTCAAATGTATTTTGATACCTTTACTTGAAAACCACAAGTAACTAGTCCAAGTCAAATAGGCCATTTTTTCGTTTCTTATCCACCATAAATTTTCAACAAAGGAAATAAACTTTTCATTATTAAAAAAGGAAAACAAATTGAGAGATTGATTTTCCTTACAAATATAATTTCATGTAATGAATTTAAACCAAAATGTAAAAAAATGAGTATATACATTTCTCTTTTATTTTTCAAAGTTTATATAGAAGGAAACAACATTTCATTTATATGAACTACAATGAAACATGATCCTCATTTCTCAAAACCATGGTTACTCATACAAACATAAATAATACTTTCTCAACTTCTAAAAAATGTTTCCAACATTATTTTTTTTTCCTTACAAGATGTAAATGCATGTCAAGTTTTCAACTAAATAAGGATACAAACCAAAAAAACAAAAGAACCTAGGCATTACGCAATGTGTGGGGACAAGTTTACAATCTTACAATTCTTCTTTCTAAGAGAGAAGATAAAACACCAAGATATCCATAACCATTACAAAATAACACTTAAAATACAAGAGACAAGCCTCCCCAAAATGGGGAACAACATGGCCAAATTTTGAACTTTTCTCCCTTTTACTCCTAACAAAATTCGCAAGCTTCCTCTCTATATGAATTTCTTCAATGCAAAAGAGAAAGAGGCCCAGTTTCCTCCCAACCAAATGTAATCATCACATTCCATCTCCACAAATGGAGGACATGCTATCCTCCCTTCAATCCCATAGGAGAGAGAGAATGCATGCCTCAGGATTGAACAAGTATGGAGAAGAATAAGGATGAGAAACACACACATACTCCATTACAAAACAACCAAAACACAACACACAAGAGGATAACTACATGTTTCCTCAATGGGGAAGAACGGTAGGGAGCCCATAATAAGCCATATTGTGATCCAACAATAGAAACACCATAAGAATCCCCATACCCCAAAACTCCTTATCTCTTCATTCCAAACACCAAGCCTCCTCCTTGTAAGGATTTTAAAAAAGAAAGGTTTCTTTATCAAGGATGTATGATGATTTTCAATATCAAACTATCTATATGATAGGAGGAAATAATACAAAGACCATCATGGATTTCCCATCAAGCCATGTGTTGTAAGAGGGGGTTTCCACCTTCTTCCCCTACAATTCCAAAATCCACCTCAAATAGGATTAATGGAGAAAATAAAAGAAAACAAGATTTACTAAACACCCATAACAAACATGCAAACAATATCACATTCAACAACCATTTTAATTTTACACAACATGTAATCCCCGCATTTTTCATCACACAAAACCCAAAGCAAAACTCAATAATTAATTAGGAAAATTACGGGATCTTTTTTATTGTTTAAAAAATGGGTTGCAATAAGATGGCCAACCACTAGGTTTAAACATTTCTTTATTAATAAGGTCCACATATTCATAAGGTCATTGCAATTAAATTAAAATTTAATAATTATTACTTCATTCCAATCACTTCAGTTTGAAATCCCCATCTAGGGTTTCTATTAATTCACCTTATTTAAAATATCATCTAGGTCAATATTTCCTAAGTTAGTTTAATTCTTACTTCTCATAACAATTTAACAATAATGCCCCTCATGAGGTCATCTAACTATACATTTTAAATTTCAAAAATTAACCCTTGTAATTTCCAAAGTCATTTATTCACTTAACATTCTAAGCCTAAAGTCTCAACGTACCCTAACCATTAAGTGGCCCCATTCAACAAATTTATCCATACCATTTTAATTAATTCCTTTCCTACAAAAATCCCCATATATTAAAGTTGTAGGTGTAATCTCATCGATTAGATCAATTAATTTTGGGAACTTGGATTAGAAATGCCCTAAAATCCTTAAGGATTCTTTCTTATTCCCTTTTCCCTAATTTTAACTCATTTTTGTTTTGTAGGTTTTGGGAGCATAGAGGCCATGTAAGGTTGCTCATTGTTCTTTGATGTATACACACATTTTGGAGGATTGTTTTGCATCCATCTCCTAGGGTTTTCTTGTGTTGAATTATATTTTGCATTTATATTTATATTTTTTGAATAATCTCCCTATTTGAGTATGAGTATTTCTCCCTTATATTTTATTAACAAAGAGGTATATACACATGGTTAGGGTTTCAAGCGTATATATATATATATCTATATCTCTTTGTATTAATATGTAAATAGGTTTCAAAATTGTTTGGTCGACCCATTTATATGGGTGCACTTTGTGTAATAGGTTGTAGAGTCAAATGTGTAAATTTCAAGGGTGGCACCCCCACCCTACCCACTAATATAAATATGAAGGTTGGGGTGGGGGAACCATCCCTACCCCACTTTATATTGATCTAATAAAATTTTGGCTGCATAGACTTTACACGACCCTACCCACTAACTATTAAAATGCATTTTTTTTGCATTACAATCATCATGACTATAAGTTAGGATTTTCATTATTAAATTTACTTTGTTAATATCATATATAATATGTAATATATATGTGTGTGTGTGTGTGTGTGTGTGTGTATATATATATATATATATATATATATATATATATATATATATAATATATAATATAAGGATTTTATTTAAAATGTATCTATAATTATTATATATATAAATATATAAATTTATATAGTTATATATAATTATAATTGTAAATCCTTTTTTACCTTATTTTAAACAATCAAATCAATTTAATTTGTGTAATATAAGGCAAGTAGTTGTAAATATATATATATATAAATTCATATAGTTCGATATAATTAAAACTAACATCCCCTTTTTTGTTATTTGGACTATTGTAATTAACTATCAATTCAACATGTTGATATAGCTACTACAAAGGTGTATGCATTGTTGTCATTTCAAATTTGTTTAAATATGTAAAGATAGTTCAAACTAGTAACTTTTGTTTATACATATATTTTCCAAACTAAATTTAAGAAAGTTTGTACACAAGTAAATATAAGGAACTATTATCCAATTTTTTCCCTCAAGAGAAATTGAACAAACATGACCTCACAAAGAGAAAACATAGGGATGTATTCGGCCAGGGAGCTCACATTTAGGGATTATCTAAATAGGTTGAATAGGACCAACCACATTGCAAAGGACGTTGGTACTTGAGCAATTTTTGGGAATGAAGGAGCTCCAAAGTTTAGAATTCAGACTTTGGAAGTGAGGTCCTTCTATGGTAGGCAAGCGAAATTCAATAACTTGGTGGAAGGAAGCACAAAAAGTTAGAAGACATTACGAAACCCAAACTCTAAAATTCAAGTTCGGGATATTGATGATTCATAGGTTTCCTTAGATTAGGTAGGTGAAGAGTGCTACGATCCCAAAGACACAAAGTTCCAAAACCCGATGTAGACACCAAATTTGGGTCACACACCCTTTAGTCCCCATCAATTAATTAATGTAAAACATTTAACTAATCATGACCCATTCATCCCACACATTATTAATGTATTTAAATATTTTAATTAATTTAATTTCATCCTCAAACCTCCACCATCATTATACCTCACCCTAGATGCCTTCCAGGGCCATTTAACTCATACTCGTGACTAAGTCATCCCTCTTAGCATTGAGTCATCATTCTCGGTCTTTGAGTCAAAGACTTGCCCTAACTAACTAAGAATTCTTATCAAACCTAATTGTATTTCAGCTATGACCTTACTATATTTTCTAACGATAACTCCACTTCCCTAAGTGGAATGAACTGTGAAAACACATCAAATATGGGAAGATCTACCTATTTTTGGTAAACCTAGACTTATCTACCTTAACCGACGTCGGTTATCCCTTGGTCGACATGGGCTACCTAACCGCCATCGGTTCTATATATACAATTTAAAATATTTGTAGCTAGGTCTATCATTTTAGTTTTGAGAGAACTATTGCATTCAAGCGTGAATCCAAAGCCTCTTAACATCTAGATTTACACAAATTAATTAACCACGGCCCAAATAAGCATCCGTTCTCCTTCCGTAGAGTATCGAATACTCAAGGGAACACTAAGGAGTACTACCGTGGCACTAACTCTAGAATATCTTCATGGATCAACTACCATCCACCTTCACCTACCAGATCTATAAGCACAAGTACGTATTCCTGATTTTGATCATATTGTGCATGTTTAAAGTATAGATTCCTTACCTCTTTCATTATAATGTATTTATTTCTATATTCCTTTATCTCCACCTCCTCACTAATCTACTAACTCAACCACCTATATCATTTTTTCCTTCCATGACTTCCCCTCTATATCCCTAAGTCTTCTTAGAATTATTATGAACCTAACGACACCCTTCTCACTCACTTTGTAATCACATAGAATCCCAAAAACCATTTTTATCAAATTATTGTCAATTTCCCCTACCGACGCCGCTTAACTACCCTCCATCGGTTTCACCTCTATACCAAAATAAGTCACCTGGACCGATATCGGTCTATGTGTCATTTCATTCCTTTTGACCCGAAAGCCTCTCGATCAACAAAAACTAAACCGAGCTTACCCAAAGTATACCCATACCGCACCTCCGATACATCACGACCCATGTCGGACTTGTAAAACCAAGAATAACCTACCAAACCTCTAAATGTAATCATAACCTTTCCTATTAGATTATATTAAATAATTGTATTTGCACGAGATACCTAAATTTTATAACTACAATGGGATTTCCTTACTTCATGATATTTTCAATATTTTTATATATTTTAAAGTGGATTGACAACCTTCTGTAAAGCATCTGTCTTCCCGGATCTATCATTTTCTAGGTAGTCCACTAACCTATATTATTAATTCTATCTAGTGTTCTTATTGTATTTCTTATAGGTTGTTCCTCCTAGCCAAAGGGAAGCTCTTCACGATCAGCTTGGATCAAAAATTCATTAATGTGCACATTCAACCTTTGACCTACATATCACAGGTATTCCTCCTAACCTATTTCCTATTCAGTTTTAACTAGCAACAAATTAGGTGAAACATTTTGGCACACTCTGTGGGACCTATTAGGGGTTCTTTACATTGTTCATTCCTAGGGGACCATCAAGCTTCAAGGTGAAACAATGACAACTAGGGAGAAAATGGCTGAGGATTCGCTACTCAAAATGAGCATGTAAGAATAAACAAAATATAATATAAATGAGCTTTTAATCAGACCTAACTCATCTAAGTTAGCACCAATGACATAGATATACCAATTACAAAATCAATAATGCAAAATGATAACTCAAGCCAACCAACACAAACATAGTGGAGTTTTAGATCAATGAGTGAGATCATGTTGGTAGAGATATAAAAATCAAGAATCGCTTCATCAATTTCCATGTGAAATCTAACCTTGATCATATTTGCATTGAAATCTACCACATTCGAGTACTGACATGGAAAACCATGATGAAAACCTAATTAGGGTTGTTCTTCCACCAAAAATGATACAATGGGTTGAGTCACCGTGGAGAGGGGGTGAGCCTTATTATTATCCAAAAATCATCACCAGTGACCTAAATTAAGGTCTAAAACATACTAATGCCGACAACCATCATTAGCAAAAAGGTAAATCATTACCTCTTTTAAATGTTGTTATACATGATTAGCTAGAAAGGCCAAAAAGATCATGATTATTCAAAAGAGAACCTTAGACTAAAGTGTATAAAATATATGCCAATCATGCCACTATGTTATTAGAGTCCAAACAAAATTAATCAAGTGGTCACTTTTAACCATGATGACACTGAAAAGGTGAAATAACATGCATGCCCATGCAAGTGTCACATGAGTGCACTAGAAGACAGAGATGATCATCTTATCATGCAAAATAAGACAAAGGAGGAATATGTGCATAGATGTCAACATCAGAGCCTACATGTGGTCCCCACACATTAGGTGAATATTTTTTGAAAGTATTGTTATCACCAAAATACAACACCCTCTCGGTTTTTCAAGCTTGTGTGAATGAGGAAACGGTGTTTTTGGTAACATGGGTACTATCCCGAGTTGTGGGACTTTCTACTTTGGATAGACCTCCAGAGAAAGGTTGTTCTTATTCCTCTTTTAAGGTGTATGCATTTAAATTGTAAATGTTCTACTTCTAAAAACTATTCTAATTTTCTAAGGAGACAGGGTTAAGAAAATGTAAGGAAATAAACCTAAACTAACAGAGGTGATGCAACAAGAAATGAAGAAAATATTCTTTTCAAATAAACATGGACCATAAGATGTAATACAATTGCCATGCAAAAGTAACCAAAACTACAATGAAAGATCTAAATGGAAGCAATGAACAATATAAAGGGTTGAAATAATCCACAAACTTGTATTATTGCTCCAAAGATTTGATACGATGCATTACAATGGACAAGAGGATAGATCTTGCATTACAATTTAATGGGAGGTCAAAAATCCACAACTCCACTTACAAACAAGAGAAGAAGGGAGGGGCAAAGCAAAAATGTCCAACCGTTTACAATAAGCCGAGCTCTTACATTTATAGATGAAGCGAAGAAAAGAGAAGAAGAGAAGGAGGAAAATATTATTCAAAATCTCAACCACCAACCATCAATGCCCTTCAAATATACTTATCTATCAAATCAGTTCTCCATGTCTATTTGGCATGTTGGAGAAGGAAGAATGGCGAGATCTAATCAAAATCTAATCCGATCAATCGATCATATATTACTTGCGTGAAAGACATTTTCCAACTTCTCACCCACCAAATATTTCTAAAAAAATATTTTATGCCTCCATGGCATAAAGGAGATCAAGATATTTACAACAAGATCAAATTGGTTGCACATTTGGAGCAGTGGAGCAAAATTTATAATCATTTGAAATTTTTAATCGAATCCGTGTGAAAAATCACAAAAATGCAATCTTTCATAAAATAGAACCGCATGAGCCCTGAAAATACAACTTGTGCCTTTTACAAAAATGAAAAATGATAAAAACCTTTCGTATCCCTACGTAGGCCCAAAAAACAACCTACCCAAAAGCTTCGTGGGCCAAAAATTGAAATTGCCCCTTTTTGCCGAAAAATTTCAAAAGTGCAAATGTCTCCCACAAGCCCGCAACTAGAAAATTTTCTATTTGAAAAATTATTTGCTAGGCCCATGGGATGGAAAATGTAAACTATGCCTTTTGCCCAAAAAGTACAATAGTGTAAAATATCTCCGCAGTCTGCGTCCCCGATACTTCACATTTTGTATTTGGAAAACAAACCTACTCGATCTTGTGGGCCCATGCTTATAACTTTTACTTTTTTGTGAAAATTTACAAAATATTGAAAGTCTCCCATAGTCCCATAGCTCTGCCACTTGCATTTTTAACTTAGCAATAGAAACCATGCTCTAGGGTTTGTGGGCGATAATGAAAACTTGCACCTTCTTGCGAAAAGTGCCGAAGTTCCAAAATATCACTACCGCCCGCCGGTCCGAAATTTTCCTTTTGGAAAAATTTCCTCCATGGCCCCACAAGTCTTCCATTTTGGAAGAAAATCTCCCCAAGCCCCGTGACCCTGAAATTGGGAAAAAATGCCTTCCCAGGCCTGTCGGCCCGTAACTTTCAAAATATGAGGAGTTAGAAGGACTTCTTTATATTTATGGAAAGGGGAAGAAATTTTCTACCTGATGAAGATGCTTTCAGGAATCCTTAAGTACTTGAAATATGTGAAAATTCAATTTGAAGCACTAAAAGAGGAAAAATGGTGTTAGTTAACCAAAAATAAGCATGGGCTTATTTTGGATAACAATTTTGCCACTCATAGGGGACATCTACCTGCTAGATGAAAGATCAATGGCCTTGAATCATCCATTGGGCATGGATTCAACCTGATAAACACAAAATTTGATTTGTTTGAGTACAATGAAATGATCTAAACCTACTCCAATATGGGTACTTTGCTGATTTAATTCTCTTAAAGTGCAAGTCTCTTCCATAAGTGAGATAAACTCGTATACAAACATACATCAAGAGCAATAGAGCATGTGCACCAACACTTAGTGAAATGAAACCTATTGTAATAACAATAACAATGTTCACAAGTAATGAGAGGAATAGGAAATCCTAGAATAATATGTACAAGGGTGAGAAATTATCCTTTTAGTAGCAGTCTTTAAGGTAAATCCCATTGACTGGAATATGCAGTTCTTCACCATCCAACTTAGCAAGCCGGAAGGCATTGCTACTTTTGAACTCAGTGATAATGTATGGACAACTCCATATGGCATCAAACTTGGAATTCTTTCCTGGATTTGCATGATCAACATCCCATTTCAATACCAAATCTCCAACTTGGAATGTCCTTGATTTATCCTTCTTGTAAAATATCTTCTTGATAAATGCTTGATCCTTCTCCATGGCCTACATTTCATGTTCTCTTATTTTTCTAGCTCCATTAGCTATGCATACCTAATTTATGTGGGCTCAAATTAAGTTAGTTCTAACTCTTTTAGGAGTTCCAATGCTTTGCAACTCAAGTGATATAGGTAGAACACTGCCTCCCTCCTATATACAAGCTTGAATGTAGAGTTGCATGTAGACCTATTGGGTGTGATCCTATCATCCCATAGATCTTATTCGATCTTTGTGTGCCAATTCCTTTGATTCTCATAAAGGTTCCTTCTGATAATTCTCAGTAGGTTTTTATTTGTGGACTTTGCTTGGCCATTACCCTGAGGGTAATAGTTTGATGAAGTGTTGAACTAGATTCCATTCTTGACAGCCCATTCAGTGATCCTTGTACTAAGAAATTCCAATGCATTATCTAATATGATAGTGGCAGGGGATCCAAACCTAGTGATTATCCCTTCATACAAATCCAAGATATTGGATTCATTTTCCTCCTTAAGTGCAACTGCTTCAGTCCACTTGGTGAAATAGTCAGTGGCTGTAAGTATCCATTTATGGCCTTGACTTGAATTTGGGTTGATCACTCCAATGAAGTCTAACCCCAATTTCATGAATGGATGATCTATTGAAATTGGAGGAAGGGGCAGGGCTACTAACCTTTCTTTCCCTATGAAGAATGGACACTTCTTACATTTCTTGATCCATGAGTAGACATCATCACCGAACATTGCAGGCCAATAATAACCGACCTTCATGAATTTGAGAGTTGTTACTCACGGAGCAAAGTGGCCTCCTGCTTATCCATCATGGAACTCATGTAATGTCTTCCCAACTCGACATGTTCCAATGTATCTTAATAGAACACCATTTATGTCCTTCTTGAACATGACACCATCAATAAGCACATATGGGATGGCCTGCAATCTGAAGTATCTCCTCTTTCCTTTTATCATCTCTTGAGGGCATAAACCTGTTTAGAGATAATGCACTAAGATTTGGGTCCAACATGGAATGGGTGCATCATTAGCTAGATTTTCTTAATCATTTTGAAGTAGTAGGACAACCTCTTCTTCTCCTTTATATTCATCATGATTTTTAGAATTGAGCTACTCACACAAACCTTTACCATGAACTAGGTTGGTCACCTTGATTTCAATATCATACTCCATTACCCGAGTGATCCACCCTGCTCTCTTATCATTCAAGTCCTTGTTCAAGTGGAATTCCTTGATATGAGCATGAGACACTAGCAGTTGAATCTTGTTGTTTGAGACCAAGTTTTGAACTTCTTCGCACTCCTAATAATAGTAAGGACATGATTTTCAATAAAATAATACTTCACCTTGTAATCTTCCAGGATCTGACTAAAGAATGCTATGGGCTGTTCTTAACCTTATATATTTAGTTGTACCAGATAGCTTTGAGATTTTGTATGATCCTCCAAAATCATACAACATGAAGTCCTTTGATAAGTCTCGGCTTGATAAGAGTTGGATCTTGTGATATTACATGTTTTATGGCCTCAAAATCTCTCTTCCTTCTTCTATCCATTTGAATACAAGATTATTCTTCAATATCATTGTCAAAGGATTCACAAGAGTGGAAAAATTAGGCACAAACCTATGAAATTTTTTTATCCTTCCAAATAAGCTTATGAGATATTTCTTGTGTTATGGTAATGAAAGTGTTTGGATGGCTTCAACCCTTGAAGGATCTATTATCAACCGTTATCTTGAGAGAATGTGGACCAACATTTTTCCCTCATGTGCTAGAATACACACTTCTTTGGATTCAAAGATGCTCTGAACCTTATGCACCGTTGAAACACTTGTCCGAGGTGAAAGAGGTGGTGGGATGAATTGTTTGAAAGACATTGATATCATCTAGGTACACCAACATTGTCTTATTGATTAAGCCTTTGAATTCCATGTCCATAGCTCACTAAAATGTTACTCCGGCATTTGACAATCCAAATGACATCTTCTTATTAGCATATGTACCCCATTTAGTGGTGAATTATCTCTTTAAATGATCTACTTCTTTCATCATTATCGATTATAGCCTAAGTAGCCATCTAACAATGAAAACCTCTCAGAACTAGCTACAACCTGCAATATTTTCTCCATTGATGGGAATGGATAGTGATCCTTGAGTGATGCCCTATTTAGATCACATAAGTCCACACACAATTTGATTTCTCCATTTCTTTTCTTCAAAGACACCAAGTTTGTAACCCAACTTGAATGTTTGATAGGAAAGATGATGCTATCCTCAATCAACTTGTTCAACTCTTTCCTCATGAGAGGTTCAATGTGAGGATTCAATGACCTTTGATTTTTTCTGAAGGGCTTAGATTCACGATTTAACTCAATAGTATGCTCAGCCAATCTTGGGTTGAAACCTCTTAAATCCTTATAAGTCCATGCAAAAACATCTAGGAATTCTTGACAAAGTTGAACAAATTCAGCTTTCTCTTGTGGAGTACTTACCTTGCCAATTTGCAATGTCTTGCCTTCATCTACTGAAATGAGCTCTGAATCTTCACCCTTTACCTAAATGTTTGCTTTCTCCTTTGGAACTAATCATTTGGGTTGAAGATTGATTCCAAGGTTACAAGACCTTTTGGTAATTTATTATTTCTCATCTACACCACTTGGTCACCATACTACTTGCTCCAATTTTTCTCGGTTTTTGGAGGAGAACTCAACTTATTCTTGAAGAAAATTGACAATTTGCTAATCATTCTCAAATACTTGCCAACTTGTGTTGTTATCTGGAACAACTGGCCTTACAACCACCTTGATATGGGGCTGAGACTTACCACTTTTTATACTTTCTAAAACATCAAATGCTTCCCAAATTACTTCAGTCTATCTCATACTTCATTTTTCTTGCTTGAATGGAATTAATACTAAAAGCTCCAAAATATTAAATGAGATCCCATACCCGATTCTTGTTGTTTTTTAGCAGATGATTTCTAGTAGCACTTTGTCTCTTAACTTGGTTCACAATCAGCTCACTATCTCCAAAGACTTGAAAGTTTTCAATACCTTTCTTTCTTGCCCAATGCAATCCATGAATCAAGGCTTCATACTCAGATTTTTGTTTGAGAAAGTAAACTGAAGTAAAAATCTGAGTAATATTTTGTGCCTTGAGGTGAAACAAGCATAGCTCCTCCTCCTGCACCTTGTCTATTCTTAAGCCATCAAATAATAAATGCCATACTTCATTATCATCCTTGCGTTCTATCTTATTGATCCTAGGAGAGGATAGTTCTCTTCATGTGATAAATATACTCCCAACCTAGCTTCCTCCATTTATTTGTAATTTTCAAAATCATGCCTCTTATTCACCCATTTTTCAAGGGTCAAGTCTAGAATACCTCTAACCTTGGTATGATCTTCATGGGTGCTTGGATAATCCTCCCGATTAAGTGCTAAACAATTTACACGATTAGAATCGGTGTATGAACCTCAATATGAAAGTTTGTAATGGGATCAGATTTGATTATAGCATTAGCTCCATACCTTGTTCTGAATAACATGTGTGACCAATCAACAGACAAATAACCTCCAATTTTAGAATTGAAGTCTCTTGACAAACACAATGCAAAGAGTGGTGGAAAGTCTATGACTGATACATCTTGCAAGATGGTCACATTGGGACATGCATGCAATGTGAGGCTCAAATATTTGATTACTCCAACTATTGTTACTACTATACCATCTAATTGCACCACACCTTTGGAAATGAATTCATATTGAAGACCCAATTTATCAACTATTTTTTTGACATTACAGAGCTACTTGCTCTAGAATCAACCATGTAATTATGCACCAATTTATCCCCAATGATCAATGAGATATAGAATGGTGGGGGATTCAAATGTTTACCTTGTTGTCCTCCATTATTTCCTCCAGGATGAGATGCATTGGTAAGAACCTTTTCTTATTGATTGGGTGTTTGTTTTGATGTTGACCAGCTTGTCTTAGTAGCTTATAATAGGTCTCTTTATCCTAGGATAGCCAATGAATGCCACATTGGTACTTAATGATGTTGAATTGAGATGAACTATCCTTATGCTGCCCCTTGCCTTGTATATTATTCTCTTGCACATGGGTTGCTACAACCGGCATTTGAGCTCGTCTAGGAGGTGGCTTTGGCTGACCTTGCACATTGGGAGTTGTACTTTGGTTTCCAATACCTTGTGGAGTAATAGAGGGTTGTGGATCACATTAATTTGATGATTTTCCCTCTCTAATGTTCCTTTTCTTAGACCGTGTATTGGCAGCTACACTTTGAGAAGGGTCTTGGTTAACTCCACAATTTTCTTTTGTTTGCCAATTGACCGGCATAGTTTCCGTTGGAGGTGCCTCTTGTTGGGTTTCTTGCTGCTAATTTTCCTCTTGACTTGGTTCTTAGGACACACCAATGGTCTGCACCATCAAGGCCTAGTTTAGTGCACCATTGAAACACGTTGATTGACTGTGAGGTAGACTATAGGGGTAACACCATTCGTACTCTTGTGCCATGTTGTTTTGTGTTGGAACCAAAGCTTTTGATGTGGATGTTGCATTTGGATCATATGGTCTAAATGGACCGGAAGCTTACGGTTGTCCTTGGTTCAAATATTTATTTGTGGCATTACTTTGGGGTTTATTTTTCTAGTACGAGGGCTTATATTGATCTTGAGTTACATGTTGATATTTCCTATAACTCGAGCTTGTTATCTCTTGATATTTACTATCTCGTTTCCTAGGTTCTAGATATGTTTCAAGAGATCTGGGTACTCTTTTGATGTGATTGAAGAAGTAGAAGCCTCATTGTTGCTCGATTCCTTAGAGTAGGAATGGGAGCTAATCTGGTGTTTGACCAAAGTGCTTAGATTTCCTAGTTACTCGGATATAGGGGCATAGGTGGCCTAGGAGCAAGTTTACCACCTGAATCAAGAACTTTTTAGTTCTAATGGAAATGTTATAGGCTACAGTAAATTTATACTTCCCATGGATTCAATCATTATGAAAATATAATAATTTAAAGCTTTAAGGAAGTATAAGAAAGAACCTTGAGTTGTTGGTCTCACGGCCAATGGGATTCTATCCCATGTCCTTTGAAATCTGAAGTTGAAATTTGTCAACTACTCATTAGGATCCCTTTTAATCATTTTCAATTGTTCTAACAAAGAAAGGTTGTCCCCTTTTTCTCCAAATTAATTGTGAATACTTGTGTACAAATGGTCCCAATTCTTGATAGAGCATACTATTATAATTCTACACCATTGCAAATATTTACCCTTAAAGGAGGATGATTGAAACTTAGCAAAGCAATGTCCATTTTAGAAATATTGTAGATTGCATAGAAATTTACAATGTCTTGAATGTGATCACTTGGATTTGTCTTGTTGTCTCACGTGAAATATGGAATGTTCTTTAATATTACAACTAGAAATGGATCTTTTGCATTGAGAGTGAGTGGGATACTTCTAGTGAAGTTGACATAGAGATTTGGTTGTGGATGTGCCATTACGATTGGCCTAAGAACCCTTGTTGATTGAATGAAAATCCTACCAGTGGGAGGAATTGAAAAATTTCTATTTGGTGGGGATGGAGACCTTTGAGATATTCTTCCCTTCTCCTTTTGTCCTGGGACAAGTGTGGATAGAAAAACAATCCTTCTTCTCTTATTCTTGACCTAGTTTGAATTCTTCTCATAAATCGACAAGTTTAGACTTTGCTGAAACTAGTGGATTCTACATCTTTTGAGTCACTAGATGTGTAATTTTAAAGATGCTTACAAGCTAAAAACTTACAACAACTGCACATCTATCTTTTTGCGATAAAAGTGAATACCTCTTGGTCTAACCCTAAGTGTTAAAACTTTTATCACCAAAAAACAGCACCCTCCGGTTTGTCAAGCTTGTGTGAATGAAAATCTGGTGTTTTTCGGTAACATGGGTACTATCCCCATGTTCTGGGACTTGATACTAGGGATAGACCTCTAGAGAAAGTTGGTTCTTATTCCTCTATTCAGGTGTGTACATTTAAAGAGAAGAGGTTCTAATTCTAATAACTATTCTAATTTCCCAAGGAGACAGGGTTAAGAAGATGTAAGGAAATAAACCTAAACTAATAGAGGTGATGCACCAAGGAATGAAGAACATCTGCTTTGCCAATAAACATAGACCATAAGATGCAATACAATCACCATGCACAAGTAACCGAAACTGCAATGAAAGATCGTAATGGAAGCAATAAACAAAATAAAGTGTTCAAATCATCCACGACTTGTATTATTGCTCCAAATATTTGATACGAAGCATTACAATGGCCAAGAGGAAAGATCTTGTATTACAACTTGATGGGAGGTCCAAAATCCACAACTTCACTTACGAGATAAGAGAATAAGTGAGGGTGTAGACACCTATAATTACACCGAGCAATTTAAATACTTAAATTATGCTAATTATCTCCTTTCCCACAAATTGATGACACATTGTCAATAGCAGAGACATCTTCTCTTCTATTGTCGTTAATTGATTACATTAAACTAATTAATTAATTCACCTATCCAATGCATACCCTAGTTAACGACCTTTCGTTAATTAACACCTTCTACATAGTCTAATTAATTATTATCAATTAATTAGTCTCCCTTCTCATTAAATCAATAAATCCTATTTAATTGGTTTAATTCCCTTCCTAATAGTCTAAATCACACCAAAGTCCCTCTAAAAGCTTATAAAAGCTTACACATGTATTTACTTAATCATATTGATTAATTAATACATCCCCTTTATCCATGTGAGCCACTTAAGGACAAACTAAACCCTCCTAAGACTAACTCAACCCCATCTAAACCCCCTTATCCATAACTAACTCTACATCTCCTTTTATCCCACATTCATGAGGATGTGTTGAATCCTTTATCCTTTGGGCTATATAAAGAGTCCTCCACCTATCTTTTACTTACACCTAAACTCCTTAAGAGAGCAAATGCAAAGAATATAGCAAAGAGACTAAGATCTTGCACTTTTCCTCTTGAGAGTTCATCATCTTGAATATTTAAGCCTCTTTCTTAAAGTGCTTAGGTCATATGGGAGGTGTAAAAAGGGTCTAGTAGCCCAACTTTGACTAGCCTCCATTCCTATGTTCTTGGAACATTAAGGACAATTGTTTTTGATAGGGATGGAACCTACCTAGGTTCCTTCATTTATAAGTTGTTAGAGAATAGAGGATATTTAGGTGCTTAACATAGATAATTTCATAGTTTTGTATTGATAAATGTTAGCACCTAACCCTTGATCAATTCTTATCATGATGGTGTTTATAATGTTGTTTAATTCTTGTTAATTAAGACTATTTAGGTGTTAGTCTTTGTTTACATTAGCATTAGTTTAAAAACAACACTTGCACACATTTGGCATGCCACCATGGGGACGCTTAGTCCCATGGCATTTTAGTTTAAATTTCATTTTTTGGCTAACTTTTGATATGCACATGTAGTAATTGATGTCCATTTTTTTGAAATTTTTTCTCATTTGATATGTGTAACTTCATGTTCATAGCCATAATTTTAATGGGTAATTGCCATTTTAAAACTAACTTGTCAAAATTTAGAGATATTGTGAAGTTTTCTTTGTTTTTCCATACTCGGTTATAGGTTTGGCGTAGGCATGATTTTCAAAGCACGGGCATGATTTTCATAGCACGAGATAGGGTTTTCAGAGCACACGAAGAGTTTTCGGGGTGCACACATGTCTCTAGTGGTACAGGCATGCTTTGTTCAAATCTGTCATTCTGTTCATGCGACCCCCGTGCATACGCAGTGAACCCCGACGCATCCACACTAACCCGCGCGCAGGTGCACTAACCTAGGCACACACATCATTTCGTCATCAGTAACTTCACTACATTCTGAAAAATTTCAGAATGGTGCACATGCCCTAACCAGGCGCACGTGTGGTTTTAGTGCCACATGTATATTTTTCTCGTATACAGCTTTTTCTGTCTATTTTTCTGTATGTTTTCTCGGGTCACGCCTATGTTGTTTTTGTGGCACACAAACCTCTCTGGTAGCGTAGGCATTTAATTGATAAAAAATTTTCCACAGAGTGGTGCGGGTTCTATTTTAGTGGCGCAGTAACTTTGTTTTCAGTGGTGCGCACATCTCTCGGGTGGCGCAGCACACTATTTGCTAAAAACAAATATTGGTGGTGCATGTTCCTAACCTACATGCATGCATAAAAAAGGGCGCATGCATCCTTTTGAATTTTTGAATTTAAAGTGTTGATGTGCTAGCATTCTTGTAGGTTTATCTAATCAGTTATTTGTCTTTGTAGGTTGTTTTTACATGTTTGTATTTGATTAGATAATATTCTTCATTGTTTACTTATAGGATTAAGATTGCGTATGCTCTTCCCTCATGTCTCTTGGGGCTATCTTGGGAATAAAAATTATTCTTAAGTCCTTGTAATGCTTTGAGATTGTTAGGGGTATTTTATTTGGAATTGGTTAATTTGGCATTGTTGAATTCAAGTGTTTTTCCATTTAGTTATCTTTTGGGATTTGTAAAGACATCATGTATGCTCTTCTCTTGCATCCTTGGAAGATCTAGAGAATCAAAAATGATGCCTCCTTTTGATGGAATACTACTAATCATCGTCATATAGGACCAAAACACTTGTCAAAGAATGAAGGAAATGAAACAAAAGTCGATTACTACTAATACAGTTGTTATACGGTTTCCAAATGGTGTTCAAGAAAACCACTTCTAATTAAAAAGATAAAAAGAATAACATATTCAAAACACTCGTATTGCAGGTTTTGGGAAAGGGTACGTCCCTCTCTGCTCAACTAGAACATAACCCCTTTGGCATAATGCCTTACGCTACACACCCGGGTGGTTCCAGGGAACCCCAAAGTAGTCTATTCAAGAGGGAACCTTGTGGATGAAATGGGAATCGCTCTACACAACTTATCCGACAAGTAAATCCTTTGTGAGATAGAGTTACAAGTTGTCCCTATGTGATCCTTTTAAGTACACATTTAGATGCATTTACTACCCACTTTGTTCTTGAAGGGGGCAAAGTCGAGATACTCCCAAACTAGTCATTAGCGACTTTTTGGGTAAATCAACTCGCTCGTGGATAATATTTATAGCACCTAGGATGAGAGAGCGAACTAGGAAGATATACTTTGGCCAGAGTCCAATTTGATCATTCCAAAATAGTGTTGAGTAGTGAACCATATTTTCATTGAGAAACATGGGACGCGTTACTTTCACCTAGTTTTTACTTGCCTTAGGGAGAGGTAAAACTCTACCGAAGGGAGGCCATCATTTTTCATCCTTTATTTATTTACTTCCTTCACATTCTTTTGACACTTTTTTGATTAAAAGAAGGGTGATTATCTTTTTGTTTCCATTCGATTGCTTTCTCTCGCTTTCATATGCATGCTTCGCCCATCCATGTTTCATTGGTGGGTTAGTTAAATGTCTAAAGTGAGTGGAGGCATTTTTGCGTCATTATTAGCCATTGTGATCTTGATACCCATGTCAAGATTTTCATTGTAGTTAGGTGTGGTTCATCACCGCGGACTTCCTTAGAAGAGTTAGCTTGTTTGTATCGTATCACTACAATTTTGATATTTACATTTTGTTTCTTGTAAACTTGACATAAATATCTATATTGTATGTTTACGCTACACATATTTTAAACTATTGCTAGCTATACTTTGAGATTTTGGTTCTGTTCTATTATTACGTCGATTTCAAAAAGTGATAGGTGTTACCATTTGTACGTGTTATAACAATAACACCTTGATATCAATACTTCACTTTCTCACAAAGTGGGTTAACCTATCTTAGTGGTATTGTTGTGTCATTTACAAATTGTAATTGGCACTTTTTGAGATATAGGTATTAATCAGGTTTGAGCTTGCTCGTCGTATATCTTGATTGGGAGAATGCATTGACTTCTTGTATTTACTTACGTTTTGTTCATCCCCTTGAACTTGGTATAAGTGAAGACATCTTGTTAATCATCTTATGACGTGAACTACTTTGAAATGTAGTCTAGGAGGTACTTCATTTAAATAGGTTCCAATACCAAATGCTTGTATCATTGGTGATTTTATCACTCTATCACATTGGTATTCTCACATTGTTGATTTATTCATACTGTTAACAAGTACATACTACATTTCACTTAGGGGTGATCATTAAGTTTTAAGCATATTTACAACTTACCTAGTGAATATATTATGAAAACATGGCTCCCAAAACACGTCTAGGGTTAAAGAAATAGACATATGAGGAATAACAAATGCAAGCTTGGGAAACCTCTAACATACAAGGGTTAAACCCTTCATTAAGCTACGACCTAGGACCATTTTTTTTTACAGAAAAGGAAATAGAAGAAATGGTCAACCATAGTGGAAATGAATTAGAATCACCACATGTAGACTTTGATTTTGACACTACTCTACTAGATGAGTTTATTCTCAAGAACAAAGATAGAGTGTTGGTATCGGTCGCCGAATTAGGGCCAAATTACCCACCGAGAATGAACCCATACTACCTACAAATGATGCTACTAAGGAAGAGCACCCCTTTATCAATAAGGAAGATATTTTAACAAAGTGGGCAAGCTTGCACTTCTTACGTAAAAAGATAAAGTGGTAGGGCATAGAATAGCCCTCATCAAAGTGTGACAAAGAAATAAGATAGAACATGAAACAGAGGAAGAACCTCCACAATACGAAGAAGAGGAACCTTTAGAAGAAGAGGGTATAAACCAAGCCACAATCCAACAATAAATTAGTAACCTAGGCCATCAACTAGCTTTGTTTACTTACCATGTACAGAAAGACACAAACAAGAATATTCAAAAGTTAAGGCCTAAGGTTAAGATCAACGAACTCCATCGGGAAAAACAAGGAGAAGAACACATAGGGTATCATCGTGTTCACATCCTAATTCCCCACTAAAGAACAATTGCTCACATAGGAAGTGCAATCAATTAAGGTGACACTTGCAAGCTTGCAAGAGAGAAATATAGGGAGCATCAAGTAAATATCAATACGAAGAATTATGCCCTATCCTTTTGAAAAATAATGACCTTTCGGACCTTTCCTAAGATATTCGATATGCCAAATTTTGACAAATATAAAGGAAAGGGAGATCCAAGGGATCACATCAATAGGTGTCTTATAGTGATAATTACCTCATCAGAATTTTTCCTAAGAGTCTCAGAGGTCAAGCATTGGAATGGTTTACATGCTTACCACAAGGGTCAATTTTCACCTAGCTAGAAAGATTCATACGTCACTTCTCATATAACATAGAGAGTGACGTCAGCATGGTAGACTTGTGTGGTGCCAAGCAATGTCTAAATGAGACCTTCGCCAACTTCCTCCAATGATGGAGGGGGATAGCTTGTCACTTCCCTTGTGATTTGCTGAAAAGTAGTGGTCGGTATTTTCGTTCCCAATCTCAACTTTGGATATAGCTTTCCACCTCCAAATGCATTGTGTCTATACTTGTGAGGAGGTTATCGAGAAAGGGATTCGGATAGAAAAGGATCTCATTACCAAAGGCACCCTCAAAGCCCAATCTAAAGACAACCAAAGTGTCAAACTGATGGAAAACTCAAGATCTTCAACAAAAACAAAATTGTGGTGGGAGATGGAATCACTTTGATTTCAAACGCGTTCAAATGGTCAAAATCGGTCAACCTTTTAAACTAACCAAGGGCCTAATTTAACCATCACCAAAGTGAAGAACATTCACCTCTCTTAACGAACCGTTGTCGATCATCATACTAAAACAATTAGATGCGGCCCACATGATGACCTATCCTACTACACAACCGTTTGATGACAACGCTCCTAAACCTTCATGGTATAAGGAGCATGAATATTGTAAAATGAATCACGTTAAAGGACATAAGACAAAAAATGTCTGTGGCTTCACCACTATATTCGTGGACCTTATTGAGAATGGGGAGATAGAGGTGGATAACCCTGCAAAACACAAACACCAAACAAGAAAATGGGGATTTTTAAAGAACCCTTCCCCAAGCATGAAAAGTCAAAAAAGGCAAATACGGATTGGGGAGAGTCATCCCAAACCTATAAAGTCACGAATTATTTGTATACCCAAAGAGAAAACAATCATTATGATTCACTTATCGGATGTATTCACTCTCCGCCGACCGTGTCAATACCATCTGGATCAAGGAAAGGATTACACTACTGTAACAAGGTGTGCCCACCTTGTGATCTTTGAGCCCTCTCTGTTGACCCCACAAACCAAAATATAACCTTTCTAGAACAACTTGAGAATATGTCTACTAAGATCTCGATCTTAGATATTCTCAAGATATCCAATGTGCATAAGGACATTTTGTATCAAACTCTTTAGGGGTCAAAAGTGCATTTACAAGTTGATCCTGTGCACTTTTGCAAGCCGTGGTGTCAAATATTGCACTAGGTGAACATCTCACTTTCAACCATAGGAGATCCCTACAAAGAACCCAACACATAATCTTCCCTTATACATTGAGGTAGTTGTCACCCATATGAAAATCAAATGGGTGCTTGTGGATAACGAATTTGGATTGAACATCTACATGCTTAAGTTGGTCAAACAATTAGGGCATACGGAGGAGCATCTTGAGTCCCATATTATCACTATCACCGCATACGACAACATAGAAAGAGAGTCACCAAGCACCATCAAAGGCTGCCCATGGAGGTGGGCCACACTTGTCATCGAGATAAAGTTTCACATCCTAGACTTGGAACTTTCATATAATATGCTTCTAGGCCGACCATGGATTCATGCCATGCAAACCATGCCATCAACGTTTCATCAATGCATCAAGTTCAAGCATGAGGGACATACGATTACAATACCATGAGATTCGAGCCCTTTGCTCATTACGGAGATCTCAATAGCTTTGCATGAAAGGGTACATATGCATGTCCCTCCAAAGATATAGTTGTTCCTCTTCGATCTAAGGCTATGGAATCTCCGGTGGATTTAGATTCTCTTAGGTCTTCCACTCATGGGGCGTCTAGTTCGACATCTCCATTTGATTCATGGGAGATTAAAAATCTAGAATATGGCTTATGGGAGTATAATGTACAATAAGCACTCTTGGTTTCGACCCCTCATTGTCACCCAAGACTAGAGGTCGACCTAATTACCACTTCAAGAGACCTAGAAAGGAACACACTATTGGGTCATTCTTACCTAGAGGATTGTTAGCTCGGGAAAAATTTCTCAATCCACCTACTACTTGGGTCCCCGAGGACACTCATCCATCTTGCTATCAAACCTTGGAATATGAAAAATCTAGTAGAATGATATACTCCATGGGCTACAAAGGCCTAGAATGTGGGAGGAATTAGCAAGGACAAAGAGAAACGGTCCCTCTTCCACATTTCAAAATTGAAATATATGGCATTGGGATTCACCCTTATGGAGCACACCCCAACGATCAAGATGTGACTTGTTCTGAGTGTGAGGATAGCTCGAGTACCTAGAGAATGATACAAATTCCTATTGTAGCCTATATGAGGATCTGGCCTCCACGAACCTTTTCATGAACAATGTTGTCCTAACCATAACCCCCACTAAACCAACCCTTGACCTTGTGTACCCTTCCCTTGTTTAATCGGACCAACAATGTCACATGCCACTAGATTTATTTGAGAACGAATTGGCTATCATAGAGTTCATGGGCATAAGGGATACAATTACCATTGGAGATCACAAGAAGGGTTTCTTTATCAACTTAGACACCTACGCCTACTTTAGCAAGGAGGTTGAACTTTGTGGTCAACAAAATTTAAAGAAAAGCAAGAGAAAGATTTCTAAAGAAAAGCCTTGAAAAAATCGAAGTCCAAGTCACACATAAAACCTCTTTGAGGCACTTTGGCTGATAAACAAATAAGAAAATCAAAGGACAAAAAAAAGTGACCAAGCAAAGGATGAAAATCTCGTGGAGACATCCTTGGATGAAGATCTCAACCTCCCTCCCCGATCCTACGCATATGGAGGATTTATCAAAAATTTTAGTCGAAGAATCCATTGATGTCAACATTAGTACCAAAGAAGATCCCAAGATAGTGAAATTGTGGGCATCACTCTCGCCAGAGAGTAAAACGACATTCACTATGCTATTGTGAGAGTTTGTTGATGTGTTTTCATAGTCTTACAAAGACATGTCTCGCTTAGATCCAAATTTGGTCATACATAACCTGTTTGTGCATGCAGATGCTAAACCTATCAATCATAAGCTCAAAGATGCACCCAAGAGTGGACTCATTAGTAAAGGAAGAGTTGGAAAGATTCCTTGCAGGTGGAATTCTTCAGACCAATTGAATATTCTCAATTGATATCAAAAATTGTTCTTATCCGGAAGAAACTTATAGGTATCTGAATCTACACAGATTTTAGGGACATCAATAAATCTTGCCCTAAAGATGACTTTCCGTTGCCCAACATTGACATGATTGTTAACTCAACAGCAGGGTACGAAATGCTATCACTCATGGATGGATTTTTAGGTTATAATCAAATTAAGATTGTTGAGGAGGACCAACACAAAATAACTTTCACAACTCCTTGGGGCACCTTCTACTATCAGGTGATGCCATTTGGCCTTAAGAATGTAGGAGAAACTTATCAGTGAGCTATGACAATAATATTTCATGATATGATTCATGATATCATGGAGGACTATGTAGATGACATCCTGGGAAATTCCAAAACAAGAGAAGATCATCCTATTATTTTGCAGTGTATCTTTGAACGCCTGCGTGAATACAAAGTCAGGCTGAATCCAAAGAAATTTTTCTTCGGTGTGTTATCTAGGAAACTATTGGGCTTCATCGTGTCAAGACAAGGTATTGAGGTAGACCCTACTAAAGTGTCTCGCCATCACCGAAATGCTTCCACTGAGAATATCCAAGAATTGCGTAACTTGCAAGGAAAAATTCAAGCCATTCACCACTTTATCTCCCATCTTGAAGATAAATGTCACTCATTCACTCATTTTCTTTAAAATCATTTCGCTTTCCTATGGGGACCCGAGCAACAACAAGCCTTTGCTTTTCTTAAACAATACCTGGCTAATCCACCTGTCCTCATGCCTCCTACTCTAAGAGAACCACTTTTGCTCTATATTTCTGCTACATAATATGCTATTGGTGCGCTGCTCACCCAATATGACCTTAGCCATAAAGACAAAGTGGTGTACTATCTAAGTCATACCATCATTTCCTATGAGCTCAATTATCCTAGGATTGAAAAGGCTTGCTTGGCCGTTGTTTTTACCTTTAAAAAAATTCACCATTTCTGCTAAATACTAAGACCAAGCTCATGTCCAAGGTCAACCCACTCAAGTATTTGTTGTCCAAACTCACCCTCACGGGAAAAATGGCTAATTGGATCATTCTACTCAAGTGATTTTGACAGAGAATATTTCCATCAAAAATCGCTTAAAAGACAAGTCATTGCGAGACTAGCTAGTGGAAGAACCCTTGCGAAGAGCGGAACCTTTGAGTCTGGATCTACCAACTACCTCCTTACTCTACATTGAATAATCATCATGTGGTAGATACATTTTTATGGATCATTTACATTTCATGGTTCGGTGTAGGACTGGTCCTTATTACTCCTTCGGGTGATCCTATACCATATGCTTTCCACCTTGCCTTACCTTGCACCAACAACATTACGGAATATGAAGCACTTATTGCGGGGATGAAGCTAGCCATCAAGTGGAATATTCATCATGTTAAGGTTATAGGTGATTCACAAACTAATCATCAATCGGGTTAATGATGAGTATCAAGTTAAGGATGACAAACTCATACCTTATAAGAAGTTGGTGGAAACTCTAAAGGAGTATTTTATGCGCATCACTTTTGAGAAAATCCCAGCGTAAAGAAAATAGATTGGTAGATGCCATGGCAATGGTGGGATCTATGCTTCGTATTCCACCGGGAGTAATGATATGTCATTTTTGTAGAAAATCTATGCCACCCATGTATGACATGCCGAGAATCTTTCCTAGATTATGAGGTTGTTGGTCCCTATACCTGCCCGTGGTACGAATCCATTTTCACCTATCTTAAGGATATTACTTTCCCTCCCAATATCTCCCATTACGAAAAGCAAATCCTGATTTTCCATATAGCCCATTACACCCTTTTAGGAGGTACACTTTATCATCGTGGCTATGACAGAATCATTACGTTGTCTAGATGTGACAGAGTCAATCCAAGAAATTAAGGAAGTGCACGAAGGAGAATGTGGAGCACATACAAACAGAATGGTCTTGCTAAGAAAATGTTAAGAGTAGGTTACTATTGGCCTACCATGGAAACTGATTGTTGTAATTATGTTATAAAATATGTGCTTTGCCAAAAGTATGGAAATTTCATCCATGCTCATGTACATAGCCATTGCAACCAATCACTACCCCATGGCCATTCTCCCGGTGGGGACTTGATTTAATTGGGAAACTTACTCCTACCTCATCCGATGGTCATACACATATCATCAAATCCACATAATATTTTACAAAATGAGTAGAGGCCATCCCTTTAACCTATGTCACAGAGCACAAATTTCTAAATTGATCATGAATCGCATTATTTACCGTATGGTATTCCCATGACCATTGTTAGAGATAATGGGAAGTAATTTAAGAACAAAAATGTGAAAGGTTTTTGCCAATAGTTTCAAATCAGATTGAAATGGTCCACACCATATTACCCTCGTGGTAATGGACAAGCCAGAGAAACAAACAAGACTTTAGTAAGGACAATGGAGAAGATGGTTAGCAAAATTGGTCGAAACTGCACCTACAAATTCATCCAGCCCAGCGTGGGCTTACCAACATCCATTTGCACACCTACAAAGCGACACCATATTCCTTAGTGTTTGGGATAGAATTTATCATCCCCTTATAGATTAAACTTTTGTCCCTAAGGATCTCTCTTCGAGACTATCTCGGATAAATATGAATATTATCGAGTGGCAAGACTAGCTAAGTTAGAGCTACTCGGATGAGAGGTGCATTCACACTCTTAATCACCGAAAGTGTATCAACACAGTGAGTCTCCAAAACTACAACAAGAGAATCATCCCTCGTCAATTTTAGGTTGGTGATTTAGTTATGAAGGAGAACCAGCCAATACCAAAGTAGAGCAAGTAAAGAAAGGGAAGTTCAAACTACATTGGTTGGGACGCTATGATATAGTTTCCAAATACAAGGGCACAATACAAACTAAACTAGCTCATCCCAATGGTGATGAGCTTCGAGAACACATGAATTTCATACACCTTAAGTGGTTCTATGCTTAAACATGGCACGAGGAAGTCAAAACATAAAAAAAATCAAAAAGAAAAAGAGAAACAGGTCATCCATTAGTGAAAACCATGCAATTGTGGCACTTTGCACAAGTCCTTGGGTGAAAAATAGTTTCGTGCCTCGAGAGGATTCATTATTCACTTGACCATTATGTATTAGGAGGGTAGTCATCTTTGGCCTAGAATGGGTTCTTCCTTCGAGATTGCTTGTGCACACCATCCTTTCCAAATTTGATTCAACTTTTCCTTCTCGCTATTCATCTGGTGAGGTGCGTGGTGTTTCATTATTTCCCATCTTACACTGGGAAACTCAACAACTTCACCTTCTTTTCATAAGCGCATGGATTCTACCTTGATATTCCTCATCTAACAATGGGGGCATCCACATTTTCAAAACCGTTAGAAAACACAAAAATAATAGAAAATTGTTTCTGAAAATAAAAACAATAGAAAATTGTTTGAGAAAATAAAACAATAGAAAATTGTTTGAAAAAAAAAAAAATAGAAAATTGTTTCGAGAAAACATAAAAAACAATATAAACTTTTTTCACAAAACCCTAAACAATAGAAAATTGGTGCATAAAAACATATCTTACAAAAACATTTACTTTTATTGTCTTGTTTTCTTGTTTGGCTTGTTGCTTGTATAGTGTTTTGCAAGTTTTCTTTCAAGTTATTTATTGCTTGGCCGTGTGTTTACATGCTAGTGTGTCTCGGGAAATCATGATGTAATATGTTAATTCATTATGTTCTTTCTTCACTTTTTTTTTGTTTTTGTGTTTGTTACTTGTTAATAAAGCATGGTGAATCATCGCATGCTGCATTAAGTCCTAATGTTCTTTGTTAGCATTTGGTTGTGTTTCTTACATGTGCTTTGTTTTGTTATCATTCACATCACATTACCATCACTATCATCACATCTAAAATCATCTATACATCATACATAAACAAAATGCTAAGTTTTACATCATGCATGTGTGCTAAGCTAATCATCACATATCATATCATCAATGGGGGCAAGAGGGTTGTGGATAATCAAAATTCTATCCCCTCGACACCAATATCATCATATCATCCAATCCAAATACATCAAAGTAACACATGAGAAGTAAATTTGATATCATCTAAGGATCTATCATCTAAACATCCATGGCACACGTATACATCAAAATCAGATACATACAAGGTGTGAAATCAGATAATATCATAACAACATCCATAATTGTTGAATCAAGAAAATAATATGCATCGAATCCAATGCGGGCAACATGCCCTCTCAAGATACTCAATATGATTCATGTACCATCATCAATTAATTCCCATGATCTTAAAGACAAATCAAAAACCATCTATATACATGTATCAAAAACAAATACATACATCACCTCATAACCATGTCCGTCTCGATCCAATACAAGATAATCCTCATATATATATATATATATACATGTGTGTCAAATATACATCATATCAAAAGATGGAATCATACAAATCATGTGTTCTATATCAAAAATGCCTTCACCGAGGCGTATAACAAGGATACATAAAAAAATTGTATACATACATACAATGTCCCGATCGGTGCTCAATACAAATACATCATCGATACATAATGCCATAAAAAAGGGGGCATGTATCTCGAATGAATCAAGCTTTCATTGTGAGCGTCATAAAAATACATGTATAACTATACATCAACAATTGGCCTTCATAAGAGGCATACATACAAAATAATCTATACAAAACAAAGGTCGCTATCAACCACCGCTCTCACCCTCGCCAAGGCTCCTAGCTCTATCCTTTAGACGCTAGACCACTGGAGGCCGGGTGGGGCTGGTCTCACCGATCGCTCTAGAAGGGGCTGTCTAACCGATCTGGTGGAATGACCACACCTCCATGAGCTAGAGCCTGATGCATTGGACCTTAATACCTATGGTAGTGCCACTCACTTTGCATTGGCGGCACAAATCTATAATATGTTGTCCTGTAAAAAGGGCCTCATCACCAAGTCTAGTGCCATCGCGAATCGATCTGCATCTCTTGACTTTACCGCTGCCTGGAGGCGTGTCTCTCTCACCAAAGTGACTTGACCCAGTGTCGACTCGGCCTATCTAGCAGCCAGCGGCCTTTCCATCCCTATCTGGGGTCATCACCTACAACATGGCATGGGATTGGTCCCTCTCTGCTACTACTTCCCGATAACTGGTATGCATGTGATCTCTCGTGCCATAACCATGTGAAACTGTGACTAGGACTGATCTAGGAGACTCAGTATCTATACCCCCTATGTAGCTATCTCTTGGATCTGCTCCGCCATCCTACTCTATCATCTCTGGCCCGGCTTGGGCGAGCCTCATCCCACCACCCGAAAGTAACATGACTATATGGGCTTGGGCCTCATCACACTCTATGTGGCTATCACTCACCAACCTCAAGCCTCATCTCTCTCCACTTTATCCGTGTCTCTCTGCCATGAGTCTGCTGCACTGTACATGTGTTATGGCTGTCTATGCCACTAGCTGGGGGGCTCTATCTACCTCGGGGTCTAGTCCCTGAGGTGCTCTAGATGACTAACCCTACTAAAAACTCTACCTCTAGGTGGCTGGCATGGCTACTGTGATGGGCCCCGCGGCCTCGGTCCCTATGCCTATGGGGCACCTTTTCCATCATGAGGGATACCATTAAAGGGATCCTTTGGGTCTTGCCCTAGTGCCACTACTCGGCCCTACACTTTTACCCATGCCATATCTCTGGTGGGTGAACACCTACTACCCAAGATGCCTCCTGGAATAGAAAGACATTGAGGTAATACTATAGTGTACCATGCTTTGCATAATCAATCTGTAATCCCGGGTCTTTGACCTATCATAATGGGTCCCATGCCTGGGGGACCACCTATGTGAAACTAGCCCTAGCTCAAAGCACTACAATCTACCTCTCGAGTCCCTACGAGCATGCCGGATATCCGGCTCAGCACACCCTATACTCGCCAAGCTTCCGCTGGCACCTATCAACCTGATACAGCTCCATGATGTAGTTGCGGCTGCTAATAAGAAAGTGCTCCACCAAGCACATGCTAAGATCTATTGCATCCTCTGCCACTGGAAGTGTCTATATGGACTCCAAATGACATCTAGCGCTGCTAACTCATCAAACTCCCATCTATATCTGAATAGGCCACCAAGGTGACCACCGAGATATCTCCGCCACCGCTATCCATGTCATGTATGATGGATCCTTGGGATCTCAAACTCGAAATGGGCCCAGGGCATCCAATAGCTATATGATCCCATGACCATATCTATAGTAATGATGCCGCCCCACGGTCTTCTGACCATGGTATGTGATAAGATGTAAATCCCAGTATAAGTGGGCTAGTATACACTGCCCCCAAATATCTCTCACCACTATAAATGTCATGAACCAGTGGCAGTAATCCTCTCGGGAAAAAATTCCCTATCTTATCAGTGAGTAGGAACCCACTGATAAGCACCATGATGTAGAGAGGTCCCCGATGCAATGTCGAGTCCGAGATGCACTCGTGTAAGGCTACGGTCATCCCATCATGTGGGATGTCATCAACACCAAATAAAGCACTGCACGCTGCTCTGAACAGACCTACATCCATACTAAACTCTATCAACGTACCCATCATGGGAACACGTAGAATCTACCACACATCCTCTATGGTCATTGTCATCTCTCCCGTAGGTAGCTTAGAAACACCGACTCTCGCTATTTGATAACTCGATACCGCATCAGAGGCCATGGTCTAATACAATAGAAGGCATCCGTGCTATTGGTTCCAACTCCACTTGCCTCCAATAGAATCACCATTTCTCGTCGGTCACGTCGGCACATACTACCCTCTAATTTGCCAATCTGGGAGTGACGCCCCGCATCTGCAATACTAGTAGTCGCCTCTCTGCAAATAACACGTCACTCATTAGTTTCTAGCATTTCCTCTAAAAATTTATCTCTTTTCTTTAGGGTTAACCCAAAAAAACTAAAAATTCTTCTAAGTGTCACATTTTCAGACACTTTCCTATCTTTTTCTACCCGCCTAGGTGCCCGGCACCCTTTTGGGTGTGTGTGCCAAGTTTCGAGCCTACGCTTGCACGCATACATTTTCTATGCTTGCGCCCTCTTTCGGCATCGGTGTCCCTTTTTGGCATGTGCACCACCAAATTGGTGCTTGTGCGTGGACATGTGTGCTTCTGCATATGTGTTTTTCCTCTCCATGCTGTGCCTCTCTTTTGGTGCGTACGCCACCAAATTGGTGGTCACACGTAGACATGTGCACTTTTGCATATGTGTGTTTGCCTCGTCATGTCCATGTGCCACGTTTTTGCATGTGCACCCCATTCCCGGTGTGTGCACGTGCATGCACATGTGCTCATGTGTGTGTGTGTGTGCACATGTATGTGTGTGTGATTTTTGACTGCTACAAGCGTACGCGCGCATTACCCCGTGCCCGCGCCTCAAAAAGACGCATGCACCCCTAAACTAGTGCTTGCATGCCCTATCCCATACTGTGCCTACATTTAGGTGCATTTACGCACTTTTTGATGCTTAAAATACCTAATTAATGTATTAATGACTAAAATTAGTGGGTAGGTTTTCGATACTCACAAATGGGCCCTTGTTCGCATGCCTCTCGGTACCCGAGATTGTGTTAGCATGCCTCAAATGGTCTCGTACGATCACCATTTTTCCACCGAGTGTCGTAGCCTCACGGTAAGTTTTCTAATCTGAGCGGTTAAAATGAACTGATCACGATGCTTTTACCTCCCTCGGGGGTATATTAACCTGTTTTTCACCGCTCGGAGGGTTTGTGAGTACTCGCTTCAATCGCGGTTTTCTACTCTATTCATCGTGGAATAATTATTTTGATAAATAATTATTTTTCTCTTATTTTTCACCATATTGGAGAATTTCTTACTATCTCGATACTCCTTTCTTCTCCCTCGGACAATTTTATTCTTCTTCACACTCTCGTAAATATTTATTTTTTCCACTAAACTAGGACATTATTTGTCCTTTATTTCTCCTTTCTTTCACCTAGGGCACTTTTTGTCACCCCTAGGCCCTTCGCTTTCTTCTTCTACTTTCTTCTACTGTTCACCATGGTTCAAAAGGCAAAAAGATAATAAAAACAATATATATATATATAAATCCAAAACAGGGCAAATTTTTTTCACAAAATCCTAAAAAGTAAAAAACCCTACAAAAATGGTAACTTGCTTATTATGGCTGAAACTTGTGTCTCTGCGCATGGTATTTCCTCCATATCATGTTGGTTTGTCTCACATCTTCCCGATTAATATGACTCGTGGATCACCGATTCACAACCATTCACAAAGGTAGCTGCTTGCTTCATCTCGTACTCTAGGACACTTTTATTTCTCTGTCTTGTTTCATTGCGTATAAACACTTTTCATGGATCCTATGTCCATTTTCATTTCCTCGCATGTATCCTTGCTTGGGGAAACATTTTTAACCCTTTTGTCAATCACAAACTTGTGGATCTCTTCAAAGACTAATAACAAAACATTTGTATAACCTGTCTTGACCGTTGTTAAAGGTTGGGTATGTGCGTTCGCACTTGTTTCCTTCTTGTATTGCATTGCATTATTGTATGTTGTATAGAGTTGGTACTTTTAGCAATGGAAAATTATTCGTATCTATGGATTTTCATGTCATTATACCTTTGTCATATGCTTATATTTTTCATAAGGATCGATGATGTAGTTCCTATCAAATATGATGACATCAATTTTTTTCCAAAAGCACATCAATTAGAGGCTAATCTCTTCTCTCCCCTCTTCCATATTTCTTCTACACCACTTCCCTTTCACCCATATTTTTCTCTCTCATCATCGCGGCATCCTACCTCATCCCCACTCTTCTACCTTTTCCTCATCTTTTTCGATCGTCGATCGACTTCTTCCATCACCCCATCGACACTCAAGGGGGCATCTCTCCCTCCTACTAATTTTTCTTCTATCCCTTCAAAATTTTCCTCCGTCTACTATCTTTGAAGTGGCATCACTTACGCCACCCCAAAGAGGGGAAAATGTAGACACCTATAATTACGCCTGAGCAATTTAAATACTTAAATTACGCTAATTATCTCCTTTCCCACAAATTGACGACACATTGTCAATAGCACCCATATTCTCTTCTATTGTCGTTAATTGATTACATTAAGCTAATTAATTAAATCACCTATCCAATGCATACCCTAATTAACGACCTTTCGTTAATTAACACCTTCTACCTAGTCTAATTAATTATTATTTAATTAATTAGCCTCCCTTCTCATTAAATCAATAAATCCCTATTTAATTGGTTTAATTCCCTTCCTAATGGTCTAAATCACACAAAAATCCCTCTAAAAGCTTATAAAAGCTTGCACATGTATTTAATTAATCATCTTGATTAATTAATACACCCCCTTTATCCATGTGAGCCACTTGAGGACAAACTAAACCCTCCTAAGGCTAACTCAACCCCATCTAAACCCCCCTTATCCATAACTAACTCTACATCTCCTTTTATCCCACATTCATGAGGATGTGTTGAATCCTTTATCCTTTGGGCTATATAAAGAGCCCTCCACCTACCTTTTTACTTACACCTAAACTCCTTAAGAGAGCAAATGTAAAGCATATAGCAAAGAGACTAAGAGCTTGCACTTTGTCCTCTTGAGAGTTCATCATCTTGAAGAGTTAAGCCTCTTTCTTAAAGTGCTTAGGTCATATGGGAGGTGTCAAAAGGGTCTTGTAGCCCAACTTTGACTAGCCCCCATTCCTAGGTTCTTGGAACATTAAGGACAATTGTTTTTGATAGCCATGGAACCTACCTAGGTTCCTTGATTTATAAGTTGTTAGAGAATAGAGGATATTTAGGTGCTTAACATAGTTAATTTCATAGTTTTGTATTGATAAATGTTAGCACCTAACCCTTGATCAATTCTTATCATGATGGTGTTTATAATGTTGTTTAATTATTGTTAATTAAGACTATTTAGGCGTTAGTCTTTGTTTACATTAGCATTAGTTTAAAAACAACACTCTTGCACACGTAGGGGTTAAAGAAAAATTTCCAACCATTTACACTAAGCCGAGCTCTTACATTTATAGATCAAGTGAAGAGAAGAGAAGAAGAAGAGGAAAATATGATTCAAAGCTCAACCACCCACCATCAATTCCATTCAAATCCACTTGTTATCTATCAAATCAGTTCTCCATTCTGTTTGGCATGTTGGAGAAGGAAGTATGGCAGATCTAATCAAACTCGATGTAGCTGATCAATAAGATCACATATTAATGGCGTGAAAGACATTTTCAAAATTCTCACCCACTAGATCTTGCCAACACAATATTTTATGCTTCCATGGAGTAGATAAGATTGAGATATTTCCATAGTATCAAATTTGTTGCATTTAGAGCACTAGAGTGAAATTTAGGATCATATGAAAATTTTAATCGAATCCATGTGAAAAATCACAAAAATGCAATCTTTCACAAAATCGATCTACGGGCCCGAAAATACAACTTGCACCTTTTGCCAAAAACACAAAATCCCATAAAACCTTCTACATCCATGTAGGCCCAAAATAGAACCTTTCAAAAGCTTCAAGGGTCCAAAATTGACATTGCACCTTTTTGCGCAAAGATTTCAAAAGTGCAAAAGTCTCCCATAAGTCCGCAAGCTCAGTAATTAAAAAAATTTTCCATTTTCAAAAGTCTTCACTAGGCCCGCTAGCCGTAAAATGTAAACCGTGCCTTTTTCCCAAAAAGTGTAAAAGTTTTAAAAATCTCCACAGTGTCTATGCCTTTGAGACTTCACCTTTTTTATTTGGTGAAAAAACCTACTCGGGATTGTGGGCCCGTGCTTATAACTTGTGCCTTCTCGGGAAAAGTTGTAAAAGTTTGAAAGTCTCCCGCAAACCCGCGGCTCAACCACTTACATTTTTAACTTAACAAAATAAACCTCGTTCAAGGCAGTAATGCCCGTGAAATGAAAACTTGTGCCTTTTAGCAAAAGTGCCAAAGTGCCAAAATATCTTTTCCGCCCCACCGGTCTCTGCAATTTTCCTTTTGGAAAATTTCCTGCAATCCCACAAGTCTGCCATTTTGGATGAAAATCTCCCAAGGCCCGCGACCTTGAAATTGGGCAAAACTCTTTCCAAGGCCTTCTGGTCCGTATCTTTCAAAATATGAGGAGTTAGAAGGAATTATTTATTTTTCTAGAAAGGGGAAGAAATTTCCTACCCCGAAAATATGTTTTCAACAATCCTTAAGTACTTGAAATATGTGATAATTCAATTTGAAGCACTAAAACAGAAAAATTGTGTTAGTTAACCAAAAATAAGCATGAGCTTATTTTGGATAAGTATTGAAAAAGATGAATTATTTTTTCTCACACAGAGATAAATTTTTGCATGTGCATCCAAGGGGGAAAAATTAAAGAATGCTAAATTTATCATTGCAAGTGGATCAAGTTGCAAGTGTCACATCAAACAGATTGCATGCACATTGGAGAAGACTTACACAACAAGCAAGGGCTATTATTAGCCAAATTATTCATCCTAATTTATTAGAAATAGATCGCTTAACTATAATTTGACCGAAATATATATTTGTAAGTCGACTATTAATTCCTCATTGTATTAGCATGTCTATTTTTATTCCTTTATTTATTCATGATAAAGGAGTACAAATAGGATGCATGGGTGAGTACAATTTTTACCCTATTTTTCGATGGATTGGGTGAATAAAATTTATTTAAATTGTGTACAATTACAATGCACGAGGATAAATTTTTGGAGATAGGAGGCTTTGAAGAAAATTTTACCAGCTTTTCTCCTTTAATGGGAACCGATTTCTACCTTTCCAATTATTTGCGCAAGGTGTATGTATCTCATTAATTCTTGTGAATTCAAAATTTTCTGATTAATCATCTTACCTTGTTGCAAATTGAGAGCAACAGAGAGAAATAAGAAGAGATTATATTATCTCATATTATTCTAATTATAACAAAGCACACGTCCAGTTTATATAGGACAGAAGAAACTAAACTGACTCCTAACAATGCTGGGAAGATCCACAAAGCCAGCAGAGAATAATGTGATAAGAAACAGAAGATAAGAATTGACAACTATTCTAAAAACAACGTATCCTATAGTTAGAAATCAACGTATCCTAACATTCCCCCCCTTATTACATTATTCTTGCAAATGTGACCTCTGAAAGATTCAAATTTCACTTTTCCAAGAGATTTAGTGAGAATGTCAGCAACTTGTGCTTCAGTAGGACAGTACTGGAGCTGAATTTGATGGTTCAAGACGTGCTCTCGAATGAAATGGCAGTCAATTTCAATATGCTTTGTTCGTTCATGAAAGACTGGATTCTGCACGAGCTTCAACACACTCTGATTGTCGCAATAGAGAATAGGTGACTGCTTTTTCAGAATTCCTAGGTCATCCATAATGCGACGTATCCATATCACTTCGCACACAGCTCCTCGTGCGGCGCGATATTCTGCCTCTGTGGATGAGATAGAAACAACATTCTGCTTCTTGCTTATCCACGAGATTGGTCCAGATCCGAGATGAAATATGTATCTTGTAGTTGACTTCCTATCATCAACAGATCCAATGTGGTCCGAGTCGACATATCCCTGTAGGAAGAATTGATCATTCTTATTATATTCCAGACCATAATTAGTTGTTCCTCGGACATATCTCAAAACATGCTTTGCTGCATTCCAGTGACATTTCTTTGGCTCTTGCATGAACCTAGAAAGATCGCCGACAAAGATAAAGCAGAGATCTGGTCTGGTGTATGTCAAATAGATGAGCCCTCCAATCAATTGCCTGTAGAGAGTAGCATCTACTTGAGGTGAGTCCTGGAATCTTGAAAGTTGCAAGCCTTTTTCCATGGGAGTGGATATAGGTTTACAATCAGACATTCTGTACTTTTCCAGGAGTGTCTTGGCGTACTTTTTCTGGGAGACAAAGATGTGATGCTCCTTTTGCCAAATTTCCAAGCCAAGACAGTAATGTAGTAGCCCCAAATCTGTCATGTCGAAGGTTCTTTTGAGATCATTCTTTACAATATCAACCTGGTCTTCAACTACCGATCAGGATCACAAGATCATCTACATAAACAACCAGAATGATAATTTCTTTGCCTACCTTCTTTATATACAGATTTGAATCTGAGGGACTACGAGTGAACCCATGCTGCAGAAGGTGATCGTTGATCTTGATATACCATGCCCTGGGAGCTTGTTTCAGTCCGTAAAGAGATTTGATGAGACGACATACCTTTTTAGGCTGATTTTCATCAACAAATCCTTCAGGTTGGGTCATGTATACTTCTTCTTTCAGATCACCATTTAGGAAAGCACTCTTGACGTCCATCTGCTGAAGTCTCCATCCTTTCTGTGCTGCAAGTGCGCAAACTACCCTGATGGTCTTCATCTTCGCAGTGGGTGCAAAGGTTTCTTCATAGTCGATGCCTTCTTTCTGAGCATATCCTTTGGCTACAAGTCGTGCTTTGTATTTGTCGATGGATCCATCTGCCTTATATTTTGTCTTGAAGACCCATTTGCAGCCTATGGGTTTCTTTCCTGTAGGCAGATCGACAAGTTCCCATGTCCGATTTTTCATGAGTGAGTCATATTCTGTTTCCATAGCTTCCTTCCACTGAGTTTGACTGAGTGCTTCACGAACATTATCTGGCTCGGAGCTATTCATCAGTGAACTCATGAGTGCAAAGTTTACCTCATTTCTTGTTTGACTCCTCGTTTTGACTCTAGATGATGTATCTGGGAGTTGTTGCAAATTTGAGTCCTTGATAGTTCTTTGTACCCACTTCGGATGAGAACTTGACTGCTTTTGAGAAGAACTGTGTCGTTGCCGTGAGGATTGATGTGGAGTCACATTCTGCAGTTCTCCAAGGTCAACAAATAGTTCTCCTGGTAGCATTTCTTTTCTCTGAGTAGTCTCCTCCAGCTCATCATCTGATTCAGAGACTAATCGGTGAGATGTGTTTGGAAGTGAATCTTCTGTTGATACTATTGAGTCAAAGGATGACTCGTCACAAACCACATCCCGACTTTCGTATACTTTCTTTGTCTCAGGATCCATGAGACGATACGCCTTCGAGGTAGTACTGTAGCCAAGAAGGATACACGGGAGTGTTTTTGGCTCTACCTTCTTTCTCTTCTGAGCTGGAACATGCATGTATGCTGTGCAACCAAATACTCGCAAATGAGAAATTGATGGCTTTTTACCACTCCATACCTCTTCTGGCGTCTTGTTCAGTAGAATCTTTGTTGGTGCCCTGTTGAGAAGATATACAGCCATTTGTACTGCTTCAGCCCAATAGCGTTCTCCTAGCTTTGCAGTTGATAGCATGCAGTGAGCCATCTCCATCACTGTGCGATTGCGACGCTCAACAATGCCATTTTGCTGGGGCGTGTAGGGAGCAGTCAGGTGCTGCTTAATGCCGTGATGGTTGAGGAAGGCCAAGAACTTCTTTGATGTGAATTCCCCCGATCTCGAGCGAGTAGAAGAAGTGGTTGTCCAGATTCTTTGACAACACGATGATAGAAGTTCTGAAAGTGTTGAAGAGCCTCACTTTTCTGCTTTAGAAAGTATACCCACATCTTGCGAGAGTGGTCATCCACGAACAACTGGAAGTATTTGTATCCTGAAAACGAAGCAGGCAATGGGCCGTTCAGATCGGTATGAACTATCTCCAGACACTTCTTGGCATGGAAGGTGCTCGCTTGAAACGGATCTCTATGTTGTTTTCCTGCAAGACAACCAGGGCAAATAGGCAAGGAACTGGACAATTTGGGTAGTCCACGGACCATTGCTTTTGAACTCATCTGGTGGAGTGAACCGACCGACAAGTGTCCATATCTATAATGCCATAAGGCAGTTGATTCTATGTTTGAAGCAGATAAAGCTACTGCAGAAGATGAAACAGTATCTAAAGCAAATAACTTATCTTTTACAAAGGCTTTACCAAGAACCGTACCTTGTCGGGAGATTAAGCATGATTTAATGCCATTTTGAACAAGAAATTCAACCTTAAGGTGATGATTCAAGAGCTGAGTAACTGACAAAAGATTGCTAGTCAAGCCAGGAACATATAGTACCTTTGTAAGTGTACATTTTCGTGGCCCCAGAGGAATGGTCACATTCCCTATTCCTTCTGCAATGTACTCTTTGTCATCCGCTATCCGAACTCGATCTCCAGTTGGTTCTTCACGTAGTGAATCAAATAGCTTCTTGTCACCTGACATATGCTTGCTTGCACCAGAGTCTATCAACCAGACTTTCTTCGTGGACTGAGAAGTTTGAGAGACGAGTACAAGATTCTTACTATAATGGGCTCCTTCTGATGTCTCGTCATCAGATTCATCATCCTCTTGTTGGGCTGCAAGATGTCCTTTTTGCTTTCTCCAGCGGGGACGTCGTTTAGACTTTTGAAAATCTTCGCGCCCGGATGTGCTTGTATGGCTTGAAGACCCTTGTTTCAGGCTGTTGTGCCAACAGTGATCAGTGTCGTGAGTATTGGTTCTGCAAATGTGACACCATCTCTTTGACTTTTGATCTTTCTGTTTGGATTGCGCTGGATTTGGCTTCTCTGGGGGACCTTTCCGATTCTTCTGGCCACGATTAGGCTTTGAGAACAAGGCTTTGTCCTGAGTCTCCCCATTTGATGAAGTGATAGCTTCTTCCTGCTGCAGCAAATTCACAAGCTCTTCGAATGTCACTGTTTGTTTAGACACATTCAGTGTTGTAACAAACACTCGAAATTGAGAAGGGAGTGCTCTCAAGGTGATTGGGACGAGTAGTTTATCGTCTACCGTTTCACCGAGCGCCAATAACTCCGATCTCAACTCAGCCACGCGACGCAGGAATTCCTCCACTTTCTCGTCAGACCCCATAGAGAGGGTGTGCAGCTTCGACTGAAGATGAAGAATCTTTGTCTGATTTTTGGCTTCATAAATGGTTGCCAACTTGTCCCAGGCCTCCTTGGGTTTCTCCGCATTCCGAACATGCGGTTGCACGTCATCACTGATACTGAGCATTATCAGCATCAAGGCTTTAGCACTAGCCATGTCATATTTTACTAGTTCATCGGGGGCTGTGGGAGCAGTATGCACTTCGTGATACTTCCCATAATCCTTCAAACCGAAGGATTGTCTTCATTTTTGTCTTCCAGGCCGCAAAATTAGGCCCTTTGAGCAACTGAGCATCAGACAGGAGTAACTTCGGAGCAGACATTGTAATAAAAATATTTATTTATTTGAAAGAGGTATTACAATTTGGACTCACTGTCGAGAATGACTTGCTCGTAGATGCTCGTAATATTCGCGTGCTGTGAGACGACGACGCTTTGCAGGGCGTTCTTCTTCGTCGTCACAATCTGCGTCGTATCCGGCTTCTAATTCTTCCCGTACCCGCTTTGCTTGGCAGCTGACGTCGAAAAGAAAGTACTCAAGGAGTCCTTCTCGAACAAGTTTGTCGAATGCAAGATTGCCGCAATTTTTAAGCTCGTTCAGCAAGGCAAAGTAGAACCCGGAGCTCTCAGGAGCTTCTTCACGGTGTTCTCTGGCTGGCGAGTTGATGTTGTGGCTTTCAGCTGTAGCGACCGTGTTGTTGACGCTTTCAATCGAGTTGTCTACACTCGACATTCGATGTAGTGTAGAAGAGACTATTGTAGACTCAAGATTACCTCGAAAAACGCGCACGTGCTGCCTTCCTTCAGCAGGTGACTGAGTAACTCTCCACGTGGCAGCGAGATTGTTTTCGCAGCACACTATTCCACGAGAATTTTAGCGCTGGGATATACCGTTTTGCTGGAGGAGGCGGATAAGAAGAAAGTTGCTGTGTTTTTCGGCACACAGAGTGGAACAGCCGAGCGCTTTGCTCAGAAAATTGCAGTGGAAGGCAATGTACTAGAGCCAAAAAACTGTCCAACGCCTCCCAGATCTCCTTTGAACAACACAGACACCTTCTCTTCACGCACTCCACACGCTGTCTTCTCTTCACGCACTCCACAGGCCTGTAGCAGACTGAAACAACGCTCTTCTACGCCAATCAACTATCAATCAATCCTCACGCAGCAGCAAAGTGTGATGAACAGATGGGACTGGTAGCCAATCCAAAGTGGCCCGCCTTTCTGCAAGTGCCGAGGCTTCTCCACACACTCCACACGCACTCCACGCACACTCCACGCACACTCCACGCCTTCTCCTCTACGATTCAGGCAGTACGCAATGAAGAATGGAACTCTGAGCTCCTGGTCTGCACGATTTGCGCCGTGCTCAGCTCGAACAGGTCGCAGCAATAGATCTCCACGTCCAGCAGCAGTTTTCCAGGCGCTCAGAACAACATCGATGACAAAGATCTTGAAGATCTTGGCTTGCAACCAGACCGAACGTGCTCTGATACCAAACTGAGAGCAACAGAGAGAAATAAGAAGAGATTGAATTATCTCATATTATTCTGATCATTACAAAGCACACGTCCAGTTTATATAGGACAGAAGAAACTAAACTGACTCCTAACAATGCTGGGAAGATCCACAAAGCCAGCAGAGAATAATGTGATAAGAAACAGAAGATAAGAATTGACAACTATTCTAAAAACAACGTATCCTATAGTTAGAAATCAACGTATCCTAACACAAATTTAGTAATTTTTGCATAATATTAATGTGCATGTTTATCTTTCTGCATTGTTGTGACTCATTCCCTCAATACACCAAGTGTTTTTCCTTAATATTCTGCTGAGAACTATTGGTATGTGCATCTAAAATTCATTCTCAAATTGATTCTACATGTACTCACTCAAATCCCTCAACAAGTTTGGTGTATCACCCCATTTTATATTTAGTTATAGTCATATTTTTACCCTCAAACTTCCTAAAAATTAGTTTAGGATACATCAAAAAGGAACTGGCCTTGATACTCGAGACTCACCTCAATAATAGGTATACCCATAGACCGAGGTGTTTACATTTTATCTACGAAAGAAAGATATCCAAAGAAATCTCAAAACACCTAGAGTCATCTCTCAATAGGGTGCACTTTGGTGAGATAACATTACCCATGTGTGGTCATGTTCCATTTAAATCGAGATGAATTAATCTCGGAACTTGTTAATCATATTATAGTGGATGAAAACTCAATGTATATTTCCTACCACTTAGAATGGTTCCCTAGGGAAACATTTTATTTTGATATGTGGATTTTATTTCTCTATTTTATTATGCCTTCTAATACTTTGGTGGTAAAATATTAATGAAAATGCTTTCTTATGTGGGAATTTTCCTTTAGAGCTCCTAAATCTCTAAATGGGAAACTAAAGCTTCATCACTTTGCATTTGTCTTTTAAACAATGTTAATGGGAGACTTAACTACTCAACATAATAGCGAAAGAATAAAAATTAAATATAAGAACTTTATAAATATATGGTTTGTTAAAACATAAACATCACAATGTTTATCAAGTGAATAAAATGCAAATGTGATTGTAATACGAATAAAAGTAAAGGAAATTACTCTTGATGAGCTAATGCAAAGATGAGGAAACTCATAAATTATAAATTATCATGAATGGTTTTATGATTGTTATAAGTGAAACAACACATTGTATTAACACAATGAAATATAAGGAAAAAATCTAAATCTTGAGACCTATGTGAATGATTGTTAAGAACTCAATCTTTCCTTCTTGTAGTCCTCTTTACTTGTGTTAGACTACGCTTGTATGAGTGATTGTGGTTGTGCACATCGTCTCATTCGTGGAATATAATGTAATCATGAGATATGCATATAATAATGATTAAAAATATTTTCTTTCCCCTACTAAGTAATTAAGGTATGACATTCACTTAAAGCTAAAGTAGGTGTACAATTTATAGTGTTTAAGTGAAACATTGTTCAATCAAATGAAGTTATGTGCATATATGAATACGTGAACATTGTTTTTCCTAGTTTGCTATTAGATGGTTTTGAATCATGCATGAAATATATTTTGAGCCAAGCTTAACCTTTTTCGTAGAAGGAAATTCCTTAGGAATCTAAGTGGTTCAGTAAGTGATCCTCTTAATAATCCCTGATCTTGGGTTAGTCTTGTATGAGAACCTCATACCTTGGGTAGTATTGGTCCTTTGAGGTATGTTTGCTTTATATTTTACAATTTCACCATGGATGGGATTTTGTTCATAATACCGAGGGAAACTCTGGGTTGTGTTGACCTTACATAATGTACCTAAAACACCTTGGTGATAGGTGTATGGAACTTATGGAAGATGTTCCAAGTTATACTCTTCTCCTATGTTTTGTTATACTATATGTGAGGTTGATTTCGTAGAAGAATGAGGCTAGGAAAACCTACTAGTATTTAAGTAACTTATTCATGCATACACCATGTTTTGAGAGATGGTTAATGTTGATGAGGTATCATCAAAATTGTATTCTAATTGGTCCTATATTTTTTTGTGTTCAATACTTGAAGTATTCATGTATGTTTTGAAATAGGTAGCGAGAGAAAATATGGAATTATATCATCAGAATGGATCCTAGAATGAAATGAACCAAAATTTGAAAAGTGGAATGATGTGTCATTAAGAATTTGTCATATTCTCTGGATAGTATTAATTATAAATTAAAAAATATAGTATCTAAAAAAAACAATAGTAAATCATGTGTTCACTAAATTTATACTTGTTGACTTATGATCGCAGTAACTTCTTACTCATGTTAAGTCATATAATATAAAAAAATTGTTTTTCCAATTTTTCATTACTTTTTATGTGGTAAAATAGTGGGCATTAAAAATGTGGTATATTTCATGAAGATTGATATTTTATCATGGAAATGGTCGTTAGCGAATGATTTTTTTAGTTAAAATTAAGATAACCATGCACACTTACAATTTAAATGGAGTTATAGCACCCTAAAATTGAATATATACTTGTCTTGTTGTAAATTATCCCTCTCGTGCTCACAACCAAGATGTCCAAATAACCTAGAGACAACATATTTTAACTTTGGGAGAGGAAGGGTTGACCATAGCTATTTTATCAAGGAAGCACGATTTGAGTGCATTATAAGAAAACCATGAAAACTACATATAAATTTCATTACAACATCTACCAATTACATATAAGACTTCCTATATACCAATTGATATCACAAATGCTATGTAATATGGTAAGAGCACTCACTACATTATACTTGAAATACATGATTTCTTATTCAAGGTGGAAAATGGTGTAAAAGGTTTCAAGGAACCGTCACAATTCATACTATCAATGACCAACATTTTTCTTTACATGCTTACGATAGAAATACTTTTCAAGTTTTAGCTCACTAACATACCAATATACAAAATTATGAGGATTCAACACGCTTAACTATTATCGGTTTGAAGTGCACCTTGATTTGGATAGGCTATCTAACTATAACTTCAACTAGTACAATGGGATCTCCTCTGAGTTGTGGGTGGCACGGACGAAGGGAGAACCTCCAGAGCGGGATGGTTTTCTTGATGGATCACATAAACCTACTACTCTAGAGGTTTTATGGTATAGAAAACAATAAAAACTCAATAAAGTGGGAAAATATGGTGATACACCAATATTTTGGGAACTAAAATGTGCACAAGACACACTAAATGACCGAAAAAGACCTGCAAGGTTCACTTTGATTATAGTTTTCATAAATTTGACACTCACAAAGGAATTATTATTTCACTAAATATAGACATATTCCACTGAATATGGACTCTAGTATTACATGTTTTGAAAGAAATCTATCACCATTTTTTCCTATATTGGATTCTAGTTTTGTCTCTACTTCAATCCCTTATTACTATTATTGGATTCAATCAGTCATAATATTAGATTAAAATATTTTTATTATTTGATTTATTGGAGTTCCAATTTAAGTATTATTGGATTCAAATTTAGCAATTATTGGATTATGCTATCGTTATTATTAGATCCCAATTTCGTTATTATTGGATTCCAATTTCGCTTATTATTAGATTCCAATTTTATAGTTTTTAAGATTTTCATGTTGGGAGTATGTAATGTTAGTGGCTGCTAACAATAATAAGGCATGATCCCATTGAATTAATAAAAATAACAAACTAAAAATAATTTCTGTAAAATTAATTTCAAATTACAAGCCACACGATTTGAAAAGGTGATTCTAGCACTTTCCTCATAGTTTAAAGGTGCAAAATTATCAATGTAAGGTTAACGGAGCATAAATATTATAATTCAATATCCCATTGTATTATATGAAAGTGAAAAATAATTTATGTAATGTTAACAACCGCTAACTATTATAAGTCACGAGCCTTTTGTATTAACCTAAAAATAAAAAGTATTAATAAATCCTATAATAACAAGTTTAAAGTATGAACCGTGCACTTTCAAATAGCGAGCATTGATGTAAGATTAGTGGCTGCTAAGTATTGTAATTCATGAACCCATTGTAGGAAATTAAAAATAAAAACTAACAATAAATACATGTAATAGCAAGTTTAAAGTATGAACCGTGCATTTTAAAATTACGAGCCTCACATTGTCAAAGTTGTGAGACTCACACTTTCAAATTTACGAGCCTCACACTTTTACTATGGGGGGCCCCACACTCTGAAAGTGTGGGGATCACACTTGTGAATTTTGAGACCCACACTTTGAAAGTGTGGGCCTCACAATTTCAAAGTATGGGGCCCACACTTTCAAAGTTTGAGGCTCGTAACTTTGAAATTGCGAGTGTCACAACGTTATAAGTGTGATCCTCTAAAATTTGATATTTAAACCTCACACTTCCAAATTTGTGAGGCTCGCACTTTTAATTTTTACTATGCACATCCTTAAAATTGGCATTGGCCTGAAATGTTAGTTGTGTTATTTTGATTTCTCATGGAAATTACAATAACATTAACTTCTCATCCCGAAATATAGCATATTTATTATGATTCTTGGAAAACTTAACCTTTTTTGTTTGATATTATAATAGTTAAATTATTGTAGCAAAATAAGGAACACGAGCCAATTGTTATTTATATTTTTTGGGTTAATCTTATATTGGTATAAATAATGTTATGTTTTCTTATCTCAATCATTATTTTATAATATAATAAATAAATAAATCAATGATAGTACACGGAATTAAGTTTACACGGAATTATTTTGGTATAAATTAAAAATCAATTATTATTTTCTTAGATTGTACACGAAATTAAGTTCACTACTATTTATTACTATAAACTATATCTATGAGTTATCATTAAAAGTGGATAGTATAATTTGGAGTTATATATATCAAAAATTAAATTACTATGACAAATAGTAGAATTTATGTTTGTAAATTTTTCCATTATCCATAAAACGATGAGTCAATTACTTCCATGAAAAATTAAATTAAATAATCCTTGACACAATGCATGATTTTTTTTTTTGAGAAATGTAGTCCTATTCCCTCGAAGATACATTGAACCAATATCATTATATCTTATAGTGTACATCAATCAAAATACTCATTGTGCCACAATTATATTCTTTGCAAATCAATAAATAACACAACATTTTTCCCAAAGTGTTGGTCCATGTGAATGAGCTACATTTGCATCATATACCTTAATGTGGAATAGAACTTTTCTACTATTTTTATCAATAGTATCCTTATTGTATCTCATTATCTTAGCCTTGTAAAAGTTGAGTAGATCTTCATGGGTTGATTACATTGATATCTACCTACCAACCACTTGATGTTCTTGAGGACTTTTATTGGAATATCATTTTAAAATATTCTGAAATCCAAATCAATGATACATGTTTTAGATAATAGAATAAATATGAAAATATTTTCTAGGTTCAAACAAGAGGTATATACGTTATTCCATGTCTCCTTACTCTTTAGTAAGAATGTAGGTTTTGAGAATGAATAGATTATTATTCCTAAAAACTCATAGTCTATCCCATCATGCTATGATTTTTGTGATTATAAATTTAGCTCACAATAAATCAAATTATCTATCATAATCTTTATTTACATACTTTGAAGCACCCAAACAAATATGTTCCCTTTCATTGGAATCTAGTATCTGCACCAACATCAACTAGTGACATCAACAACCTACAAAAAGAACAATATTCATGTCAAAATATCACAAAAACATATGGTAGGTTTCCTTGATACCATGTTAAAACCTAAAAATTCATCTAATATTCCAAAGTATTAGATACTTTGAGATACCTTGAAATCATTATCAACTAGAAATTGCATGTGTACATAAAGAATGTGAACCCCGAATGACATAAGTTATTTGATTTATTGGGATACATTAAACATTGAAAGGTTCTATCTATACATTTCAAATTTGTTACAAATTCATACATATACATTTGCAAATCTTATATGATGAGTGGTCTCCTTTTTTGGAAAATTTTATTTGCACAAAACATGAATACATTTGTTTCTTAGGAACGGACTGTTGTATTAGATACAATTAGTGTTGATTAAAGTAGTAGTGGAGGTGCTATCAAAGTAGAGACTACTATTTATGAGAAGGAAGCAACATAAGAGTGTAATAATACTAGTATAAAATTTGATTGATTTACCTTTGATGAAAACATTCCTCTTGGGCATGTTAAAAATCAACAAAATACCCAAAAGCCAATTTTTCCCCTTCAAAAAAAATTGAACACTTTTATCTATTTTAAGGGTTTCAATTTTTATTAATGATTATGCAAAAATATTCCGGTATTATAGGAAACATTGGTCATTTTTACTTGAAAATCAGCTTATCCATTGAGAAAAGAAGACCCCGAGATAGAGAGGACTCGTGGGGATACTTTTTTCCATCACAACATTGTCCTACTCTCATTCCATTCAAAATATGTTTTGTTAAATCACCTCAATAAATCACACAATCAAATGGCCATCAAAGTATTGTTTGTGCTCCCGTAACATATTTTTTTCTTTCCGATGTATATTCATCTAAAAAATCCTATAATTAGTATTAGTTGTAATTTGGTTCCTTTCGATACTAGTAACTCTAATAGGAGAAGTTGCTAGTGATGTTGAATTTATAACTCGGAAAATTCATGTATGGTGGATCGATCATAGCTCCATTTCTTGGGTTTAAAACAAGGCCAATTGGAATATTTTTCTTACAATCCGAAGATCCGTGTAGGTTTTTGAAACTTATGTATCAACATTTTCCATGACTTTGTTGTTGTCTTCTTTTGATAGAATTTGGGTTGACTTTCTAATGTCAAAGATAATTCCATCCACATTTGATTACTCCATGCTCCAAAACAACAAACCTTAAAAATACTTAAACATTTTATAGTGTAAACTCCAAAAGAAAATTAAAAAATATAAATCTTACCAATGAAAGTAAATTTGAGTTATTGTCCATAGCTTCCTTCCAGTCAGAAACTATAGGAGAACTATTATGTAATCTGTATACATGAGATTTATTATTTAAGCCTTGATGTTATTGCATATTTTGGGTTAATGTAACCAATGATACCCATAACATAGGTTGAGGTGTGGTTTTTGGTAGAGGAAATTTACTTGGTAATAGAAAAATATGACAAATGTTCTTCAAAATTATCATCCAAAATAATTTTAGAAGTTTTCACTTCCCTATCAAAAATGTGTTGGTTATAGTCATGATGTAGATATGGTAATATTTTTGCAGCACCGTGCACAATCTTTAGCCGAGTGTCCTAGTTAGCTTAATCTTCTTTGATGGTCTTACACTAAAATAAAAATTAATAAAACACTTGTTAGATTTTCTTACAATTTATTTTAATCAAGAGGTTAGAGATTGATTGGATTATTCTATTTCTAAATATGAATCTACAATGTAGATATTCATTTTCTTCATAATATAATAATTTTACTCAACGTGTAGGATGTCCTAAAGAATTCCATTTAGAATGAAATCATAAAACAATAGATTTACATTTGGAGAAAGTGAATATCCATGTAGACTCAAAAATTTCTGATGCTTGATGCTTCCAACTATTTCTAACTCAGTTTCAAATTCATGGAATCTTTTTGGTAGTGATCTATGCATCTCTTTATTAATCGACTTAGAATTATTTAGAACAAATTTATAAATAGTGCTTGTAGCACCATATCCTATTATATATTTCTCGTTTATATTTTTTGTGATTCTCATTATGTCCTCATACATATGAAGAGGCATGTTCATGTGTAGTATGACAAACCTTGGAAAACCTAAACATAATAAATAAATATGTCAATAAATAGATTTTAAAAATATATTACTTTATGATTTGTTTTCTTATAATGTATACAATATGAAGTCATGTATAGACATGTTAGTTTTATCACCTTGCTCCATTTTTCTTACAAATCGTTTGTAAATCCCTCTAGATGATTTAAATGGTACAAAGTTATATTTATGCCAAATAGTATTACTAAACCCAAATATATGATTTAAATGGTACAAAGATATTGAAAAATAGTTACTATTTCTTGCATAAATTAATTGATGATATCAAAAACCATAATAAAAAAAAACTAAATTGGTCCACAAAGTGAAATTTTTTGTTATATCTACACTGTGTTGAGGAAAACTTGAAAAACATTTAATGACATGAATATTCCTAGAAAAATTTTTGTGTAGGAGAGTTTTATGTAAAATAAAAAGAGCCATTTATAGTATCATATATTACTAGGGAAAGAGAATTAAATTTACAAATCTGATTTTTCAAAACTTCACAAACAAACAGGGAAAAGGAATCCTCACAATGTAGTAAGGTTGAAATAATTGTCTAGCTGCAATGGCATTACCCTTGATAAATTGTTATTTTTCAAGATCTTATATATGATTCATTTGTAATATTATTTGAAAATTAACACAATCCTACTTATATTTTACATTTAAATTATAGTTAAAAGGAACTTACATATCCACTATACTCCTCAAATTTCAAAACTCCTTTCAAAGAAACCCATTCATTATTTTTGCTCAAATTCCTTGAATTTTTAATTGAGATGAATCATCAATTCAATATAATGTTCATTCATAGAAACTAGAATTTTTGTTTTTTCTATATAAAATTCTATATGGACAACACTTACTATTTCGAAGATGTTACAAAGCCCCCACAGATCCAAAAATTTTATTATCGTGAGAGATTCCTTATGATTTCATACAAGATTAGAAATCAGTGAAACAATTGAAAGTATTTCACAACTATGATCTAGACATTAAATTTTACTCCAAACATAATTCTTAATATCCTATTGGAAGTATAACAAAAAATACAAAATAAATGAACTCATAGTGTGACTTCCATAAGATTTACTATTATAAGATTGTAAACTACAAATAGTGACCAATTTAATAGATCTGAACCATGAGCTCAAAAACACAATGTCAAGCCATTAAGAGCCACAACCTAAGAATTACCGGAAAACATCAACCTCCTAGAAACTCCAAAACCTAAAATTGACATCTACAATGAAAAATCACAAATTTAGAAGTTAAACGGATCTCTAAAACTGTGTATGGTGGCCAAAAATGAAATAATTTAAAAATTTTCCCATTTCCGACAATTTTGCTTTTCAAGAATCTTAAAAATGTAAATTTAATAGATACTTTCCCCTCAACCACCTAATCCATGTGGTTGAAATGTCAAGCTTCGTGGATTCTCCAGAAGGATAATAATAATGTCTACAAAGAAAAGCTATAGCTTTACAATCAAAAGAGAGCTCTAAAACTATGTGTGGAAACCAAAAGGAAAAACTTATAGATTTTACCCATTCCCAACATATTTAATTATTAAAAACAAAAATTTTAAGGTGAATTTCCCTCAACCACCTAACACACATGGAGAAATGGGTTACAGATAACCTTACAGTGAATTGTGCTAAACAAATCTCTAGCTAATACCAGTCCTAAAATAAGAATCATTATGGGTTAAATTAGACATGCAAATGGAGATAAATCTATAACCTTATTATCTTTCCCAAAAATAAAGTTTTTGATCGATCCACCGAATGGTTTCCCATATGCATTTTTGAGTGTGAAGGGTTGAATATGAACATTGGAGGGATCTAATTATCATTTCCCATTCTCAAAATTTTTCTATGTGGGTCTCACACCACACTCATATCACATGATGTTTGATTCGAGTGAAAGGGAAAGACACGACCAAGAAAACAACTGATTTTCCATTAGAATCCACACTCATAGGAGTATGCACCAAAAATAAGGTATATTTCAAAATCCATTTCTTGGTGCCCTCACTCCCCCAAAAATTATTCCTATATTTGGAAAAATATTGTGAACAACATTCGATATTTGAGTTCGGCGGTGTGAATATTATCAATTCCAGGACCACTACGCACCCCCTATTGATTGTCAATAAAAAAGATTATATAAAATGCATGTGCGACACTAAAATGGAATTGAAATACCTAAACAATTTCCATTTGACATGGTGGTTTCGGAATAGATGCACAAGATTCATCTATTTGATTGTTATTTTAAAAATAAAAAATTGTTTTGTCTGACGGCCATTGAGTAATTTCTAACAATAAGTAATGTAGATTCTATGAGGTCAATCCGAAACAAAAAAATTATACCAATTCCCACTTTCCTTAGCACCATTTAATATGACATGTCTCCATATCATGATGTTTTATTAGCACCCTACAAATTTTTTTAATAATAATCTTTTTTTTACTAACTAGGAAAATAATCTATAATATTGTAGAGTATGAAATGTCCCTTACGAAAATATTTTTCTTTGATTCTTGACGATGTGTAAAATGAAGAAAAGATGAAAATGGTGAGAGTCAAGTTGTCACTAATTAGAACAAAATGTTTTTATGATGACAAAATCATAATTGTACTTCAAAATCGTAGTTTACAAAATAATGCTATTTTACATCATACAACTTGACTCAACAACATTTAAGACAACATGTCTCTACACTATGATGTTGTATGAACACCCTAAAAATATTTTTAATAACCATTTTTCTTTAAGAATATGTGAAGGCCTGGATAGCTTTCAACAATAATAATGTCCATTTCTCAAACATTTATCATCAAAATATATTATTGATAATTCCTAGCAACCACTAATATCCATTACTATGATGTGTTATTTAATCACTATGTTCCATAAGTATTCAACCTTAGTGGTCACTAAGTATTTTATTTAATACGAAGTGTTTTATGATACCTATTTTCAAAATTAAGAAACAATTTAGCCTAGCGGATGCTAATCTATTCCTTTTAATAAGTAGTGGATCTTAACGATCGCTAAGATTTTTTTATTCCCACCGATGTGCATTACAAAGAATATATGTAAAGGTATGAGCTAGAAGTCGTTAATTATAAATAATGTTTTTACAACGACAAAAACATAATTATACTTTAAACTCATCCTTTAGGAAGTAAATCTATTATACACAATGCAACATACCCCAACAACATTTAATACAAAATGTATCTACATTATGTTGTTGTATGAGCACCCTGCCAACATTTTAAAAACCATCTTTCTTCCCAACTATGCAAAGACCTCAATAGCTTTAGAAAATAAAAAATTTCCCTTTCTCAAATTTTGTCATCTAAATATATTATAAAAAAATGCCTAGTGACTACTAATATCTATTACTATGATTTGTTATTCCGAGAAATATGTTTGAAATAAGAATTTGTTTAGCCTAGGTTCTAGGAAATCATTCCTTTCTGTAAGTATTCAAGGTTAGTGGTCATTAATTATTTTCTTTAATATAAATTGTTGATTGATCTCTATTTTAAAAATTAATAATCATTTGATCCTAGGTGTCATTATTCTATTTATTTTAATAAGTAGTAAATATTAGTAGTCACTAATATTTTTCATTGATGCCCACCGATGTGTATAACTAAGAAAAGATGCAAAGGTGTCATCCTAGTAGTTTCTAATCTAAAAAATTTTTTAACGATGACAAAAACATAACAATACATTAAATTTTTCCTTTAGGAAATAATGTTATATACATAATGCATCTTTCACCCAAAAATTTAAGTCGACATATCTCTACTATCTATGTGTTGTATGAGCACCCTTCAAACATTTTTAAAACCATATTTCTTCCCACCTATGCAAAGACCTCAATAGATTTCAACAATATAAATTGTCCATTTCTCACATATTTATCATCAAAATCTATTATGGAAAATGATTAGTGACCGCTATTATCTATTACTATGATTTTTTATTCTAGTTCTATGTTAAAAATAAGAATAGTTTATCTTATTTGCTGCACAATCATTCCTTTCTGTAAGTATTTGAGCTTAGCGGTGGCTAAGAATTTTCTTTAATACAATTTTTTTTTTTTTAATCTTTTTCAAGTAATGGAGCTTCGTAGTCACTAATAATTTTACTAGATTCATTTCAATGGTATGTAGTTCCATAGTTGTCTATGTAAGAGATTATATAGACAATATGATACGATTATAATTAATGAAAAATAATAATGATCCAAAGTCAGAGAGATAGTTTTTACATTGTTGGCAAAGGAAACCCGGGAGTTATAGAGGCTTGCAGACACTAGGATTATCCTAAAAATATATATGGAAAACATAAGACATGTAAATGTTTTCATTAACACCTATTGATAATAATAACCTAGTTCCTTATAAAAGATAAGGATTTATAATTTTTAATCCGGTGTTGGCAAAACATCATTCTATGGAGTTTAGCGGTCACTAATTTCTTTCTTATCTATAAGTTTCACTCTAATTATTATGAAATAGAAAATTATGTTTTAGATTTTCTAGAGTAAAACATAGCTAACACCAAAATATTGACGATCACAAGATATATTAAAAATTTCATGCCACGTGTCAACATTTTAGTGGATGAAATTTACAACTTAAATTGGTGGATTTTATAGGTCAAAACTATTTGTTAATTTGATTGCTAATTAAAAATTTCTTAATAAATGTGTCAATTATATAGTTACATAATTAACTAGTTCAAACTTGCAAGGTGTCACATTTTATTGGATTTTTTTAAATTAACACGTAATATATTTAAAAAATAATGAATTTGAATTTGATTAAAATTAATAATAAATGTGCATATATTGCTCTCTTAAAATTTAAACCTTTGTTTACAAATTTTCACTTCTATTTTCTAATTTATTTTTACTATGCTTATATTAATATTTTTGTGATCCCATGAGTTCATAAAGAAATAATTGTCCTTGTCCCACTCGTTTCTAAAGTAAAATTAAAAAATTGATGTCCATGTATCCCACACTATCTCCAAATTAAATGCGATTAATAATGAGGGATAAATTAAAATTTTGATATGGGAAATTCCCCCATTAAATGTTAATATTTGAAATTTCAAAATCCCGCACTTTTACTTTATGAAGGAGAAATGCAAATTTTGAAATTTTCCTATCCCCCAATTTTTAAGTTTTGAAATTTATTTTTATGAATGTATAAGGGAAAAATAAATACCCTACAAAAAAATATTTTAGGGTTTCTTTTTAAGTTTGAAATCACAAAAAATAAGCTCTTGAAATTGGAATACAACACATGTAGGAACTAAATTACTGGTCTTGAGTACTCAAATGTTGTCCTTTTTTTTGGAAGGGAAAGTTGAGGTGGTGAATAGAATTTCATTTAGGGGTGCAAAAAGAGGAAAAAAAAGTGATTATGTGGACTGATCAAAGCTACGAGTGAAGGAATCCCGACCATATTTTATAAATATCAAATTTAGAGAAGAAGGCACACCAAGTACGACATCAAAAGAGGCAAGCAAAAGAGGTTGCATATACAATCTCACATATAGTTTGTTTTAGAGAGAATACTACGAGCTTTCATTGACATTATCAAACACATAATACTTTTAGATACTACTAAAATAGGTATTTATAAAAACATCTATGTTATTATATGGGTACCTTAGTTGATGAAAGGAACTTTTAGTCACTCATATTATCCTCCTAGTTCTTTTGTTTTTCACAACAATCCATCCTTTCCTTTCCCTCCAAAATGTTTACAATTATGTTTCATCCCCTTGTCAAAAATGTCTTCCTTTGTTTGAAACCACATTTTTGTCCTTCCCTAACCAAAGAAACTATAATCCCCTTTAAAATATTTATTCTTTCGAGGCCCATTTTTATGTTCTTACTATAGTTATTGCATTCATTTCCATTAAGCAAGTTCCTATTTGAGTCCTTCTATGTGTCTCGATCATTAATTTTTGTGTATTTTTCATTCTCCTTCATGTGTTTATTCTTTCATGTAAGTTGTGGGATCTATCCCAAGTTCAAAAACATGATTCACATATTCCTTTTTTTTTTTTAAATCGTAATTTCTTTATTTAGTATAGTTTAGGTAATCATTTTGAATTCCTTTAATGATTTTTTAATATAAAATAAATAGTCATGACTAATTATTTCAATGTTCAATTTTTATAATATTTCCTTGTTGATATATATATTTAATTATATATGTTTTCCCTTGTAGAAATAATCAAATCTAATGTCTTTAGCAATATTTTTATGTTCAATATAAGGTAATAATATAATATATACACATAAATATTATTAAATATAAAGTTTAATCATTATATTTACAAACATATATTTCCTTTTACGGAGCTTATACTATGTCATATAAATTATTATGCTCCATACCATTAGATAAATATATTAATAAAATATGGTACTCACAAAGGTATAATTCTTCTTTGTTGAAAACGTTTGTGTAGAAGATTATTATTAATGACATACTTGATAACTAAGCCAAGATAATGTAACAATTTTCAAATTCTCCACTACCATATATAAAGAATAGTAGTCGCTATGATGGATGTTTACAACATTATTTTTCTATTACAAGACAACACACGGAAACAAATATTCCAAGACAAGAAAAATATTAAATATTTTCACTAATAGATATATTCAAATAAGAATGGAGATAATTGGCCGCTAAGATATTGGTCGTCTTACATATGATACAATTAGTAATGAATCTCCTAAAAACTGATCTAAGCACCATTATTATATTTAGATTTTCATAATATGAAATCCAAAGCCTAGCATGATATTAAAATCCTAGTGGCCACTAAGGTTAAAGATTATTACATTGTATTGGTGCAACATAATAAATAAATTAAATTAGTGGTCATTAGGATAATTTTTATCTTGCATTCAAGACAATTAGTAATTGTTGACATTTTTACACCCAGTGTGAAAAGGTTAACTCAAAAATTTTAAGTTTCTCAAATCAGACAAATAGAAGTTTTGACTATGTTCGTGGAAGCCATATCGGAAGGGGATATAGATTTTAATTGTTTGGTTTTGGAAAATCTAGGAAGTCACATTTGAATAAAAACTACAACTCGGGTGTAGTCCAAAATTCCATGTCTCATAGATGCAACTATGTCATTTGTTACCCTCGTCACAACTATGCAACAAACTTATAAGACCATTACAAGGCCATGAGGAAGGCAGAAAGGGAAACATGTATTAGACATAATGTTCTAAGCTACAAAAAAGTTACAGGTTGGAAGCATGGAAAAATAAGTTTTACAAACAAATTGCATTTCCAATGAGCATTAACAAGGTACATTTGATTTTAATTTATTACCATGATTAAGTTAATTAATTAAGTGTATTGAGATGTATAAGTTCATTTATTATTCATACAAATGAAGAAAGTATAGAAAGGAATTACATACATCTCATGACACGAAAAATATTTCATTTATTTATGAGGAATAATAGTATAGTAAACCCACACAAGCTGTGGGATGAACTCTAAAAGAATGTGCATAAATAAAATGCATGTGTAAAGTTATGAGTAAAAGAGAAAGGGAGATCAACAATTTCCTATTCAAATGGATTCTTCTAGTTGATTTTTAGTTTTCATTTCCCCTCTTGCCAACATCTTGGGAAGGTACTTGAAAGAGAGAAGAATACTATGTTAGAGCTCCAAACTTCCTTGTTTGTTGTACTCACAATTTTAAACAAGTGGATTTTCTTAAATGAGCTTGGAATTAGAAGTACAAGAAAGGAAAATACATAGTACAATGTCATTTTCGAAAGCATGACAGAGGGGAAGTTAAATGGATGATCAAGTACGGATGAACGAAAAAGTACATAGCCATAAGCCCAAGGTACAGTTTCAATGCATTAAGTACTAGAAGAGAGAAAATCATGTTGCAGCAATAGAAATGATGTATGGAAAACAAGTACAGTTGACCTAGAAAGAGTACATTCCCATTTGCAATGTATCATTTTTTATCAAACTTCATTTTAGACATCACAGTCTACAAATGAAATAGGTACAGATAGGTGACTAAATAAAGAGATTTAGAGATTGCACAAGAAGAGACAAAGTACAATGGAGCATCCATTACACATTCTATGTCATGTTAAAATCATTGAATGTCTTCGATTTCAATATGCTCTTCCAGTATAAGCTCATGCAACAACATTACAAGATCACATAATGTAGGTATCAGACACTAGGTACAATAATGGCTAATAGCCAAGCACATAGTGTAAGAGTTATAAGATTAGCTTCTTTAAAACTACGCTTTCCATTCAAGGTGCACATTTCCAATTACAAGTTATAGCTTGATCATTTAAATCATAGAAAGAAACACATATTCATGAAGTAAGAGATTTCCATTAATCAAATAAATTTATTATCCTCCATCAAAGAATTATGTAAACCATTGAGAAAGTATAATTTTGTCACAGGGGAGACAAAGATAAGAAATATATTTTTCAAATTCATTATGAATATGAGTACAGTTCATAGTTTCAAATTTAAATATAATAAAATTTACATAGCCATAAGGAGGGATACAACATCATAGATATCAATAAATAAACATATTAAACTCCACATTAAGTCAAAACAACATGAGAATACAATGTTAAGAGTTCATTACAATATATAAGGATTCTAAATAATTCACTTTCGAATTCAAAGAACGGAGAAGGAACTTCAATTTTTTATAACAACAATAATGGTGTCAAAAAAATTAAATATTCTCAATCTATAAGATAATTAAATCAGAGCAATACATAGTTATCTAATCATATTTTACAAAGAATTTATATTTGAATGCAAATTCACGGTAAGGTGTCCAACATCAGGAAAAGAGAGTGTACAAAACTCATAAATGAAACAGACTACAAGTTTTCCACTACAGAATGAAGGGAAAACATCAAAGCTCATATTTAATGCATGGTTCTCCAAAGGAGAAAGAGAGATTCTTATCCCTAAAAAAAAAGAGGTACAAAATAGAATATTATGCCAAGTGTTCGGAAAGGTTAGTTGAAAACTTCTAAGTACAAGTTGGATAACACAACTATGGATGATTAAGTGCAATATCTAAAGAACAACGTATATTTTCTAGCATATTTTCAAATATCGAGGCTCATATGCCATCATCTGAAATAAACTAAAGTAAATTTAAAAACAAATTTCATGAAAATTAGCCATTGGTGATACATATACAAATAAAGAGGCCACAAATAAAGAATCAAATAACAATGTATAAAATTCAAGGACAACTCATGCCATTCGAATGGAGGCGAGTCCATTGTTGGACCAACAATGATCATCTCTCATGAAAAGGAAAGTACATGGTCGAACAAGTTATAGTGTTGAAAGATCAATGGTCGGGCATAAGAGTTTCGATCACTTAAATAAATAGCACAAAATAGTTCAGAAAGTGTTGAATTATTTCTTACGTTTATCAACGGGGTTAGCAAAGTAAATGTATATGGATCTTATTTCGAGATTAGCATGTGAACACAGATTCTATCAGGAGTTACAATTCACAAAAACTATAAAATTTCATGTAACTTACAGGATCAAAGTCCAAATGACTAAGAATATATGAAATAATATCCACTTAGAGCTGGGAATATCACAAGATACAATATGAAGCTCATAAAACAACAAAATCATAACACATGATTTAGAAAAGAAACTATTATTCTCAAGAATCATATTCAAAACATACAAAGTGTGCACTTAAACAACCCAATGTGCAGATCAATTTTTCTTTATTACATGTCATTTTAATCACCGTGTTGCATGTCCAAGAGGATTTTGTTTAATGTGTAATTATATAACAACAAGTTTACATATAGAGAAAAAAAATAACCATACAAGCTCATAAGATTCTGATGTTTAATACTTCCAACTATCTCTAGCTCAGTTGGAAAATCACACAAACCTTGTGGATAATGACTAAAAATATTTTATACCCATTTGCTTACAAGTTAGGGCCAATAATTACAAACAGAAAATTATAGTCAATATAAAGTTCAACTAAAATCCCTATGTTGAAAGGAGTAAAAATTTCGAATTAGGAGTTACAATAAAGAGTGAACCTAAAAGGAAAAAATGATTTAATGCAAATCATCAGAATAATCAGGATCGAACCACAAACCAACAGGATTTAAAAACCAATGAAAAACCCAAGGTGGTGTTAAACAGTAAAATGATGTAGATCATGGAAAATAAAGAGCTCATTGTAGTTTTTGAAAATAAGTACAGAGTGAAACAAGTCGAGAAATAGAGCTCAAGGATTGAACAAGAGGGAAATCCATAAAATCAACAAATCGTGGCCAACCGTAATGCCCCACTGAACATTGGAGCCTTTTTTTTTTTTTTTTCTACCCGCCACCGTGGCCTCCTCCCAACCACCCGGCCTACTGATTTGACCACCGCGTTTTCCTTTTTGTCCTTACATGAGGGAGACAGAGTGGGTGGAGCCTCATTTTTCTTCGCCAAGATCTCATGCTGATTCTCCTTCAATGCGTGCGTGTGGGTGCGGGTCTCCAAAAAAAATCATGCTGTACAGGCAGAATCCGGGGGGCGCAGAACTAAACTTCTCCAAGGAAAGTGCCATGAGGGGTGTCTGGTGTTATCGCTTCATCCGCCGCAGGGCGAGCCCAAGGAGCCGTGGTGTTGATCCTGATGTTCTGGTTGCACTTGACCATAGTCATGATCTGCTGCCATTGCAAAATCGTGCGGTTAATGTATGTGAGTAAGAACAAGATAAAGTTTTAGTTGAGCTGTCTTGCCTTTTCATTTTGGAATAATGGGCGGAACCTCCTTTTGTTACAGTCGCAACATTTTCTTGGCCCCTTGTTGGCTTATCCTCCCTACCTGTGCCTCCCAGAGGATTCTGGAATGAGGTGGGGACACCCAGCCAGAAGAACAAAGGAATTTCGACCTAAGGATGCTGCTGCTACTCTGGGAGGTGTCCTTGCGGCTGGTAGAGACTGGAAATCAGGTATGTTGCAGTTTGTAGAAGCCTTCGTGAGCGCCTCCAACCAGCAGGTTGTCCAACTAGGTTGTTTTCTGTTCTGTATCTCTGCATCCTCAAATTCGGGATCCTCCTTCATGGTGATAGATCACACCCACGGGCACAGGAGATCTATGCAATGTTGGAGAAAATGGTCTTCACCTGTACGTGCTGCTCCTAAGCTCGGGTAGACGTGGTTTGTTGTTGTTTCTGGATGCGTTTGGGGGAGAAAGGAGTGTTGTCTTCTTCTGTTGGCCGCGTACAGCTGCAAGCTAGTGTAACAGGCGTGTTACCTCCTTTTCCCTTGGGTGCTGCGAGGCATGTTCTTGTCGGGGATCCACAACACTGTCCTGCAACTGTGATTAGCCAGGCAGCAGGCATGTTGCAGAGTAGTAGAGGCATTTTTGAGCACTTCCAACAGGTAGGCTGTCCAACTATGTTGCATTCGGTTCAGTGTCGACTGCATCTTCAAATTCGGGATTCTCCTTCAAGATATTTTTATCAAAATCGATTAAGTGACAGTGTGAGTGTTGCCAGGAGACCCGATGAAATTTATTACAGAGATTCTCTATTGAGACATTACTTGATGTTCAATGTAACTCATGGGAGAGAATCCCATAGGCATGGATCTGTTTCATATCAGAATATTCATGAAGCACTTTTTGCTTTGCAATTATATGAGCTTCTTCAACAAGTCACTAAGTTGGCAGGCATAAAGGTCTCTGTTGAAATTATCATCACCTTACAAGCTTCAGCTGCAATGTTTGCACCGAGAGTTTGATGTTGTCCCCAAATCTGATGAAGGAAAAGGATTGTGTATCAATACGGTAGATGCCTTTCAGAACCAGGAGCGATGTAATCATTATGTCTTGTGTCCGAGCTTCAAACCATGGTCGGTGTTTAGCTTTCTAGCGCAAGTGCTCTCGACTGAGTGGTAAGCAGTTCGACTCTCACCCCCAAAGCAGCTGCATGGAAGCAATCTAGTGTTTGGACAGCCACCTATTGCATTCTTCTAGTCGTGCCTTCAAAAGGGAATCCTGGTGTGGTATATTGCAAGAAAAGACCAGTGAAGCAGAGGATAAAGCGGAAGGCGTGTGGCTGTAGCAGTCCCTGCTGGATGTTCACGACTGGTGGATGCGTTAAAACAGGCAAGATAGACTAACCATATACATAATATGCTAGTATCTAATAACCTCTTGAAATGAAACTTTTTCTTTCTAGAAATTGGTTTAAATCTGTGATTTTGTGGATTTGCATTCGCACAGTTACAGCTTTGTTACTTTTGGATTTGCCTCTGTTGGTTGTTCTTGTTGACGTGATCAACCCATTTATATATATAAAACAAACAAAGGTTCTCAGTGTATGCTTTGATTGATCATATGAAATATATATATAATATATAATTTTAAAGTTACTTCCTTCTGCAAAAATGTCGTTGTTTCTTTTGTGAACTCCGGTATGTAATCACCCTAGAACGTTGCAGCGTTGACTAGTATTGGTTTCTGTTATGTTGTTGCCCTAGAGGAAAACATACAGTTAAATTATTATTATTATTTTTATGATAAGCGTGATTATGCACTTCGTGTATTGTGCAAATTATTGGGGCTTTTGGAAATTAGAAGTTCAATATATATACTTGTTAAGAAGGAATTTTGGGCCGAAAATATGTCCCTGGTTGATAGAGGGGAATAAATTATTGATAGAACCCCATTTTGATTCTACTCTTTCTATGAGTAAAATTTGATAAAATTAATGACCTTTATGGTGTTAAGATATGGTATGTTGATGATTCCTTGTGTGATCGATTTAATCATGTATAGACATAATGCCTTGATGGAGTAAGGTAATATATTTCACGGTTCATGAAAGTTAAGGTTTTCATCAACCGCTTAAGATAACATGAAGTTCCTTAATTTAGTCAAACTTGTTTTGTACTTCCTCCTTGATAAGTGACCTTTCATTGCAAATTTAGAATGATTGTGATGGAAAACCGCAAATATATTTTGTTGTCAAAAAGGGAAAAGAAGCTATGGAATAGTTTGTTTATGTGTCGAACGTAATAATTGTAATTAGATCGTTATATAAGTTCGTTATTGAGGATATCTATCTTCAATGGCATATTATGTGTTAATCACTGCATAGGTTACCATAAACTTAGTGATGAGATGTAAATTAAGGAGAGTTGAGAGACCTCTTCCTTTGTATACATCGTTTATGATATTAGGAAGTGAGTTGATGTCGAAAAATTCTAACCAAGTCTAGATTCATGGCTATGTTCCTCTAGAACGGAGGGTTATAAATCTAAGGTATTATGAAAATTGCAAGGATGTGTTTAGAATGCTAGATTGCCTACTCAACTTGGGTATTAATGAGGCTTGTCGCTATTCCGGCCCTGGTCATGTTCAGTAGGTAGGCTGTTAGGCAATGCCTATTCCGGACATTCTTACCGTCCTTTCCACTTATCCTTATTAGCTATGAAGTCACTTATTACCTAAGATATAATGGTTGTGGGTTTGAATATAATATTTTCATCCTTTAAACCTTTTTGATTACATGATGGAACTTTGTTTTTACCCTCGTTGTTTGTTTATAGCCTATTAGGCCCATGTCCCTACTTTAACGATTCCAAAACTATATTCTTTTTGGCAGCTAAGATCGGGCCTGGTTTTTATCTTTTGACTTCACCTTGAGAATGTGGATTGATGGGTTACACTTTAGATTTCAATCACGTAATCTACGGGATTACATGATTGAAATCCTAATACTCTCAACTCTTGTGTCTAATCATTTAAATTTCATAGTCTTGTGTATTTGGTTGTCAAACTTTTGTAGTTTTAGAGGTATTTTTCATAACTAAAACTTATGGATTTCTTCTTACTTGATATGTTGAAAATTATATCTCGTTCCAAAAGGTTGTTAGAGGTTAGAACTTTGATCCATTTCTTGAAATAGAATGCTTCCTTTAATGGTTTTGTTAGCTAGTAGCTTATTGTTGCTATGTATAGTCTTATCTTGCTCGGCTCTTGAATCGACTCAAAGTTATTAATTGTTGCAGATGGCTTACGTGGTTAGATGATGGAAAGACTTGTAGATTATTGCATCAATCTTGGTTATGATGTTCCTTTGTACAAATGTGTATTATGTTATAAAATTTGGAAAGGGCCTTTGGACATTTTAGAAGAAGGGTCAGTGCCTAGTAAATGTATTGTAGAGTATTGTTGTTGTAACTGTTGAAACTTTGGCTTGTTTGGTTATCATGTGAAAGATGAAATTTGATTACCGCTTGGTTATGGGATATTCTAGTGAATTTTAACCCTTAGTATAGTAGCGGGGCATGTCCCATGTTATTACTCTCTTGCTCCCTAGTCATGGTTCAATAGAGATGGTATGTCCCTTTGATTTGTGCATCATGTTGGAATGAATTGATATAACCTTGTTTTGTTTCCGCAAACGAGTACTGTTAAACTTTGCTCTTGAGTTAAAATGTTGAGTTGTAAATCCTCCTAAGGCTTAGTAGCAATGAGTTTGTAAGCACTATAAAGTGAGCTGGATAATCCTGATAAAAGTTAAACTAAAAATTTATATATATGAATATATTATGTAGATGTGATCTACTTGATAACCTTTGAGACCTGGAACAATCAAGAGGAAACTATCTTTTGTAATGAAATATGATAACTTATTATTATTATTTTTTTATTCGAGCCAAGCTAATAAACATTATCCTTTTATGGTGAAACCTTAAATGATCTCATGGTGAAATCAATGGTTAGATTTTAGATGATGATAGGATTTAATAGGTAGGAGGGAAATTGATTATTTAAACCTTAAATCTCTCTCTCTATCGTTTGAAATGTTCTCCTTTGTCAAATTTAATGAAGTAAAGTCTAGATGGAACATTTAACCAATCTTGATAAACTCTTAACCTCGATAAAAAGACTGATAGAAACAATGTGACCACAAGAAGCTAAATTCTCGTTGTCCTTACTCGTTAACCCTTGCCTTGATTCGTGGTGATATTTCTTAAGCAAGGTCAAAATTTAATCCTTAAACAAGAAGGCTATTGCTATGAACCCTAAGCGGTACCTTTCACTCAATCGAGCTTATGCCTTCACCGTGCAATAAAGTTGTGGAACATGTGTTAATGACTTGAGTAAGATTAATTAACCTTGTAAGAAATGGAAAATGTTCTAAAATCAAATGAATAAGAAAGATTTGGACATCAAATTGATGATCCTAGTTTAGAAAGCTTGGCCTTAAGTTATTTAGTCAAACAGTTGAAAGAAAGAAGTTCTTCTCAGTGAAAAGAATTGTGTGAATCATTACATGAAATTTTATAAGAACGTAAGTTAAGAATTAAGAGACACTTTAGTAAACAAGAAAATTTAACAAGAAATTTCCTCATGGGATGCCCTAGCTGTGAGTGTGTCATGTAGATTGGACTTCCATGTTGTCTTGTCAAAGAAGAGTACATTGTCGTTGATAGGTGTGAACGCTTCTGTCTTTGACCTAGTGGTCTCCCCCGTAACAAGTGGTTCCTAGTGATTGGTTGTAACCTTGTGACAACATGTTGTGTCGTGTTGTGTCAAAGAAAGTCAAAAAAAAAAAGTTATCCTCGTATTTCACCGTGTTGTCCTTGTGTTGGTATGGTTTGGTGTGTTACACAAACCATAAAATACAACCAAACTATATTAGCCCAAAATAAGTTTAAATAGAGTATTGAAAGCACCTTCATCCTAGTTTGAAGTGACTAAAACCAATCACAAGTTTAAAGATTCTTGAGCCATATGATGGTAACACTAAAAGCTCTATTAAAATTGGTAATACCCTCGATGGATATAGAAAAGAAGAGAACCTAGAGAAATGTAATGGCGGTCACTCATGAAACCCTAGGTGCTACAAATAATTGAAAATCAAAATAAACCCAACTTATAAACTAATCACGAGCATGGTGCACAACTCAATAGGTATCAAAAATGGTGGCTTTTTGTGAAAGGTAATCCATAGAAACATTGAGCCCTCCAACAAGAAATAGTGGTCAAGCCTGAAATTGAGCCGAAATGAGAGTAAAACAAGATCATTTATTACAATTCACAGACCTTTAAAAAAATCATATCTAAAACGAATCAAGTGAAATAGAAAGATAGAAAACTCTCCATAAGGTGCATTAACATAAATAATAGCGTCTCACTTACCAATCATGACAACAAAAAAGATACACCCGATCATCGTAACAAATGATAAAGCAACCTCGTTAAATATTCATAGAAAAAATAGCCAAATGAATTGAAAACAGAGCACTTCGAGCTCACATGGCAAAGCTTACCCAAAATTTCTTCATAGTTTTCCTCAATCATAGAGATATTGATACAAAGTGAAAATGATTAGGGTTTTAAAGCCCTTTTTCCCCTAAATTCGACCAAGGAATTGATTAACTCTACTAGAGTTAAAAATGCCCACATGTCAACCAATCAAAATCCCTAATCTAACCCACCATTAGATCTATTTTTACTGATAATATTATGGGTCTTAGTCATCATGAAAAGGGGGCCATTATTTCAAATAAAAAAATTTGTTCGACCATAGAATCTTCTATATAATAATCAAAATGGACTTAATTATTAATAAATGATTAATGTTTGATGACCTTAAACCAAAAAGTGTGCATGTGATTTGAATGGGACCCAACCTTCTAAAAATAATTATTACTACAAATCATAACCAAAGTTAGTGAGGAGAAAATGATGGATGAAGTTAACATACCATCGAGTAAAACCAAAGATACCTTACCTTAAAATTTGAAAAATATTTATAAACATGACTTAAAATTGGCTAAGGAGACCTCATACAAAGAAGGAAAACATTATTATCCATCTGTATAGGTGAAAGAATAAGAGAAAATGTTTTCTCATACGTGTGATCTTAAGTGAGAAAGAATTATTCATGCATATAAAGACAAGAAACAACCTTTGACAAGTGTCACATTAGTGCACCGCACTAGAGGACAAAAATATGTTTTACATGCACATGATGATAACTTGTAGATTAAGAAAGGCTAATAATAGTAATTATTATTCACCCACAAATAACCTTATTTCTTCCAAAGATGCACTATACCATCATGCAATATTGGAGTAGGAATCAAATCAGTTTGACTTGAGCTATTTTTTGAGAAATTAAGGCTATTTTTGCCTCTTGTAATAGCATGTATAATTTTAGGCCTTATTTATTATTTATTCAAAGGAAAAGGCTAAAATTATCATGCATGACTCCAACCTATTTTTAGGAGGGTTGGGTGAAGTATATTTTATATATATTAAATGTGCATTATCAAAGAAAAAGGGGGAATTGTTTTACAAAGGAGTGCTAAAGCATATTTTTGTCAAAGATTGCACTTGAATAAGAACCAATTGTTACCTTTCCAATTATTTGCAGTGGTGTGCATCTTTCTATTATTTCTTGTAAATGTTAATTCCCTATTAATTATCTTACCTTGCTGCAAATTTTATGCTTTCTATATAGTCTTGTGCATGTTAGCGATTTTGTTGTTGTGATATATTCCCTCGAAACAAAAGTGTTTTACTTAGGATCAAATTTAAACCCATTAGTTTGTGTCTTTGTACTGTTTCTCAATATATTGTGCATGTCCTTAGTTAAATCCCTATTATATCTCGAAAGTGCACACTCGTTGAGAGATAACATTAGGGTTTAAAGCTTGCTTTATCTCTCACTTTCAGTAGATACAATGGAAACACCTTAGGTTTGTGGGTATACCTATTGTTGAGGTGAGCCTCTCGGTATCAAGGTCGGTTGATTATTGATGTATCGAAACTATTCTTTTGGGGTTTTAAGAGTAATATGATTAGTGTAACTCAAATTGAAATGGGTCATACAAAAATTTAATGAGGGCTTTGACTGAGTATATTCACAATAAAATTGAGAAAAAATTAGATGCACGAAAACTAATTGTTTTCAATAGAATATTAAGGTAAAACACTTATGTATTGAGGGATAAATTACAATAACACAACAAACTAAACATGCACACTAACACTATTATGAAAATGCTTGATTTGCAGCAAGGTAATATGATTAATCAGGAATTAACATTTATAATATTTAATGGAAAGATACACACCATTGTAAATAATTGGAAAGGCAATAATTGGTTCTCATTCAAGGAAAAACTAGCAAAAATATGCTTCAACACTTCTGTATCCAAAATTCCTCCTTGTGCCTTGCTAATTGCACACAATATATAGAAAAATACTTCACCCAACCCATCCTAAAAATAGACTACAGTCTATACTCACCCATGCATGCTAATTTTACCCCTTTATCATGAATAAATAAAGGAATAAAAATAGACATGCTGATTACAATGAGGCATTAATAGCCTTAGTTACAAAAATACACTCTAGTCAAAGTGCAGTTGATTGTTCTATTTTTAAAGTAATTAATATACTTGGGTGAATATTTTTACTAATATTAGCCACTTGCTTTGGTGTGCAAGTCTTCTCTAATGTACATGCAACTTCTTCTTTGTTGTTGATTAAATAATCATACTTAATCACTGATGTGGCACTTGCATATTCACCCACTTGTAAGGGTATCTTGGCTTTATCTTTGTTCTGTCATGTAGTGATCATATGCAAAATAATACTTTTGTGCAAGAAAATAATAATGCATTTGATCTCCAATACTTCACAAAATTATTCAACTTGTAATGTGGGACCACCTGTAGGCATGTGCAAAAAATAATACCTTTATTTTGTGAAAAATAAGGTAATTAGGACTTCAAAAAGGCTCCATGTGCTTTGATGTTGACCTCTGCATGCATTATCCTCTTTGTCTTTTCCACCATGTCATGAACATACTTGGAAAAATACCATTTCAAGTGTGGGGACCACTTTAGCAGAGTTTAAAGTAATCATATTTAACCTTGGCCTTTAACATGTATCTTGACATTGCACTAAGCTTTAGTTTGACTAAGGTCATGGGGACCTTTAACATTTCAAATGACCACCTTTTGATTATAATCATGATGTTTGAAAAATATAAGGTCATTTTCTTTGATAACCCATAGCATATAGTATCACTTTTCAAATAATCATAGCATTATAAGGTTTAGGGTCACTTTTGATTTATCATTGCATATTATAGTTTGGAAAACATTTTTATCTTGGCACATGTATCATTGGCATATTTTGATCATTGTTTATTTAACTCCCCTTTTGAATGTTTAATCATATAATATGATATCGACCTTAGAAGGACAATGCAATAATATTAAATCATTGGCGTATAATTCCCCCTCCACACCAAGTACTTGACTTGACCCTTCTTGGATTTATTCATGGCTATAACTTATGTTTTTAGTTAAACAAGGTTTGTGTCTGATGATTTTATTTGAATGGGGTTGTGTCCCCTTCGCAAAACTCACCCCTCAATCTTGGTAATGTCTAATATCCATCATCTAACTCCAATTGAGTTAGGTCTTCAATATTTGACCATTGATCTTTGGATCCTATACCTTTTGATCTGAGTCATTGATTTAACTATGCCATAACATGATTTAGTGGTTGTGTTGAATTTAATGACCCATTATAGGACATTGATCTTGGTACTTCATAATATGGATAGTTGATTTCATGACATGTGATTGAAATATGGTTTTTGAATGGAGTTTTGCGATTTTCAAATGTTTGATGTTGTACTTTGTGATCTCTGGCCATTGATATAACTCAATGGTTGAGTTAGATTTATGAGATAAAGTTGAGTTTTGTAATTCATCTTTTCATTAACTCATTATTCATTTAAATTTTTAGGTGAAGCCCTAGAAAATTTTTCATTTGTAATGGATTAATCTCTAATTTCCCAAGCTTGAAAACTCTCTAAAACTCCTCTAAGAGGATTTGGGAGACTTTGAATATGTGTGTTTTTGATCTCCTTTTTTCTCTTTTTGAGCTTCTGCTAGTGAGATTATGCCATCATTATATAATCTTTGTGTTTGTTAAGCTCTATCATTACCTCTGTTATTCTTCCACTTGAGCTTGAAGCTTAGTTTTGCTTGTCCTTGTGAGTTCATGAGGATTCCAACATTTGAAATTATTCTTTTTACTCGATCTCTGTAACCTCTTTTTGACGTTTAAAAGCTCTATGACTCAGGTTATCTTTTGAAGGTGAGGTCTTTGAAATCATAACTTTTCTTGTCATTTCATTTCTAATTTTCTGATATATTGATTTGTTTTACATTTTAGTTTCTCTATGCAAACTATAATAGAAAAGCCTTGGAAACGACTTCTAAACGTGATCTTTCTTTCTTTCTTTACTTGAAAAAAGGATTTGAAATTTTTGATATTTGAAATTTGTAAGTCTTTATCTTTCTCCCTATTTTCATCTCAGAAATGTAAGATTTCTATGAAATTCGTAAGGGTATTTTCTGGTTTTGGAAAAAATTTGAACATTTTTCTTGAAGCTCTGAATACTAGATTTTCTCCATTTTTCATTCTCGAAAATGACTATGTTTGAATTTCTTTAATGTATTAATACCATACTTGATTTTTATTTTGATGAATCCATTTTTTATGGTTTTATTCCTTGCTAATATGAAGTATCTTCTACCTTTTCTGGATTTTAAATTTTCTGAGATCTTCCTTCATTCATTTTGGTGATTTGATATCATAGTTTAGCTTGCAATGGCTCATTTGGACTTATTTTGCTCTTTCTAATCTATGTTATTGTATGAATATGGTTTGAAATTTTTGTGCACATTTATTTAAAACTTCTATTCCATAACTTGGTCTCATATTTCGAAAGTTTTGTTGAGATTTGTTCCCTACTTTGTAGGAGAATTGTGTTATAACTTGTCAGCATTATTAGGTCATTGTTTGAATTCTCTTACCAGGGTTGAAAGTTCTTTGAATATATCTTCATTTCCTTTTAATCATAATGGTTCTGTCGTCTATTTTTGCTTTTAACAAGATGTTCCCATCGCTTCTCATTGATTTTATTTCTAACATTTTTGAGATTACACCAATTTTTTGATAATGAAGAACATTTAAACACTTAATTGATTAGTCATTTTGGCACTATGGAGTATATTGTTGGAAATTAAAATGACTTGATATCATTTTATTTATTTTCTTTTGAATCTTGAGGGTTTCTTTTGACTTCCCTGTAATTATTGATCTTTATTTTACCTTGTAAAGTTCATTGTGTTTCAATAGACCCTTTTCATTTTCTAAATTATTTGATCTTAAGCTCTCTTTTGTAGATCTTTAATATGATAATACATTTGAATTTTGCATCATTTAATACTTGAATTATTTCATGTACAATTTTTATTTCTTATTAACATTTGGAAAAATATTGTGATGATTTACTTTTCTTATTGAACATTTGTATTGTCATTTTTAACATTTTTGTATCATGATTAAAATGTATTTGTTATTCATTTGAGCTGAGCATTTTCTTGAGTAGTGCTTTCTTGTGCTTTTATTGTATATAAAATTTTGATATTGTGTTCATAGAGCCTTGTTGCATTTAATTTTTGGTATCCATTTTTTTTTGTAAATCAATATCATTCATTTCTACTTGTCAACCTAAAAATGTATAATGCATTTGATAATCCTTGGTAAATTCTCCATTTGAAAGATAAAATTCCTTTTTGGTCTTTATATTTGAAAGCTCATGCATTCATTTTGAACTTCTGATGTTTACCCTTCATGTTATGTTGTAAATAAATTCCTTTCTGGAATGTATTTATGAGTTCTGTAGATCTTTTTCTTGAAAGTTGTACATTTGCAATCTTTGATATTTTATTTCACTAGCTGATTATTTGAAACATGATATCCTCAATTTGGAAATGTTTTCTTTCTCTTTTGAGAAATTGCATGATATGTTTCTCTTTGTGCAAGTTGTAATCTATTTCAATACTCATGTAAATGTTTATTTTGATTCATCTACTTTGGAAATTTGCATGAGGATGATCTTAGTTTAATGATCTTGTGATTAGTTATCCTTTAATCTATTTGAGTCATTCTTGTTCAACAAGAATGAATTTCCTTTTTGATTTTTGTGTCTTTTAAATAAGCCTGCATTGTAATGAACTTTTTGATACCTCAATCACTTCCTGTGGATACCTTGGAATGAGAATTTGAGGCTTGATATTTATTAAATACATTAACTTTTTGAACTGCATTCATTTCTTTATTCCCTTACATGCTTTACTGAATCATGAAAACTCCTAGATATGAACCCTTGAAATCATTTCTTAAGTCATTTATGATGTATGCAACTTTAAATTTGTCATCTACTACCATATAAGGACTTGATCATTTTACTTTATGTTGTATGGTTGTTCTAAGTTCTTAAGTACTCTGTATATATTGAATAAATACTTTCTTTCTTGAAGTATATCTTTAATCATGTTGTTTTTTTCATATTTGATCTATTTCTTTTGAAATTATACTTGAAGATTTTAATAGAATTGTATCTGCTAAATCATTTGTAATGAGGAGATATTTTTAACATGAAATAGTCTCCTCAAACTCTTGTTTTTTTCATATTATATATGAAGAGTTGAAAAATATTGAAGTTTCTTGTGAAAGTGTACTTATATCCTTCTGTGACACTTTTATGATCCTTACAATATTCTCGAAATGATGAAAAAATGCAAATTTATATCTTTGATCTCTCTATTTTTACTATATTTAAAATTATCACAATACTTCCATTGATTTCAAATACATTCTAGTAAAGGTTGATCTCCTTTAATTTGAACTTGATATCATGTATCCTCTTATGGCCCCGAATTTTTAAAGTGAAATGTTTAATATTTGTACTCATCCCTTGATTGATGATTGTGATTCATAAGGCTTATTTTTTTACTTTGAGTGGTCTTTAACATGGCTTAAACACTTTTGTTTGATATGTGTATCTTCTTTCTAGCACTTTTGATCCATCCTTCCATATTTGTAATTTCATAACATACCTTCATTGAACTTAAATATCTCATTATGGTAACCTGGTCCTTTAATATTAACTCTCTAAATTTTTTCTAAATCTTTGATAGACTTATTATTTTCTTAGCTTGTTCTTTCAATTAATTTTGATAAAATATTTCAAAGCTGTAATGGTTCGTTATTCATTAATCTTTAACTTATTGAGGTTAGTTTTAAAACACAACAATTATGTTTATTTATTTATTGTTACCTCAGTACCTTACACATTTATCAAATAGTTAAAAAATCAATAGGCTTTTGGCCTCTCTTGTATTCCATAATGATTTTTTTCTTTCTTTTCTTTCATCTGTAATGATTCCAAGAATCATATGTGCTTCTACAAGATAGTACTTTTCATTTTATGTATCATATTTGATGTACCTTATGCCTCTTGATCTTAGGAGATTCATTTGCCTGAAGTTAATAGCACATGCATGTAGATTTAACCCTGAGCTCAAAACTGACATTTTTGTTACTCTTTCAAGTAAACTATTGTAGTGGATGTTGGAGAAGATGAAGATGAAGGAGATTGAAACTAGAACAATAAATACCAAGAGGAAACCTCAAGGAAATGATGGGTTCCTTCTACATTCCTTTTCTCTTAGATTTATGCAAATGTATCTCTTATTTCAGTAGTTATAAGTTACATCCCATGGCTTGTGTGGGAAACATTAAATTTCTTCATGAATAAATAACATTAATTTCTATAACTGAGTTGTATACTTATTTTGCATTCAGATTTTATGATGGATATTTATTGTATAACAAAATAAAAACTCAATCACATGATTAATAGTATTTAAACATGAAGAAGTAATGAGATTTGATGTACCTGTAACTTAATAATGAACTCTTTTGCATGTAAACTCCAACCTTATTTGTTGTTATTGAGTTTAACCTCCCATATAAAGTGTGAATCCCACCTTCATCAAAGTAATGCGGTGGTACTTCGGGATTTTTGTTTCCTTTTCAAGACGAACATGGAATTTCATTCTATGAGGTGTTACAATCTCGCAACAACACACATAACTATAAATTGCATGTTGCTAATTAATAACTGCATCTTGAAACACAATAAAACTATATGAATTTTCCCCTAGTTCATTCATCCATCGTAAACAAAGGTTCGAGTTTCCCACTTTACATGAGTGTAAATTTTTTAAAAAATCCCCCAATAAATTTCGTGTATCACTCGATTTCAATTCAGTTACAACAATCTTTTTACCCTCAAAACCCAAAAAAATTAGTTTAGGATACATTAATAAGGAACCAAACTTGATACCGGAGACTCACCTCAATAATAGGTATACCCATAGACCTAAGGTGTTTCCATTGTATCTACGGAAGTGAGAGATAAAGAAAGCTTAGAACCCCTATTGTCATCTCTCAACTATTTGTAGAACATTAAAAGATTTATCTTTATTCATCTTCCAACTACCAAATTCTTTAGGATGAATATAAGAAGAGAAACACGGTTAAGAAAATAGTTATAAGGTAATTCGCTAATCTGTTGTAACACTTAAACCAATGTAATATACGCTAACATTCCCCCGCCTTATTACATTTTTTTACAAACATACATTTCCCCGATCACTGGATGTCCCCCTTAATGAGAACACCACAAAGAGGGTCTTCACACGAGCATGAGCCTACATGGTCTCGATACACATGGTTTTTCTAAGGTTGACCATAAACCTAGAGGGATAGGAGCACTTTCTGACTGTTCACCTCGGTTTTACAGGATTACCACGAACCAAGAGGATGATACCTCGGTGGTTTTATAGGTTTACCATGAACCAAGAGGATTTTACCTCGGTGGTTTTATAGGTTTACCATGAACCTAGTGTGAGTACTATGCGCCGCTTCGATTTTCTCTGTTCCCCATGACACTTTTCAATTTAGGAGGTCCCAAACAAGAAACTATGCAACATCTACACTTTATTGAAAAAACAATAGAACAACCAACAAAAACTGAAATAAACAAACCAAAATTAAGGAATTGGTCCTCAATACCTTATTCGCCACAATATCTATAGGTGGCCTCATTGCTTGCGGTTTGCAAGAGGTCGTTGGATTTCCTCTAGCCTTCCTTTATCCTCCCCGTGTCTGCTTACATAGTACTAGAGATGATGTGAAACCCATCTCATCAACAACTTCCTCACTCTCGTCAGAATCTTTTGGATCTTCTATATGAGTAGTATTAGCTCCATTGTGTTTTATATTTCCTTGTAGAACATCTCTTGCTCGGCTATGATAGTTCCACATTGTATGACCTTTCTTCTGACAATAGTGGCATTCAATCTCTTGTTTAGGCCCTTGTTTATTTTTATCTGATCGCCTGTGAAATTTTCTATTTGTGGAATAAAGTGCACTTACTTGTTGAGTATCACCTTCTGCAACATTATCAGTTATGCATTTTTCCTCTACGAGAAGAGCCGCGATCATGTCATCTAAAGATTTAGACTGTATTTGACTGAGAGTAAAAACAACATTGCTGTATTTGGAAGATAGACTATTTAATAGGATAGCTCTGGCATCCTCGTCTTCTATCACAGCTTTGACTTCTGGTAGTTGTCGGAGAAGAGACTGAAGATTATTAATTTGGCTAGACATGGAATCGCTTTCTTCCATTTTGAATCTATATAACTGAAGTTTTAGGGAAAACTTCGCGTTCACTGCTTTCGCTCCAAATAATTTATTTAAATTATCCCACATGTCCTTGGAAGATTTATTGAGATCAACATGATGGATTTCAGAATCGGAGAGAGCAAGGCCAATAATGGCTTTTTCTTTATCATCTCTACACTGCCATTCTGCTAATTTGGCGGCATCGGTGGGCATTTTCTCTTTCCCATCTACTATACCCCATAAGTTTTTATGCATAAGTTGCATTTGGATCTTCACCTTCCATGTATGAAAGTTTAACCCCGAGTATTTTTCCAAGTGAATGTCCATAATAACTACTAAAGAAATGAAAAAATGGTGAAGTAGGAAGTAAATTACCAGTCAGCCAAACACGAGACAGATCTGTCACGGTCTAAGACAAAATATATTCAGCACACAAGCATACACCACTTGCCAATCAGAGAAACTGCAGCACAAACTGTCTGCAAGAAGTATTCCACAGTTGTGATAACACAGCCACATCCACGTTTCAATTTGTCCACGCAGGTCGTAGGTTGCATCACCTTCCAGGCACTGGCTTAAAAATCCAATCATCGATCACTCCAGCCAAGAAAGAACAACATAAAAATGTAGGGATGCCACGCCAAAGACAAATGTATTCCACGCAAACAGAGGAGAGAACATGTCACTTCCAAATGCCAAAGAAAAACTCAGTGTTGAAAGATCAATTGTCAGGCACAAGAGTTTCTGATCACTTTAATAGGTAGCACAAAACAGTTGAGAGAGTGTTCAAGTATTTATTAATTTTATCAACTGGGGTTACGGAAATTACATGTAGATCGATCTGCTTTTGACATTAACATGTGAACACAGATTATATCAGCAGTTACAACTCACAAAAACTATCAAATTTCAAGTAACTTGTAGGATCAAAGGCCAAATTACTGAGAAAGTATGAAATAAGATCCACTTACAGCTGGGAATATCTCAAGATACAATATGAATCTCATAAAACAAAAAAATCATAGCACATGCTTTAGAAAAGAAATTATTGTTCTTAGGAATCAGATTCAAAACATACAGTGTGCACTTACACAACCCAATGTGCAGATCCTTTTTCTTCATTACATGTCATTTTAATCACCGTGTTGGATGTCCCAGAGGAATTTGTTTATCGCGTAATCATAAAACAACAGGTTTACATATGGATAAAGAAAATAACAATGCAGACTCGTAAGATTTTGATGCTTAATACATCAAAAAATTTCCACCTCAGTTTCAAATTCACACAAACCTTGTCGATAGTGACTGAACATTATTTTATGGAAATTATCTTATAAGTTAGAGCTAGCAGTTACAAACAGAAAATTACAGTCAATATACAGTTCAAATCAAAGCCATGTGATGAAACCAGTATAAACTTCCAACTAGCAGTTACAGTAAAGAGTGAACCCTGAAGGAAACAATGATTCAATGCAAATCATAAAAAAATCAGGCTCGAAACCACAAACCAGCAGGCTATAAAAACCAATGTCAAACCGAAGGTAGTGTTAAATATCTAAAGGATGTAGATCATGGAAAATATCAAGCTCATTCTAGTTTGTGAAAATAAGTGCAAATTGAAACAAGTCAAGAAACAAAGATCAAGGATTGAACAAGAGGGTAAGCCATAAAATTAACAAATCGTGGCCAAACCATAAAATACAGCCAAACTATATTAGCCCAGAATAAGTTCAAACAGAGTATTGAAAGCACCTTAGGCCCAGTTCAAAGTGACTGAAACCCATCACAGATTCAGAGATGCTCGATCTTTATGATGGTAAAACCAGAAACTATATTGCAGTTGTAATACCCTCTGTGGTTGTGGAAAAGAAGAGGATCCAGAGCAATGTAATGGTGGTTAGTACTGTGAAACACTAGGTCTTACAAATAATTTAAAAATGAAAAGAAACCAAACTCACAGTAATCACGAGCATGGTACATAGCTCAATAGGTATCAACAATGGCGGCCGTGAAGGGTAATCCATATAAATGTTGAGCCCTCAAACAAGAAATAGCGGCCAAGCCTGAATGTGATTCGAAATGAGAGTAAAAACGTATTACAAGTCACGACGAGCTTCAAAAAAATCATATATGAATCAAATCAGTTGAAATAGCAAGATAGAAAACTCTCCATAACAACTATTAACAGAAATAATAGTTTCTCACTTACCAATCATTACAGCAGTAAATCTACACAAGATCATCCGCGCAAATTATCGCCACCTCGTTAAATATTCACAAATCAAAAATGGCCAAATGACTTGCAAAACAGAGAGCTTCGAGCTCTTTCATTGTCGTGCCCACCAGAATTTCTACAGAGATTTCCTTTCTCGTTGAGAGCTTGATACAAAGTGCAAATGATTAGGGTTTCAAAGAATTTTTTCGCCTAAATTCAACCAAGGAATTGATTAAATATACCAGAGTTAAAAATTCCTACATGTTAACCAAGCAAAATCCCTAATCCAACCCACGGTGAGATCTATTTTTACCGAAAATATTATGGGTTTTTTATATCGTGAAAAATGGACAATTATTTCAAATAAACAATTATTGTTCAACCATAGACTCTGGTATATAATAATAAGAAGGGCTTGAAATATTAATAAATGATTAATGTTTTATTACCTTAAACCATAGGGTGTACATGTGATTCAAATGGGATCCAACCTTTTGAAAGTAATGATTACTATAGGTCATAAACAAAGCCAGGAGGATAAAATGATGGATAATGGTCACATACCATCGAGTAAAACCAAATATACCTTACCTTAAACTTTGAAAAATATTTGCAAACATACCTTAAAATTAGCTAAGGAGACATCATACAACGATGGGGAAAATATTATTATCCATGGGTACACGTATCAAAAGAAGACAGTTTTTTTCATGCATGTGATCATAAGTGACAAAGAATTATTCATGTAAATAAAGACAACGACCAACCTTTATACAGGTGTCACATCAATGCACTAGAGGACAAGAATATGTTTTACATGCACATGATAATAAATTGGAGATTAAGAAAGGCTAATAATAACAATTATTATTCACCCACAAATAACCTTATTTTTTCCAAAGATGCACTATACCATCATGCAGTATTGGAGTAGGAGTCAAATCAGTTTGACTTGAACTATTTTTGGAGAAATTAAGGCTATTTTTTCCTCTTGTAATAACATGTATAATTTTAGGTCTTATTTATTATTTATTCAAAGGAAAAGGCTAAAATTATTATGCATGACTGCAACTAATTTTTAAGAGGGGTTGGGTGAAAAGTTTTGCTATATATTGTGTGCATTAGCAAGACACAAGGGGAAAATTTTTGACACAAGAGTATTGAAGCATATTTTTTCAGTTTTCTCTTGATTGAGAAATAGTTGTTTCCTTTCCAATTATTTATAGTGGTGTGTATATTTCTATTAAATCTTCTTAATTTTAATTACATGATTAATTATCTTACCTTACCGCAAATTTTGTGTTTTCTATACAGTCTTAGTGTGCATGTTCGCTCCCGCTTTATTTGTGCTCATATGTGGTGTGGTGTGGTGTAACATCACGTGCCATTTATTCTCTTGTTTGCGAAGCTAAGCATGAATGTCCTCCTTGCTTTATATTTTCCCATCATTGTGTTCCTATTGCTAAATGAGGAGAGTGTAGCTTAAAATTTTTAATCATCAAGGAGGAGAATATTAAACTAAACAAGGAGAGCTTAGTTTAAGTAATCAAGGAGAAGATTAATGATTATTATTTTATATAGACTGTATTTTTTTATTCTTTTTGGTAGTGGTTGAAGCACATTTTCTTTTCTCCCTGGTTAGCTGGTGGATGGGTGACATTTCTTGTCACTTCTTAAATGAACTGGTAATTTTCTTGTTTGGCGTGAGGCAGTGGGAGTCGGTGGAGTCTTGACTTCCTTCACCATGATCTTTATTTGATTTCCTTCTTCAATGCGGTTAGGTGGAGCGTTGGGCACGTCTTTCTTGAGCTGCAGGCATTGATGGAGGGAAAAACGTGTTCGAAGTGTTGTTTTGGTCCTTTTTCGCAGTGTTGTTCCTGTCCCTGCCACGAACCTTCTCTGTCATGGCGTCTTCTTCCTGGTTCCTCCCTGCGCGCGTGGGGTTTGATGAAGCTTCAGCGAGTGAAGTAGGCGTGTTTCCTCCACGTTCTTTGAGTGTTGTCTCCTGAGTTGAAGGCATTATTCATTGCAGAGAGCTATTGCAAGAACACAGTTTTTTTTTTTCCAGGACCAAGTCTCGTCAATCACTGGTTTTTCAGAAGCTGGGCACTCTTATTTTGGATTGCTTATGCAATGTCTAATTCGTCTTCTTCGTCTGTGAAGAGGCATTGGTGGCTGAGCAGCAGGATGCTTGCAGAGAAGCATGTAAGAAAAGCTCGGCATTTACTTCAAAGTAAAGAATCAGCTGATGTCTTCTCAGCAATAAATCTCCTTGATGCCGTTCTCAAACTCGGGCCCAAATGTGAGAAGGCATTGGAACTTAAAGCGAGGGCACTCTTATATCTCCGTAGATTCAAAGATGTTGCAAACATGTTGGAGGAACACATCCCTACCAGAGAGATTGATCCATTGGAAAGCCCACCACTGTCAAGAGAGAGCATAGAACTTCTTCCCAGCTACAATGTAGCTAAACAATCGGTGGCAAAAGCTTTCTTCAAGTGTTTTTTTTTTGGTACCCAAATTGAAAACACTTCTGTGTGCAGGAATGTCCAACAACTTTGAACGAGAGGAATGGAAGCACCTGATTCTTGGACAGGCATGTTGCCATTTGGGTATGATGGAAGATGCCATGCTTTTGCTCCAAAGTGGTAAAAGGGCTGCCTCTGCAGCCTTTAGACATGAAAGCATAAGCAGAAGTGAAGATTGCTTCTCTTCTGAAATCTGTACTTCTGAATCTGATGTTGTAACCCACTATTTTCACTTTCTGTGGGCGGGGGTGTTGTGCCATATTATCTTGATAGTATTGCAATGGGTGCCTTTGGGGCTGGAGAGGGGTGTGTTTGTGTCTACTTCTGCAGGCTCTGTATAGTATGGATATGTTGAAATGGCTTTATAAACTTACAAGCAAATGCAAAGAGCAGGTGTAAAGCCAAACTCCACAACCTTTGATAGCATCTCCACGCCTATACCAAAGTGGGATTGTTTGAGCAGGGCATGGACGTTCTCCAATGCTTTTGAAAAAAAGATTTTTGTTGCTTGTTGTATCTGCTAGTGTCCTGGGCGCATAACTGTCTTAAGACGGATTTTTACTCCTGATCTGGATGCTCAACAAAGTGTTCGGATGGTTTGGCAAAACTTGAAAGAAATGTGGTCTTTTGGACAGCAATGATTGTTGGTTGTGGACAAATTGGGTGGGTTGAGACACCTTGGAAACTTGGAAAATAATGGAGAAGGGACAAGGCTGTGTCAAATGCTTTGTTTGCTGCGGTGCGTTGGTAGATACATATGCAAAGTGGAAGCAAGCATAAGACACCCAAACTATTTGACAAAATGCCTGAGTGAAATATGGCCAAAGGACAACAAGGATTGCATGATATGTTTTGGAATGGGTTTGTTGAGGAGGCATAGGAAGTTGAAACAAATCTGAGTAACTTGGGTAAATCCATCTCCTACAACCTTTGCTTTCCGTGACATCCTTGCTAGGTTCTTCTCTGAAAATATCTCCTCCAGCCTTGTGTAGATCACTTGTGTTTGTGGTAGCACGTATAGGGTATGTGAGTTGGTTTTCGAATCCCACAAGAAGTAAAAGCTCAAGGAAAGCAATAGTTGAGCACAAGTGCATGGAGTCACTTCGGATACAACAATGCTCGTGAATTGTTTGACAAAAATCCTCTTCAATTGCATGGTCTCGTGGATCGTGAATGTGGACCGCTTAGAACTGGTGCACCCGGATTCCAGTACCTACAGTTCTTATGCTGACCCATGCGGAGTCTGTACGACTGTTGAAGCTGGAGAAACAGGAAAGATATTTCTACACTTTTCTACTATTATTTTATTTAAAATTATTGTGAAATCGAACCACTTTTCCTTGCATTGATTTGTCAGTTGGATGTCATGATGGGAGATTTCCCTTTTTTGCTTTTTCTTCTTGTTTTAGCTTTTATCGTTGATGTATGTGGGTCAAAAGGATGCGTGTGCCCTCTCCTCTGAATGTTATGTTTCTCTTACTCGAATGATAGACCTTCGTCTGTTTGTTTATGTATTAATTCTTCTCTGCGATTGAGTTGCAAGTTATTATGTTGATCAACTAGTATTTTCGATATTATGGAAGTAAGTTACGATAACTATGAAGCTCCTCCCTAGCACCCAAGTTGTCTTTTGATGTTTTTTTAGCTCCTTCGCAAGTCCCTTTGATAACCTTTTGGCATCGAGAAAGAAAGGTTGTAGGATTGTGTGAGCAATGCGTGGGCTAGCCAGCTTAGAGTTTTGGTATTAAAACTGGTAGAATGAAAAGGTTTGTGTGCAATGTGTTTTCCGTCTCGCGTGTTTAGACTCTTATACTATCTTTCATCTTGTTTCTAGGCTTTTAAGGCCATCCTCAAGAAGTACCTTGACCATCCCTATCAACTTGAACCATAACTAGCTTTTCGGATCAACTAAGCTGGAGGTTTCATTGTGCGAATCCTATACCTCGTTGACACTAGAATAGTTGGTCTAATCCCCTCTCAGAATTATTGTTGATGGCGCTCTTCTATTTTTCCTAACTTGCATTATTTTCTCCCTTGTAATGTTAACGCTATTAATTAATATTGGTCGGTTTTTATGCACGTAATTACCGTAATAGTTTGTGATGGAAATTTCCTTAAATGTGATTAATCTTTGGGAAAAAAACTCAGCTTTCATTTGATAATCTTATGGATTCATAGCGGAAGGTTTTTGTTTTGATAATGTCACTTAGAAATTATGTTTGTATCTATTTGTGCGATGGTTGACTGTGTTACCAAGGGTTGCCGTAAAATATGGTTGTTTTGGGATATGGGTAATTTATTTTAAATTAACCAAACATTAGTATTGTAGTGGAGGTTTGCAAATCTTTAGTGTTATAAAAATTTGTTGATGACATTATTGTATACTCTTGTTGGACGGAACCCCCTTCTTCTCTCGTGTGTTTGCTACTAGCCTGTAAGACTTTGACCCTTCTTGGATGATTGGAAAATCTTTGTAGTTAATGGTCAAAACTAATATACTTTGCTTTCGCCTCGAAACTTATGTTGTGTGTATACTTTATTTGATTTCCGGTTTGAAACTCGATTATACATGGCTTTTTGTGTTAATTTTTGAAACCCGTGGTTCCCCTTTCTTGGGCCGATCAACTCTTGTTCTTTTAGAAATATATTAATTTAGTCTATGCGTTTGGTACCTTTGATAAATTTCTAGATGGTTGGTGTATATATCAAATCTTAATCTTGTAATTATGGTTTAATTACTTACTTGATGGGAATTCTATTTTTTGCTAGATTATTTGTTTTCTCCTTATAGGGCCAAGGGCCATTCTCTTACGATTGCTATACTTTCGTTGCTTTTACTCCTAACTGAAGTACAAGGTCTTCTCCTTCTTTGATTGGCATGATGAAGACTTTATTATAACTTGAAGTGTTGATAGTGTTTAGAGGTTTGACCCAAATTCTTGTAATAAAGTGCTTCTTTTCATGATATTGATAGATAACAGTTATGGTGGGTTTGTGTAGCCTTATCTTGCTCAGTTCTCATGAACTGACTCTTGTAGAAAATTTGCTGCAGATGGATTTTACGTGTAGATGAGGGATAGATTTGTAGACTTTTGTCATCAACCTCATTGAGAAGTTCCTTTGCTCAAACCTTTTTATGTTGTTTAACTATTGTTAACGTCCAATGGAAAGTTTAAAAGAGGATTAATGTCTTAGTATAATGTATTGTGGACTTTGTCATCTGAACTTTGGAAACCTTGTATTGTTTGACCATCATTGAAATTATAAGAAAATTTGGTTATTGTTGTTGAGTGACTTTGTTGGAGTATCGTATTTTTAAGAATTGATGTAATCTTGTTTTGTTCTTGTAAATGAGTGTTGCTACAACTTTGCCTTGAGAATAAATTTTGAGTTAAACCTTGCCATGAATTAGTAATAAAGTGTCATAAGTAAACTAACATGGGATTGTTTAATACTTCTAGAAGTTAAATTAAAAGTTGTATTCAAATAAAGTAACGTAGGGGTCACCAACTTGAGAGCAAGAAATTCTTTAAGTAATCAAGGGCAAGACTATCATCAGCAGTAAACTTTATAACATGATAACCCTAGCTCCTCTAGTGAACATTATTCCTTTTATGGTGAAATTTGTAAAATGACCCTAAGGTGAAATGAATCATTAGTTGTTTGAAGATGATAAGATTTAATAAGCCGAGAAAACAAATTGGAGATACCTCACCATCTTTCTCACCACCATTTGGAAAGTAAATTTTTACTCCTTTTAATACTTTTAGCGAAGCCTAAGTAAAGTTGTTGATAATTCTCGGTTAAGAGCCCTAGCTTCAATTAAATACTTGGCGGCATAACTAATGAGGTCCTAAAGATGTTCCATCTCGACCTTCTCCCTCTAACCCTTTTTCAAGGCACCTTGTATCTCTTCTCTTAAGTGTGTTGAACTTAAAACCATGTTGTCTTGTGGGCAAGAACAAATCTTAGTAGCGTTAGTGGTGAGCATGGCCTTGTGGAATTTAAATACTCCTTTTTCTTGATAAACGAATTAAGCAAATAAATGTCATAATAGAGAAGATTTAAAGATAATTACTCGTGTCAAAGGAATAAACTTGGCTTGGTAAGTTGAATTATACGAATCATATCTTGAGCCTCTTTGAAAACGTAAGCTAAGAATCGTAAGATGTCATTTTAAAATAAATAACCCTCAAGAATATCTCATTGTGTTTGGCCCTAACGTAAGTGTGTTCTGTGATTTGACTTCTATGTTGTCTTGTCAAAAAGAAAAGTAAGTTGTCCTTGATAGGTGTGAATGTTTCGTGCTACCTTTATGGCCATCCTCAGTATCAAGTTGTTCACGAGTATTAGTTGTATCCTTGGTGACAACATGTTACGTCATGTTATGTGTCAAAGCAAGTCAAAAAAAAAAAAAAGTTATCCTGTATTTCACCGTGTTGTTCGTGTGCACCTCAACAATAGGTATACCCACAGACCTGAGGTGTTTCCATATTGTCTACAGAAGTGAGAGATAAAGAAATATTAGAACCCATGTTGTCATCTCTCAACAAGGGTGCACTTCGAGAGATAACAATAATGACTTGACTAAAAATAATTTAAGTTCCATTATTATATTTATACTTTACATTAGGATCCTTAAAGAATAACAACTTCTAGGGTGGATTTCTTTTACATTTCTTTGATATTGGAAGATGAGACAAAATACCAAATATTCCAAGACAAGACAAATACTATCAATTGTCATAAATACACATATTCAAACAAATATCTTTAGCCTAGTAGCCATTAAGTAAAACACACTAGTATCAATTGTATCACATTCTATTTTAATCCTAACACGATATTTGATTCGCAATCGACCATTTAGGCCAAATATTATTACATAGCGTTGGTGCAACATAACAAATATTTGAGATTAACACCCACTAGGATATTTGTTTCCTTATATACGGAGAATTATTAATGAGTTGACTAAAAAAATAACTAAGCTCCATTATTATTTTTATATTATACAATACTACCTTCTAATAATATCGCATGACTATGCTAGATACTTACTTTATTTCTTTGATGTTCTAAGACAACAAATATTCAATGACAAGACAAATATTTAATGATTTTAATAAATAGACATATTCCTAAATGAAAATTTCATCGTAGTGGTTGCTAAGTTCAATATGGTATTCGAAGCCCAACAACCACTAAGGTCGTATATTATTACATAGCGCCGGTGCAAGATGACAAAGACTTGAGGTTAGAAGCCACAAGGATAGTTGTTGTCTTGCATTCTGGATAACTAGTAACGACTTACCTAAATAACTATATGTGCTCCATTAATATATTTAGATTATACAAGACTATATTAAAATACTAGAGAAGAGGATCTATTTGTGGATGGTTACTAGATTTATTTGATGTTCCAAGACAAGAGAAGACAAAAAAATATTCCAAGACAAGATAAATATTAACGAGTTTCATAAATATGAATATACGAAAACCAAATTTTAAGCATATCGTCACTTTGAGTTCAATAGAATATTTGAATTCTATGATATGAGCTTGAAACCTAGCAGATCATTAACGTCAAATGTTATTAAACAACATTATTGCAACATAAAAATGACTTGAGCTTAGCATCCTCTAGGATAGTTATTATATTAGCTAAAGGAAAATTAGTAATTACTCGATTGAAAAAGAAATCTATTCCATTATTATATTTATATTTTACAATATGATGTTCCAATATATTTGAATCCTATCACATGATATTAGAAGCATGACATGATTTTTGAATCCAAGTGGCCCCTAAGGTCGAAGATTATTATACTTCGTTGGTGCAACATAACAAATAATTGATATTACGGCCACTAGGATCTTAGCACAAACTAGGGTAGTCCACGATTTGCTTTATATTCAATTGAAAATTTTAAAATAAGAAATTGTTTTGCCTTGAGTCCGTACTTATTTATTATTGAGCCTAACAATTATTTAGTAATTGAGCCTTGATCGTTGGCCATTTTCCTTTATACTAGCCGATTTATATTATATGTTATACAAAATATATTTTATAAGAAGTTTAAAAGGATAAATCCCTCGAGATGGTATCTAGGAGAGAGCCACCAATACTTGGTGATTTTCCAATTGTGGACATAGACTCGTGATTTCATAATACCGAATATTTATCATGGTACAACTTGATACTTGTCAATAAAGTAACTAGTGATTATTTAATTTTCATACTTGTCAAAAAGTAACTAATGAAAAAACCCAATCATATCTTAACATCATAATTTTAATTTTGATGTTAGTAAGCCACTGCCTTCTTTTCTACTAACAAATTGACAACTTTAAGGAATCCAAAATCACATGTGTTATACAAAATATTTCTTGTGAGAATGACAAAAGGCATTAGCCCTCTATTGTGTATGTATTCTAGAATAACTTCAATGTGTAATGGCCCCCAACCTACTTGGTCACGGTCAGCCTTGTCTCTTTCTTGGCATGGAGGGTGGAGTATTAAAATTTGGCGTGTTGAAATCCTCCCTGCTGGCCGCACTCATTTATTTCTGATTTGCAAATCTTACCTGCTTCTTGTTGACTGTCTGTTTATCCTCCTCTCGAACCGCGTGAGATCTCCCTGGGATATTCTCGCACGTGGAGTGGTTGAGGGACGTTTTTTCCTGTTGCGTGGGCAGAAAGGCCAGTAAAATCCTTCTGTCATGGCGTTTTTCCTCCCTGGTTCCTCCCTGTGCGCGTTTTTGTTTGATGAAGCTTCAAGCTAGTGAGGTAGGCGTGTTACCTCCATGTTTCATTGGTTGCTGCGAGGTGTGCTCTTGTCGAAATCCACAGCAACGCCCTGCACAGTAATTAGACAGGCAGCAAGCTTGTTGCGGTATAGTCGAAGCCTTTGTGAGCGCCTCCACCAAGCGGGTTGCACAACCTTGTTGTTATCTGTTCAGTATCAACGCATCTTCAAATTCGGGATTCTCCTACAAGATATTGTTATCAAATCGATTAAGTGACAGTGAGAGTGTTACCAGGAGACCTGATGAAAATTATTGCAGAGATTCTCTACTGAGACCTTACTTGTTTTACGATGTAACTCATGGAAGAGAATCTCAAAGGCGTGGATCTGTTTCTTATCAGAATATTCATGAAGCACATTTTGCTTACATTTCTGAACTTGCTGGAAAACGTGGCAGACTGTTTTGCTTTGGCTCTTGTGGTTTTTTTGTTGGAAATCCTCCTCTTCCCTGCGCGCATGGATGGATGCCGCACCTGTTCCAGTCTGTCTTTTTGACCTGGTTTCATGGGCAGAGGGGCCATAGACATCCTTTCTGTCAGGTTGTTTTTCTTGCACTGCTGGCCCTTGGAAGGAGGGAAGTATGTTTGGGTGCCTTTGGGGCTGGAGAGGGGTGTGTTTGTGTCTACTTCTGCAACGAGGGTCCTGGGGAGCTGTCTGTCACCAATCTTTCACCATGGGTGACAACAGTTGGGGCGAGGACTTTAGACAGGGATTTCCCTGCAAACATCATTTTGGGTAAGGGGAAAATCGTCAGGGGAGTGTCTTTGTACAGTGGAAAGGCGTTGGGGTCTGATTTAGTCCCCTTGATCTATGCTGGAGACATCTCTGTTGGGAATGAGATTCACAGTGCCAGTAAATCGAATTTAGCAGAGATGGGCATCACTAAGGAGGCGGTGGAGGCCACCTTGACCTCCAAACTCAACCCAACTCATCTGAATGTGGTCGATACATCTGGAGGGTAAGGACATCACCCGTGCTTCCACGTAGTTTAAAACCATTGTATTTATCAGATGTGGAGCAAGCTTTTCTATTGAGATAGTATCAGCTCAATTTGAGGAGGATTAGGGCTTGAGCGGCAGGTAGGCTGCGGGTATTTAATATCAAGAGCTCTTGCAACTACTTCATCATCTGACAAATATCCTTTCCAATGTTGGGCAATGTTACTTCACGTCGTTGGAGTAGATTACGCGCAAACTGTTTGACAAAATGCTTCAAAGAAATTTTTCTTAGCGTGGAGGATAAAAGTGATGTTAATTGAAGCAAGCGTTAATGTGTGAGACTTCCAATGGTAAGCATGAATCAACTTTGATTTTAGTTTCTGGAATGTTTTCTTTGCGCACAAATTGATGGGTAAACTAATGTAATAGGTGCGTCCTAATAGCTTTAAAAAAACTAATTTACAATGCCTTATATAGGAAAGCAATTCATGAGTTGTTTGAATAGTTGAACGCAAGACTTTCCGATCTTGTTCTAGAATCTAGACTCAAGAGTAAAAGCATATTGCAAGGACATGCAAAACCCTGTTAATTATTCCAAATTTCTGTTGTTGTTTCGTGGATTTACATACTGGGAATTGGGGTTAACTGCTCTAGAATGAATTTTCTCCTTCTGCCTGTGTCTATGCAGTTTACCGGAATGGTTATTGTTTCTTTTGCGTGGTATTTGGGACACCGTGTGGGTGAGAAGCGTGAGTTTGGTGGAGAAATAATTTTGGGACTGCGGGGAGAAGGGGTCTGCACGTGCGTGGCCATGAGATTTAGCGTTTAAAACAGGCATGTTAAATCTACTCCTTGTAATAGTTTTCTACCTTCTTTCAGTATCTTGAAATGAATTTTCTTCCTCTTGAATGGCGCCTAGACAAATGTTTTCGTGGTTGTTTATATCGCTGTTTGATTGTGTTGGTTGTCCCTTTAAATCTCGATCCAATTTCACTGATTTTGCTTGGAATGTTCTTTCCTCTCTTATAGCTTACTCTATTTCATATTTGTCTAAAAGGGTTACTGCAATTTTGAGTAATGCAATCTAGTTCGTAGGGAAGGAAACATTATAGGGTTTCGTTTGCTTATATGACCCTCTTTTAAAAGAATTTTGTGATGGTATTTATAATTGAAGGCTTACTATATGGAAGGTTAAGCCTTCATATCTCTGTGTGGTTGAATAAATACGTATTTCCTGTTTAGAGCCCTCCTGTTTTGCTAAAAGGTACATTAATAGTAACATTGCGTTCTAAAACTTGTTTAAGCCTGTGGGCATTCCTTACTTTTGTTTGATTAGAAAATGGCATTAGGGTCTTGCTATAGAACTGTACAGGGTTGACTTTTGTACCTAGTTCTAGAGGATGAATAACCTGACTTCTAATTTTGGCCTCTACGTGTTGAGAGAGTTACTATACCTACTTCCTGGTGCAAACTCTTGTTTGATTAAAGTAAGGGGGAAGCATTGTAAGTTTAATTGAATGAAATCTCTACAATTTTTATTAAGGGCCGCAAGCAAGCTACTACTAGCTGGACTGAAACAAAAGTTGTAGGTGAATCCATGGTATTGGACTCGTGAACTCGTTTCCTATTAGATGACAGCTGATTACAGTGATAATATAATAGGTGGCTATTATATTCATCTGTTTGATATTTGCTAGACTTTTCCTTGATAAGCCCGCATGGATCGGGTAAAATTTCCATCTTCTATACCATTGGCAAGGAACTCATAGAACTTCTAGGTCTGACTGCACTGCGTAACCTTCCTGATGGAATTGTGCGTTGGTTCTTATTTTGTGCTTGTACTCGTGGTAAGGTCTTTTGAGTCTGGGGCATCGTTGGTGTATTACCCACCGTGTATCGAATCCCTTTGTTTTCGAACTCGAATAACTTATACTTCAAACTTGGTTACTAAAAGGTCCCATTTTGTGGCCTTGTTAAGGAAATCAATTTTTTTATTTTAATACTTTTGACATTGTCGGAAATATATAAAAATTATTAACGAATTTTGGGTTTAGCCTTCCCTTATATTATGTAGAGAAGTTGGCGATTAGGATAAGGTTTGTTGGTAGAATAATGGCCCTTTTTGTGTCTCATTTGTATGCTTTGGAAGAGTGGATTTGTTTTGTTAACTAGTCCTACGTTTAAGAAATCCTATAAGAAGGTAGTGGTAAAACTCCTTGGTTAGAACTGAAACTATAGTTGTTTTTCTTTTAAGGGCGTCGAACCCTAATTATTGCTATGAAGCCTCCCCCTGGGAGATTTGGATAACGTCGTTTTGTTCCGCGCCTACGATCATAATTAGTATGTTTTGTCTTCTCTTGGACCTCTTTAGATGGATGGATTGAGTATTGGATTCCAATCACGTAAACCATAGGATCACATGAAGAAATATCAACCCTCTTGACCTTCTTGTTCCTAACCCATAAGGTCTTGCCTTGATTTATGTAATTTTGTTCTTACTGGTATTTTGACTTTCTCCTTGTTGGATGGTTTAGATTTCTCTCTCATGTGATTAATCTTGGAGTTGTGAGTTGTGTTTTAATCCATTTCTGAATTTAGAACATTCCTTTCTTGATATTGTTAAATGTTAGCTTACTGTTGCAATGTGTAGCCTTAACATGCTCAGTTCTTGCGAACTGACTTTAGTTAATATTTGTGCAGATGGATTATGCGAGTAGACTAGAGGAAAAGAGTGTTAAAGGTTCATCTGTACAATTTATGAAGTTCCTTGTAAAAATGTCGAATGTATTGTAGAGTATTGTTGTTGTAACTGTTGAAACTTTGGCTTGTTTGGTTATCATGTGAAAGATGAAATTTGATTACCGCTTGGTTATGGGATATTCTAGTGTATTTTAAATCCTTAGAATAGTAGCGTGGCATGTTCCATGTTATTACGCTCTTGTTCCCTAGTCATGGATTAATAGAGATGGTATGTCCCTTTGGTTTGTGCATCGTGTTGGAAAGAATTGATGTAACCTTGTTTTGTTTTCGCAAACGAGTACTGTTAAACTTTGCTCTCGAGTTAGAATGTTGACTTGTAAATCCTTCTAAGGCATAGTAACAATGAGTTTGTAAGCACTATAAAGTGGACTGGATAGTCCTTATAAAAGTTAAACGAAAATTTATGTATATGAATATATTAATGTAGATGTGATCTACTTGATAACCTTTGAGACCTGGAACAATCAAGAGGAAACTATCTTTTGTAACGAAATATGATTACTTTTTTTTTTCCGAGCCAAACTAATAAACATTATCCTTTTATGGTGAATTCTTAGAATGATCATAAGATGAAACAAATTGTTAGTTGATATAAGATAATAAGATTTAATAAATAGGAGGAATCGGTTTCGAAGCCATGTAATCTGTTTCTCAACCATTTGAAAGGTAAATTGTTTTCTTTTGTAAAATCATCCAGTGAAGCCTAAGTAAAATATTTAATAATTTTCGATAAATCCTCAAGCCTCATTAAAAAGTGAGTTAATAACTAATGAGGTCATAAAGACGAAATCAACTCGACCTTCTTCCTCTAACCTATTTTTTTTTCAAAGTGCTTTGTCTTCCTTCTCTTAAGTATGTTGAACGGAAACCCATGTTGTCATATGGGCATGAACAAGTTCTAGTAGCGTAAGTGTAAATAGATGGCCTGGTGGGATTAAATTCCCCCTTTCTCTAAATAAACGAATTAAGCAAATAAATGTCATAATAGAGAAGTTTTAAAGATGATTACTCAGTGTAAAAAGAATAAACTTAGCTTGGTACGATGAATTGTATGAGTCATATCTTGAGCCTCCTTGAAAACGTAACCTAAGAATTGCAAGATATCTTATTAAAATAAATAACCCTCAAGAATAACTCATTGTGGTTGGTCCTAACTGTAAGTGTGTTCTGTGATTGGACTTCTATGTTGTCTTGTCAAAAGAAAAGTAAATTGTCCTAGATAGGTGTGAACGTTTCCGTGCTGCCTTTATGGCCATCCTTGTATCAAGTTGTTCACAGTGTTATTTTTATCCTTGATGACGACATGTTGCATCTTGTTATGTGTCAAGCAAGTCAAAAAAATAAAATAAATTATCCCGTTTTTCACCGTGTTGTTCGTGTGAGAATTTATTGGGTTGTTACACAATGTGTGATACGATGCCTTTAACCTATTTAATATATCATTGTATACAAGATAATTAGTAATTATTTGAGTGAAACATTAGTGATTGGGAAACATTTGTAAAATGTAATAGAGATTAAATATTTAAATTTCTTTGTGCAAGGCATAACAAATGTTTTTATTAATGATTCCTTATTTTTTATAATTAAAGGAGGGTTGAAGGGACCCTTTCCATTTACAATAAATATATAATGAGAGGATCATTCAAAAATACCAAACAACCAAGTAATACTTTCTTAGTAAGTGCCTATGCTTGAAAACAAAAGTGCTTGGGAATAAAAAAAAATCTAGACAATATCGAATAGAAAGGATGAATAGAAAACAATGGAACTAAAAATGCTATATAATAACAAAAAAGGATAAAATATGAAGGATTTTAGAAACACTTATTTATCTAAATCAAAATACACAACTCTAACCTCCACTTTAACGGGTTGGAAAAAGGTTTCCGCAAGCGTTTCTTGAAAAACATTCTCTTTTGTAGTAACAACATAAATCTTTAACAATCATACGCCTCACCTTGCCCATGAGGAAGATCTCAACGTGTCAATTCTAGTTGCAGTGGAAAAAATAGCATCCAGGTCAAGATGATGGAGCAAACAAGGACCCATCATCCAAATCTCTTTCCCCCAAATTGGCAAATCATACATGAAATGCATTACTGACGTCAAACAAATTTTACAAGTATAAAAAAATTTCCCGTCCACCAAAAATTCCCATTTATAGGGAGCCTCGGAAAGTATGGGCCACGATGCACTTGAGGTTTTGTCCATTTTATCTTCTATGCAAACCTACTATAAGTTAGTTTGATCTAGTGAAGACCCATCTCCAAATCTCAATCCTTCGTTGGCTCTATGATAAGAAAATGAAAAATGAACTTTGAGGAAACATCCAAATTAATAGTTTGAAGACCCTCCAGAGAAATATAATCATCTCTAATAACTCCCTCAATAGTAACCATATATTCCTCTGATTCATCATAAAAATATATTTTAGAAAATGAAATGAATTACATGAAAAGAAACATTAGAATGGACATGACAAAAAAAAAAAAAAAAGAAAGCAAAAGAAACCCAAAAGGTGTGAAAATAAGGGAGAACAGCTAGATAAATATATGGGGTGACTATGCCATCACATGCTTGTAATTAATACAAGCTTGCTATGGGATTTAATATCAACCTTTCTTGGAAAAGGTGGTGAAGTTCAGCAATCAATCAACATATTTTTTAACAATCTTATCACAAAACATTTAGTCAGTCCCATGAATTATTATGAATTTCAATTATTTATTATATTTCCAATACATATGATTTAACGTGCAATATCTTATTAATGAAATAAAAAAAAACAAATTTTATTCACACAAGATTGATTTTCCCTAACAAGGACTACTTTTTGATGGAGGCGTTGACAATAATATGAGAGTCACCTCTAATAATTAATTCATTACTATTCAATTCATTATTCAGGGACCAACAACATTCTAAAGCACTACAATTTATTAATTTATTAACTTATTAATTTACTAAAATTCTAGTCATTAGTCAAGTTATTAATTTTTAGAATACTCAGAGAAAAATATATGTGTTCTTGGTTTTACTTGTTCCTTACTTAATGGATTTACGTTAGCATAATTTTGTTTATTTTATCAAACACATAATTAGGGATCCTCGAATATAAAGAATATAAATAGAAATAAATTAATTTGTATATCAACAAGATTAAATCAATGCAATATAAATTTGTCATTTAATCCTCGACCAAGAACTATCTTCACCTTCGTCCTGCATATTTGATAGATCATTTTGCTCTATTTGGTTTTAATTGCAATTTTAAGAAAATATGGAAGGCCAAGATGGATGAGATACTTATTCGGCTTAAATGACATACTTCTCTTACTATGATCTAACCTTTCCTAACTATCTCACTATTTTTATAATAAGAAACTACTAAACATAGCAATAGTAAATCCTTTCCTTTCAAAACTAACGACACTTAGCAATTAGCTTAATCATTTTAACTTATATGAAAATGTATGAATTACGGAATATGCATAATAAATTCTATGACAACTAAAAAAGACATCAGGGTTCCTTAAGGTATGTATTCAAGGACTTGGCACTACCAGGGATAGTCCAACCAATATAATATAATTACAAATAATGACAACAAAGTTGTTCAGATTAATTTTTTTATTGTTTAAATGGATTCATGGACAATATAGAGGATAACATCCACTAGCCTTCTCATCTAAGAATAATTGGTTATATGCATTTAGGACTATATTTTTTAACGGGTAATTTCTTGAAATATGTAGGGCCAAGATGAACAAGATACTTCATATTCAAATTATGTACTTCTATAACTATGGTCTAATGTTTATCTTTTTCGCCAAGGTAGACAATCAATTTTAATACATTGAAATTTTTGAAAACTAGAAAAATTAGAGCCTACGAGTGCCAAACCACTCTTTTCAATAAATAATGGAGCTTAGAAGTCGCTAATCATTTTCCTTGATATGAATTGACATGAATTACGATATAAAAGTATATCCTATGAGAAATACATAAGGCTTCATCCTTCTCGAGGGTATGTATTACTACACTTGAGTCCACTAGGGATTATTTCAACACTTGGTTATGATTGTCATTCTCAAAGTTAAAATGAATATGTAAAAATATAGAGGATACTACTTAATGGAATTAATGGATCTTAGTGGTCAAAAACATTTCCTTGATTAAATACAATATGGTTTATGTGTTATTCACTATATATCTTATGAGAACTCCATAAGGCTATGTCTTTCTCAAGTGTATGTAGTGCATCGTAATGACCATTTGAAATAATTAGCCTTTATGCTAGTTTTTACATTAGAGAGGAAACAATTAGAAATGATTTTCCTAAAAACTTTCTGACTACTGGTATTTTTTGCTAATTTGATATTATTGATTATTCACATCACTATTTTGACTTGTAAGTTCTCCCCTGGTTCATTATCATAGGAATTTTTTACTTCTACCACATGCATGACTAAACCATTCTACATCAACCAAGGAAAATGATCTAAAATAACCAAATGAAAAACTAAAATATAAACTTTGAAATTTCAATTTACGAGGTAAAAAATCCAATAGGTAGTTACTTCATACTTTGGAAAACCTCACAAAAACAAGCATGCTTGATTTATGATGGTGTTTTAATTCATCCCATGTTAAAATCTATAAAAAGTTGGTGGGAAATGTGTCGATAATCATGCATGATAGTATTCAACACCGGATTCCTTTTCGTAGTGGTGATATTGATGTAAATAATGACCTTCAAACTAATAAATGTCAATACTTCAGATATTTTTATTCTACTTGCATAAATGAAACTACCTATGTAACGATGGATTTCATTGTTATGTTTAGATATTCCAAGCCTAATGCGCCCCGAGCACGAGGTATATTATAATTCTTGAATGTAACATTATGAATAATTATGATTAATGGTTTCCATTTAGATTATTACAGATCTAAACAATCCTTGAATGATGTAAATTACAATACAATGTATTTTTCCTTTCATTTGTATTCTATATCATGTTGAAAGTTTTCCTAGTAACCGCTAAACTATAAATATCCATTGGTAATGATTTTTTATAAAAATAATGACATTAAGATACAACATCTCCTTGCTATTATAATTTCTAAAACCATTATTTATCCTTCCTAATTAATTACGGATTTTTTTTTAATTCCTTTTTTAGGTAATATGTCATCCATTGGCCGCACTCCATTCATGTGAATTCCTTTGATTGAGGAGAAGATGACTGGAAAAAGAGAGAAGGTGAATGGTTTTTAGGAATGCATCCCGAGATAACTATCACTGCTTATCTTTGGTTATTTTTGTTGATGATGATGTTGTCAATGAATTTGGTATGGTTCTAAGTTATTTATTAGTAAACATTGCATATTGAAGTTGAACGTATTGACATTGAAATCAATAAGTTCCTTATTCTTGATGTGGATTTGGAAGTTTCCTTATTTAGGAAACATAATATGGAGGATTATAGAAAATTAAGATGACTTCTTGTTCCAAATATAATTTAAATTTTGGATGTTCATAAACTTAAAAAAACCAAGATGTGAAAATGCCCTTGAAATTGATAATGGCATGAATTTGGTATTCAAAAAATTGTATAGAATTGATAATACCTCTTCTATTTGTCATTATTTGAATAGATAAATTTTTTTCTCCAGTGAAACATGCAAAACTATTTATAAACCTAAGATAATCTTATTTTTCTAAATTAGAGATATATCCCACAAAGTCAAAGTTCCAAGGGATTAAAAAGGTGACCAGTATATTTGAGTTAGTAGAATCTTCAACACTTGAACAATTTAAATTGTTTTATTCAGTGGTAATTTTTTCTAGTTGAATTTTCTAGGTGCCATGTAGTACCTCCAGAATATCAATACCATCTTGTGCGTGATGAGAATGTTTACCTTCTTTTTTATTGAATGTTTATTAATGTTATTCCTACACGAGGATGCTATTATTTGTCCCTTTTTCACATTATACAAAGTAACTTGTGCAACTCGAGGATCGAGATGACTTGAAATGAGATGATGTGTAGTTCTACAATCTTGATTACCAACATACCATTTATGCCAAAAACAAAAATAGTTGAAAACAAATACAAGTCATTATATAGTATGTTAAAGTTTAGAAAGGCTTGCATTATGTCTTCTAAACAATCCAACGATTATTTAAAAGGAGAAAATGAGTTAAATAGAAATTTAATTGAAACCAATTTTATTGATTTACTCTGACAAGGCTTGAAATATTTAGAGATCCCTAGGATGTCCTCGGAGGCCCGGAATGGGAAACACAAAGAGAAAGAAGTGGAGGGTAATAAAACTTAATTTTTATGAATTTTTGTTTAAAATTTATTTTTGTAATATGTAGAAAGTAAATATACTATTTCTTCTTTCAATGCAGAGTTTTGAAAAGCAATTTATTTCGATTTTTAAAGTGTCTACGATAAATATTCTTTTTGACAAATGGATGTTTCTATTGTTTCCTGAGTATATAAAGACAAAATGGACAACAAACTTTAATTTTTTTAAATCATTTGGGATGGCTTGTTCTCCTTTTAAGCGTAACCAACCTAACTTTCTTCCAAATTCACTGTTAAGTTTCACGATGAATTCCTTTAGGGGTGCAAGAGGAATGAAAGATGAGGATTTATCATTATTATTAGATAAAGTGCAATCATGGAAATTATGGATAATTGGATCTATTTAATCAAAAGTCATAGAAAATACTTTCAAATATTATCATCAAAGAGTAAAAGATGACATAAAATGAAAGGAAAAGTTCTAAAATATTTTAAAAATAAATATTTAGCTAATATTGTATTGCGTAGAATGCACTTTGAATCCAATATTATTCAAAAAACAATTCTGCATAAATCTCACTACCATCATTTGTGTGTGCTCTTAGGAGAGAAGATAATAAAGGAAAAAGAAAATTTGATTATCAAGGAAGTAAAATATCATCAAGAAGAAAAATTGATGCTAAAGTGGTGGAGATTCTCCCGGTGGATAGCTCAAAGCATTATAGACAACTACATGATTTTAATGAAAAAAATAAACTAAGGATGGAAGACACAAAAGATTTTACTTATCAATGTGCATATGCCCTCCATCTCTAGTCAATGATATCATCTATTCTATCACCTAATCCATTCAAAGAAAATGTGTGATCACAAATGCCATAGAATTGTCTAGTGTAATAACTTCTAATGCAATAATGGACCTTCTTATAGTTTTTAGATACAATATGCTAAATTGTGTTATTATTGTGCTCTTACATGTTTCTTATTCAAAAAAAAATGGAAAAATTTAAAGACAAGGGGGAATTAGTTGTGGAAGGCTGTTATAGATTTTATAACAACAATAGAAAATTTAAGAGCTTGTGTCTTATGTACAAAAAAATCCATGTGCACAATTGTGATCTTGATGTTGGGGATAGAGAAGAAATCGTGATGGATTGGATGGACCAACTTTTGCAGAAATTTGTGACTACAAACGATATCGGCCTATGAGGAAAGACACATCCTTTTCTTTATGAGAAATCTTATGAGTTTTTCCCTCATATGTTCACTTGACTCTCTTCTAAAAATTGTACGATAATAGTGCTTTACGGAGGTAGCGTTTCATTTCGTGCTTTAGTTGACTCAAGTCTATTTGTGGTTTTTATTGTTGAATCGCATGAGACCAACTAATGTTTTTAAAAATCACTATTCTCATTTAAAATAAGGTACATTGATTAAGATCACATTAAACAATTCAAATAGTTTAATGAATTTGAAGTGATACATACTGATATTTATTCGAATAACCAACCAAAGCAGGAAGACACCATCCTTCCTCTCCACATAAGAAAAAAGGAGATGATTTTGTTATTAACATGTTCTACAACCTATTCAACTTGTTGCACCATATGTCACTTACCATATATATAATGAATCTGTCTATACAAGGTGAGTAGAATTTACTCGTTTTATAAATTTAAGATCAAACAAGTTTTCAATTATCATTATTGACATATATTTAATAAAAATTACGTTTGTTTCAATTTTTATGCTAAAGTGGATGTTGTTGGCACATCATGCAATTCGCATACGAAAATTCATATGTTAGTCATATATAGTTATAAACAAAACCATTTATAATCTTTACATAATTGTATGAACCTATAAAAAATTTGTTTATTTGTTATATGTATTGGCCTACATCGATCGCTAACATACATCTATTAAATTGATTTATTTTGAATTGAGGATTTTTTTTTAATTGGTTAATATTAAATTATGTACAATTGAAAATAATTACTTAAGCGATTATGCTTAGCACTGCGGCCGCTAAGCTTATCAAATAATGTCAAGACAACTATAGTCTCAAGAGTAGTGGCAGCCTACTGGTCTAATGATCTGTAATATACATCTATATCTATGTAATCTTGTAAAGTAAAGGGTACTACATTGTATATAAGAAATTTATATCATGAATTTAATTATATTGACATGATATTAATTCCCAATTGATTAATGTTTACTTAATTAGTTAACATTAAATTGTAATGAATTGAAAAATATATTACTTCTATGCGTTTGGCATTACCGGTTCTTTAGCCCATAAAATAATATCAACCCAAACATTGTCTCGCATTAATGGATTATCCTAGTGGTCACTAATATACAACTATATCTATGGAATATTATCCACCAAAGACTACAACATTTTATAAAGTCAAGGTGTATGACGTATTTATTTTCTTTGACATAAAATTTAATTTGAATTGATTGATTCTTTTTGAAATAGAATGTGCATCACAAAAACCTACAAATGGGGAGTGTGAGGAAATCCCAGCCGGAATCTCAATCAGTAAGTGTTAACCTACTTAAATTTTGATTATTTTAATTGGTTATTACAAAATTGTAGACAATTGAGAAAAAATTCTTTTGTGAAGTTGGCCAAAAGGATTATTTAATTATTTTATATTTGGACGGTTTTCTATATGAGAAAAATGAATCCCATAAGGATATGGCAATCAAGTTAACTAAGGAGATTATCATCTTTTGAGGTGGCCTCAAGGAATTTTTAAAGCTACTATCAACTAAATGTGAAATGGGATTTTAATCAAGCTATCTCTCTTCTACCAAAGTCGAAAACCTTGATAAAGACATTGAAAAAAATAGTGGTTGAATTGAAAGGAGTTATGTTTTGGGAAGAATAATATTGGTCTGTAGAAGATGGAATTGCGAGGTTAAAGATCTCCAAAATATTTGGAGTAGAGAGCATATTTTTTTCGGCCCTACAAACACATTTTCTATTATAATAGGCCGAAAGGGAAACCCTTCAGAAAATTTTATCATCAAGAGGAAGACAATGGAGAAATGTTTTTCAAAGATAAGTGTTTGATGACCCATTTTTACACAAACATTAACATATACTATCTCAGGGTTTGAGTGTTGTAGAGGGCATAAAAAAAATGAAGAAAACACAAAAATCTAACTATTAATTAATTAAATATATATTTTACAATGAAATTCATTCCTACATTCATATGGTCACTCTTTATTTTATATGTTGACATTACAATTTAAAAGTCGCAATATTTATATATGTACTGGGATTAAGTTGGATATATAGTTGTATAAGTTATTTTTGTGAATTACCTAAATAAAATAATATCAAATAATATGTTGACCTATTTTTTACCACTTTCAAAGATTACATTAATTCTGATTTATTTTTATAGATCCAATTGGGAAGCCTTGGAAATTCCTAGTTTTGGGAGCGGAAGGTTTGTTGTTTGGAATTTCTTGTATTGGGGACACAATACCCATAATATGGTTCCACATTTTAGATCTGGGAATACGAAATACTTTGAATGAGAATGTAGAGTTGGATTTACAAGAACTGCATCAAAATACTTTGGTGTTTCCTTATGTCCTTCATATATGGATTCAAAAATGGTGAATCACATGTTCATCATAAAAATTACTTGGTTGTAACACACAAAATCACACACCCAAACAACACGGAAAAGACAGGATTTTTTTTTTTGACTCGCTAGAAGATAATACGACACTACACAAGTTCTCTAGGGAATACAATCAACTAAAGACATGATTTCCACAACACAGACCCACACTGGTTACGGATAAACATGAGGCACACACGTAGGACACAATGGTTCATCCAAAATATGCAATTTTGCAACAAGGTTTTCCCACAGAAGGTTTCTTTAGAATCATGTTTTAGCTGTAAGTACTTTTACATTCTTTACTTGTCCCAGAGAAATCATGATAGGAGAATCTAAAGTTCATGTCTCCTTTGAAGAATTTTCTCCCACCTTGTTAATGTTAATATACAGTGTGAACCAATTATTGTATGGTAAGAGGTTACTTCATTTACTTGATCAACTTATTCATTTGTGAGGAGGTAGTTAATTTCTCAAGGCTCTTAACTTCATCAATTTGTTTTCGACGTTGTGCTTTTGAACATATATGTTTTATCTTTTCAAGCGGTCAATTTTATTTTATTTTAGTTTATTCCAGTACATGACTGTCTAAATCTTGGATTCATCATTAAGGTCTTATTAGTTGTTAATAAGATTTCATTGGGGTCAAGAGTCTAACCAGAAATATTAAAGATTTCACCTGGGCTTCACTTGAAGAGATAGACATAAGTATACTGTTTACATTTTCAATGGGTAAGATAGATCGAAGAGTTTCTTAATCAAGTTCCTTCTATTTATTATAATTTTATTATCTTCCAAGATTTAATCATTGATCTCACCTTAAGACCGTTCTAAGGACTCACCACAATAAGAGATTGTTGATTAGTTTACGTGGGATCACAAGGTATATTTGTTTCTCTTGTTTTCTTTTTGCTAGGTTCAAAACATAGTCCTCTACCAAATGACACATGACCAAAGGTAACCAAAGTGATGCAAGTTGATTCATGTTTAGATAATTATAATTAGGTTGACAATTCAAGGATAAATCATATTCTGAAAGGTGAAAATTCAACAAAGGATACGCATGTCAAAACCAGTTCATTTAATCTTATTGACAATAATATTTCTCAAATTGACTTTCAAATGATAACATCAACCTACATGAGAACAATACAAAATTATAATGCAATGCCTTCTAAATAGTCTTCACAATTTCCATACCAATGTTTTAAAGAAAAAAAAAAACATTCGTATAAACAACATTCTAAGAAGGCTGGAATCCACTTTCTACACGTGTTTCTTTTTCTCTCTCTCTTTTTTCTTTTCTACTCAGGAAATCCTCCTGCACATTTGTTAGCACATGTCAATTCGCAAGAACTGAGCACGATAAAAGCTATAACATTAAGACAATATGTTGTTATCTAACTGTTTCAAGGAAGAAAAGCACCGTTGATGATGAAAAATAATCCAAGAGTCTAAACAAGAGCAATTAAAGAGTTGTCCAAAGCATAAAACGTCGAATAAAAAGGGACGGCACTAACTCTATTTAATTATCATTTTCTCATAGGAGCAGTTAATAAACATCATAGTGAATTTCACCCATATCACAATAATGACCATCATTTTAACAGGATAACATTTCGAAACAAAAACAATTACAAGAAGAGAATTAAGTTCAAACGTGATCTGTCCCTATTTGTTTAAGTTAGTTCACCAAGCCAAGGATTCACTATGCCACTGGAAGATCCCAAACAATCAATCGACATGAGAATATCTAAACCAACATGACTTATTAATATTAAGATGATGTTCCTATAACAGTTAATTTTATGTCAGTACCGAATAAATAAATAGGAAAGAAAAGGGATGAAACGCACAAATGACCTCGTATGGGTCACATCCTATCCTAACAATCCTTCTATTAAACTTTCTTCTAATCAAGAGAATGTCTTAAGAAAAAGGACAAACTTGGCAAGACCAAACATAACCATTATAAATATTACAGGAGGGTTACTCAATCATTCACAAGAACACAACACAGGATACATAGCTTCCAAAGGATCTGTCGTCAACAACAAGTTGACTTAAACCTTTCTGGTCAATACATAACCATTCTACTACAATGACAACAAGGAGGTAGTATCACAATGAACATCACAAAAACCCGTCAACCAATGAGTTTCCAAACACACCAACCTCTAAGTCACGGGAGAATAAAATTTAAACATCTTTACGGAGAAAAACGTAGGGTAATTTCTTACACATGAAAACAACATCCCAATTTTAAGATTTGAAAACTTCCTCAATAATGATCCAAAGATATCTCGTATCCTCCAACAAGTGTGAAACAAAAACCAAGGTACGAAAAAGAGTATTTCCTCTGACATTTTAAGCTATCCAGAAGAAATGTGAGTATCGTCAAAAGAAGACATTCCATAGGATCAGCTACATTCCTCAAAACATACAATGATCCAAGGAGAGAGGTGATTCCAAGACAACAATCTCCAAATGGTGAACATGAATTGATATCAAATTATGATGATCAACCATGACACTCGAAGAATAAAAGTATTTCTTCGAGCGATTCAAAACAAATAACAAAAGCAACTAACCTAGTTGAAAGTAATATCAACTTGGCTCAATTCAAAAGTCAGTTAAGCTAAGCACACACCAAACCAACCGGGAAGGGTTACTAGAACCTAAAACAACTAAAAGAAAAGGATAGAGACAGGAATAGCATCATTCACCTATACACAATGCACTCGCAGTACTCAATCACTAATTCGCAAATACCCAACATAAACCAGAACTACAGATCTCGAACCGAAACAAGAATAAGAACAAAACAGGAACTATAAGGTTGAGTCCAACAACAATGTTTGATAAAACATTCAAATCGTGAGTCCAACACAAAGAACTAGGGGATATTCATTACAGGAACCCCACCTCTTTTGTTTTATTAGTCTTAAGAACAAAGTTCACCCAACTAATATTTATTAAAACCCAGAAAACAATATAAAAGGCTTCAACCAGCGCAATCATTTCTAACGCCAAAAAATACAAGGGAGCAAGGGAAGTGGAAACCAAATAGCATACCATCACACGAGACATTTATATGAAGAGTAGAGTTATTTAATGAAACAGTTAAATAACAGCATAAGAATCAATGGTATAGAGAATATAAATTGCAGATTAAGCTCCGTAGTCGAAAACAAGCAAAGTTTGGGACGGGGCGTGCAACAACAACCCAAGCCTAATTCCATTTTCTTCAAGCTCGTTGGGCACCCAAACATTGAACATCTTCACGTTGGCATAGGTAGGAGTTCACGGCCAGGGTGGGTGGTCTAAAATACTTGCCATCATCCTCCCAACACCGCTCCAAGATTAGCCCTAGAACTTCTGTAGGCCCCATTTTTGGCAATTGAACTTGATCCTTCGTCAATCATCCAAACACCTCCACCATCTCCATATGCATCTGATTGCTTCTAATTTGGACCTCCTAACCTTGGTGCTCTCATATTAGGAGCAGCCCTAGTATGAGACAAAGCAAAATAAGATGGCTTTATAACCAAGAACAATCTCTTGAGTACGGGCTCCATAACCATAAAACAGTCCCTAGACTTAGCATCCTCACCTTTTCCCTGCATCCCATAACTTGCAATCATGGTTGTCCATGAGAATACATCACTTTTAGGCATTTGTTCAAATACTCGGCGTGCAACTCTAAAATTCCCACATTTGCACATACATGTCTACAAGGGCATTCATTACTATAATAACAAATCAAAACCACTTCTTAGTATGAAGACGTGGATCTCCCTCCCCGATGCAAATTCGACGGTGAGAAATTCTTGGAAGAACGATTCAAAGGTAACATTGTTGGGTTTCGTGTCGACCGGATGCATTTGTTGAGAGAGATCTAAACTTTCCTCATAATGTCCACTCTGTGCATACCTGTAATCATTGTATTCCATGACACTCACTTTGTTTTCTCGGTACATGTTACGAATCGAACAATATCCTGCTAGCTTCATCTCCCAAGACATTTTCTCCAACATTGCATAGATCTCCCCATGCCTCAGGTGCGATCTGTCACCTACACAAAAAGCATGCACCTTTTTATTGCCTTTAATCCAACTACACCCCGAGTTTATTTTTAATTCCTCTATCCTTCATCGATCTCCTAAAAGTTCTCTTATGCAAAGCAAACTATGCTTCATGACTATTCGATGTAAACAGATCCACCTCTATGAGATCCTCTTCCATGAGTTACATCATAGAACAAGCAAGGTTTCAGAGAGAATCTACATGTAATAAATTTCATCGAGTCTCCACAGTAACACTCTCACTTTGTCACTTAATCAATTACAGCGAAATATCTTGAAGTAGATACCCGAATTTGAGGATGCATTCGACAACTTCGAGAAAACAACATAGCAACAGATGTGCATTTCGCACACCGTTGCACCATTCAACACATGCCTAGCTATACTAGCTGGTTTGCACGCCCCTCCTCCACGAGGAACCAGTCTCCACCTGATCGAGGGCATTGAGGATGTCGAGGCCTGAGATGGCGAAGTAGGCGAGAGTGAGATGATTAGTGTCCTACTCCTGATACTTGCTCGGTAGACCATCCAACACTGTTCTATTTTGGCTCCATAACCGATCTGCTCCATTGGTCGGCTCCCACACTATTCTTCACCCTCTGCAAGAAATGGAAATCAAAGAACAGCAGACAACTAAGAGACATGAACACGACACAAGACATCCTTCAACCCAAATGGACACAAACAACACAAAAAAATCAGAGGCTCGATACACACAAAAAACAAAGAAGAAAGTAGCACACAGAGTTCAAACCCCCACATCAAACAGACATGAAAACAGAGAGTAGAGATTCTGTTCCTTCACCACACAATCACGCATCCAGGACAGAGAAGGGCACGCAGACCACGGAAGTCAGCCAAAGATTTGCAAATCAAAATTTTAATAAATGCAGGGAAGTGCGGCCACCTACCAGGGAGATTTCAACATGCCAAGCAGGAAATTACAGGTTCATTTAAGAAGTGACAAGAGATGTCACCCATCCGCCAGCTAACCATAGCATAAATTTTATTTTATTTTATTTTTGGAGCCCCACGTTCAAAGGCGCCACCACAACCTTTGGTAGGTGTAAAGAAAAGACGCCACAAGGTGTAAATTTCGTGCCAAATGGGATGTTTGGAACAGCCTATGGGCATCCATCAAAACCATAATGGAGACGGGATTTTGTCATATGCATGTTGTATTCGCAAGTGTCCTGGCGAACATGTATGTAAATTTTGGAAGTATACACATGACACGCAAAAGGACAAGGGCGTAACAGCGAAATTCGATGCCGAACACGGCATTACATTGGTTGTGAGATACCCATAAGGTTCATTTAGGTATGCCACTAGTGTAAGCTCAAAAAAATACCGATCAATGAGATAGTAGACATTTTTGATAATTTATATGGTAAAAATAATATATTTTTGATCGATGATGTGAGATTCTTGTCGCACAAAGTACAAGAATAAATTACTCTAAAAAAACCCAACATACTAGAGATTTGATTGAAACTATAAGAGTAATTAAAAAATTTAAACTAAATTTTGTACATTGTATAGACATGTATGAGAACACAAGAACATGCTTAAATCATTGAAAAATTTCAAACACACCATTGTTGTTTGAATTATCTAATTTTAGTTCAAATTCAAGAATATATTGTGCATTTATATGTAATTAAATATCTACGTTGAAGTTCTTAAAGAATAACAATGCACAATGATCATTTCTTTCAATTCTTTTTTTGCAACAAAAATCATTTCTAAGGGAGAGGAGACAATCATGGATCATGGACCAAGAAAATTTGATTTTTCATAGATCTACATAGTTTAATCTTGTTGGGTTTTAAAATAGTAATTTTGATAAAACCACAGTCAGGGGACAACAAGTCCCTCCTCTTTAATGGGAGAGGTTCCCTTATTGAAAGCAAGTAGCAAAACTTATGCACAAATGTACAACATTCAAAGTTAGGAATCCTGATACTTTGAAATGTTTCATGTCAAAATAGATTGTCAATAAAAATGGAATAGAAGAACTAAGGAGATGGGGAAGGGAGAATAATATCAATACTTTCAGGAAATATAGATGGAAGAGTATAACCTTATACGTATTGAACAAAGGAAATACGAGAAGAGAATCATTCACTCTCCTGACATATATATATTCCTGAGACACAAAGTTCCAGAAATCACACCAACAAGAACACAAAGTTTATTTTTGTAAAATATAAATTATTCGCAAGCCTTAGATGAGGAAGGAAGGAATAGAAAGAGGAAGAAGAGGAAATACAAACTTCTATATTGATCACTTTCAAAACTATAACATTTACAGAGTACTAGGATCCAACCCCTGAAATGAGCTAATGCTCTTACATTTATAGATGAAGAAAATAGAGGAGAAGAAGAGGAGGAGGGAGATCATATTTGAAGCTCAACCACCAAACATTAATGCCCCTACAAATCTACCTACAATTTTTCAAGTCTAGTTCTTCATGGCTTGTTTAACGTGCTGGAGAAGGAAAGATATCATATCAGATCAAATGTGTCTCTCGAGGGAATTTTATTACATATTAATGGCATGAAGATGTTTTCCATCAAATCTAGATGTCCAGTCAGTTCTCCAAGTCTATTTAGCATGCTAGAGAAGGAAAAATGGTGGATCGAATCAAATCCGATCTAGAAAAACAATCAGATTTCATATTAATGGTAGGAAAGACATTTTCTAGATTTCCATGCATCAAATCAGGATGAAAGTAATATTTTATGCTTCCATGGCATAGAGGAGGTTGATAGATTTCTATTGATATAAATTTTGTCAAATTTTGAGCTCTAGATCGAAAGATTTTTCCATTTGAATATTTGAATCGAATCCATACAAAAATGGTGAAAATGCATCTTTTTGCAAAACAGATCCATGGGCCAGAAATTGGAATTGCACCTTTTAGCTCAAAAAATGCAAAGTTCAAAAGTATCCCTCATGCCTCGCAGGCCCGCTTTTGATATAGGCCTAACACGTGTCCATTTGGCATCACCGGGGATGCGGCTTTCTTTTACAAATTTCATTTATTTTGAGAAAATTCTCAAAATTCTCTGACAACCTCTCCACTTTGAATTTTCAATGGCATATTAAATACATGGCTCCAGTGGAGTTGTGGCCCAGTTTGTAACTTTTACTCCTTTTTTTGAAATAAAACCAAAATCTTCAAAGTGCTCTGATGACCCGCCTTTGACTTTTGAATGCATGACTTAACACGTGGCATTACTGGCATGAATGGGGTGCATTCACTTTATAAATTTATAACTTTATTTCCAAAACAAATCTAAAAACTTTAAAGTGTCCCGATGACCCGCCTCTCACTTTTGTCTTAAAAATCACCACGTGTCCTTTTGTGGGCCTTCGGTATCCTTTTATATTTTTACGCCTTTTCACCAAAACAAAGCCAAAAACTTAAAAGTGCTCTGATGATCTGCCTCCCTGCTTTGAATTAAAAATGGCCACATGTCCTTTTGCGGGGTATAGGAATTATTTATAAATTTATGCCCTTTTTGAAATAATTTCTTAAAACAGAAAAAGGACCCACCTTTTCGACCACTTGGTTTAGCCAATTAGGATCCTTTGTACCTCGGGGCTAATTTAACTTTTTTTCCAAAATAACCAAAAGTTACAAGTTGATCGAAAAAACCCGCCACACCGTATGCAATCGGAACCATCCACGTATCCTCAAGGACTGTTATCTCATTAAATTGCACCCTGTAGAGAGATGGTTGCAAGTGTTCTAAGCTTGCAAATTTTATCTCTCTTTTGTAGATCTGATGTTAACACCTCAGTGCAGGGTATTGTTATCCAAAATTCACCCCTCAAGGTAATTTTGATAACATGCATCAAATTCTTTAGTCCCAAGCAATTATATTGAGTCCGGGAAAAAATTCATGTTTCTAGGGTCCCCTCAGATTTTTTTTAACTCCCCTGTCCAAGAAGAAGAGAGCAAGTTCTGAGAAAATGTGAAAAAATTGCAAAAACAAGCTCGAGGCCGAAAAAATCATGAAAAATGGCTAAGTCCTAGTCCTCGCAATAGTCGAGACATGAGGGACATAAGGGCGCGAACCGGCTGGTTCGGCCGAAACAAGGAACTTCAGCACTGGGACAAGTGGGACAAAGGGACGCGTGGGACGCGGATAGCCGAAGGAGCCGAAAGCCAATCAGATCACGCCACGTGTCACCGGCAGAAAAGGGACATGGAAGCCCATTTCAGGCGGTTCAAGAATTTTCCGCGCAGCACTTTGGGACGTTCGGGACAAAGAGACACGTGGGGCGAAAGCGGCGGCCGATAGCAAGGAAGAAAAGTCAACGTTTGGTCCGAAACTTCAAACGGCCATAACTTTTGACTCCGAGCTCCGATTTTCACAAAATTGGACTTTCTGGAACAAGCACGACGTCCTCTACGCCACAAAAACTATATTTCTTATTTTTAATGAGGGTAGATATATTTAAATAAGAGAAATATATTCGGCTCCATCAGATTAATACTCATTCCACAAATGACATGAAACGCCTTTGCTGGACCCAAAATAGTAGCCGCACTCGAAGGCCATAACTTTTGCATTTCTCAATGAAATCACACAAAATTGGTACCGTTGGAATTGTGGTTCTGAGATCAATGCATAGAAATCAAGAAATTCTAGATTTGATCAGAAATTGATTGATATTTTTAAGAAAACGTGGCCGGGTTCAGAACAGTGTTTTATTTGGTAGCTGGGAGTGCAATTAAGAGGCATGGTCATCATTCTTTCTCTGTTGCAGCACATGGGACATACGGGAGCATTTTTCAAGTAATATACAATCATTTCACTCAATTTAATGCCTCTTATAGGTGGTTGAAGGACAGATTTCGGGATTTCCATTTTCCCTTCTCTTTTCCTTCTCATTTTTCTATAAATTGGAGTGTTGGGCTCATTGTAAAGGGAGAGTTTTGGGTAGAAAATATCTGCCAAAATTGCTTTGTGAAACCCGAGTGTGTTATAGGCCCTTGTAGTGGACTCCTTGCATGGTGATCTAGGCCCTTATCTTGTAATAGATTGAATCATGCATATCATACTGAAGCAATAAAATACCGGTTTGTGGATGTATCTTCCCCTGCTTTATGTTTTCTTGCATTCTTCTTGCCCTTTGATCTTTCTATAAGAATATTGTGTGTATTTATTATGTTCATGTAGGGATTAATTATCATTGTGTATGCTTGGAATATTATTGTGAATGCATTTTGCTAGATTATGGAGAAGCTGTCATCACCTCTTCTAGTGTGCACTTTGCATCCTTGTATTTCACACATTTGGAGACTACTCTCACATCCTCCTTTTCGGTGTATCACCACTTTAGTGTAGGCTTCCATTTTATACATTCTCTCTCCTGGTCCCTTGGAAATTTAGATTAGAGCAGCTTAGCTTACCCTGCATTAGAGTAGATTGTGGCGGGTAGTTTAGGAGCAAGAACCCAACTTTCTCTGGGAGTGCTGTCTCAAGTAGCAAGTCCCATAACTTGGAGATAGTACCCATGTTATCCAATCACACTTTGGATGCTTAGAGTGATCAAACTAGAAATCTGATCGGCATCCGGGGTGCTATGATTCGGTGATAACAGGTATACCTATTTTGAGGCGAGTCTCGATGTCAGTCGGTTCCTTATTGATGTATCCTAAACTAATTTTCTAGGGTTAAGGGTAAAAGATGGATGTAAAATAATTAAAACTGAGGTGATACACTAAATTTGTATGAGGGATTTGACTGAGTATATGCACAAATGATATGGGAAGAATTCTTGATGCACGAGCCAACATTTTTCTACAGAATATTAAGGAAAACACTTTGATGTATTGAGGGAAGGTATCACAACAATATTGCTAAGTTAAACATGCACATTAATATCATACATAAATTACTTAATTTGCAATACGAAAATATGATTAATAAGGGAACTCACATTCATAAGATTAATGGAACATATAAAAGATTACAAATAATTGGAAAGGCGAGAAAATACTTCACATTCGGAGGAAAAATTGGCACAAACTACTTGACAGACTCTGTAGCTAAAAATTCCTTACTTGTGCTTTGCCAAAGCACACAATATATAGAAAAATTATTTCCCACCCTTCCTAAAAATAGGCTAAAATTGTACTCACCCATGCATCCTATTTTTATCCTTCATCTATTAATAAATAAAGGAATAAAAATATAACATGCAAATACAAAGAGGCATTAACAACCATTGGTTACAAATCAATCAATTGCGATCAATCGATCACTGTCTATTTTTAAGAAAATCAAGGATGAATTAATTTGCTAATAATACATTTTTCTTGATGAGCAAGTCTTTTATCTATGCATGAATTTTTTTATTCTTGTTGATATGTCTATGCGAAGGCATGCAAATTTATAAATTTATAGTGATAATATTAGCACTTTCTAACCATGGTTGAATCTGGTGAACTCGGTTACTTGAAGTAAGATAAAAATTATTGCAAAATTAATCATTTTTGCATTTAAAATATTAGGCTCCATTAGATCTAGCAAAGATCTATTAAATTTCTCTCGTGGCCACCATTATTGATTTGTTGAAGTTCGATTGAAGGTTCTGCGTAAGTCCTTTTAAGCGATTCCACCATTGTTGATCACTTTAAGCTCGAAACCGTGTTATTTCTCGATGTGTGAAGTTGTAGGGCTCAAGAACTTGTATTTTAGTCGTTAATTCCGCTTCAAAACCAACCTCAGGTGAGTTCTGATCCATCCCGATTTTACGTGTAAAACTCTTAGTAGATCTGTAAAAACTCAAAATCATTGTTTTGTCTTTAATGGATACCTAGAAAATATTCCCCTTTTCTTTTGAGTGATTTGTGCATTTTAAAATATTTGGCCCACCCATCCGCTTTTAATTTGGGCCTAACATGTGTCTTTATCTTGTGTCAGTGGGATCGCGGCTTTTTTATAACTTTGCTACTTTTTCCGAAAAAGGTTTCAAAATTTTAAAATGCCTTGGTGGATCACCTCCCTGATTTGATGGCTTGAGAGGAGATGCGGGTGACTTAATCAATTTTCTCCTTTTTTCAAAAAAACTAAAAGTCTTAAAGGATCCTGATGATCCGCTTCTCCACCCTTGACTTATTGAATATGTGGCTTTATTTGGTCCTTAGCGGGGCCACGTGTTTCTTTATTACTTTTCTCCCTTTTTAATTTTTTTTTTTCAAAGTTTCAAACACACCCGAAGATCCACTTTTCACTTTACTCAATCAATGCTTTGACTCTCGGCGGTGGAGTTTTGGGCAACTTTATAACTTTCATCCTTTTGCAAAAATATTGTTAATTTTTAAAGCCACAAAATACTCTGACGACCCACCTCTGTAATAAAATAGGCCACGTGTACTCCTGCGGGCCTGTGGGGAACTTATTCACTTTTACTCCTTTTTCCAAAAGAGCTCAAATTCTCAAAGGATCCCACGGATTCACCTTTATCATTAAAATTAGCCAAGTATCTTTTGCGGGCCTGTGGGTTACTTTATAACTTTAATGCCCTTTGCCATAATGTTTCAAACTGAAAAAAATTGTCGATGTGCATGTGACGCATTCAATCAGATTTTTTTCATTTCCTACGGGAACTTTATCACTTTTACAAAATAATGAAAAGGGGTAAGTTAGCAAAAATGACCAACTGTTTCGACAGGGTTACTTAACTATGGTTTATTTTGCATCAATTTTGGTGATCAAATTTCTAAGCATTGATCTTTTTACTTTTGATTCGTGGCCATTCATCATTTGATCATTAACCCAGAGTGAATTACGAGAACTTTGGATTTTGACGAGAAAAATACTCAAAACCCTAATATTTTGCATTTTCACTCTTGAGCTCTAGTTGAGCTAAATGAACTCTGTAAAAAATTTAACGTCCACTATTGATGAAGCTTTTGAGCTTGATCTCATTCTATTTTGAATTATGTAGAGAGTTATATTTGAGACTTCAAGGATTCTGAGTTATTATATATCGTACCACCATTCTTTTCCACTATGTGTGAGCTTGGCTTTGGAATTATCTATTATTGACAGCTACCATTTTAATCATTTCGAGTTCTGGGTCTAGCCTATACTGCAATATTTGGTCAATTTACCAGTTGCATTGTTTCGATTGCAACACTTCTTCAAAATATTTGTCTTTTCCCTTTACCACCGTCATTGAAGTCTACGAACTCAATCCTTTTGCGAAAAAGATAATCCGTTTCTCTTTGGTATCTGTATCATCGTTATTTTGAGCAAGGTGGTCACATCTTTGCATTCCTGTAATCTCCAAACTATATATTGATCATCCCAAAATCATTAGGTTTTCATTGTTTTTGAGATATCTGCTTGGTGTTGTCTCTTGTCCATTATTATTATTTTCTATCAAGCTCGGTTTATTATTTCTGAGGAATATTTGAGCTCTCCCTTCTAAGTGGTCGCCATTATTGATCACTTTTAAGTTTAGGACTGTATCACCGCCATACTATTTTAGCAAAGAAAGGTAAGATTCAGTCTCTTAAGCACTATTGTTACTATGTCTTTACTATTTCAACCTCGAAAAAATGCCAATACTCATTTTTCCTTTGCATTTTTAATATGATTTCTAGAACAACATTGATCTCTGAGTTGAAAAATCATTCTGGGTTTTCTTTTTTAGCTCTGAATTCGATGAGGGTTTTCTTTGCTTCACTTTTAACCCATGATTTCTTTATCCTTACTCTAATTTCTCAAAACCCATTGATGTTTTTTTTATCAAATCTAGGATCTGCATTTTCTTCCTTAGATTTGCAACTGTATTCATTCCTTTGAGTTGTATTGCAATAAATCTATATATGGACTTCTAACTATCCTGTATGAATTAAATATTTCCCCAACATCTGTATATGCACATGTATTTTTTCAATTTGTGGCTTGAGATATTACAACCCAGATTTGGGTATCCCTCCTTTGACATGGGTATTTGGATGTGAAACTTTTCATTTGATTCTGTAATATGTTCTTGATTTCATGAGATCTTCGTACCTTGTATGTGGCTTTCTGGAATTTGTAAACAGTTCTTCATTCATGTAACACCATTAGTAGGCATAAGCCTTGATTCACATGCTTTATTGAAATACTCTAATCTTATTTATTTTTCTTAGATACTATACTTCTTTGATGGTAGCATTTATGTGCATGTTGGAAAATTTGAAATTTTCATTTTACATGGCGAAGCCCTGTCAAAATTTTCCCATAATTCTTTCTTCTTTAGTTACAATCTGAAACATGTACTTTTTCTGCAAGTCTCTTCTCTCTCTAGAAAATTTTTTGGAGATTTGAGTTTCATTCTTCATTCATTCTACTTCATGTACCATAGGATAACGATCATTGAAATATCTGATCTTTATCTATCTTTGAAAGATTTTTTATTTTTCTTGGCTACAACCTTACTCGCACACTTAAGAAAATAGTTAGAAAATATTTAGGCTTTTTGGCCTCTTTTATGTCCATGGTTTTTATTTTCTGTCATCTTTCTCTCTCTTTACGAGTGAGTAAATCATGTATGCAATTTTGATCTTTAAGTAATCTTTATCTCTTATTGTTGAGAGATTCATATGCACGAATTAGGACAACGTAGGAATATGGATTAACCACAGGCTCTTAACTCGATAATTTTCCTCCTTTCTTCTTTTTCGTGCAATAATTGTAATGGTGAAGATGAAGATGTATCAACCAAATGAGAAGACCCAAGGCAATAATGGGCTCCCTCATACTCATATGTTTTCTCTTTCATGCATGTGTACCTCTTATTTCAATAGATGTACTTTAATTTTAAGTTACATCCCATGGATTGTGTGGGGAGCCTTTGAAATTCCTTATGAATAAAACATTAAATTCTAAAATTGAGTTGTGTATTTCTTTAAGAATTTCATCTTTCTCTCATATGGATGGTATGATGAACTAAACAACTCAGTAATATAATTGAATGTCTTAATCATGAAGGAAAGAACATTAAGAATACTTGTAACATCTAGTAATGAACTCGATTTCTGCAATCTGTAATATTGTTTGTTGTTCCAATACCTTTAATTTCATATATTTTGTAATTGGATGTCTTCATTAGGACAACTCATTTGTCCTTCATGCCCTTGTGTTCTTTTCTTTGAAGATAGTCATGAAATTATAGACTATGTGATCTGTTATGTTTTGTAACAACACACATAGCTGTAGATTTCATGTAATCATTAATTAATTTAGTAGTAACAATATTGTCTGAAAGAAACTCCCCTATCTTAGGTATATTTCACCAATGCTATCCATCGTAATGAAGTTTTGAGTTCCCCATTTTTGCATAAGTGTAAAAATAGTGAACATTTCTAGCGATCATGTGGGGAAAGTTGCACCTGCATAGCTTGTAGACCATTGCCTTTCTCTTTTCCATTGGGCATGGAGTCCAAAAATGTAACCAAAATATAACTTCCTGAAGGTCAAACCCTTCCAAAATGAACAAAAACTGGGAAAGGATCTGGTAAACCAAACCATGTGCAAAAATGCACTTACTGAATTGAAAAACATTACAATGTGCAGAAACTACAATTATTGAAGGGAAATCCTACTCTTAAAAATCATCAGTAAGATTTTCAATAATAGTGTTTGAGAAACATACCATTCACATGAATGGGAAGTTCCTCTCCATTCAGCTTCAAAAGTTGAAAAGCATTGTGTTCTTTGCGACCTGAAATCATGTAAGGACCACTCCAGATTATTTCAAACTTCGTGTGTCTTCCTAGATTTGCATGATTAACATCCCACTTTAACACAATATCTCCTTCATTGAATATTTTGAACTTGACATTCTTATCAAAAGTCTTCTTCATCTTTTTTATTCTTTTCCATGTTCAAATGAGCTTGATATCTTATCTCTTGTAACTCCATTAACTCTGCATAATGAACCTGTAATGGTTCATTCTCAAGTAGCTCCATTTGATACAGCAAATCTCATGTAGGTAACTCAACTGAAATAGGCATTCTTGCTTATTTTCCATAAACAAGCTTATATGGTGAATTTCTAACTGATCTTTTAGGTGTCACTCTATCAGCCCAAAGTGTTGAATTCAACATCAGATGCCAAGATCTTTGATTATCATTGAGTGTTCTTTTGATGATCCTTAAAATATTCTTGTTAGTACTTTCAGCTAACCCATTACCTTGAGGGTAATAATTATATGAAGAACTTAAGTAAATTCCATGGTTGACATCCCAATATGTTATCTTTACACCAAGAAATGCTAAAGCATTATCTGATATGATAGTTTTTGGAACACCAAATTTGTAAACTATACCTTCATAAAAGGATAGTATAGAAGTTTCATTAGCATATTTCAAGGCTATTGCTTCAGTCCATCATGTAAAGTAATCTGTAGCAAGACATATCCACTTGTTTCCTTGTGAAGAAGGTGGGTTTATCATGCCAATAAAATCAAGAACCCATTGCATGAAAGGTTGATAAACTAAAATAGGTTGTAAAGGCATCAAATCTAAACGTTATTTTCCAACAAAGAAAGCACATTTCTTACACTTTTTGACACATTCAAAACAATCATTGAATATGTTGGGTAAATAGTAACCAACTTTCATGATACTTTAGGTTGTGGTGCGTGCTAAAAAATGATCTCCTACAGTTCTTCATGGAATTCGATAATAATTTATGAATTTTATCATAGTTAACACATCGCAAGAAGATTCCATTTATATCTTTTTTGAACAACACACCATCAATAACGACATAAGGTACAACTTGTAAAATGAAATAACTTTTTGAATACCTTCCGGATAAATTCCAAGTTGTGGATAGTTAACTAAATCAGTCATCCACCTTGATTCTTGGACTTCTTAAGCAATATCAAGTTGATGATTCTCTGACCGCCATGACATCTGATTGTTGATACTTAACTTCAACATGTTGTTTTGAATCCTCTGATTTTGGCTCATGTTGTTTTTCCATATCAGAAATTAAGTGTTCACACAAAACTTTTCCTTGAACTATCTTAGCAACCTAGATATCAACATCATATTCCATAAATTTTGTTATCTAGCCTTCTCTTTTCTCATTCAATTCTTTATTTAACAAGAAATATTTCAAACTTGGATGAGAAACAAGAACATGAATTTTATTGTTTGAAAGCATGTACTTGAAATTATTTATCCCTCGACTACTGAAAGTACTTGTTTTTAAGAGATGTGTACCTTGCTTCGTAATCATGCAAGATCCATCCAAAGAAAGCAATTGGCTACTCAATATTTTCATCATTAACCTAAGTTACTATAGCTAAGATTGTTTCAGCTCCTACAAGTGAATACATTGTAAAGTCTTTATCAAAATTTGGATTTGCAAGAGTAGGAGCTTGAGAGATGGTTGTTTTGATTGCTTCAAACCATTCTATCCCTTCGCTGGTCCAAGAGAAAGTTTTCTCTTTCTTTAATATAGTTGTTAATGTTTTAACAAATGCTGTAAAATTTGGAAAACATTTTCGACAAAAATTTGATTTTTCCAAGAAAACTATGTAATTCCTTCTTATGATGAGGTAATTATAGATGTGATATGGCTTCGATTATGAAAGGATAAATTGATAAACCTTTCTTAGAAACAATATGACAAAGTAGTTTACCTTGATGTACTGAAAAGATAGACTTTTTGGGATTCAAAGATATTCCAAACTGCCTACACAACTGAAAAGTTTGCCTTAGATGTCTTAGATGCTCATCTGATTCTTTTTAAAATATAGTAACATCATCTAAATAAACGAGGATGCATTTATTTAACAAGCTCCAAAATCCTTGTCCATTGCACATTGAAATGTTACACCAGCATTTGAAATAGCAAAAGACATTTTTTGTAAGCATAATTACCCCACTTGGTGGTAAAAGTTATTTTGTACTATCTTCTTCTTGGATTAAAATATGATTGTATCCATTATAACCATCTAGAAGAGATAGTCTATCTGAACTAGAAACTATTCTTAAAATCTGATCCATATTTGGAAGTGGGTAGTGATCTTTTAATGAAGTTTTATTAAGATCTCTTAAATCCACACATAATCTGATTTCTGCATTCTTTTCCTAATAGGACAAGATTGGCTACCCAAATTGAATGCTTAACTAGAAAGATAATACCTGATTTAATCAAATTAGATAATTATTTCCTCATTAAAGGCTCTATTTTGGGATTTACATGCCTATGTTTCTACCTAACTAGCTTGGAATTTCACCGTAATTCAATAGTATGCTATGATAAATCGGGATAAAACTCTTCTAGGTAGTGGTATCTCAAGCGAAAACATCTTTAAATTCCTTGAAAAGGTCAATAAATGATTGATTTTCATCTAGGAACATACCTTTCCGAGAAACAACTTTTTCTCTCATCAACTAAGATCTCCTCATAATTATCAACATGTATTGACATCTCGGTTTTGTTTTTCTTAACGATCATCAATGTCAAGATGTCTTCTAATGTGACTAGACCTAGTGGCAGCTTATTGTCTTTAATCAACAATATGGTCACCATATAAGTGTTGTAATTTATCTTGATTTACTGTAGAAAATTCAGCTTCTTGCTGCAAAACCTTGCAAATTTGATCATCATTTTCAAAAACCTAGCCAATTCAAATCATTATCAGCATAGAAGGTTGCTAATTAGCTTAATATGAGGCTGAATTTTATTGTTTTCTATTTGTTCCAGCACTTCAAAACTAGCACCAAATGTTACAAGTTTTTATGGATGTTTATTTTTGTTCTAGAATGGATTGGATATTAATAGCATCAAAATATTACATTAAGTCTAAAACTCCATATCTGTAAGACTTCATTAATGGATTCTTACAAACATTAAAATTATTTACTTGATTGATAACCAAGTCAGAATCACAAAAACTCGATAGTATGCTGATACCTTTCTTTCTGACCCAAAGTAACCCATGAATTCATTCTTCATATTCAACTACATTATAAGTGCATGAAAGTTTGAGACTCAAAGATGAGAAATACCTTTTGTTTGTTGGGGAATTCAGCATCAAACCTACTCCCTTTCCTTTCTTGTTCTTAGCTCCATCAAAATGAAGCTTCCAAATCCCTTCTGCTGCATTTTCTATTTTGAGCAACAAGGGAAGTGGTGTGTTTTCTTCATAAAAACAATACACACCAAACAAATGTTCTTCAACTTATTTAAAAGAATCATAAGCATGTTTTTCATGTGTATTCTCATCCATAAACATGTCAAAAACACCATCTAATGCTGAAACATGAGTGATATCATAAAAATCAGACTGGTCTAAGGCTAAATAATTAGCTACTACATTAGAAGAGTGAGGCTCAATGTGAAATATGGCTAACGGTTCTGAATTGATAGTAACCTTGATGCCATAATGTGTAGTGAAAAATAAGGACCACTATGAAGAGAGATAACCTCCTATCTTTGTTGTGAAATCTCTAGATAAGCATATAACAAAGTAAAGAGGTAAATATATAACAGTAAAATCTTGTGGAATGGAAAAATTTGGGCAAGTATGCAATGTTACCTCTAAATTTTTGATGACACCTACTGTATTAGTTACAGTTCCATCAAGTTGTAAAGCACTCTTTTATTTTGTTTCATACTACAGACCCAATTTTTTTACAATTGTTTTTGGCTTAACTATGTTTCTTACACTTTGTTGTCCACCATGCAATTACGAACAATATGTTCTCCAATAATTATTGAAAATATAATGATGGTAGATTTTGATGTCATGAGAATTTAAAACTTTTTGAACCATCCATTTAACTTCTTTAACATGGTCTGCATCTATTATTCCAAGGACCATATCTATTTTCTGAACTCTCTTTTCTATTGTTTTAGAAGAAATTTGTAGCTTAGCAAGCTCATGAGAAAGTAAATCTTGTTGTCCTGGAATACTTAGAGTGTCCTAAATTGAGAAGTTAACATTGTGATTTTTCACTACATCAACAATGTTAAAAGAAACAATAGTTTGAGAGACGGATTCAAGTATTTTGGCATAGGCTTTAGCAAAAACTAATTCTGGTTCAACAACTTTTGATATCTGAGGTATAAATAGTCTTCTTGGATCAGGATGTAGTTGTTTTTGCTGCTCTTTACTAGCTAAAACACTTGCTCTTTTTTTTTGGAACAACAACATTACTAGATGTTTCAGACTTGTAGTCACTATTTTTCAGTGATAGTGGGCAGAACAGGCCTATTTTGTTGTTTTCAACTTTCAACAACTTTTATGTGAGCCCTGTTAGTAACTGCAATGAAATCATCCTCACTAAAAATGACTAAGTTCTGTTCATGTGCTTTTTGGACCTAAGTATCTTGCTGCCCACTCTCTATTTGAGGCATGAACAATGTCCAAGCTTGGGGTTGTGCAACAAGACTTATGTTCATAAAATCATTCGGGAAACTTGCATCTGAATGAGGTTGATTACAAGATTGACACCACTCTTATGTAGCCATATTAACTGGGACTAAAGTGTTAGATGTACTAGGAGCCTTTGGGTCAAAATTCCTTTGATGATAAGGCTACCTATAATTTTTATTTTGTTGGTAAGGAAGTCTATTTTTCTAGTTTTGCTGATAAGGGGATTGATAAGATCTGCTAGGTAATGAAAGTTTATTGTCAATTGAAGTCAGCTTGTTTCCAAAAGTCTACAAAAATTTAAACACATCATTTGATGGGGCTGCAATAACAGGTTCCACAATGGTGATAGGTTGTGGGATAGGTGCTAAATCTTCCAAAAAGGCATTGAAGGCCTTGGTGCTAATTTTTCGGCTTGAATAAGGCTATTTTTAGCTTTTATAACAATGTCATAAGCATCCGGAAGAGTATTACCTCCCATAGACTAAATCATAGTTGAAATATCATTGTTTAAAGCTCTTAGATAATAAAGGAAAGCATGGTCAACTTGAGGCTTAACACTTACTAGGATTCTTTCCCAAGTTCTAGCAAAACGAATGTTGAAACTAGACATAAATTCATGAGGAGCTCTTTTAATAGTAGACAATTGTTCTATGAGGGACAAATGATCTGAATTATCTTGGAACTGTTTCAACAATTTTTCACCTAAATCATCCCAAGTTCTTATGCTTCCAATCTCTAGATTTCTATACCATTGCAAGGCTTGTCCTTTAAAGGATGCAACTAAAAGTCTCAAAGCCACATCTTCATGAGTGATATTATGGATTGCACATATGGCTACAACATATTTGATGTGCTCTATGGGTGTAACCTAGTTTTCAAAAGTGAATGATGGCAAGCTTTCCATGGCAGCATTAGGGATATCATGATAAACTAGAATTACTAATAGGATTCCATTTGTAAAGGTTATTTTTGTCGCCAAATCACTGAACCACCCGAATGGCCTAAGAATAAATCACAAAATTCGGTGTGATTGGGACACATGGGAACACCTCTTAAGCTATGGCACTTGGGCTTGAGGTGAACCTCCGGAGAAGGCCAGATTTCTCTTCCTAAAATAAACACAACACTACTTCTAATGCAAGAAAAATGGCTAACTAGTCTTATGCTAACATTTCAAGGGAATAGGGAAAGATATTTGCAAGGAAATACAACTTATACTAGAAGTGGTGATGCACCGAGAAAGGGTGTCATTAGAAAAATTCTAGCTTGCTGATGAAGATTGATGACAATGAGGAAGAATGTCATGCATTACAAACCCACTTTTACATAGAGTACTTCACTCCTTGATAAGCACAATGACCTCAAAAAATTGCAAGATAAACCTTGGTTGCACAGTTCACCTGAAAACATGATAAAGAGGCAAGTAGAAGAAACAAAATCATGAAAGGACATACAAATGATCACAAAGCATAATTTTCATTACTTTAAGCACTTTGCACAGTGCATCATTACATCAGTGAAAAGGAACAGGCTTCCATTACAATTTTATAAGAAAGGCTTGAAAGCCTACAAATCATAGCATCTCACCTTCTAAAGAGGGGAAGCTTAGAAACATTTAACTCTTCAACTTGTGAGAACTATTAGAACACACTGGTTCGAACCCTTTGGAATGAACTTCCAATTTACATTTATAGAAGAAACTGAGAGAGAGGAGAGAAGGAGTCATAATTTTCCATTCCTAAATTGAAGGTACATGATGTATCATTTATCACATTTGGTTGAACCCCTTAAAAAGGCTCCATCATGTGCAATTAATGCCTATTGACATAGTCTTCACAATTAATTAAAATAATATTTAAATAAATAATAATAATAAATATTATTATTTAAAATATTTAAATAAAATTAATAAATAAATAAAAATTAATATTGGGCCCCATGTTGACTGGTTTGTGATGATGGATAAAACCAAAAAAAATGGTCCAACTCGGTGTTTGGCTCACCGAGAAAACTCACCGAGTTGGTCTAGAACTCCATCGTCCTTATTATCCACTTCCACATAGAGCTAACACTACTCGAGTTAAGCTTGACCCATGAATGCTCTTGCCATCACCGATCGATCTCTCTTCAAACATCACAGACTCACCTACCATGCTACACCCATCTCAACAATCTTTCTTCCGAACCCCAAACCGATGAGCTCTTTCTGAAACGAGGCTCCTTCATCACCAAAGCACAAATGATTCCCAAAATGAGCTCTTCACCTCATCCACCGATGAGTCCTCTGCCATGTCGACCGTTGAGCTCCATGAGCCTAAAGTGCCTCAACCATCACCGAGCTCTTTCCTTATTGACTAAGGCACTGAAGACCAACCGAGCTCCACGAGTTGGAGGGAATGGAGCTCAACTTTAGCAGTATTTGAACTCGCCAAGATTGATTCAAACATACTCGGGCTATCCAAAATATTTTTAATTAGCCTTTACGAGGTCTCTTTTGATACCCATATGCCGATTTGGAGTGACTTCCACGTATCTTCAATGCGATGAATCCATCGGCCACACTAGCTCTCATCTGAGCTACACTCTCCTAGACCCCCACCACCTAAAATCTCCAAATAGCTCGATCTGCTCTTTCAAAGTTCATATAAATGTTCTCCAAAAGCTTGGACTTTAAACTACACTCCATTAGAGATTACGTGTTACTCCTTTATGAGATCACCATCTACTCTGAGTTCCCTATAACATCTCACCACCAATCCGACCATCACTAAGTTCCTCCATTAGCTCGCCGCTCCACGAGCTACTTTCATCCTCTACTCGCAAACTCCATGAGTCTTCCAAAAAGCTCACTTTGACCAAAATGGTTTTACACTATCACCACCATCCCGAGTATTGAGCATCTTGTTGAGGCAACGAATCTCCAACCATCTCCAACTCCACTCCATTCACAATGAGCCACTATTCAAACGAGCACCCTGTCACTGAGACCAAAATGAGTTCCACACAAGTGCAAAAATAATGAATTCTGAGCACCCTTTTAACTTGCCAAGTTCTCCAAATTCACTGTGAGTGAGCCGGGATCCTTCGCATTGAGCTAAGAAATGACAAAATTTCCCATGAATCCTGCTCGACTTAGCTTAAACAACACGTCACTCTCGGAAATCTCCTCATGTCTACATGACTCTCCTCATTCGGCTCGAATCCATGAGATCACCATGCATTAGCTTGCATTAGTGATCACCCTGTTGATTCCATAGATCCCCAACTTCTATGAGCTCATCACTCATTGATCTCACTTGTTTGACCTAAACACGTCGAATACACACCGAGTCACTCGGTCTGGGATTTCTCCATTGATTTTCTCGATGATCAACCAACAATCCTCCACATATCCTGGTAAATGACTCACTCGATCATGCTTTAATGCCACTCGATGACCCACCCAGTGAATCTGATCCCAACTCGGACTCGTCACGACTCACCAACTATCCCCAAACTTCGAAATCTAATTTCTCCAAACCCTGAAAGACATAAACTCTGAATCCAAAAAACCTGAAACTCTGAATTTTGGAGTTTCACAGTTTCTAGCTTCAAATATATTCATCTCTCCCAACGTTTCTGACCCAAATAACTCTGAAATTCTAAAATAGAATTTCTTGAAACAAAACACCGAAAGAAAACTCTGAAAGAAAATGTAACTATACCTAGCTTGTTCTTTCGTAATATTTCGACTTCTAACATCATATCTCAAATCGCACTTGCTTCATCATGATGCCTACCCGCAACATTCTTTCAATGTTATTTTCCTCACTTTGAATAATATTATCATTCACCTAAATTATATTTCCAACAAGTCTCTCATCCAAACACCTTCCATTTATTTGGTCGAATTTCCTTTCCATCTACGTGAGTTTCTCATTGTTCCATCTTTCTAACAAAATCGCTCCTCGAAGTGATCAATAGCACTCAGATACATCCACATGCTGATGTCAATCATGGCTCACCATTCTTAATCCTTGACCAATTCCATGCCTACCACTTTAAGTAAATTTGGTTCTCTGGCTCCATTATCAATCTTGAGTTCTACCAAATCTGATATGCATTCACTCATTATCACTCCATCCTCAATGATTAATCTGAGAACAACGAGCCCCATCTTTGATGTAACAAGTTTTTCCACTACCGAGCCCATCATAATGGCTCACCTAACATGACATACTTAGGGTGCAAGTTCATAGTATTGTTTCCCACTTTACTTCTGAATGAATGCACTCACTACACCAATGAAATCCCATTGTTTGAACCTAGAATCCATGTTTTCACATGTTAAATATTCTCTGTATGTGCTAGCACTTGGCCAACACCCTTAGGCTACCTTTGAGCTCATCCATGTGAGCTCCCAACTAAATCATTGTCATGAAAATATGGTATGTTGGCACCATGTCCATCTAACTTATACTTCAGCTCGATGATTCATGTGAAGAATGCCAATCCATCACCAACGAGCTTGATTTATTTGTATACTAAACTGATCATCTCCAATGTTAAGTGACATAACCACAACTCAACTTAAATGAACAATTTTCACATTGGGTTCGATCTCGAGCTACTAACCACAAATCGAGCTTGCCTCCCAACTCATGTAGAGAATGCACTGAGATTACCTCTGAGATCAAACAGCCCGAAGATATCTTCATTATCTTCTAAAATCCCACACTGATTTTACTTCCTTCCCTGTGCATCTAGATTTCTTCATGAGAATGTGAGCTTCTTTAACGGTGAGCTCGGCCTTTGTAAAATCAATCTTGGTATATTTTGCAAGTTGGCTAAGACGTTGCTCAACCTTATTTATCACCATGAAATGTTCCCAAGGGATCACTTTCTGATTATCCCTCATGCCCATTTGGTTGATGCTCGAACTTACTGAGCCAGACATTATTTTATTACTACGACCTACATTCTACACAATCGATAAAACTGAAACTCATTTTATGTATGTAACCATCGAGCAATTAACTATTTTCTAACAAAGCCATCTCAATATCTTGTCGATGCAAAATGAAAATTTCCTAACAGGGCCAAGAAGACATCCACCTTGGCTTTTTACCAAGCTTATACACATTTTAGGATTCCAAATCATATTCTCGAGTTACTTTAATTACATACACTCCTTCAACCACCATGGACTCGCCATCACGAACTCCTTCCACATCCATCTCTACATGACTCGGATGACTTTGATATTGTTCTCATCATCGGACCGAGTTCAACTCAACTTGGTTTTGTCTCCCGAATCTTCGAAACCTCACCATGCCCGAGTTGTCTACCAACTCACCTTTTGAGTAGTGATCATCCTATCTCCTTGAGCCATCCACAAGCTTACCCAAGCTAATACAATACCCTTCTACATGATACCAAGCTCATGTGTCAAGTGTTTAGCTTAGAACCCTTGATATTATAGGGAATTGTCAATTTTTGTCTAGGAGGGTAAAAATTGACAACATTTTTGGCAACCTCTCGGGGATGATTTCTTGCTAAGCATGATTTTGGTAGCCTTAAGTCATCCATTGGGCATGGAGTCAATATTTTTCAATCTAAAACTAATTTGATCCTCTTTGATGCATCCTAAAATCCCCTTAAGCATTGTTGATCTTGGATCTCCCTTGAATGCTAAGCATGAAGTATATTAAATCTGATGAACACTTGGAAACTATGGAACACTGCATAATTTTGACTGAAAATAGATCTTTGAACCTTCCTTATCTTAAGAAACTTCCAAGAATGATACAATGTGCAAAACCACAAAAGAGTGATAATGAAAACAGATGCACACAACAACGGAAAACCATACATGCCCCAATTGGAACATGCATAATTGTGTAATGCACTTATTCTACTAAAAACAAACCTATACTACCCTACACTAACTGGAAGCATAGGTGAGCTAAACAAACCCTGCAATTGGTTGTGCAAAATAGCTTCCTTTCCTCATAATGGATTGCCATGCAAATGATGTGACAATGGGCATTGCTGAGAATGAGAGTGCAAAATTGAAACAAGCCCAATCCTCCACTTGGTTTACTAGAGAAATCAACTGGAAAGAGAAATAATTCCTCTTTTAGTCATTCTACATTTGTCTCGTAGAAACATTGCAACTGATCCTCATAATTTTGAAACTTATCCTCACACTCTGAAGTGAATGTGATTGGTTCTGGTTTCTCTTCTAGCTTCAATGAAGCCAGGTAAGCTGATAGGACATGGTGTAAACTATTGAATATTTCTTATTTTATGAACTTCAAGTTTTACACCAAAGTCTTGTTGAACACATCCTTGAATATTCATTACCTAATTTCCCTCTTGTCCCACATTTATAAAAATCGATCTTCTCGCTTTCTAAACAAAATGTACTAAAATGATGTCCTCTCCATTTCTTTTTCCTTCTTTGATAACAAGAAGTTCCTCCATGACATGCATCTACTTTGGACCATTTACAACTTCAAATGAAATTACTAGAAAGTCTTGCAAGTGTTTGAAGCACACTTGATCATATATAAGTTCCACTTTAATCGAAGGAAAGTTGTTCACAAACTCTAACCTCTTCATCCAACATGAAACCTATAATATCAAATCCTTTCAGCTACGGGTTTTGAGGAATGTTAAGGGAAGCACAACCTCCTTGGTTTTCTTCCACCATCACTTTTCCATCAAATAAGTCGACTTCACAATTGAAAGTAAAAAATCTTGATAATATCATCTTCTCCCAAAATCTTCAAAGTTGACTTAGTTCCTCCCACATGCCCCTTTCCTTCTTCATTCAATGAATTTGGTAGATGATCCAAGTCTTCCAATTCCAGGGGATAACATGAAACTACATGTGCTCAAGAAATGGGTATTTATAGAGGCTCTTCTGCATCCAAATTCTCCTCCAAATCGATGAAAAATTTTCTTCTTTGTTCTCCAAAATGGCAAAGGGTTCAACCTCCCTAATGATGTTTCCACTATTATTAGTTCTCTCTGCATGACCTTGCTTGTATTCAAACATAAAATTTTCAAGATCAAATTCATCTATGAAAAAATAGTATTGAAAAGATGAAGGGGAAGAATCTAAAACCTCTTGCATGGTACAATCTACATTTGAAACTTTTGAATCTACCATGGAAAGAATCTTGCTAGGATCAGATATTGCATTCAATGATGATGTTAGAAATTTGCTACAATGCTCCATAAGTGCAGCAAGTTCTTGACATGCATGATAAGTACGATCATTGCACTCATTAGAATCAACTTGTACACTTTAAATTATTTCTGTTTAGCTTGCACATTTTCTCATGTTGCTAAGTTTTACACCTTTGGTAATTCAAACTCCTCTGATGGAATTGAGCCAACATGAATACTACATTCTAAACAAATAGACTACTGGTCCTCTTTGTTCAACTCTAGATTTTTTTGGTACAAAACTAGTTTGTCTTGCTTATTCTTGAGCTTCAACTTCTGTAGAAGGTTCAGTCAGGAACAAATTTTGCTTGATGTTAAGTTTTTAAGCCCATTCCTTCAGATTATCTACATGCTCTCCTTTTCTATTCTCTTCGACCATATACTCCTCCGTTTTTCTCATTTCTTGATAATGCTCCTCCAAAAATTGATTTAGGAATATAAGAGGAGGGTGGGTAAGGATTTAACTTATTCCCTCACTATTTGAGAAAGAGATTCATTCTCTTATCTTGATGGCTCTTATAGAAAAGAGGAAACTTTAGAAGAATGAGGCATGGAAGATTCATGATGGAAAGGAGGAATATATGATGAAGTTATGGATTCCACTTCAGGGGTAGTAACTTGAAGGTTAGGACTATGGGGTTCAAGTTCCAACTGCATGGATGGAAACATGGGAAGAGGGTTGTAAGGTGGTAATGTAGGGACCTCCTATTGATAGGATTGACTAACATTACATTCATGAATGTCTCTTTTCTTGATCCATTCTCCAACTTGAATCATCATATTGATTATGAATTGAAGCTTTTGTTGAGGGCTAAGCTCACATGGTATAGGGCCAGTCCATGGGTATGGAATTCTAAAGCCAATCTGGGCTGCCTTTGTCATTTAATTGATCCTTATTTGCATCATGTTATACTCTAACTCACAAACCTTCTTCTGCAAGTGATATTATTTAGGTGTAAAATAGATTCCATAATCTGCATTCCATTTTTCTTCGGTATCCCCTGGCACCGGTGGATAACCAAATTGATCTGCGTCTTGCTCATGTGGACATGCCTACTCAAAATGATACTCATCATGAAATTGGTTTGGAGGTGGACTGTAATAGCTTGAAGATGGAAAGTGCTACTGTTGGAAGTAGGAATCCCACTGTGGAAATGAAGCCATGATTCTAACACTTTGTAAATGGGAGAAAATGGAAATATATGGAAGAAGAACTAGATAGAAAATGGGTAAAATGAAGGTCTTCAACACAGATAGTAGCGTACTTAGACCAATGGAGTCACCAGTTGTGCTTGGGTATACCTCCCAAGGTTAAAATTTCACTAAGAGAACAACAACTTAATGAAATGAAGTGAACACAATATGCACACCTATGAAATATGTGCCTCTTGTCCCATCGGGCATGCCAAAAAATGTTGTCGCCAAATCACTACACCCCCTAAATGGCTTGAGAATGAACAACAAAATTCAGTGTGATTGGGACACATGGGATCACCTCTCAAGCTGTGGGACTTGGGTTCGAGGTGAACCTCCGGAGAAGGCTGGATTCCTCTTCCTAAACTAAACACAACACTACTTTTAATGCAAGAAAAATGGCTAACTAGTCTTATGCTAACATTTCATGGGGTTAGGGAAAGATATTTTCAAGGAAATACAACCTATACTTGAAGTGGTGATGCACCGAGAAAGGGTGTCGCTAGACAAAATTCCGGCTTCTCGATGAAGAGAGATGACCATGAGGAAGAATGACATGAATTACAAAGTCACTTTTACATACAATACTTCAATCTTGTATAAGCACAATGACCTCCCAAACTTGCAAGAGAAACCTTGGTTGCACAGTTCACCTGAAAACATGACGGAGAGACAAGTAGAAGCAAAAAAATCATGAAAAGGACATATAAATGATCAAAAAGCATAATTTTCTTTACTTTAAGGACTTTGCACAGAACATCATTACATCAGTGAAAAGGGAGAGGCTTCCATTACAATTTTAGAAGAAAGGCTTGAAAATCCTACAAATCACAACATCTCAGCTTGTAAAGAAAGGGAAGCTTATAAATGTTTAACACTTCCACTAGTGAGACCTGTTGGAACCCACTGGTTGGAACCCTTTTGAATGAACTTCGAATTTACATTTATAGAAGAAAATGAGAGAGAGGAGAGAAGGAGTCATAATTTATCCTTCCTAAATTGAAGGTACATGATGTATCATTTATCACATTCGGTTGAACCACCTAAAAAGGCTCCATCATGTGCAATTAGTGCTGTTGACATAGTCTTCACAATTAATTAAAATAATATTTAAATAAAATATTTACATAATAATAATAAATATTATTATTTAAAATATTTAAATAAAAATATTAAATTAATAAAAAATAATATTAGGCCCCCTGTTTACCAGTTTGTGATAATGGGAAAAACCAAAAAAATGGCATAGCTCGGTGGTTAGCTCATCGAGCTAACTCACAAAGTTGGTCATGAACTCCATCGTCCCTTCTTGTCCACTACCGCACCGAGATGACGCTATTTTAGTTGAGCTAAATCCATGAATCCTCTTGCCATCGCTGACCAAGCTCCTTTAAACAACATAGACTCACCTACCGAGCTATGCCCATCTCTACAATCTTTCCGCCAAACCCCAAACCGATGAGCTCTTTCTGAAACAAGGTTCCTTCATTGGTCGATGCGACGCAACTAAGTCCCCAAAATGAGCTCTTCAACATGTCCACCGATGAGTCCTCTTAAGTCAGTCAACCATTGAGGTCCATGAGCCCAAAGTGCCTCCACCGTCACTGAGATTTTTCCTTATTAGCCGAGGCACCAAGGACCAACTGAGCTCCACGAGTTGGAGGGAATGGAGCTCAACTTTAACACTGTTTAAACTCACCAAGCTCGATTCCATCATACCTGGCTATTCAAACTATCTCAAATTACTCTTTATGAGCTTGATCGAAGCTTCTTTTGATACCCATCTATCGATTTTACATGAATTCCATATATCTCCAACACGAAGAATCCATCAGCTAGACTAGCTCTCATCCAAGCTACACTCTCCTAGACCCCCACTACTTAAAATATCCAAAAGCTCAATCTGATCCATTGAATTTCAGATGCATGTTCTACAAAAGCTTGGAATTTCAATTATGCTCCATCTCGAGATTATGTGTTGCTCCTTTATGAGCTCTCCATATACTCTAAGTTCCCACAAACATCTCACCATCAATGTAACCATGGTGAGTTCCTCCATTAGCTTGCCGCTCCATGATCTACTTTCCTCCTCTACTCCATGAACTCCACGAGTCTTCCTGCAAGCTAACTACAACCAAAATGGTTTTACACCGCTACGACCACCCTAAGTACCGAGCATCTTGCCGAGGCAAAAAAGCTCCAACCATCTCTAACTCTACTCCATTCACGATGAGCTGCTATTCAAAAGAGCTCCCTGTCTTTGAGACCAAAAGGAGTTCCACACTGGTGTGACCAAAACAAATTCTGAGCACCCTTTTCACTTTCAAAGTTTTGTGAATTCACCATAATCGAGCCTAGCTCCTTTGCATTGAGATGAGAAATGAAACATTTTGCCGCGAATCCTACTCGACTTGGCTTAAATGGTGCATCACTCTCGGCAATGTCCTCATATCTATATGGATCTCCACCTTTGGCTCAATTCCATGAGATAACCATACATTGGCTTACATTTTTGAGCACCTTGTTGATTCTATAGATCCCCAAGTTCTACGAGCTCATCACTCACTGATCTCACTTGTTTGACCTAACCACATAGAATACACACCAAGTCACTCGGTCTAGGATTTCTACATTGATTTTCTCAGTGATCAACCAAAAATTGTCCATATATCATGGTGAATGACTCACTTGATCATGCTTTAATGCCACTTATGACCCTCCTGGTGAATCGTAACCCAACTCTGTCTCATCACGACTCGCCAACTATCCCCGAACTCCAAACTCCAATTTATTCAAACCTCAAAAGACATAAACTATGAATACCGAAAACCCAAAATTTCGGAGTTTCAAAGTTTCAGGCTTCAGAGATATTCATCTCTCCCAATGTTTCTGACCCAAAAAAATCCAAAATTTTGAAACAGAATTTCTTGAAACATAACTCCGAAAGAAAAATCTGAAATAAAATGTCAAATGTGCCTAGCTCTTTCTCTGCAATATTCTGAACTCTAAGATCAAATCTCAAACTACACTTTCTTCATCGTGATGCCTACCTACAACATTATGTCGATGTTATTTTCCTCGCTGAATAGTATGATCTTTCACCTAAATTATATTTCTAACGAGTCTCTCATCCGAACACCTTCCATTAATTTGGTCAAATTTCCATTCCATCTGCGAGAGTTTCTCGTTGTTCCATGTTTTTGACAAAACTACCTCCCAAATCCATCCATAGCTCTCAAATACATCTACACTAATTTCAATCCTAGATGACCATTCTTTATCCTTGACCGATTTCATGCCTACCAGCTTTAGGTAAAGTCGGTTCTCCGGCTCCATTATCAATCTCGAGTTCTACCAAATCCTAATATGCATTCCCTCATTATCACTCCATCTTGAATGATTAATCGAGCACAACGAGCCCCATATTTTACGAAACAATGTTTTCCACTACTGAGCCTATTGTTATGGCTCACCTAACACAACATACTCAAGGTTCAAGTTCGTAGTCTATTTCCGACTTTACATCTGAATGAATGCACTCACTACACCACCAAAATCCAAATGTTCGAACCTGGAATCCATGTTTTTATGTGTAAACTATTCCTTGTATGTGCTATCACTCGATGAACACCCTTAGGCTACTTTTGAGCTCATACACGCGAATTCCCAACTAAATCATTGTCATGAAAATATGGTTTATTGGCACTATGTCCATGTAACTTATACTTCAGCTCCACGATTCATGTGAACCATGCAAATCCATCACCAACAAGCTCAATTTATTTCTGTACTAAACCGATCATCTCTAATGTCAAGTGACATAACCATAACTCATCCTATTTGAATGATTTGCACATTGGGATCGATCTCGAGATACTCACTACAAATCAAGCTTGCCTCCCAACTCATGTCGAGCATACACAAAGCTTACCTCTAAGATTATGCAGCTGAGATCACTTCACTATCTCCTAAATTCCCACACTGAGTTTACTTCCTTCCCTGAGCATCCAAATTTCTTCATGAGAACATGAGTTACTTTCACGGTGAGCTCGGCCTTTGTAAACTCAATCTCATATCTTCAATGAGCTGGCTTAGACATTTCTTGACCTTATTTATCACCATGAAATGTTCCCAAGGGCTCACTATCTATTATCCCTCATTCCCATTTGGATTGTGCTCGAACTTACTTGAGTTAGCCATTTTTCTTGCATTAGAAGTAGTATTGTCTTTAGTTTAGGAAGAGGAATCCGGCCTTCTCCGGAGGTTCACCTTAATCCCAAGTCCCACATCTTGAGAGGTGATCCCATGTGTCCCAATCACACTAGATGTCGTGATTCATTCTCGAAGCCATTCGAGGGTGCGGTGATTTGGCAACAACAATTAAAAATTCCTAGGTGCTTGAATAGCCATTGGAAAATTTGTATATGAATAGAGAAATTTATACGTGGTGAAGGAATATTAGGAGGAGGGTTTTCAAAACCAACCCTTTTATAAGGTAAAGTATTACTAACTCTTCTCCTTCTTGCAAAATACAAAGGTAAAGAAATAAACTTAGAATGAATTCCTCTTACTGATGATCTTGTAGTCACTTTAGGCATGGAACATGCTGCAATGCTGGTCAAAAATCAGTTTAACAAAGTCACCAAAAAGATATTTAAATAATTAGAATAAATTGTTGCAGATGGCTGTCCTAAAAGTAACTCTTGATTTGTTGTAGATTTGTTTTAGATATTTGTAACTTGCATGCAGATCTGATTCATTCTCCCACCAAGCATGCCAAAACTTGTTATCTCTTGAAAGTGCACCCTATAGAGAAATGGCTGCAGGTATTATAAGATTTTCAAATTTTATCTATCTTTCATAGACACAATGGAAACAACTTAGCTCTGTGGTATACCTATTTTGAGGTGAGTCTTCAGTATCAAGTCGGTTCCTTATTAATGTATCCTAAATTGATTTTCTGGGGTTAAGGGTAAAAGATGGTTGTAAAATAATTAAAACTAAGGTGATACACCAAATTTTTATGAAGGATTTGACTAAGTATATGAACAATTGATATGGGAAGAATTATTGATGCACGAGCTAACAGTTTTCTATAGAATATTAAGGGAAAACACTTTGATGTATTGAGGGAAGGTATCACAGAAATAATGCTAAGTTAAACATGCACATTAATATCTTAAATAAATTACTAAATTTGCAATAGGGTAAGATGATTAATCAGGGAACTCACATTCAAAAGAGTAATGGAACATACACAAGATTGAAAATAATTAGAAAGGTAGAAAATACATCACATTCAGAAGGAAAAACTTGCAAACCTGCTTTAAGCACTCTGTATCTAAAAGGTCCTCCCAGTATTCTTTGCCAAAGCACACAATATATAGAAAAATTATTTCCCACCCTTCCTAAAAATAGGCAAAAATTGTACTCACCCATACATCCTATTTTTATCCTTTATCTATTAATAAATAAAGGAATAAAATAGAACATGCAAATACAAAGAGGCATTAATAGCCATTGGTTACAACTCAGTCAACTGCAGTCGACTGTTCTATTTTTAAGAAAAGCAAGGATGATAATTTGCTAAAAATAAGTTTTTCTTGATGAGCAAGTATTTTCTCTGTGCATGCAAATTTTTCTTCTTGTTGATCTGTCTATGCAAACATATGCAACTTTATCCATTTATAGTGATAATATTAGCACTTTCTAACCATGGTTGAATTTGGTGAACTCGGGACTTGAATTAAGGTGCAAAAGTATTGCAAACTTAATTGGTTTTGGTTTTCAAAATATAGGGCTCCATTGAGCTAGTGAAGCTCTGTTAATTTATCCTCTGGCCACCATTATTGATTTGTTCAAGTTTGACTGAAGGTTCTGTGCAAGCCCTTTTAAGAGATTCTACCATTGTTGATCACTTGAGCTTAAAACTATGGTATTTCTCTTATGTGAGAAGTTCTAGAGCTCGAACAACTTGTATTATAGTTGTTAATTACACTTCAAAACCAAACTGGTGAGTTTTACTCCATCCCGAGTTTCTACGTAAAAATCTTAGTAGATCTATAAAAGATCAAAATCATTATTTTGTCTTTAATGGATACCTGAAAATCTTCCCTTTTGCTTCTGAGTGATTTTTGCATTTTAAAATATTTAGCCCACCCATCCACTTTTAATTTGGTCCTTACACATGTATTTATCTAGTTTCAGCCAGATCGTGGCTTATTTTTATAATTTTGCTACTATTTTCAAAAAGGGTTCAAAATTTTAAAATGCCCCGAGGCTAGCCTCCCTGATTTTATGGCTTGAGAGGAGTTGCGTGTGAATTAGTCACTTTTCTCCTTTTAAAAAAAAACTCAAAGTCTTAAAGGATTTGGATGCTCTGCTTCTCCAAGCCCGACTTATTGAATATGTGGCTTTGCTTGGTCCTTAGCGAGGCCATGGGTCACTTTATTACTTTTCTCCCTTTTTAACAAAAAAGGTTCAAAGTTTCAGAGACACCTAACAATCTTCTTTTCACTTTACTCAATTGATGCTTTGACTTTCGCCATTCTTTGACTCTTGTCGGCGGAGTTTCGGGAAAATTTATAACTTTAATTATTTTGCAAAAGAATTCAAATTCTTAAAGGCACAAAATACTCTAACGACTTTAGCATATTTGTAGTAAAATAGGCTACGTGTACTCCTTTGGGCCTGCGAGGAACTTAATCACTTTTAATCATTTTTCCAAAAGAGATCAAATTCTCAAAGGATCCCACGATCCATATTTATGATTAAAATTAGCCAAGTATATTTTGCGGGCCTCTGGGTTACTTTATAACTTTACTTCCCTTTGCCATAATGTTTCAAAAGTGCAAAAAGGGTCCACTGTGATGCATCCAATAATATTTTTTTCGGCCTGTGGAGAACTTTATCAATTTTTCAAATTAATGAAAAGGGATAAGTTAGCCAAAAAGACCCGACATTTCACCCAGTTACTTAACTCGGGTTGAGTTTGCATTGATTTTGGTGATCAAGTTATGAGCATTGATCTTTTACTTTTGATTCGTGGTCATTGATCCTTTGATCATTAACCCAGAGTGAATTAGGTTACTTTGGATGTTAACGAGAAAAACACTCAAAACCCTAATCTTTCACATTTTCATTCTTGAGCTCTAGTCGAGCTAAATGAACTCTATAAAAAAATTTAATGACCACCATTGATGAAGCTTTTGAGGTTGATCTTGTTCCATTTTGAATTACTTGGAGCATTATGTTATATTCTGAGTTGTTATATATCGTGCGGCCATTCTTTTCTGCTCTGTGCAAGCTCAGATTTGGAATTCTATGTTATTAAAGGCCACCATTTTAATCGTTTCAAGTTCTAGATCTGGCCTATACTGTAATATTTGGTTGATTTACCAGTTGCATTGTTTTGATTTCATATCTTCTTTAAAATATTTTTCTTTTCCCTTGACCATTGTCATTGAAGTCTGTGAGCTCATTCCTTCTATGAAAATGATTACATGTTCTCTCTCGGTATTTGTATCATCGTTATTTTTTGAACAAGGTGGTTGCATGACTTTGCATTCCTTTAATCTCCAAACTTTATATTGATCATCCAGAGATCTACAAGGTTTTCTTTATTTTTGATATCTCTTCCTGGTGTCGTCTCTTATCTGTTAATATTCTTTCTACCGATCTCGGTTTATTATTTATGAGCAATATTAAGGCTCGCCCTTCTAATTGGTCACCATTATTGATCACTTTTAAGCTCGGGATCAGTATCTCTTAAGCACTATTGTTACTCTGTCTTTACTATTTCAACCTTGAAACACTTATAATCATTTTTCCTTTGCATTTTTAATGTGATTTCTGGAACAACATTGATCTCTGAGTTGAAAACCCCTATCACTGGTTCTCCCTTTTGGCTCTGAATTTGATGAGGGTTTTCTCTACTTCAATTTTAACCAGTGAGTTCTTGATCCTTACTCTAATTTCTCAAAACCCATTGATGGTTTTTTAGATCAAATCCAGGATATGCATTTTCTTCCTTAGATTTGTAACTTTATTTGTTCCTTTGAGTTGTATTGCAAAAAATCTATATATGGACTTTTAACTATCCTATATGAATGAACTATTTCCCCAACATCTGTATCTGTACATGTATTTTTTCAATTTTTGGCTTGAGATATTACAACCCAAATTTGGGTATCCTCCTTTGACATGGGTATTTGGATGTGAAACTTTTCATTTGATTACGTAATTTGTTCTTCATTTCATGAGATCTTTGTACCTTTTATGTGGATTTCTTGAATTTGTAAACAAATATTCATTCATGTAACACCATTAGCAGGCATAAGCCTTTATTCATATGTTTTATTGAAATACTATAATCTTATTTCTTTTGCTTAGATAATATACTTCTTTGATGGTAGCATTTTTGTGCATGTTGGAAAATTTGAAATGTTTATTTTACATGGCGAAGCCCTGTCAAAATTTTCCCAGAATTCTTTCTTCTTTAGTTGCAATATGAAACATGTACTTTGTCCGCAAGTCTCTTCTCTTTCTAGAAAAGTTGTTGAACTTTGAGTTAAATTCTTCATTCATTCTGCTTCATGTACCATAGTATAGAAGTCAATAAATTATGCAATCTTTATCTATACTTAAAGACTTGATTTATTTTTCTTGGTTACAACCTCTACCTATATTTAGGATTTTTGTCCTCTCTTATGTCCATGGTTTTCTTTTCTCTTCTCTTTCTCTTATTTTTGAGTGAGTAAATCATGTATGCAGTTTTGATCTTTAAGTAATCTATATCTCATGTTGTTGAGAGATTCATATGCACGAATTAGGAAAATGTAGGAATATGGATTAACCCTGAGCTCTTAACTGATAATTTTCCTCTTTTCTTCTTTTCAGGTACAATACTTCCAATGGTTAAGATGAAGAGAGAATAAGCTGAAGATGAAGATTTATCAACCAAAGGAGAAGACCCAAGGAAATGATGGGTTCCCTCATACTCCTATATTTTCTCTTTCATGCATGTTTCCCTTTTATTTCAGTAGCTATACTTTACTTTTTAGTTACATCCCATAGCTTGTGTGGGAGCATTTGAAATTCCTTATAAATAAAACATTGAATTCTAAAATTGAGTTGTATATTTCTGTCTGCATTTCAGCTTTCTGTATGGATTGTATGATGAACTAAAAAAATCGGTAATATAATTGAATGTCTTAATCATGAAGAAAAGACCATTAATAATACTTGTAACATCCATAAATAAACTCTGATTTCTACATTATGAAATTATGTTTGTTGTTCCAAGACTTAGCATTTCATCTATTCTACAAATAGATGTCTTCATCAAGACAACACAGCTGTCCTTTGGGCCCTTATGTTCTTTTGCTGAAGATAGTCATGAAATTACAGACTACGTGATCTGTTATGTTTTGTAATAGCACACATAGTTGTAGATTTCATGTAATCATTAATTAATTCAGCAGTAAAAATATTTTCGAAAGAAACTCCCCTAGCTTAGGTATATTTCACAAATGCTATCCATCGTAATGAAGTTTCAAGTTGCCCATTTTTGCACAAGTGAAAAAATTGTCAACAGGACCTTCGACCTCGAGGTCAACTTGAAACTTCTTACAAAATTAACAAAAATGTTAAATTTATAAAAGGAATCTGCCATGCCGCATCCAATCAAATATGTCCACGTATCCTTGGATGCTGGGAAAGAATTTGACAAGGAAAACATGACGGGAAATAAAATGCAAGGGAAACTCCGCCATTAATGCCTAAATTATAATTTCTCCTCATGGAAAGAAGAAATGTGAACAATAACATGATCTATGCGATCTACAACCATAGGAAAGGATTGAAAATTTCATTCGAATGGAGGAAACAAATTTTAAAGCATCAAGACGAGAAGAAAGAAATTTTAAACCATGTAGACTGGAGAATCTTGAACAAGGAGGGGAGATTAAAAAACCGAGTACCAAAACTTCAAAGCATAAATTTTGCAATCTCTCCAGACTCCTTACTCTATTTTAAACGTTCTTCAATGGCACCAACTCAAAAAATTCAAAATTTGACTTCAAAATGAGGGGAATTTTGAGGGCGACAACAGATGGCTCTTTCTGGGGATGACTTGGCTTGGACAGAGGAATGAGGAAAGATCAAGAACCATAGAAAACTTCTGGGAAAGTAGACCAATGCCTTATCCATTGGGAAAATAGTGTCAAAAGTGAAGAAATATAGAAGACAACAAACAGAAGGGAAACAAACCAAAAAGGAAAAACCAAAAACAAAACACCATTTATACAAAAGGACTACCAAATCCCCTAGGACTTGAACAACTTCAATTATTTCCCACTATAAGGAAGTGGTAGAGAATATCCATCCATGTAATCTAAGTAGAAGGAGTTTTCTCTAGCAAAGTGTCTGATTTTAAAAGGACCAAGCCAAAGAGAATCAAACATACCATGGCTTCGTCAAGGTTCATGCCTTTTGTCCCATAGCAAAACAATGTATCCCACTTGTAAATATCTGGGTATAGATTTCTTTTGAAACATATACTTCACCTTTAGCTAATGAGCTGAGATTCTATCAAAAAATTGCATTTTTTCTTCATCCAGCTTTTGGAGATACATGATCCTATTGTCCAAATAATTGTTGAATCTTGAGTCCTCAATAGCCTTCATTAAGTGCAAGGCTGGTAATTCCACTGTTATTCTTGGTAGTTGAGATTCAACAAAGATACACCACCGAAATGGAGACATCCCAATTTCTCTTTTAGGTGTAATTTTATCTTCCCAGAGAGCATCATAGAGCTTCTTGTGCTAATTCCTTTGAGAGTCATTGGCAAGCTTCCAAACAATGGTTACTAGATTCTTATTTGTTGATTCTGATTGTCCATTCCCTTGAGGATAACAATCTAAAGAATGAGCAAGGGAGATTCCATAACCATAGTATAAATCCATCATCTAAGAAGAAGAAAAATTAGAAGCAGTATCAGTTACAATCTTGTTTGGTACCCCAAACCTTATCAAGATGCTCTCCTTGATGAAATTACACACCACCTCAAAAGTCATGCTTTTGAATGGAATGGCCTCTACTAGATTTGTGAATTAATCTGTAGTAGTCAGCACATGATTTTTTCCAGCACTATAAGGTGGGTTAAGAGTTCCAATGAAATCCAATCCCCATTGTTGAGAAGGCTCATCAATCACTACTGGTTTGAGTGGTAAAGAAGCCAACTTAGGTCTCCCAACAAAATTTTGACATGCTTCACACTTTCCTACCCATTTTGATGCATCTCTAAACAATGTACACCATTAGTACCCTACACAAAGGATTTTATGAGCACTGACAACATAAGAAAATTTCCTCCACAAGCTTGATCATGAAAATTTGAAAACAACTTCTTTTGATGTTCTTTATCCACACACTTCAGGAATCTTCCATCTATGCCTCTTTTGAATAAAGCATTTTCCCATAATACATATTCTGAAACCTCAGCTTGATAGCTCTATTTTCTTTGGCACTCAAGTGGGATGGACATTATCCATAGGTAATAAAATGTGCAATATCATCATACCACTTATCTGTTAAATTGAGGAATATGACAACATGAACATCAACTACTTCAGTGGAAGATTCTTCAAGAACTCCCTCAACAATAAGTTGACACAAGCCTTTACCCCAGGCTAGCTTGGTTGGCTTGATATCAAGGTCATATTCTTTGACCTTTCCTACCCAATTTCCCCTCTTAGTTCCAAACTCCTATTCTGTAATAATAGAATTGATGTTTTTATCAAGTACAAGCACAACAAAGTGAGAATTAAGAATATAAAATCTAAAATGCTTGACAGCTTTCACCATTGCAAAAGCATGTTTTTCATCATATTATATTTCAATTCCTTAGCTTTGAGAACATAGCTCATGAAGGAAATTGGAAGTTCATGATCCTAATAATTCTTCTAATTTAAAACAACAACTAAGTTACTCTCTTTAACATAGCAATAGATGAGAAAATCCTCACTTTGAAATCGGGGCATGCTAAGATGCGACTCTTTGCAATGGCTTTCTTTATACCCTCAAAAGATTCTTTACCTTTAGAATTCCAACCAAATATTTTCTTTCCTTTCATCATCTCAGCAATTCTCATAGTCAGCTCTACAAAATCTTGAATGAATATCCTTAGGAAATTGATATTCCCAAAGAAAGAGTGCACACCCTTTTTCCTTATGGGGAGAGGAATCTCTGGATTTCTTGGACTCTTTACGGATCTATATTGATTCCTTCCTTAGAAACTATATGCCCCAATAACTTAGCTTCAGAATACGAAGACAACATTCTTAGGAATGAGAGAAAATCCATGTTCTCTCGCATTTACGTAGGATTATTTCAAGGTGATGAAAGTGATCTGATCTTGTTTTTGAAAATAAGTTCAAATAATAAAGATACAAAACAATGCATTTTCCCTTTATACTTCCAAAATCTAAATCTATTTCCCTTTGAGGAGTAGTTAAAGCAATTTTGTGCTGATCTCGGAGTACTAACTTCCACTTGATTGTACCCAGAGAATCCATCTAACATAGACAACATTCCAGATCCTGAGACAACTTGAAAAACTTGATCCATCATGGGGAGAGGATAGTTATATTTCAGGGAGGTTTGATTTAAATTCTAGAAATCCACACAGATGTGGATCTCCATTTTTCTTCCTCATAGACACAATGTTGGCAATCCATGTTGAATGGTGTATAGGGAAGATAATCTTTGTCTTCAATAGCTTATGAATCTCCTGATAAATTGTATCAACAACCTTAGGATTGTATTTCCTTTTCTTCATCTTGAAAGGTTTGATCCCAGGTTTCAAAGGCATATAGTGTTGTATCTCCTTTGGCTGAAAATCCTTGAGATAATAATATGAATAGGTAAGAACATCAGCATAATTTTTCAACAGTCCTTCTACCTTCCTTCTTTCTTCTTGAGTGTAGCATTTCCCAATATTCACAATATTGGGTTCATCATTGCTTCCAATATTGACCTTCTCATACTCAACAGATTGTTGAGTCCCTTGAGAAGCTTTAGATTTGGTGGACCTATCATGCTTATCAAACAGATCTTCTAAGCTCACCATCCCTTTGGGAATATTGTTGCCTTTCAACTTGATACAACCATATTGATCCATTTCTTCCTTGATATCATCCTCATTAGATGGCACATACTCTCTAGGTAGAGCTTCACTTCCTTCAAAATATAACTGATCAAAGTTATCCTTAAGCTCCAAGAAAGAGAGCAAGTGTTGATAATCATTGAAAACCTGCCATTTGCTTGCATTATCTGGTACACTAGGCCTATGCATAATTTCAATGGTAGATTTCTATTGAGAGAAATATGAATGAGGAATCAATAGAGATCCCGAGATAGCTAGAAAATAAGCTCTAGTATTTTTATCTCTTGGCACAACTTCAATTGAGAAAGCATCAAGAAATTCAATGGAATCCCAAACAATATTCCTATAATGTTTCAATCTTCTATTCTTGACCTGGTACATATCTCATTACCTTCATAATCAACTCTACATAACCACGAGAAAAAATATTCTTCACTCCCATTCCTTTTTCTAAATTCAACCACAGGATGAGAGCCTCATATTCAGCTGTATTATTTGTATTTTCAAAATGAATCTTAAAATAAGAAGGATGAATATTCCCCTCAGAGAGATCAACACCACACCAGCTCCAGAACAATCTGAAGAGAACCTATCATCAAAATCCAAATTGCAAATGCCATTGGGATCATGAATCACTTCCTTAGGAAGTTTTACCTCATCCTTTGACATGATCATGTAGTTACCATGCCCTATGTACTCATAGAGTATTTGTTCTTTTGGATCATCAATCTTTTGCACAATATACTCATTTTTCTTCTCTGGTAGTAGCTTCTTTATCTTTCCATTGACTAGGATCAAAGCATGTAACCAATAAATCTTAATTTCACCTCCTACCTCCTTAAAAAAACTCCTACTCAACAACATGCCATATGAGGGAGGAATATTAGCAACCAAAATAGTGGTTGTAACCCTTTTCTCTAGAAAATCAGTGAAGGCTACTAGTGCTTATTTAATTCTCCCAACCAAAGGAACTTCTCTACTCTCCATGGAATAGCAGGAACCAAAGGTACGTGTTAGAATCATGACCAAATCATGAGCTAATTTTATAGGCATTACATTATTTGATGCTCCTATGTCTATGATACAATTTCTTAGTTTATGATCAGCTATGAGGAGAGTCAAATAGAATGGTTTAATTTTCTCATTAGGGAAGTGAATGCATACACAAGACTTGGTTGAGGAGAGGAATATGGAGTGGTAAAAATACCTTTAGAAGTATTGGATGAGGCTTTGGATTTTGAATTTACAAAGTTCACCATTTTAGAAAAAGCCTTTGGATGAGTCTAGTAAAAATCTACCTCTAAGATTTGGATTTTGGTCTTTTTGAGGTGATCAATGATATCAAAAGATCCAGAGGTGGATGGGGCATCATTAATAGGAACTTGAGAAACTTTAGGCTTATCATCTTTAGGAATTGAAGGACAAGAAGATTTGGAAACAAAAGTAGAAGGAGAAGGATTAGCATTACTTACCTTCTGTGTGGAGGCAGTGGGAACATGGGCTCCTCTCTATGCAACTAATGGAATAGTTATAGGATATTCCTTGGATTTTTTAATAGAATGCATCACTTTTTCTTTTCTTTTTGTTTTCTCTTGAGTCATAACAACATATGACTAGCTATTCATATCTTCCACTCTTTCATCATATTCATCTTCATTATCCATTCCTTCGGTGGCGAGTAAATGAACTCTAGATCCATCAAGCTCCTACAGTTCTTCATCAGCCTCTTCTTCTTGTTATTCATATTCTTCATCAAACTCCTAATTGTCGGGCTCTTTAACTTCGCAAGTTGCATTGACTGCGACCTTGATGGGTGGGCCTTCAATATCAAGTTTAGTCTACGGGAAGGAGGTAACCGGTTCCTCGGCTGAAAATTATTTCTTGGAATATATTGGTCAGGAGACTATGTTGAGCTAATTACTTTTTAATGGCAATGAGATCTTTTTCCAAATTCTACAATAAGCGATCCGAGTTGGCTCGGGAGAGGAAGAAGAAGATGTTTTAGATTTGGAAGGTTCTCTTCTGAATTTACCAGACATGAAAGGTCATCCTTAACACTAATATCCAATTTCGATCGGCATCCAGTTTGCGAGGTTAAGCCTCCTTAGTGCATAACTTACTTCAAGTAATTGATCATTGAGGAAGAAGCACTTTTGGATTTGATCAACAAGATGGGTGTTCTATAGAATTTTATGAATCATCTTGTTTAACTTAGCCACAAACTCCCTCATGGGTTCATGTGGTTCCTTTTTGATATGATATATTTGAGAGAAGAGAGCATGAACATATTCAATAGGTTTGAAACATTGTTCAAACTCAGTTGTAAGGGTGGCCCAATAAGTAATGGACCCAACAGGAAGATGATGGAACCAATCAATAGCATAGTCGTGTAATGTTTCCACAAAGAGCCTTATAGAGACATCTTCATGTTCAATCCCAAGAATCCCACATACAATATAAAAGGATAAAATGTGTTAATGCTGGTGTACTTTCCCATCTCCCCTTAATTTAGGAAAAAAATTCCTATTACTCATGGGTAACTCATGCAATGGCTGAGGAAGAGAAAGAGGCCCAATCCATTGTCCCAAAGGCAAAGGTGTTGTGATTTTGGGGAAGATTGTTTGAAGAGGAACTGAAACACCACTAAGAATTAGAGCATGAAGATTAGTAATGATTTGTTCTGGAGGAATGCTATTCTTGTATTTTTTGTCTTCAACAGGAGGTGTGCTAGCAGAGCGAGTTCTTCTATTTTTTCTTGCTGGAAGAAGAGAGAATTTTGTTGCTCGAGTTGAAAATGAGAATCTTATACCCCATGAGCTTTCTTCCCACGTGTATACCATAGAGTCGCCAGATCAAAAATGATCTTTGAAGTTGTTTTTAAATGGGATTAGTTGAAACAAATCCCTAGTACGGATGTTGTCAAAAGCTGTTGGGTTTTAAAATAGTACTTTTGATAAAACCACAGTCAGAGGAAAACAAGTCCCTCCTCTTTAATGGGAGAGGTTCCCTTATTGAAAGCAAGCTAAAAAACTTATGCACAAATGTACAACTTTCAAAGTGAGGAATCTTGATACTTTTAAATGCTTCATGTCAAAACAGATTGTCAATACAAATGAAATAGAAGAACTAAGGAGATGGGAAAGGAAGAAAAATATCAATACTTTTAGGAAATATAGATGGCAGAGTATAACCTTATATGTATTGAACAAAGGAAATGTAGAATAGAATCATTCACTCTCACAACAGATATAATTCCATAGACACAAAGTTCCAGAAATCACACCAACAAGAACACAAAGTTTCTTTTTGTAAAAGATAAATGATTCGCAAGCCTCAGATGAGGAAGGAAGGAATAACAGAGGAAGAAGAGGAAAGAAAAACTTTTGTATTGATCACTTTCAAAACTATAACATTTACAGAGTACCAAGATCCAACCCCCTACAATGAGCCAATGCTCTTACATTTATAGATGAAGAAAAGAGAGGAGAAGAAGAGGAGGAGGGAAATCAGATTTGGAAGCTCAACCACCAAACATTAATGCCCCTGTAAATCTGCCTACAATCTGTCAAGTCTAGTTCTTCATGGATGTTTAACATGCCGGAGAAGGAAAGATATCATATCAGATCAAATGTGGCTCTCAAAGAAATCTAATTACATCTTAATGGAATGAAGATGTTTAACATCAAATCCATATGTCTAGTTAGTTCTCCAAGTCTCTTTACCATGCTGGAGAAAGAATAATGGTGGATCGAATCAAATCTGATTTGAAAAAACAATTAGTTTTCATATTAATGGCAGGAAAGACGTTTTCAATATTTCCACCAACCAAATCATGTTGAAAGTAATATTTTATGCTTCCATGGCATAGATCGAGGTCGATAGCTTTCCATTGATATAAATTTTGTCAAATTTTGAGCTTTGGATTAAAAGATATGTTGAATCCATACAAAAATGGTGAAAATGCAACTTTTTGTAAAATGGATCCACGGTCCAAAAATTGGAATTGCTCCTTTTAGCACAAAAAATGCAAATTTAAAAAGTCTCTCTCAAGCCCCGCAAGCCCGTTATTGATATAGTCCTGACATGTGTCCATTTGGCATCACTTGGGATATGATTCTCTTTACAAATTCACTTTATTTTCAGAAAAATTCTCAAAATGCTCTAACGACCCGCCTCTCGCTTTGAATTTTAAACTACATATTTAATATATGGCTTCGAGTGGAGTTGTGGCCCAATTTGTAACTTTTACTCCTTTTTTACAAATAAAACCAAAATCTTCAAAGTGCTCCTATGACCCGCCTTTAAATTTTCAACGCATGACTTAACACGTTGCATTACTTGGCGTCGAGAAATTCGTGCTTCACTTTATATTGTTATAAATTTATCATCAAAATGAATCCAAAAGCGTAAAGTGTCGCGACAATACGCCTCTCGCTTTTGTCTAAAAAATCGCCATGTGTCCTTTTATGGGCCTTCGACATCCTTTTATATTTTTACGCCTTTTCGCCAAAAAAATCCAAAAACTTAAAATTGCTCCAACGATCTGCCTCCCCACTTTGAATTAAAAATGGCCATGTGTCCCTTTGTGGGCCTTAGAAATAATTTCTTAAAATGCAAAAAGGGCCCGCCTTTCTGCCACTTGGTTTAGCCAATCAGGATCCTTCGGGTGTCGGGGCTAATTTAAATTTTTTTCCAAAATAAAAAAAATTGACAAGTTCATTGAATAAACCCACCACACCATATCCAATCATAACCATCCACGTATCCTTGAGGACCTTCGGGCCTCGGGGCCAACATGAAACTTTTTGCAAAATTAACAAAAATGCTAAGTTTAAAAAAGGAATCCACCATGCCGCATCCAATCAAAGATGTCCACGTATCCTTGGATGCTCGAAATAATTTGATAGAGAAAACATGACTGCGGGAAATAAAATATAGGGGAAACTCCACCATTAATGCCCAAATTCACATTGCTCCTTGTGGAAAGAATAAATGCAAACAATAACAAGCTTGATGCGATCCATGACCATAGGAAAGGATTGACAATTTCATTTGAATGGAGGAAATAAATTTTAAAGAATCCAGAAGGGAAGAAAGAAATTTTTAAACCATGCAGATTGGAGAATTATTAATAAGGAGGTGAGATTTAAAAACCGAGCACCAAAAACTTCAAAACATGAATTTTCCTGTCTCTCCAGACTTCTTACTCTGTTTTAAGCATTCTTCAATGGCACCAACTCAAAATTTTCGAAATTTGACTTCAAAATGAGGGGAATTTTGAGGGCAACAACAAATCTTAAATCAATTGAAAAAATGATACGAATCTTATTCGAAAGTAACAATTAAGCCTAGCGGTCACTAGTATGTATAAAACATAAACATATATTGTTTATTATTTTGCATATCAATGTTTTCTTCCCTGAAATCATAAAATGATTTCTTCCCAGTTCTACACGGTTTAATATTAAATAAATTTTGAAAATGATCAAGCATCTTATCCCGAACCAAAAATAAGACTATTTTCTACTAGACTGTGTAAAACATAAACTTTTATGTTTATTAATTTGTAGATTCATGTTGGGTTCCCTAAAATCGTAAAATCATTTTACCCAATCTTCATATGTTAATCTTAATGACATTTTAAACATTACAAAAACCTTATTCCAAAGCAAAAATAAATCCTAGAAGATGGTAGCCCGTATAGAACTGAAATATTTTTTGTTTATTGTATTACAGAACATTATTTTAGAGATTTCTAGTTTATTGTCTTATGGACATCGTAAATAATGTTAATTTTTAATGACATGATTCCTTCATTCCTACGATACATAATATGGCTTGGAGGTTAGAATCTTGAGTTGATATTCACACAGGAAGGTTACATCATGACAGAACATACTGATTATCAAGGTTCCAAGAATCCCAACATGTTTCTCAAAAATAATAGCACCATCTAGTGCAAGTGTAATGCATATTATAATTGTAAAAATACATCTATTGAAGGATTTATTATGGTCTATAATTTCTATTACAATTCTACTTGATAGATGAATTATGGCCTATATTGCAAATATTGAAGGATGTGGAAGATGATGTGGAGACGTCTGTGATGTCACTAAATCAGTAACCCAATTATAATTATGTAATTTTACCCTAAATTTATTTGAGTAATGTGTGTGACTATCTTTAGTAATGTTATTTTGTATAATGTGTGTTTATCAATCTGGGAAAACCTTTATTTTGAATCAAGCCAATGCATGGTAAAATCTAGATGATGTCATCAACTTTTATTATGACAACCTCCCTCACATGATTCTAGGGAATACCTAATTGGGTTATGTTTTTGGCTACCCTCACTCATTTTCTCATGTTCCTCTATGTTGATTTCCCCTTATCTCTCATGGCATCTACCTAGGTTCCTTTCATCCTCTTATGAGGAAAGAAGTCAGAAATGTCTATCCTCTCTCTTGTGTCTTCCACTCTTACATGAAATGTATTCCACATAAGCTTTACACTAGTTATTAATGTGACTGAGAAAGTAATGGGTGTGGATTATCTCTAGAGCACCGAAAGAGCTCATTTAAACTCGATATTATAGGAATATTTGTGTTTAATTTCCTGGTGTTATGTGCAAATAAGGAAGTGTTCATGGCACTCACATCCCATTTCATTTACCCACATCATCGTATGGTTTTTTCCAAATCTTTGGTGGAAGTATCCCTTCCTATTATCTTTTCTAATCTCTATCCTTTCATGTATCCTTTTTGGGTTGACAGCAGCATTTGTGATGCCCTGAAACTAAAAATTTGGGTCCTCCTCCAATTTTTAAGTCTGTTCAAAGAATTTTCAATTTAATGGGGTGTCTATGTCAAAGGTGCCATCATTGGACCTGGTCATGTTAACAAAACCTGCCCCTTCTCTTCCTAATCACGAGGTGTAATTGAAGACTATTGTTGGCTCATCCTTTTCCTTTCTCAAGAATATTATAACACTTGGCTCAGTGGACCAATTAGAGGTGAAACCCTAGGGTTTCTTTTTATTTCTCCCTATATTTCTTGTGTTCTCGCTCTACCTTTTTAGGCCTGGTTATTCCTGTTAAATTTTAGCCTCATTATTTACAGTCTTTTGTACTAGTTTTTGGTTTGATATGTATCCCTTCATTGATAAAATATTTTGATAATTTTACGGTGGGGACCCATCAACCCCTAGTTCATAGGTTAGGTTAAAAGCGTTTAACTATCTAAAAATAAAATTATGTAATTTGTTCCTAAATTTATTTGAGAACTAATTTTTGTATAATGTGTGTGATTATCTTACTAATGTTATTATGTATAATATACGTGACTATCCTTACTAATGTTATATTTTTATTTTTTTGAACTCTATTTGATTAATGTTAATTCACCTAGATAAGATAAACTAACATTACCTACCGACCATTAAGTTTTAACTCTTTTACTTTTATGTTTTAAATTCATATAATCCTCTGAACTTAAAATAGTATGTTACACTAATTATTTACATCGATTTAAACAATTAAATGAATTGAAAAATTCTAAACCACCTCAACAATCAAGGTGCATTCATAAGTATCGTGTAATTTTTATTAGTTTGATATGATTTATTACTCTGAATTTGAGATCCCATTGTGATGAATAGTTTTACAAAAAAGTTCAAGTAATTCTTCAAATGATTTACCATTATTCTACCTTTAGAAAAGGATTTTTAATTTATTTCAAATCTATATTTAAATACAAAAAGATATCCTCCTGATAACAGGAGTAAGGAGTATTTTAATTTTCATTTAAAGAGTCTAGTGTGGGAGGAAAATTCCCCTAGTTATTTCATGTCCCTTCATTCGAGGGACGCAAGGATGGCCAAACATGATGAGGGGGGTTAATCATGAGTTCCATCACACATTTAAAACTATTAAGGGAATTTTAATGTTTTTCTAAGGGGATATCTTCTCTTGGAATCCGGGTTTTAGTTTGTTCCCTTACACACGTGTGAAGAGAATTTCAGAGGGGTGTTATAGGCAGTGTTTGGCAAGGGTTTTTCGTTACATCTGTAAGTATATTTTAGACAAGTTTAAGTGGTAGGGATTCAGGAGCTCTAATGGGTCATTTTAAATTTGACAATATGATGGATACAGATGTATCAGAAGCTGGTATAAGTCATAAAAGGAAAAAATCCTTAACTAGAGAAGTGGCTATAGATTCCTTCTCTTCCTAGATTGATGGAAAAATTAAATATTCCACCATGAGTGGTTTTTTTGAGAAAGTGTGGTATTTTGTGGAAATCTTCAAAGAGGATGAAGAGGTAAACATATGCAAAATAAATATTAAACTTATGATTGACTGAAATCAATCAATTTGAAGGAGTATGTTAGATATGGCCCAAGGACTATTCGTGGATAATATCCTATCTAATTCTTCCACCCAGTTTATTCTACACAAAGAACATGAAGGATTGGAGGAGTTCCGGTTATCATGCACTTTCATATCCATACTTTAGCTAGAGGTATACATGTCATTTCTGATGGGATAGAAGATTTTCCGATAATAAGGGGGTGGTTCTTCCTAAGTACTAAGGTACAAATTCATGAATGTTGGATATAGTGGTCTTCTTTTTCCACGTGAAAAGCATGGACAATTCAAATGTGTAAATTATTGCTCGATTCCATCAGGTGGGAGAATGGAATAACTAGTTTGGTATGTGTCATGTCTCAGAGGATATTTGTTAGTTATTGATCCTAGTTGCATAAGGTTTGAAGTTTCTTATATTATATGGCTTATAATGCAAGATAATTTATATTTAATATTTAGGAGATAAAATAGGTATGGGGATGTCAAAATTCTTATAGATCTTCCCCATGAATTTTTTATGAAATTTGCATGATAATGTTCCTTCTCACTTTATGAGTGTCCATCAATAATTGTTGATATCATGGACTTGGAGCCTCATGTAATTTTTTTAAAGCTAGGGCCTTCTCCCTAGGTATCAATAGCACAATATATATATATATATATATATATATATATATATATATATATATATATATAAGCGGGATTCTTTTATAGTTAATTTTAGTTAATATCATATCCATATTTAAATATTAAAATATATATGGAATGGTTTTACAATTAATTTGATATCTATATTTAAATATGAAAATATATCTGGAATGGTTTAACATTTAGTTATATTCTCATAGTTTGGATCATCACCCTCTGCTAGTTTCTTCATAATATCTTAACTAATTCTCGATTTACACTGAGTTTTAATCACATCATAGTAAATGAACATTGAAGTGTCTCACATCTCTTGAATGTCATTATCCTATCAGTTCTTTATCCCGTATGTAAAAGAAACATGGTTGATTTATTATTGTGCGAGACCAATTTCAAATTCGATTAAATAATTAAAATATTTTCCCAAAATCTACATAGTTTAATGTTAATGACATTTTAAAACTAGTACCAACCTTTATCTAAAGCATAAGTTAAAGCCTAGCGACAACTAGCCCATATAAAACATAAAAATGTTATGTTTATTGTTTTGTAGATCAATGTTGGATTCCCTAAAATCATTAAAATATCTTCCCAAGATCTGCATAGTTTAATCTTAAGGACATTTTAAAATTGATAAGAAACTTATTCCCAAACAAAAATAAGCGTACTAGCTGCTAGCTCGTATAAAAAAGAAACATGATCGGTTTATTATTTTACAGACCAATGTTGGCTTCCATGAACTCATGAAAAGGTTTTCCCAAGAATTGAATATTTTAATGTTAATGAAATTTTAAAAAAGAATAGAAGCTTACTCCAAAGTAAAAATTAAAGCCTAGTGGCCGCTAGCTTTGCATAGAATAGAAACATGTTATGTTTAAGCCTTTGTAGAGGTCAATGTTGGATTCCACTGAAATCATTAAACGATTTTATAATTGTATAGTTTAATTTTAAATGAGTTTTAAAACACATAAAACTCTTATTACAAAGAAAAAATTAAATCCTAGCGATTCTTAGCCCATATAGAATAGAAACATGTTCTATTTATTATTTTGGAGATCAATGTACGATTCCAATATTTTGATTTTCATATTCTAGTATATGTGATTTTGGAGTACAAAAAATTCAAATATATGTGAATTTGGATTCCAATATATGTGATTTTGGATTCAAATATATGTGATATCGGAATCCAATATTGGTGATTTTGAAGTGTAGATAATTCCAATATTTAACATTTTGGAATCCAAAACTAGTAATATTGGATTGCAAAATTGGCTATATGTAGTGCCCACTTCCATTTAACACTTTTAGATACTCGATCCTCGATCTTGCTGATCTTATTTTGGACATTGTTATGTTTTGATTTATTATGATGTGTATATGTTTGACCCTGTATTATTATGGCTATTGACTTAGTTATTATGGATGATGATTATTAGAGACATTCTTATATGTGGATGATGATATACTGATTGACATGGACATATTATAGATGTTTTTTGAACATGTGACATTGACTATTGTGAGCAGATCTAGTATGGAGATTGTTGGATAATGATATAGTGTCTAATTAAATTTAAATGATGATGTTGAATTCGTGATATTGTTGTGATTTATATTTGATCTTGAGATGTTAATTATATCATTTTGGATGTTCTGATATGGCCATGAGGCCGAACAAGGTATTTGTATTTTACAGGTTAAAATATCACAACAATGTTGGGGGACTAGAGACCAACCATATTAGAATTCTGGATGAATTCAACAAGGTCACCATGGAAACTATTATTGTTTGAGTGTTGTGTTTGTTAGGGATTCCCATGGGGGGATCACCTTTAAAATGTGACCAAGGGATTTTATGTATTGCTTTAATGTGTTTCCTTTTATAATGTTTGCATGTGTTTATTTTGTGATGTGTTACCCCTTTCATTAGTTATTATTTGATTTAGTTAATATTGTGAATAACCATGTGTTAAAATAAATAAATCTAGATGTCATGGGAATGTAATTAATGAAGTTGTTGATCTTAAATGCAATGTTGTAAGAGTGTGTAAGAAACATGTAAGAGGATGTAAGAGATGTGTAAGATTTTGTAAGTAAATGTAAGTCAGATTTTGGAGTGTAAGACACTTCATCCTCTTAGGAATTCGAATTTGTCCTTGAGGGCTATATTTGGAGGCTTGTGGGACAAGTTAAACTTGTCCCACACCTCTTAAAATTAATTACCAACCATACCTATGGTTTGGAGGTCAAGATTAGACCTTTTTAATGTATTTTGAAATGACTATTGGTAAGTTTTAATTGCACTTCTCTTACATGCTTTAAATTCTGTCCTTTTGGGGTATGGGTTAATTTGGAGTGTGTAAGTTGATTGTCATTTTATTTATTGTGATTAAGTTAGTGATGTTGAATTTTATTTTGGGGGTGGAGGAAGAATGATGTGACATCCCACATGGAATCCACATCACCCTCTTCTCTTCCCTCTCCTTAAAAAATGCGAACTCTTTGCTTGTTTGGTGGGTTGTTGAAACTTTGCCCATTTCCTCTTGGGAGAATTTCTTGCTGTTTTGGGAACTCTTGCTTGTGAAGGAGATTGGAGATCATTTACATGTTGGTGGTTGCTGATTTTGGACTGTATTTTGGGCATTGAAGAGCTTGTTGTTTTGGGAACAAACTCCATTATGGAGAGGTAAGAACTTGAGCCTTTTAAAATGCTTCTTTTCTTTCTATGCATGTGTGAAATGGTGATTGTTTTGAGTGTTTGTTGAATGTATGGGTAGACTGCTTAGGGAATTGTGTAGGAGAAGGCTATGGGGATTTCATATGGGGGGGCATAAGGGAATGCCAATGGCATCAATTTTATTGTGGAGGGAGTTTGGGATTGGGATCCACCATGGAAAATAAATAGCTTGCATTTCTTACTCTTGGGGGGGCATAAGGGAGAAACTTTGGGGGGGCATAAGGAGGAAGTTTGGGGGCATAAGGGTATGGAAGATGATATATTTTGGCAGGTTTCTCAGGTGGATTCCCATTTCCCATTGGGAGGCATAAGTAGTTCCCCATAGATCCTTGCTCTTTTTTTGGCTTGCTTGATGAAGCCTCAGTCTTGTTTGTATTTTTAATGTAGTTGGGAACTACATCCTTCTTGAAATGTGTGTTGGTTGTGAAAATGTTGCATGTGTGTTTGTGGAAGTCTTGTTGCCATGATTTGTTCTTCATCTCTTATTTCAGTATGGTTGGGGCTTGGGGGACAATGAGGAAGGATGGATTATCCCTTCTCATTGGATATCTTGGTTGGGTGGAGAGCATTGCCTTTTCCCCTATTTTGTTGTGATCCATTGGAAGATTGAAGAAAATCAGTACACTTTTGCTGTTTTGGAGAAAAAGTAATACACAGCTTAACGAGTCCCTTCTTTTGAGAAAGTTTTATTGTAACCCTTCCCACTTGAAGTGGATGAGTTGTATATATATTTGTAATGAAAGGATAGTTGTATTGATAATGTAAGATTGAGATTGAAATATGAAATGTAAAGGAGTTATATTCTACTTTCTATTTTGAAAAGAAATGTGAAAGAATGTACATGCATTGTATATTGTATTCTAGAAATCAAATGGAAAAGAGAGAGTTGTAAAGTTGTTGTTGGAATTCAATAAAAGAATTGCATTCTATTCTCAAAATTATATTGTTGTGTTGGAATGGAATTGCTGTGATGAAATGAAATCTCTATGTGAAAGGAAAATGCATATGAGGAAAAAGACAGGGTTTTGTTCCATTGCATTAGATTAAAAATTGGAAATCAAATGTTGCTTGTTGATATTAAATGACGAGTTGGATCAAATAAATGTATTAGGTAATAATGGAAAAAGGATCCCCATGCTTGGATGATGGAAAATGTTTTAAGAACCTTTAAAGTTTGATCTCTGTTTTATTTTCAAATCTGGCAATCTAATTTACCAAAGAAATGAACAGTTGGAATCTACCTCATGAACTAAGAAATGAAACATTAAAATTTAGAGTTATTATATTCTAAGGAACTCATTTTGACCTCAACATCTAAGAAAGATCCTTCAAAACTTTACACAATCAATTTTCAAACTTACATAACCGTTTTTGTCAAGAGATGGAAAAATATCAATTGCATCTAAATCAACTAATTGAACCTTATAAAATCCCTTAAACCCATCCAAGAATAAGTCTCCATGTCCATTTGACATGTTGAGAAAGAGGAAGATCAAAAATTACACAAAATTTTATAAGTGGGAAAATTGCCAGTTTTGCTTCTAAAATCCTACAATTTGTTTTGTTCAAATTGGCCATTCAAAAAATAATAATCTAACTGTTTAAAATAAAAATTTGACCTTTGGAAAAGTTTCCCCAAAAAAGGCCCGCGGCCTCATCACCCCACAACCAATCGAGATGTTGCCACATGGCACTACACTACTAAACTAATATGGCCTAAGCACATGACTAGAACAATGAACCCCGCTTAAATTTGTGCACAAACATGGTATATTACAAAACGTCACACCGATCACTCCAAAAATAGATCTCCCAGGTCAAAAATAGCCAAGCCAAATGGAGACAAATCAACTATTAACTTACATTCACAATTGATACATTAATAATTAAAAAGGATAAAAATAGCCTCCATGGTTTCCAACTCATCCTTGGTCAAACTTCCTTGATTGTCCAAACCTACCTCATGCATGGAATAAGACTACTGCAGGGATGGTTTGCGAAATTTAAGGTAAATTTGGCATGTTTGAGGAAAGGATCCACCTTTTTAAATCTATGAAAGGCTAATTTTTTAATTATCCGAACTTGGCTTTACATGAAAAAGTTATTTTTAGCAAATTTATATGTACAAGCTATTCTTGCATACAATCTATTGGCTAATTTTTTTACTTTCTCACTTTGGAGTACATGATTTAGTATTTGTTTAATTTGGTCCCCTAAACTTAGCAAGGTTAATAATTCATCATTGAAAACCGTTTTTCATGTGGGAATAGTATACACATGACTTTGAAAAGTTGAATATATTAAACCCATGGTTGGAGTTACCTAACCACAGTTAAAACATGCCTAGGTCAACCATAATGGTAAAAGAAACTGTAAATGCGCTTCATTTGGATTTTTGCTTTGCTTTCTAGAAGTTCTGTTGGAAAATTGTAGGCAGCCATTCTGAGGATTACTTTGTCAAAATCAATTGCCAGCAACCATGGATTTGTTAAAATAATCTATTTTCAAACAAGCTTTCTTTGTATTTTTGCAATCTGTGATAATATTTCAAGCTCCTTAAGGTTGTGACCACCATTTTAGCTTGTTGGTTCGAGCATGGTATTTGCACATAGCCGGGTTACAGTTTGGGCCTACGCATCTCTATATTTAGCTCATCATTGGGGCTGAGCTCGTGTGGGTTCATGTTGGGTATGCATGAGTCAATTTTTGGTCCACTGGCTAACTTTTGAAGTGACTTAGCTTGCTATTCCTTTTATCCGCCATTGTTTCGAAGGTAATGCTTCCAGTTTTAGCATTATTTTCTTTCTCTGCTGGTTCATGGTTTCGCTTATTTGCTTATACGCCCAAATCTGTTTTCTTCCTTCTGCATTGCGTTTTCCAAAAATATTTTTTGTTGAAACTCGATGTGGTATTTAGTATACTGATCTAGCGTTAGGGAAACGGCTCTGCCGTAATGTTTTGGTATTGGCTTGATAGTTATCCGCGTTCTGTTTCCAAGATTCAATCGAGCTCGGCATCGAGTTGGATGAGCCCACCGTTTGTGGTCTCATTAATTCTTATTTCCGCATATTGTTTCTTTGATTTTGCAGTAGACAGCTTATATTCTCCATTACATTATCACTCGTCCCTGGTAGGCTTTACATTATTTCTTGAATTCGGCTCTATACCATTATATGGCTTGGCTATGCATTTGATGGGCCAAACGAGTTACGTGTCGGTATGGCCGCTATTAAAATATTTTTGGTACTCTAATTTGTTCTGAATCTATTTCGATATTATCTGTTGTAGTTCGTTGCTCCGAAAACCTGAGTTGAGTCTGTTCTGTTCATGATTCTTAGCGGCCACGATTTTATCCCTTGCTCATTCAATTGTTTACACTTATTCCTTGACTTGCTGCTCACCTGTGATATAGCTCGAGTTTTTTGTGATCTTTGCAACTTGGCTTGCATTGCATGGATATGTTTCAAAACTCTTTGTTTAAGGCATAATCTTGCCATTTTGTTTGCATCATTTTTGGTGTCCATGTACCTCGCCATCATTTGGTCTGAGCTCGATGTTCGCTTGACAATAACTCGGGTAGCTTTGTTTTATAGCTCAAATATGATCTCTGTAGCAACCTATGGAGACTTATCTTCGTGCAAGTGTGAATAGAAATTTACTCGTGCTTCTTGACCGAGTTAGCCTTGGGCTAAGTTCTGTTCGGCATTATTTGTGCGTTTTTTCCAATCAAATTTCTCTTACTAATGCAAACCCTTTCCTAGAAGTGATGGACGAATCTGATATTGGATCTCTTATGGCATGAAGCTAACACTTCAAGATCTTAATTTTCTTATATAAATCCATATTTTAGCTCATGGCCATAACCCTAGAGCTTTACACTCAGTTCTTGCTATTTTTAAAGATATTTATTTCTCGAAATAACTCTGCAATAGATCATTTGAATGTTTGATGTATTACCAACATGTTTTGAGAGCTAATAATCATGCCTTCCTTGCTTTGCAAATTTTGGTTCTTTACCACTTTATGAGATTTGCATAATTGCTGGAAGATGGTGTGCAATAACTAATGTAGACCTTTTAATCATTATATTGTCTAATGCATCTTGAACTATGCACTTTCTTATTTCTTTATGGCTTCTCCAACCTTATTTTCTAATCCTGTGTACTGAAATAGATTGCGTTTAAAAAAAATTGATGATTGTTACAGCTGGTATGTTCCTTTGAATATGAAAATAAGGATTTTTTTGGGAAATATTCTTCTTGAAACTCGGCATCTGTGACTTTGTGAACCTGGAAATGGATGTACCTTTAGATAAAGGTTCAGAAATCTGAACTGGAAAGTACATTTGATAGAAAAATTATCCCTGGTGAAGTTTTGTATTTGAACAATACGTTAATGGCTTCATTACTCAATCTAAAACTTGTAATTAACCTATCTGTTTTACTTGGATGGTTACATACTGATTCATTCCAAGAGCATCTTTTATATTTGTTGCAGCTTCTCGATTTTAAAAACCATGGAAGTCTAGAAACTTGTAGTTAATATTAACCTTGTGCATTCTTGTACTTTGTAGGTCAGATGATTTTCCTTATATTCCATGGTTTTACATTGCATCTTGCTTATATTTATGATTCAGAAATATTATCTCTTCCATGATTCATGTCTACTTGCAGTTTGGACAACGAATTCCATTACTTTTTGCTTGCTTTATTCTTCTCTTGTTCAATCTAGATACATGTATGTCTGAAAATGAAAATATAATGAGCTAAATAAGACCCCTAGCTCTAACCTTTTGCTCTTTATTTTTCAGATTTTCTGAAGTGGCTTTTAGAAGCAGATTAGAGCATAAACTTGCAAAGAAGGGGATCCTCGTTAACTGAGATCACCGGTTTTCTTTAACTCCTTACATCTCCAATTTCATATTTACATGTATTATTTTGTTAGTTATATCCCACGGCTTATGTGGGATCTATGTACTCTTTCCTTATGAATTAATGTAATTGCATTATGTGATGAGTTGTCTATGTATCTTTTCATTTTCTTCAGTAATATGATATGGAATGAACCCGTGATACTCTCCACATTAATTCAACTTCACTTAACCATACACGAAAAAAATAATTAATTGTACCCTCCTTTGTTGATCCCAAACACAAGTAAACACAACTGATGCAAATTGTAACTAAATTCAACACTTCAAATTGTACTTAACATTCTAATATTGAAAGAAGTATATGTCGAGGGAAATTTTGTGCCCTAGCCCTATCTAAAACGGAGGTCATAATGGAGGAGACTCGGCACTTCTACCTCTTCACATAGGGGCTATGATCAGGAGGGAAGGGAAGAGTTGTTGCTCACGGCTCAATACGCATAAGAAGTGTCACACGTGGAGTGCAATGTGGTAAGGGATCCGAAAGGCCCTTCCTCTCAATGTAGAACCCTGTGGCGGTCAAGGATAGTGGAAAAAGGGTGCAGCCATTGGAACCTTTTCCTGAAACTCATGCTCTAAAGTTTGAAGAAGATCTTCTTCAATAGGTGGTGAGATGAGAAGAAGAATATGGAAACATGGAACTCATTTGTTGCATTAAATATCTATGGCCAAAGCTCTCTCAACTTTTTGAATGAATAAAAAAGGAGTGAGAGCACAATATTCAGGGTAAAGTAGATGTTTACCCCTTCTCTAAAGCTCACTTTATTGCTATTTTTCAATCTAGTGAAGACCAATTAGATGTTATCCATGAATGTTTTTGGTTCTTGGATTATCATGGTCTCTTGAGAAAATTATGGTATCCATCTTTTGACCTTATAATAGATTCCTTTGATTCGATGCCAATCTGGGTAAGACTTCCGGTCTACCATTAAAACTTTGGTGTAACCCTTTCTTTGAAGCCATTGGAAATAAATTGGGGTCTTTTATTTAATTTGATGTTACAACTCAAAATTTTATGCACACCTCTTAAGCTAGAATTTTTGTGTATTTGGCGTTTCTCAAGGGATCCCCAAAAGATTAACTTGCAAATTGACAAGAGGGTATAGATACAAAGATTGGAATATGACACATTTTCCTTCCGTTTCCATAGGTTTTATATAATAGGAAACTTATTCAAGTATTTTGGGAACCCCAAGATGAGAAACGATGCTCAATCAAGTTGTTTGAAGGGTTCCCATCCTTCGTACTACACAATTTATGCTTTATTCACTCCCATTTAATCTGATGAAATGAACCCCAATAGGGTCAAACCTACCCCTCTTCTTACTTGATAAATCCCCTTAGGTTACTCTTTTCTGAACCATAGATTCAATCCCCTACAAACCCTCCTAGATTGGATGAGGTAAAATCTCCACTTTCTGTTTAAATGTTTTGGCCTTTATCTTGCATTGAGATTAATATTCCATGTGGGCTAGATTCAAACAATGATTCCAACAAGGAGGATTTGACTATAGTCCAAAATAAGAAAAGAAATTCCTCAAAATGAATCTTAGTACCATCGAAAATGATAATTAGATCTCATTCTCCGTGAATGAGTCTTGGCTTATTTTTGCTTGTTTTAGTTTGGTTCGATGTTCTATTTTGTCTAATTTTATGTTGGTTGCCTAATGTTTTCACCTGTTGTTTGTGATGTTTGGTCCTTTTTAGTTTCTTATGATGCTTACTATTAAATCTAGATTATAGATCCATTTTTTAATATGGTAAGGCCCCTATCAAAACCCTCCTTTTATCAAATATCAATAAAAAAATTTGTAGCTAACCTACTGCTTCAACATACTCTTCACATCTCTATCACAAGCCTACAATAGTATGAAAAGGATGATGAATGATCATGATAAAGATAAACACTATGATAACCTCTTATATGAGGAATTAGTATCATGGAACATCAACCATAGTTGTTTGATGCCTGTGGGTTGTCCAATCTATCACTAAAACCAAGTAACCTAAAAGTTTTGTATACCTCTTTTCAATGATAAGAAAAAATGGTCAACATCTTTTTCGACTATGCTAAAATGATTTCCTACAAATCGGAAAGAATCCCTAAATATACTCACTTTCAAACATGAAAAGTATGAAAAACCATTCGGTAAACTTGACCATACATGCCCAAGGCTAAATAACACTTATAAAGACTAAAATCCTCAAAGAAAATTGAAAAACAACAGTAACTACATATACAAAAATGCACTTGGAGGAAATCAACAACTCCAAACAAGGCTAAAAAAATCATACACACTCCAAAGTGAAGCATGTAGAGTGTGCACAAGAACTCATTTTTCAAAAAAACCTATACTAATATATTTTAACCAGCTAAGAATGAGAAAGTAAAAATCCTAAGAAGGGATGTGAAAATAACTTCTTTTCCTCGTAAAATGTGACAACGCACTCAAATTGAAAATCCGATCACATGGAAATATTGAAAACATGATTTATACCTTTAACTTTCTTGAAATGTCAGTACATAAAATGAAAAATACCTCTGTTGGAATTACAATCTATTTTGGAGGGTATTGGGGATAAATTTTGAGAACGTGAATCTCATGTTTGTGCTCTAAATCATGCATCAAGTACTAGTATGAATGATCTTAGTCTTGGATAAGACAATTATCTAATGGGATATGGTCTTCTCAAAGATATTAAACTATCCTTTCTAGTCTGTGATGTAAAATTTGTTTCCTTATAATCTTTGAGCATATTCTAAAGTTTATAGGAACATTGTTCTACCTCTTCAAGATTCTCTATCTCATCCAAGATGAATGATCTTAAAATGATGTCATTCATTACTATTTTTTGTGAACAAAAATAACCTCTTCAATTGCTTTTTAATTTTTGTCCATCATGAAGTTTGAAAAGTGAAAATCATCATTTTGTTTCTCATGAGAACTGATCTAAGAAGCATGATTCTCTTTCCTATGGAATTGCATAACCAACTCTCTAACAAAATAAATTTTAGCCAAGGGTGAAAGTGAAGAATAATCTAAACTTTCATTTCCAAAAGGATGTAAGAAGCTTCCCATGATCACTTCTTACTAAAAAAATTATATCTTTCTAAGTCCTCATGAACCGATTTTTCAAATATGTCAACCTCTTGTTCTTTATTATAATCCACCATGAGATTTGAAAGTTCAAAATAATTTTTTCGTCCCTTTTGGGTAACATGATCCTCCTCAATGTCCTCTTCCACATGGATTTTTACAAGCATAGTTAAGAAGAATTTTTCTTTAGCTTCTTGAAGATTATTGTTATCCACATGTAGCAAATAGGATGTGAATTTGAAATCATCTTGTTCACTGTCACGAGATAGCTTGAAATATGTCAATCTTTCCTCATATTGGATCTGAAATTGCTCTCCATTTAAATCTGATTCATAATTACTTACGGATAGCTTTACATAAATGGTTACAACATCTTTATCCTTTAAATTAGAAACATGTAAATCAGAAGCAAGTAAATAATCAACTGTAATTGGATCATTTTATAAAGTAGAAGATGGTACAACCTCAAAACTACTTGTTTGAAACTCTTAATCTATTACATGCTCATTCAAGACATTAATTGTACCTTGTAGCTCAATAGAAATATGAAGTTCCTAACTAACATTTGTTTGTTGATTTAAATCATGTTGTTGCTATATAACCTAAAAAAAATTCTTGCACTCTTTTTCCAACCATGGAATATGATTGACCCCCAAACTTGGAAACCCAATTATTCGAACTTTCCATATATCCATATTTTTTGGTTTCTTCAGTAGGATATCCTCTCTGACAAATTTGTTTTTTCCCCTTCCCAAAATGGGCTTGGGAATGAGAGAAGACGGGTGGGTTAAGTCTCAAAAATATTTTTCGATGTTTTGACAATGGGTAATGACTCAAAATATGATTTTCGAGGAGAGGGGGAAGCAATTCTATCATTTAGAAAAATTGGAATTTGATGAGTAGGTTGAGTTGGTTGATAGGGAATAGGAATTGTATTTTGATGAGGAAGTTAAGTGGGAACATCCCATTGATAGGATTCCTTAATTTTATACTTATCATTATCTAATGCTTAAAAATATGTATTAAAATCAGCCAATTGAAAGAGATATTTTTATTACCTCAAGCTGATTTTATGGGCTAAGATAACTAGGTAGAGGACCTCGACATTAATAGGGATGTTCTACACTAGGATGTTTAGCTTACAAAATTTGTAGTCTCTCATTTTTATCCAACCACATCTTCTCTATTCTTTGCATACTAGTTTAAAAATATTCTTCCATTGATAATTACTTCCATAACCTGCACATGATTGTTTTGTATACCCTGCATAACCTTGATCGTAAACAAGATAAGGATTGTAATGATAACCATACTGATTTATAAAGTTTGGATCATGGGAATACTCATTATGGTAAGGGTTATAATTTTTATCTAGAGGAGGATATGGGTGAAAAGGATGTGGATTTGACTAATACAACTCTTGAGAGAGGAATTACATTAAGGAATTGTTGTCATGATTGCATGAACTCATAAAAGATGAAAAAAATGGGAAAAATAAATCTCTTGAAAATTAAACTAGGTTGTTTACAACAACAAAGTAACTAGATCTGTTTAGAAAATTACCTCCAAAAGGCTTAAATTTTACTAAGAAAATATCAAACCTAGAAAAACTATGAAAAAATGCATTCGATGTCCCACCGTGTATGCCAAAAAAATTATTAGTGTGAATTGCACCTTGATTTGGATGGAAATATTACTCTTGTTGGAAGAAAAATTGGGCGGGGGAGGGTGGATCAGTCCTGCGCAACTTTTTCAATTCATTTACCATTTATTTCATCATACATTAGCATCCATTAACTCACATACATTAAACCATAGCATATTAATTTTGCAAAATACCATTAAATAACAATAACACAGAAATTATGAAACATAGATCATAGACACATGATATAAGTGGAAAACCCTCACGAGGAAGAAAACCGAGTGAAAATCCATTCGATGTTAACCCAGTTCTTGCTTCGACGATAGTATTGAGAAGCATGGAATGGTTGTGTGTGTGCTCTCTTTGATCATTAGTTGACTTCGACCTTGTCACAGGGAAGGATTAGCATCCTTCCTCCCCATCTTGTCTCCCCGTGTCTTTGTCAATTCTTCTAGTGGAGGGCCTCTACAAAGACCGCTTATAATTACCCCGTTTAAGGCGCATCGTGGTCTCAATCCTAGTAGGTGGCTAGAATGACGATTTGGTGTTGTTAGGGTATGTCTAGCTAAAACGGAATATCCATAATAATAATTATTTACATTTTTTATTTTTTCTCCCGACCTTTATGATTATAATTAATAACTATTTTAAGCTACAAAGTAATAATAATAATAATAATAATAATAATAATAATAATAATTTTAATTGTCAATCAAAGAGTATATTTTACTATTATTTTATTGTCAATTGTTATCAATTTTAAGTATTAATTATTATCGTTAAGCCATTTTAATTGTTTTGTTGGTCACTCTTGTAGACCGAGCCTCGATTCACGCAAATGAAGAGGATGTCTTGTTGTTGGCACCATGGTTAGTCGTTGTCCTTTGTTGCCTTTGAAACTTAAACCTCTAGTATTTTCCCTTGGCTCCATGCAAGCTTGAAATTAATGGAAAATTTAATTTGTAAAGTTTGCAAAGTTATCCACCCACCAACCACCGATTCCTTATGGAAAATTATCTTTCTTATTTGGCATGGGGTTTATTGACTCTTTTTCTCCTTTTTTTTTTTAATCTTTATTGGCATATGATGGGTGGTTGTGCACCTCACCCATACCTTTCACCCTTCCTCGAGCACACCTATCAACTTTTAATGCTATTAATTTCTTCCCCTCTCCTTATATCTCCCTTGGTGGGTTCTAGTTTTGTTTTCTAGGTTCGTATTTTTTTCTTTAGCCTTTTTTTTTCTAAACTTCCTAGTCTTATCTCCTTGACCTAGATATTTCCTTTTGGTTTGGCCACGCGAGAGGGAGAGATCTGTAGATGAGGGTGAAGGGAAGAGGCCGTTAAAATTACTCATTGATGTGCATGTTACTTACTTTTCTTCCCGGGTGCCTCGTGAATCTATAGCATTTGACCAAACTCCTCTCCTTACGTGGGTGGGTGTTCTCGCCCTTTTTTAAGATATTATGTTTGCACTAAGTACATACATACTGGAATTGGAAGTTGAGTATGTTAAACACCTAATTGGTCACATTTGGTGATTCTAGGCCATTTTGCAGGCTTTGTCTGTGTTTATCCTACTTTCATGGTGTTTCCTTTAAGACCCCATCGCTTTGAGGCATTTTATCAACTGCTTCTTTCTCGTGGATGCTTCCACACATTGCATAAGTGGATTTGGACGAACTTGCTTCTACTTTTGGATAAAATATGATTTCCTTTGTGCTTTGTTGGATGTCCATACCCCTCTCTAACTGTTCCTTTTTTAGGCAGGATGGGAGGATGTTTACAACGTTGTGGAGTCTGTATTTTACCCTATCTCTCACGTGGTTCCTGGGCCTTCTTGTAAACCCATTTTTTCTATATCCCGATGTCATGGCAGTCCTATAAGACCACAATTCCTTCAGGTAGATGTTACTTGTGTTATGAAGCTCCCTTCCTAGGTAGTGTGGAGAGGATTGTAGTTTTAGCACCCAACATGTATGTGGAACGAGATTCAACCTGGGGTTGCAATTGCAGGCCTGAGAGTGGTTTTGGAGACTTGTTGAAGCTGAAGAAACATGCAAGATAAACCTACCATTTCTATAATTACTAAAATTTAAAAATATCATGAAATAGAACCTTCTTTTCCCAAAATTTTGTTTGTCTTTGCTGCATTTTTGTGCATTTTTATGCCTTGTGAGAAATCTCTCCTTTCCTCTTGTAATATTATTGTTTTAGATTTAATCGTTGTCAGTGTTAAAGTGGATAGCGTAGATTTATTTTTCCTCATACGCTAGCTATTGATTTTCATGTTGAATTAAAAACATCCTAAAATTATTAACTACATTTCAGGATTGTGTAGCAAGGTTATTAAGTATTTTATAGTTAGTTAATGTTATGGTGAAAGTAATCTTGCTGTATCTATAAACCTATTTCTCTTCATACGAGCTTACATTCTAGGCTTGATTTTTCTTCTGGGTTTTATGAGCATAGTTCCTATGAGTTATGAAAACTTTACATTAGCGGACAACCACTAGATTGAACCCGATCCAGGTTGGGAGAAAGACTATAGTTTTATATACACTTAATCACCCTTTTGGGTTATGACAATAAATATGTAATTTTGATTGTTTATTTGATGTTCCCAACCTTTAGTGGTGAATTTTTCGAGGTCCGTTGGACCTCCATGTCCTCTTTTCTCGAACTAAGTAATGGCCCCTTCGATTTTCAATCCATCCCACATGTTTAAAAACTTATGTGTGGTTGACTTCAGTGGTTAGGTTTATGCTTAGAGGGAGTATCTTGGCTAAGGTACCCGGATTACTAGTTGTTTTGCACCTTGAGTATTCCTACATATTTTTTTATGATGCTAGATGTATACCCTAATTTCCTGTTGATCATCGGTGTAGGTCCAAAATTTAAAGGTTTTCCTTAAGGGGCACTTTGACCATTCCTTATGAAGCTTGAACCATAATAAAATATTTTGTCACCGAGATTTGAAGTCACATGTGTTTGTTTATGGATAGTACTCTTTTCTTATAAACTACCTTGGCTTAATTATATTCATGATGACTCTGGGTGGTATATATATAATTGTGCGTCTATCTGATTTTCATTGACATATGGATGACGTATGTATGTTGATATCTTGTTGACTTATTATAGATCTGTTAATATCATTAGGGATATTTGGGGGTATTTATATATAGATGCATTTTTGATTTATATTTGAAGTTGATGCTAAGATAATGGATTTTGGTGATACATATAAATGCAATTTTATTTTTAGAATGGTTTGAATATGTTAACGAGGGGTACTTTAAAAGAACTTGTGATGGAAAGGAGTGATCCACTTGTTTTGAACTCGAAACTATAGACTTATAGAGAAGGTATGGAAATAATTAGTGTGGTAAAACTTGGATTGATGTTTAAAATGTTAACTTGTATGATAGAACTCTCTTTTACCCTCCCTTGTCTTTACTAGCCTATAAGGGTAGTGGCTTCTTCTTTAATGATTGTGAAATTCCTCGGAGTCAATGGTCAAAACTAGTATTTATTTTCCTTCCCTTTTAAACAATGTTGAGTGGTGGTCGTGTATTATATTTCCATCATATAATCTATATGATTACTTGATTAAACTTGTAATACACTCGACCTTTCATGTTAACCTTTGAATCCTGTGTTTACTCCTGATTAATTGTTCATTTTTTTCGTTTTAGAAATTTAGTATCGTAGCTTATGCTTTTGTTACCTTTTGATGATTTTATATTTTTGGTTTGAATATAATTTCTAAATCTTATAGCCTAATTGTTTATCAATGGAAGCCCCGTGCTACACTAGACTATTTTTTCTAATTTATCAAACCAATGGTCCCTTCTCAAATGATAGTTAAATTTTCATTACTTTTGAGAAAATGTTCATAACTAAATTATAAGGATTTCTTATTAGATTGACATGGTTGAAATTTTTACTTAAGGGGTTGTTAGTATTTAGATCTTCGATCCAATTCTTGGAATAGAATGTTTCCTTTCTTGATATTGTTAGATAGTAGCTTATTGTTTCTTTGTGTAGTCTTATCTTGCTCAGTTCTCACGAACTGACTCAAGTTATTAATTGTTGCAGATGGATTATGCGAGTAGATGAGAGAAACACTTGTAGAATATCACATCAATCTTGGTTATAAAGTTTGTTTGTTCGTGTGTGCTTAAATATGTTGAAAGACTCTAAAATATTGTTTGTTTGGAAAGTTAGAAAGGTACAATTTTTACTTATGGAGTAGTGTTGTCGTAAGTGACTGAAAACAGAACTTGTAAATAATATTGCGAATGATATAACCAAATTGTAGCATTTTTATGAGTATTTTATTGTGTTATAGTAATTTTGAAAGATATCTTAGCTTGGATCTGACCAATATTGTTTACCTTTTTGTTTCCAAGTCAAAATTTTTAGCATATTTCGCCACCCTTGGGATTGTGTGTCGTATTTGGATAGAAATGGTGCAACCATGTATAGTTTTTACAAAAAGGGTAATGGTAAACATTTCTTTGAGTTATAATTTTGTGTAGTAAAATCCTCTAGGTCATGACATAAATACAATCCTAGGCATAATAAAGTGGGTTGTTAATCCTTATAAAAGTTATTTAAAAAAAAAACCTAATAATATATTTGTGATCTACTTTATAATATTTGAGCCCTTAAGTGATCAAAGAGGAAACTATCTTTTTTTAAAATACCTGGTTTTCCGCAAGCTAAATTAATAAACCCTTATACTTATTTTGGTGAGTTCTTAAATGACCTTATGGTGAAATCAATGGTTAAATTTTAGAAGATAATAAGGCTATAATAAGTAGGAGGGAATTTTTAAAGAAACCATGAAATATATCTCTTCCATTTGAAACGTAAATTGTATAATTTTGTCAAACTCGTCAAGTGAAGCCCAGTAAAATTTCTAATCATCTTGGATAAATTCTTAGCCCCAATAAAATCCTAGTTGATAATGGATGAGATCTTAAGGATGAATCCAATTCAATCTTCTTCCCCTAACTTATTTTAACAATGATTTGTAATCTTCTCTTATTTTTTGTTAAATGTTTGATCCTTGCACAAGGAGGTGGTAGTTATGAAGCTAAACAATACTTTCCCCTAAATTGGAGCTTGTGCTTGTCACCTTGTGCAATGGAGGTCATGTTGACAATTTCTACACTTGTGCAGAAATGGGAAACTTGAAACTTCATTACGATGGATAGCATTGGTGAAGTATGCCTAAGCTAGGGGATATTTTTTAGATTATGTCATTACTGCTGATTTATTTAAAAGATTACATGAAATTTGTAGCTATGTGTGCTGTTACAAAATGTAACAGATCACATAGTCTACAATTTCATGAATATCCTCAAAGAAAAGAACATAGGCCCTAAGGACAAGTGTGTTTCCTTGATGAGGACATCCAATTATTGAATAGGTGAAATGCTAAGTTTTGAAATAACAAACATAAGTGTAGATTGTACAAATCGAGTTAATTACAGATTTTATAGTGTTTCTAAATTCTTTCCTTCATGATTAAGACATTCAATTATATTACAGAGTTGTTTAGTTCATCATACAATCCATACAGAAAGATGGAATGCAGAAAGAAATATACAACTCATTTACAAAATTCAATGTTTTATTCATAAGGAATTTTCAAATGTTTCCCACACAAGCCGTGGGATGTAACTGAAAAGTAAAGTACAACTACTGAAATAAAAGGTACACATGCATGAAAGAGAAATTAAAGGAGTATGAGTGAACCCATCATTTCCTTGGGGTTTCTTTCTTCGATTGAACCATATCCATTTTCTATCTTTTGTTCCTTCTTCATCTCCATTGTAGAAGCCACTGTACCTGAAAAGAAGAAAAGGATAACTATCAGTTACGAGCTCAGGGATCAATTCATATTCCTAGACTGTCCTAATTCATGCATATGAATCTCTAATAATAGGAGTATAGTTTACTTGAAGATCAAACTGCATATATGCTTTATTCACTCAGAAAGAAGAAAGAGAAAATAAGAGAAGAACATGGACATAAGAGAGGCCAAAAAACTAATTATTTTTCTAACTCTTTTATCAAGTGTACATGTACAGGTTGCAGCTAGGAAGAAATAGACAAGTCATAAGTACATGTTGGAAAGAAGGAAGAATGTAATTCAATTTTCAATAACTATTCTAAAATGGAAGAAGTTACAAAGTATAGAAGTAGACTAGAATATAGAAGTACATGTTTTAGTTTGTAACTAAAGAGAAAGAATCTGATTTCAAGAAGCTGAAGTTAACTGGAAAGAAAGGATTACAACTGAAACAAAATGAAAAGAAGATTCTGGGAAAATTTTGACAGGGCTTCGTCATGTAAAATGGACATTTACAACTTTTCATCATGTTGTTTTCAACTATCACATGCTTTAAAAGGATTATGTAAATTAAATAAGTGATACAAAAAGTAGAAAATCATGCCATGATCAAGATAATAGTTATCATGTTTTAGTTTCCAACTACAAATCAACTTCAACAGAAAAGTGTTACATTTTGTATTCTAAATCAGAAAATACAACTACTACAACTGAAAAGGGAAGGAAGAGAGAATTCTGAAAAAATTTAGGGCTTCACCATGTAAAATCAACATTTCAAATTTTCCAGCAATGCCAAAAATACTACTATCAAGGAAATAAAGGTATCTAAGTAAAAGAAATAAGTTACAATATTTCAACAAAGCATCTAATCAAGGCTTATGCTTGAAAATGGTGTTACAAGATGGAGAATTGTTTGTAATTTCATAAAAGCCACTTACAAGATACAAAGACATCTTAAGTACAAAATATCAGGAGATATACTTTTATTAAACTTGATAAATCTAGTTCAGTTTTTAGTTACATAATCAACTTCAAAATCAAAGTATACAACTCAGTACATTAAAAAAATCATTTCAGAATTTGAAATAAAGAAATACAAAAGAATGCAAGTTCAGACTTTCATTTTACAATTTTATCAAACTCAAAGATTTTTTTTGCATCTAAAGGAAGCAGTATTTCATACTATCAAGGATAATCAAAGGGAAGCAAAAGATAACATCATCACCTACTCTAGGAAAAGATCAAACTCAGAGTAGAAAGGATAAATTATAACAAGATCATCATCTTCATAATATAAAGTAAAGGTTGCACACAAATGGATCTCATTCCAAACTCAAAGGGTTGAAGGTGATTAGAAAACCATGAATCAAAGGACTTTAATACCCAAATGGAGCCATGAACGGAAAATTAGCCCATACAAAATTTTCAGAGAAACTTAATAGAAAAAGTATCACAATTTTTTTGTTTTAAACTTGTATCTTATCAATGTCTGAATCATAGAAAGACAGAGAAAAACTAGAATGCATTTTGAAACTAGTATTGAGAACTTTTACAGATGTTATCTACAGAGTTGAGGAATTTCTCAAAAAACTCAGATCTACAAATACCCATGTTTTGAAAAGAACAATTTCTTGCTTAATCATAAAAACCCATTATTGGGTATCAAGTTTAGAGTAATAAGTAAGTACTTACTGGTTTTGAAGCTAAAAACTCAAAGAATCATCAAGTTTAGAGGAGAATCATCAACTTTAATGGGTTTCAACTCAAAATGACCAAGGTCAAGCCACGAATGTCACAAGAGATGCAAAGAAAGGATTAAATATCAGTATATATTTAGTCACAGGAATGGTGAAAGTGAAATAGTTCCATGTTCGAGGACAAAAGCTTACCATTTCTAGCATTCACGAAAACCAAAAGAGTTATAGAGAGTTCAAAAGCTTCAAACAGTGGTAGCCATAGAAACGATCCAAACCGATCTCGAATCCCATACCAAAAGATTTGCAAAGATCTCGAGCTAGAAAATAAATAGCCAACAAATCTCAAAAATGAGCTCAAACTCACACATTGGTCCATCGACGGAAAACGTAAAGATCTAGAAGACCTAGAATTTTACATAACTTTATAGAGATCTTAATAATAAGAGAAACTAAGCTCCAAAGAAACTTAAAAAATGGAATATCCAAAATAACACGAAAAGACATGAGAACGATAAGATGTGAGTTAATCCTTCACTTTTTTTCTTTTAAAAAGTTCAGAGAAGGGATTTTGAAATACAAACAATGAGAAATACATACCCACAAAAACTGAGAGTTCAAGTTCATACATGGCGGCAATAGAGTTTTCGAACTCAAATAGTGAGCAAGGAACCATAAAACAAAGTATTCACGTTCACATAAAATCACATAGACTAAAGAATAATAGTTCCAAGAGAAAAGTTTACAAAAACATAGCCATGACCATAATGTTTCACGCTAAAATATTGATATCAAGAAATTAAATCCCTCAATGAACTAACACAGAGCTCAAATAATCAGAAAATGATGGCCATAAGATCCTGACAAAAACTCAAGAGAAGGAACGAAGTACAGAGAACCATTTTTGAAGAAGATCTTGAGCTCAAAAGGCTTCAACAATGGCATCAAGTGAAAATTTTTCTAGGGCTTCACCCGTGTACTAAAAATACAAATGAAATGATGATTAGGGTTGAGCTTCTCTTTACCACCTGAACCCAAACATTGGGTTGGTTCAAACTCAACCACGGTTAGAGATCAACAACCAAAAATAGAAGGACATCAGATCAATGCTCAAGGATCATGCTCAAAGATCAAAGCAAGCAACCACGGTTTATCCCACCGACCACATTTAATGCAGAGTTAGAAACCCTAACTACAGTTTTAGATCAATGGCATCGATCAAACATGACACATATCAATAACCCAAAAACATCATGCCAATATCAAAGAAAACTCGACCTTGGTTTCATATGCCACTAAGCAACTATTGAAGGGGTGAGTCATCGTGCAAAGGGGCACTATCCCATGTTTAAATAAAATAAATAATCATTGCAATGAATTTCAAAGTTAACTATATTCCAAACTTTAAATGATGCAAATATGACAATAATATCATGCCAACTATGATCACCGAAAAGGTGAAATTTAAGCCAAGTTTTATCCAATATGCAAAAGCCAACAATAATATTCAATGCATGTATTAACCAAAAGGTGGTAGAGACTATAGTATGGCATGTGTAATGTCAAAATGGTTGACCCTTATTTTTTCTAAGTCCAGAAAGGTGGCCAAACCAAGTATAATGCAAAAGTGGTCCCCACTCTAGGGAGGAATTGGAGATAATTTATAGAATGTCACCCTTGTGACCATTTGGAGCCAAAAGAGATGTCAATATTAGAGCATGTGCACATGGGTAGGTGGTCCCCATAATGGATGTTTATACTTTGCAAATATTACAATCATTGTAATTATTTTGTTCTTGCACACAAGGGGTTATTTTTGCATGCTTCATAAGAGGTCAAAATAGAGAAGGAGACAAAGTTGCATGCTCATGAAGGAGACTTTCCCAACAAGCAAAAACTTATTATTAGCAAATTATTCACCGAGCCTTATTAAAAATAGAACAATCAACTTCAGTTGACTAAGATGTAATTAAAGGCTATTAATGCTTATTGTACTAGTTTGTATTATTTTATCCCTTTATTTATTATTGGATAAAGGATAAAAATAGGATGCATGGGCGAGTACAACCTTAATCTATTTTTAGGAAGGGTGGGTAAATTAATTTTGATATATATTGTGTGTCTTGGCAAAGAACAAAGAGGAATTTTTTGATATAGGATTATTGAAGCATTCTACCAGTTTTTGTCTTCTGAGTGTGAAGTACTTTCTTGCCTTACCAATTATTTGCAGTTTTGTTTATGTTTTACTAGTCTCATGAATGCAATTTCCTTGATTGATCATCTTACCTTGCTTCAAATTCAAAACTTTCTATAGAATTTTAATGTGCATGTTAACTAATTAGTGTTGTTGTGATATTTTCCCTCAGTATAACAAGTGTTTTCCCTTAAATATTCTACAGAAAATTGTTGGCTCATGCATCAAGAATCCTTCCCATATCAATTGTGCATATACTCATTCAAAGCCCTCATATAAGTTTGGTGTATCACCTCAGTTTATTCATTTTTACATCTATCTCTTACCCTTACCCCCAGAGAACCAATTTAGGATACATCAAAAAAGGAACCGGCCTTGATAGAGACTCACCTCAAAATAGGTATACCCATAGACCTGAGGTGTTTCCATTGTATCTATGAAAGAGAGAGACAATTTTTTCAAGCTTAGAAAACCTATAGCCATCTCTCTACAAGGTGCACTTTCGAGAGATAATTTAGTTTTTGGCATGCTTGGTGGGACAACGAAAAATATTTGCATGCAAGTTACAAATTCTAGAGCAAATCTACAAAAATTTACATCAAATTAAAAGTTACTTTCAGAGCAAGCTGCATCAATTTATTCTAAATATTTTATGATCTTTTGGCGACTCCATAGAGCTAATTTTAGACTAGTATTACAGCATGTTCCATGCCTAAAGTGACTACAAGATCATCGGTAAGAGGAATTCCTCCTAAGTTTGTTTCTTTACCTTTGAATTCTGCTAGAAGGAGAAGAGTTGGTAATACATTACCCTATAATAGACCTGGTTTTAATAACCCTCATCCTAATATTCCTTCACCACGTATCAATTTTTCTATCAATATCCCAATTTTTCCAATGGCTCTTCAACCACCCAAAAATTTTGTGCCCTTTACTAATGGTAACCCATTAGTAATTCCAGTTTATCATGATATTCTAATGCTACCATGAAAATTTTTCCGTCATTCATTGGTTAAAATCAAGTTACACCTGCTGAACATATTAACTCATGAAGACGTAGCTTTAATAATTTTAGCTACATATTTTAAAGGATGGGCCTTTCAATTGTATTGAAACCAAAGAGATTGGGAGCATAAGAACTTGGGATGACTTAGGTGAAAAACTGCTGAAATAGTTCCAAGATAATTCAGACCATTTATCCCTCATTAAACAACTATCTACTATTAAAAGATCCCCTCATGAGTACATTTCCAGCTTTAACATCCATTTTGCTAGGACTTGGGAAATAATCCCAGCAAGTGTTAAGCCTCAAGCTGATCATGCTTTCCTTTATTATCTCAAAGCATTAAATAGTGATATTTCAACTATGATTCAATCTATGGGAGGTGATACTCTTCCTGATGCCTATGACATTGCTATAAAATATGAAAACAACCTTATTCAAGATGGAAAATTAGCACCAAGGCCTTCAATGCCATTTTTGGTAGATTTAGCCCCTATTCCACAACCTATTACAATTGTAGAGCCTACTATTGCAGCCCCATCTCCAGATATGTTTAAAGCTTTGCAAACTATGGGAAATAAGCTGACGTCAATTGAAAACAAACTTGCATTACCTAGCAGACCTTATCAGGCTCCTTATCAACAAAATCAGCAAAATAGGCAGCCTTACCAATAGAATCAAAATTATAGGTAGCCTTATCAGCAAAGACAATTTGATCCAAATGTTCCTAGTACATCTAATGCTTTAGTTCCAGTTAACATGGCTATAAAAGAGTGGTGCCAACCTTGCAACCAACCTCATTTAGCTGCTAATTGCCCAAATGCTTTTCTGAACCTAAATCTTGTTGCACAACCTCAATCTGAAACATTTTTCATGCCTCAAATGGAGAGTGGGCAGCAAGAAACTCATGTTCAGAAAGCACCTAAATAGAATTTGGTCAGCTTCAATGAGGAGGATTTCATTGGAGTTACCACTAGAGCTCAAGAAAAAGCTAGTGAAAGTAAATAATATAAAAATAGACCTATTCTTCCCATTATCACTGATAATACAACATCTACATCCCCAAAAATAGCTAACATTCATGTTGTCCCACAAAGAACAATAAGTGTTTCAGCTAGTAAAGAGCAACAAAAACAGCTACAACTTGATCCAAGAAGATTATTTATTCCTCAGATATCTAAAGTTGCTGAAGTAGAATCAGTTTTTGCTAAGGCTTATGCTAAAACAGTTGAATCTATCTCTAAAACGGTTGCTTCTTTTAACATCGTTGATGTAATGAAAAAACATAATGTTAACATCTCAATGTGGGATGCTCTAAGTATTCCAAGACAACAAGATCTTCTTTCTCATGAACTAGATAAGCTATAAATTTCTTCCAAAATAGCAGAAAAGGAAGTTCAAAAAGCAGACATGGTCCTTGGAACACTTGATCAACACCGCATGAAAGAGGTTAAATGGATGGTTCATAAAGTTTTAAACACTCATGATATAAATAAGCCACCACCATTTTATCTATCATTGATTATTGGAGAAAATCTAGTTCATAACATCATGGTGGACAACGGTGAGAGTATCACAAGTTATGCCAAAAGAAATTGCAGAAAAGTTTGGCCTACTACGGTATGAGCCTACAAAAAGAGTATTTTACAACTTGATGGGACTGAAACAAATATAGTTGGTGTAATAAAAAATCTATAGGTAAGGTTACACGCTTGTCCAAATGTTTCTATTCTCGCAAGATGTTACTTGTTATGGATCTACCTCGATACTTTGCCTTGTGCTTATCTAGAGATTTCATAGCGAAAAATAGGAGTTTATCTCTCTTCGATTGGTCCTTATTATTTTTCACTACACGTTATGGCACCAAGGTTACTATCAATTCAAAACCATTGGCTAGATTTCACATTGAGCCTCACTCTCCAAATGCGGTGGCTAATTATTTAGCCTTAGATCAATATGATTTTGATGATGTAGCCCAAGTATCAAGCATTAGACGGTGTTTCTAACATGTTTATGGATGAAAAATAGTTGAAGAACATTCCCATCATCCTTTAAGGAACTTGAAGAACATTTTTTGGTGTATATTATATGCATGAAGAAAATACGCCACTTCCCTTGTTGTCCAAAAAAAAAATCAGCAAGGGATTTGGAAGCTTCATTTTGAGGGAGGTAAGAACAAGAAATGACAGGGAGCAGGTATTATCCTCACTTACCCAACAAACAAAACATATTTCTTAGCTTTGAGTCTCCAATTTTCATGCACTTGTAATGTAGCTGAATACAAAGCATTAATTCATGGCTTACTTTGGGCCAAAAAGAGAGGTATCAACACATTACAAATTTTGGTGATTCTGAGTTGGTTATCAATCAAGTAAAGAACTTTAATGTTTGTAAGAATCCATTAATGAAGTCCTAAATCCATAGAGTTTTAGACTTAATGGAATACTTTGACGCTATTAATATTTAGTCTATCCCTAGAATTGAAAACAAGCATGCAGACAATTTTTCAAGTAGTTGGTGCTAGTTTTGAAGTGTTGGAATAGATAGAAAAAAACAAAATTCAGCCCCATATTAAGCTAATTGTTAGGCCTTCTATACCTGATAATGAATTAAATTGGTAGGTTTTTGAAAATGTTGATCAAATCTATAGATTTTTGCAGCAAGAAGCTAGATTTTCTACAATAAACAGATAAAATACAACATTTATACGGTGACTAGATTGTTCAACTAAAGATAAATAAATTTCCTCAAGGTCTTGTCACATTGGTGGACATCTTCAGTACTGATGATCAGTTAAGAAAAGAAAAAACTAAGATGTCAACTCATGCTAATAATTATGAAGAGATTTCAATTGATGAAGGAAAAAATTTATTCCTTAGAAAGGTATGTTCCTCAACTTGAAAAAACAGTCATTTATTAATCTTTTCGCATAATTTAAAGATGTTTTCACTTGGAGATACCAAGACTTGAAAGGGTTTGATCCCAGTTTAGCACAACATACCATCAAATTATAGCCAAATTCTAAACCAGTTAGGCAGAAACAAAGGCCTGTAAATCATAGAATAGAACCTCTCATGAGGAAGGAGTTATCCAAGTTGATAGAATCAGGAATTATTTTTCTAGTTAAGCAATCAAGTTGGGTAGAAAATCTTGTTCCTATTAGAAAGAAGAATGGAGAAATCAGATTATGTGTGGATTTCAGAGATCTTAACAAAGCATCATTAAAAGATCATTACCCACTACCAATATGGATCAAATTTTGAGAACAATCTCAGGTTTAGATAGACTATCTCTTCTATATGGTTACAACAGATACAATCAGATTTTAGTCCGAGAAGAAGATAGATATAAAATTGCTTTTACCATCAAGTGGGGTACTTATGCTTACAAAAGAATGCCTTTTTGTCTTTCAAATGCTGGTGCAACATTTCAACGTGCAATGGACATGGATTTTTGTGGCTTATTAAATAAATGCATCCTTGTTTATTTAGATGATGTTACTGTATTTTCAAAAGATTCTAAATAACATTTAATGCATTTAAGTCAGACTTTTTAGTTATGTAGGCAATTTGGAATATCCTTGAATCCCAAAAGAATTCTATCTTTTTAGTACATCAAGGAAAACTACTTGGCCATATTGTTTCTAAGCAAGGTTTAGCAATTGATCCTTTCACAATCGAAGCTATATCACATCTATCTTTGTCTCATCATAAGAAGGCATTACAAATTTTTCTTGGAAAAATCAACTTTGTTAGAAGATTTGTTCCATATTTTTTAGCATTGGTTAAACCATTAACAACTATGTTAAAGAAAGAGAAAACATTCTCTTGGACCAGAGAAGGGATAGAAGGTTGTAAAGCAATCAAAACAGCTACCTCTTAGGCTCCTACTCTTGCCAATCCAAATTTTGATAAAGATTTACAATGTATGCACTTGTAGGATCTGAAACAATCTCAACTATTTTAACTGAGGTTAATGATGATAATATTGGGCATCCAATTTCTTTCTTTGGTCAGAGTTTGCATGATTACGAAAAAAGGTACACATTTCTTGAAAAAAGGTACTTTTAGTAGTAAGAGGACTAAAGAATTTTAATTACATGCTTTCAAACAATAAAATTCATGTTCTTATTTCTCATCCAAGTGTGAAAGATTTCTTATTAAATAAAGAATTGAATGAGAAAAGAGTAGGCTTGGATAATGAAGGTTATGGAATATGATGTTGATATCTAGGTTGCTAAGATAGTTCGAGGTAAAGGTTTATGTGAACATCTAATTGCTGATATGGAAAAACAACAAGCTGCAAAACCCGAAGATTCAAAACAACATGCTGAAATTACGTATCAGCAATCAAATGTCATGGTGAAATAGAAAATTAGCAACCAACTCGCTCAAGAGATTCAAGAATCAAGGTGGATGACTAATTTGGTTAACTACTTAGAGCACGGTACCTATCTCGGAAGGTCCGCTTTGGTACAAAAATTTAACCTTCCTTAAAGCTCAAGCAAAGATCATCAATTTAGAAGGACACTCAGAGGAAGATAGATGATGTTATGAGTCATTTACATCCTAGAAAGCAATCTATCGACTTGTTAGAATTTGAATCTTGGGGGAGTGAGTAGCACCCTTGAGGGACGTGATCTCATCCTAACTACTTGTTATCACCGAATCACAAAGCACCCCTGTTTATACAAGTGCATATACTTGAACTCACGGTGTGATTGGATAACATGGGTATTATCTCCAAGTTGTGGGACTTGCTACTTGAGATAGACCTCCAGAGAAAGTTGGTTCTTGATCCTAAACTACCCGCACGATCTACTCTAATGCAGGATAAGCTAACTGTTATAATCTAAATTTCCAAGGGACCAGGGAGAGAGAGTGCATAAAATGAAAGCATACACTAAAGCGGTGATACATTAGAAAAGGAGGGTGTGAGAGTAGTCTCCAAATGTGTGAAATATAGAGGCAAAGTGCACACTAGAAGAGGTGATGACAGTTCTCCATAATCTAGCAAAATGCATTCACAACAATATTCCAAGCATACACAATGATAATGAATCCTTGCAAGAACATAATAATAGACACAATATTCTTGTAGAAAGATTAAAGGTGAAAGAAGAATGCAAGAAAACACAGCAGGGGAAGATACATCCACAAACTGATATTTTATTGCTCCATGATATGCACAGTTCAATCTATTACAAGATAAGGGCCTGGATCACCATGCAAGGAGTCCACTACAAGGGCCTGCAGCACATTGGCTTCACAGAGCAATTTTTATAGAGCTTTGCTATCCGAAAACTCCCCTACAATGAGCCCAACACTCCAATTTATAGAAAAAATGAGAAGAGAAAGAGAAGGGAAAAATGAAAATCCCAAAATCTGTCCTTCAACCACTTGTAAGAGGAATTAAATTGAGTGAAATGATTATATATTACTTGAAAAATTCTCCCCATACTGTCCCATGTGCTGCAGCAGAGAAAGAATGATGACCATGCCTCTTAATTGCACTCCTAGCTACCAAATAAAACACTGTTATGAACCCGGCCACGTTTTCTTAAAAATCTTGATCAATATTTTATCAAATCTAGAATTTATTTATTTCTATGTGTCGGGATCGGAGCCATGATTCCAATGGTACCAATTTTGTGTGATTTTGTTGAGAAATGCAAAATTTATGGCCTTCTGAGTGTGGGCAACTATTTTGGGTCCAGGCAGGGCGTTTTGTCATTTCACGGGAATGAGTATTAACTGGCTAGAGCCGAATATGTTTCTCTTAATTAAATATATCTACCCTCATTAAAAATAAGGATGTCGTGCTCATTCCAAAAAGTCCAATTTTGTGAAAATAGGAGCTCGGAGTCAAAAGTTATGGCCGTTTGAAGTTTCACGGGTCAACAGATTGACTTTTCTTCTCTCGCCTTCGGCCGCTTGCTTTCGCGTCCCTCACATCCCGCGCGTACCTTTGTCCCAACTTTCCCAGAAAAAAATCTCCTCCTTCAGCCGATTCGGGCTTCCTTGTTCCTGTTTGCGGCGATGACACGTGGCAAGATTCCATTCGCTCTCGGCTCCTTCGGCTTTCCGCGTCCTCCACGTCCCTTTATCCCAACCGTCCCGATCAGTAGTTCCTGTTTTAGCCAAATCGGCCGGTTCACGTCCTCCACGTAATTTTGTCCCAACTATCCCGGACTTCCTGGGACAAATATTTCCGAACCGCCCGAAATGGACTGCCCTTCAGATTTTCGGCCGGTTCGCGTCCCTCGCATACCTTTGGCCCAGATGTCCCAAACCGCGCGATAACAAAACTTGGTGATTTTTCCCTTTTTGGCGGTTCGCGTTGTCACGTCCCGCACGTCATTTTGTCCCAGATGCCCCTTTGCTCTATGGACCACCTGGTGCCCTTTCGGCTGATTCACACCCAGATGTCCCTCATGTCCCGACTGTTGCGAGGACTAGGACTTAGCCATTTTTCATGATTTTTCCTAGCCCGAGCTTGTTTTCTGCAATTTTTTCACCTTTTCTCAAAACTTGCTCTCTTCTTCTTGGGCATGGGAGTTAGAAAAAAAAAAAAATCGAGGGGACCTAAAACATGAATTTTTTCCCTGACTCAATCTATTTGCCTGGGACTTGAGAATTTAATGCATGTTATCAAATTTACCCTGGGGGTGAATTTTGGATAACACTACTTTAGGTTGTGCCTTTTAACCAAGGTAAGAGAATCTATAATGTAACCTTTGTTTCGTGAAGTAGATGGAGATGTTATTCAATTTGTGAAAATGGTATGAAAAGGCCTTGGGAAAATATGATCAACACTCAAAATATTTCTTTCACAAGTTGTCACTTCTAGATTATGGAGATATTTTCAAATATAAGGCAAAGTTACTAAAGACATTAAAATTCTTGATTTGTTTCGCATATTTTGATCATGGGGTTTACATTTGTTGAATGCACAAGACAAAAACAAGGGTATTATGGGTAGGATTAGTGGTTTTTGATTGATTTTTTGGTTTGGAGATTAGACAAGACAAACCAAGGTCTGCACAAACTCTTTGAGGATGTTCACAAAATTTTGAAAGAACTTAACATCGAAAAGCATCAAAATGGTTAATTACTCCTTCAACCAGGATATGTGCAACAATTGGAAGCCCATATCTACACTCTTCCACACAATATTTGATTTTCTATCACAAAAGCTTGAGTTAGAAGGAATCAATGAAGCATTTAGCAATCACTACTTGATCATGCCTAAGGTGCACCCGAAGGCTTACAATCAATTTCTAAAATCAAAGGAAGGGGAAGTGGTTTTAAATTTGTTTAGCTCTTCATCGATGAAAGCTCTTCTAAATGTGAGATTGTAAATGCCACTAAACTATCATAATAATGAGATCATGTATGATCAAAAGAAATTCTAAATATAAGACTATGCAACATGAAACAAGAAACACAAATTGAAAAGCATTCAAAATGTAAGCATTCACAAATCTTTCCCAGAGACGACAAAAAATAACTCAAAAATGATAAGATTTATCGTAGGGAAATTTTTTGAAAACAATCTCAGAGCTTGTTAATGGATATACATGTGCAACCAACTTAACATGATTTGAAATCTGATACAGAAGGAATCATATGAGCTTCTCAGGTGGTCACTCAAAGTATGGGATTCTTCCCAGATTTTCCCATGAAATTTTAAAGTTTCTCAGGATTTTGAAATTCTTCCAACCCTTTGCATGACAAATTCATGCAATATATAGCCTTCAATTACATCTGACCCTTCTTTCATAAGAAAAGAATAGGAAAAGCATCAATTTTGTTACAAAAATCTGCCATGATTCACAGAAAGGGACATTTAATAGATTTACAACCAAAAGTTTGCCAGTTGTTTCAAAAGATCGAATCATTGCAAATATTTGAATCATTGTCCTCTGTGGAGGCACATTTTTCATCCTCAAGGCATGCAAACCCTTTTCTATTCATCATTTCACCTTTTCCCTTTCCAAATTCGCATCTACAACTCTTGGATTTGACTTTTCACGTGCTTACTCGAGCTAGGAAAAGACCATTTTCAAATACACCTTAGATCTACAAATTGAACTTTAAAATCGATTTCATTAGTCTTTGCAGGCACAAACGACATGAATTTGCCAAAAATTTGGTGAATATTGATGCAAAAATTACATCTCCAAGCTTCCTGGAGCTAAAATGGAGGCCAAACTGAAAAATACACAGTTACCATTGATCTTCCTTTATCCTTTAATCTGAGCCCTCCACATGTCACAATTGGAAATGGGTTTGGGGCTTCATTTTACCTTTTAAACTTTTTGGGAGAAAATGGAAAATTTTGACATTTTTCTCCGCCCCTCTACCTTTTAAATGAGATTGACACGTGTCCCAATGTGGGTCCAAGTAGATCTACGCTCGAAACATTCACTTTATACCTATTTTTCCAAAAAATCAAAATTTTGATATTTTATCTGCAGGCCCATAGTTGCGCCACTGACCTTGCCACGTGCCAATCGTTGATTGGCCTGTGGGCTCATGACCTTACTTTAAATTTTACTCTAACTCCCCAAAAATTTAATGTTTTCAAACTCACCGGTGCACCATAGTCCCCTTACGCATTTTACCAAGGTGGCATGTCCTCCTCTGATTGGCCATGCGACCATGTTTCAAATTATCACCTTAACTCATTTTGCAAAAAAAGGCAAAATCTTCATTTTCCCCCGATGACCTACCAATCCACGCAAGCTTTTCAAATTTCCTCCTCATCAGGGCCACACTTACTTTTATGACTTTGACTCTTTTTTCCAAAAAGGCACAATTTCCAAATTGCCCCCAAAATCCCGAACTCTACTTTTCCATTATGAGAAAAAATGTGAACAAGGCATTAATTCAACTTAGCAGGCCTATGGCCTTTTTTATCACTTTAACATTTTTACCCCCAAAGGAAAAAAAACTTCAAATACCTCTACCAACCTTCCATCCCGCTTCTGATGAAAACATGACACGTTTCCACCTTTGATTCGCTATGGGCCTTAGGCATTTTATTTTCATTTTAACTATTTTTTCCAAAATGTCTTAAGACACCGAAAGACCCACGCATCTGTGACAAATACGAAGTGAACACATATACACTCTCAGGAAAAAAAGTAAAAATTTGCTCTGCCCTTTCTTAACCTTGACTATTTTCAACATGCCACGTGGACCAATCAACATGCAATGGGCCACGACACCAAATGAATCATTTTGCCAAAGTAGCAAAAGAAAAGTTCACAAAACAAATCCTCCACTCCTCAACCAATTAGAACAAGCCACCTTACCGATGAATGACAAGGAAGAATTTGACAGGAAAATGATACCTGTCAAACCGTCAAAAACACAAAAATTGCCAGTGATGCCCAGAACTCGATGTTTTCACTAAGGATGGAAGAAACTCGAAACAAATCCAGATACAACATGATTTCAAAGCATTTTTGATCATGGGGATGGATTTTCAAAGGCATAGAAGCACAAATCGATCAATTTCAAACTTCCATAATCGGGCAAAGTGGAAAAAATGGCAGAGCCCACAAATTTGGAAAAACATAGGGCACAAACAGGGCATACATGGATATTTCTTTAAATTAGGGAAAAAAAAAGTTTGTGAACACTTAAAAGCTTTGAAATGAAGGGGAAAGGTTTTAAGACCATCAATTCGAGAGGTAAAACATTTCTCAACAAGAAGACCAAAGGGAAAAATTTGGGTAAAACATTATGAGCTCAAAAATGGCACCAACATCGGCTCTAGCTCGGGGATGGGCACTCCCATGAGTTCCACAAGAACAAAAAGTAGACCAAGTGCCAAAAGACCATTGGGAAATGGAGTTATGAGCAAAGATCAACAAAGAACCACCTGAGAAATCGACAAAAATGGTTGCCAAGAACCAGAGCAAACCACAAACCGACAAAACACCAAAAAACTGAAAAACAAATACTATACACTATATAAGTGGTGCATACCTCAAATTTGGGGATTAATCCAAGAAATGCTTCAGATGTCTGCCATTAACAGGCAGTTCAAGAAATTCCCCATCTAGGTCCTTGAGAAATAAGGTATTCTCACCAATTCTGATATCAATGATGTAAGGGCCCACCTATAATGCATCAAACTTACCATGCTTGCCCTTATCTTCATACTGGCTATCCCATAATAGCACAAGATCTCGAATATTGAAAACCCTTAGTGCTACTTTCTTGTCAAATAATTTCTTCATTGTTTCTCTAAACTTGACATGCCGTTGGTGGGATGCTCTTCTCTATTCATCAAGCTCAACAATCTTAATAATCCTTGCTTCATACGGATTGATCACTTGATCTTCAAGTTGTTGAAAAAAATTGAAATGAAGATAATCGCAAATGTATGGGCATCAGAGCTCGAGTTCCATACACCAACTCAAATGGAATCATACGAGTCACTCTTTTGGTAGTTATCCTATTAGCCGAAACTACAAATTTCAGTTGTTCACCCCACTTCTTCTTGTTTTGTTCCAAGGTTCTTTTGATAATCTTCAACAAGTTCTTATTGTTGGAATTATCTTGTCCATTCCATTGGGGATTATCATTTGAAGAAGAAGTCAGATTGATTGCATATTTTGTGCACATTGCCATCAAAATTTTGACTCTGAAACACGTGGCATTGTCAGCAACAATCTTGACTAGTACACAAAATTTGCATACAATGTGATTCAACAAGAACTCCATAACAACTTGTTGTGTTGCTCTATTTGTGGGGATTACCTCTACCCACTTGGTGAAGTAAACTACGGCTACAAGAATTCACTTATGTCTAGCACTAGAAGGGTCTGAAATATTTCCAATGAAGTCCATTCCCCATTGTTTGAAAAGAGCTTCAATTGATACAGGATGCAAAGGAAGGGAGTCTAAAGCTTTCATTCTTCTAGAGAAACACTTTATCAACTCTTGCTTTTTCTAATGAGCGGGTTGAATCTTTAAAGAGAGTAGGCTATTAATAACTAGCTCTCAAGATTTTATGTGTTGTAACCCTTCCAGAAAAGTGTCCTCAACAAACTCCCCCATGGAAATAAAAAATTATTTTGGGAGCTTCATCTTCAGTTATAAATTTCAAGAGGACACCTTCAGGGTTCTTCCAAGCCAGCCCAAAGTCAGTGATAATGTACTATTGAGAAGCCAACTTTAGGGCTCTTTTCTGATTTCTATTTAAATCATCATGGGAGAATAGGTGTCCGAGGTAAAATATTGAATCCTTGTACCACTCGAACTTACCAATTTCTCAATAATATCTATGCTTTGTTCCTCTACTTCATTCACTTCTACATTCTACAAGTTACTCTCACCATAAGCTTAGCAAGACCCAAACCTCATACTAACTTTGTGGTTTGGATGTCCATGTTGTAATTTTGTAGTTTTTTCACCCATCTACATATTTTTCTTGAGATCTCCATCTATGATAAGATGTCTTTTACCATGGTGTGGTGAACATAAGCAACAACTTTTGAACCTAAGATATAAGGCCTGAAAACCTTTGTTTCTTTCACCAAGGAAAATGCTTATTTTTCCATGATTGTGTACTTTAACTCAGCAGCTTGTAAATCCTTACTAAAGAAGGCAATAGGCCTCTCAGCCCCATCCTCATCCTTCTGCAACAAAATTGATGCAATGGTATTTTTATAGGCAAAGGAAAATATTTGGAAAGGCTTCTTGTAATTTGGAGCTGCCAAAATAGGTGCATGTTTCAATGCTTCTTTAATTCCTTGAAAATCCTGAATAGCAGCCTCCTCCCATTTTATTATCTGGTCCTTCTTTAACATGCATGTAATGGGGAGAGTCAACTCAAAAAATTTAGACACAAACCTTCTGATAAAATTAATCTTCCTAAAGAAGGATTGGATGCCCTTCTTGGTTCTAGGAATAAGGACTTTGCTGATGGCTTCCACCCTCTCAGGGTCAATCATGACACATTCCTTTGATAAAATATGACCAAGAATCTTGGCCTTTTGCACCCCAAAGTGAAACTTCATTGGATTGAGAGAAATGCCATATTCCCTGCATCTGATCAACATCTTTTCCAAGTGTTGCAGGTGATCATTTTTGTCCCTAGAAAACACAATCACACCATCTTAGTAAACAACAATAAAATAATTGATGTAACTGGAAAAATTAACATCCATTGCTCTTTGAAATGTGGCACCAGCATTGATCAAACCAAAGGGCATTATGAAAAAAACATATGTCCCCCAAGGAGTGGTAAATGTTGTCTTAAGTCTTTCTGACTCTTTGACAACAACTTGATTGTATCTAGAGAAGCCATCCAATGTAGAAAGAAACTCAGAACCCAGGTCACTAACTACAACATGTTTTCCATATTTGGTAAGGGATAGTTTTCCTTCATTGATGTTTTTTTAGATTTCTGAAATCTACACAAAGTCTGATATATCCATTCTTCTTTCTGACAGGGACTAGGTTTGCAACCCAAGAAGAATACCTTGTGGGCTGAATGATCCCTCCATCTCTCAATTTATTTAATTCCTCTTGCATTTTCATGGAGAGGAGTGGATTAATTGGTCTCTTCCTATTTTTGAATGGTTTGGCCTTAGGCTCAAGAGGGATCTCATGCTGAAACAAATCTTCTCTATATGCCTTTAGCTCAGAATAAGACCAAGCCAAGCAGTCCTAATATTTTTTCAACATTTGAACATAGGACTACTTTTCTTCTTTGATTAGGTTGCTACCCAACCATATCTTCCTTGGTTTCTCCTTTATTCCCAAATCATATTCTTCAACATCCCTAGATGCAAACATGTTTCTATTGACTATACAATCAACATTGTTAAAATTTGACTCTAGGGAAACCAATCCTCTAGGGATGGTGTTAGTTTTTAATTGGATGATATCCTTGCCAAACAAGGTTTCTTTTCCATCAACTGCACATACCAATGGTTCAAAATCAATAAGATGATTGGAAAAATCACCTTGATTCTACAAGAATCTCTGAACCTGAGCATCATCATTAAACACTTGCCAATGCTTCACGTTATCAGGGACTGATGGCCTAGTGAGTATCTCAATATCATACTCACAAAAAGGAGAAACAATACAATTTCCAAATCTTGACCCCAACACTACTAGCATGTTTGTAATTGTATTGAGACTTCTATCATGATGCACAATGTTGAAGGAATCAAACATTTCAATTAGATCCCAAACTGCATGTTTATACTATTTCATCCGCTAATTTTTTGTAGCATACAATTTTCTTATTTGTTTGACAACTAATTCATAATCTCCTTTTGTAATGATGTCCTTCACTCCATACTTCCAAGCAACACTTAATCCTAACAACAATTCTTCATACTCTGAAATGTTATTACTACATTCAAAATTAAGTCTGAAAGAGAAGACAAACTCTTCCTTGCTTGGGGAAGTCAAAACTATACCAGCACCATTCCAAAATTTGGAACAAGCTCCATAAAAAAATAAGGTCCATGGAGAACCTACTACCTCAAGGAACTTTGAATGATCCATCTTGTTTTCTTTTCCATCATCAAATCCAATGAAATTGTCAGCATCAACATTAGAAAACAACACTTTATAGGAAGCATTGTTGGGATCTTCAATTAGATGCAACATCTTCATCTCCCCATACAACTTGAAAAGGATGCCCTCAATTCGGATAGTATCATAGGACATATCCATCTGAAAGCTGTCACCAACACTTGTAGCCCACTTTCTTGACAGCAACATGCCCCACTTGGCTAGGAAATCAACAATGACTACATCAAGTTTCAAATTCCTACCTGGATAAGATGTAAGTTGCACTACCAAGCCCTCTACACACCCAACAATAGGCACTTCTCTGGAGTCCATGGTAGTACATCTACCATATGTTGTTGTCACCTTGATATCCAGCTCATTCATGACCTCAAGAGGCATGACATTGCATGATGTACCCAAACCAAACATACAATTATGAAGCAATCTATCCTTAATGATCAAAGTGGTGAATAATGGATTAACGTTCAATTGAGATTGAACAAGATATGTTCCCAAGTATACCTTAGGTGCTTCTCCAAGATCCTCTAATGCTTGGTGGTGTTCCTGAGTCTACAATGATTGGAGGAGTCTCCACAATGTTTACATTTCTGCCTGGGGTACTTTTCTCCTCTTTCAATCCCAAGTATTCAAATGCTCTCTTCTTGTGCTCAAGAATTCTAAGTAGCTCAATAATTGGAACACTAACCTTGATTTGACTCAAAATTTGGGCTATGTCATATGGAGTACTCTTTGGCAATTCAAAATTGGGATGAAGATGGGAAAACTCATCAGTGGGATTTGGATTTTTGGTAGTTTGGGCATGATGAGATGTATCTTTCCTAGGAGTTACCTTGGGAATGCTTATAAGCAAGGGAGTTTTAGGTTTGGCTTGAGGCCTAGCTCCCTTAACAACTTTTCTCCTAGTGTTATAGTCTTTTTCATGAGCTACAACAACATTCATTAATAGCTGTCTATCCTCTTAGGGTATTCCTCCATCATACTTTTTAATCATCAAAGCTCTCAAATACTCAAAGTCATTATTAGGTACTTCAAAAGCTTGCACTACATCTACTTCATAAGTATGAGAAGGAGGAAGAAGTGGTACCCAGTTGATGCAATCCCAAAAGGTTGTAGCAGTCCTTGCACTTATTACCTCAGTTGATGTTGCTCCTTGTTGTGAACTTGAAGAACAACCCACCATGTAGATATCATCATCAGTACCATCTTCATTATCAGCTTCATCAACTTTCTGGTCCACTTCACATGGAGGATGGGGCAGAAAGCACTTATCACACCAATCAATCTGACTAGCCTCTTCAACAGTAGCAACCCTGACAGAGGGTCAGGCACCAATCTATTTTCACGTGCTTGGGGTTGTCTATTTCCCCCTCCCATAGGTCCTTTACCTCTATCATCTGGCCTTTGATCACCCCTAGGATGATTGCCAAATCTGTCATGATTTTTTGCTCTTTGTTGACCTTGTGAACCTTGGCCAATCCCTTTTTCTGCCCAGGCTAATTTGTATGAAATTTCTTTGACAACACCTACCAAATTTTTCACAACCTCCTCCAAATCAGCACCCTTGCTAGCTTGAGGTTTATCTGGATTTATCAACTTTACACCCTCTCTCTTGGGAGGTTTCCCAACTGCTTTGATATTGTTTTCAATTTGCAAGGCCATGGTGAAGGCTTGCCTTAAATTCCTAGGTTTTTATCCCTTAAGTAGTATGCATCCTTCTTATCAAATGCATCTGAATATTTGATTAAGCATGACTCATCGATGGCCTGACACTGATAGGAAATCTCCTCAAAGTTTTGTTAAACCTTGTGTTAAATTCATGAACTAATTCATTTGGGTTCCTTTTAATGTTTTCAAACTCAGACAAGAGAAATCTAGGATCATTCTTGTCACCATATTGCAACCTAAATGCATTGTTCATTTCATCCCATGAGTCAATAGAGTTGTCAGGCAGAGCCTTGTACCAATCTCTAGCATCTTCTTCTAATGTGTGGATGAACAATTTGATGTATACATCCTCAAATTCTATTTCAAAATCCTCCATCATATTAATGACTAATTTTAGGTTCTTATCACTAGTTATAACATTGTTACCTTAGAGATTAGCTAATCTATTCCTCACATCTTGTGGAACAACATTTGGATAACCAACCATCTCTCCAAAGTTTATAGGACCAAAGGTATTGACAATGAATGGAGGTATGGGTGGGGGCTAAGCCATGTTGTGATGTGGGTGTGAATTTGTAGGAGATAAAAGATGATGAGGATTGAGGGGTTTGCGGAAAATAGGGATATGAATTTCAAAAGGACTATCCCCTAATGGTTCTACCTCTTGGAAAAATCTGTCAGATCTGGAAAATACAGGGACAGAGTGAGAAGCAAAATTTTTAAATATAGATGAAGGCCCCTCGCGAGATGGAGAATGTATCTCTCTGATAGGACTATCTCGACTCGAGCTACTTGAGGAAGAAATTCCAACTTCAATGACACACTGATTACCTTGGTAGTGGAGTTTTCTTTTCTTGATTTCATATCTCCCACAACTTTCTAAACTTTTCTTTTTCTCCGGACCATGATTTTTCTAGGTCTGAGAACAACCTCCCAGTAGGGTCCTTAGCAAAGAAAAATCTTCTTCCTTCCAGCTTTGTAGAAGTTAGTAACAAATCTCAAATGATATAAAGTTAAGAAACATGTATTTATCAAAATCAAATCAGCATGGAGTCACCACTAAGGAATTTCACCCTACTTTTTAAAATGCACTAAAATAATCAGCAAATGTCTTTCAAAGACTTTGAAATATTGCAAAATGTTATAAATCAGACCTTCCTTTACTTGAATCTATCAATCCCAATGCAACCAAAGTGCAACAACTGCTAGAAATTGGAAAAAGAGCAGACAACTCTTGAAACCTTTTCTTAAAACTTGCAAATCTGAATATAGAATGATATTTTAACAATGTACTAGTATGCAACATTTGCAAGAAACATTACCAAGGTTTGACATGTATCCAAATATCTCAAATATTCTGAATAAGTCCCCAGCAATGGCGCCAAAAGAGATGTTGGTACCCAAAGTTAACCTTCCTCAAAGCTCAAGAAGCATCATGGATTTAGCAAGAAACTCAGAGGTAGATAGATGATGTTATGTGTCGTTTGCAGCCGGGGAAAGAAATATATCCAGCTTGTCCGCACTTGAATCTTGGGGGAGTGGGTAGCACCCTTAAGGGATGTGATCTTATCCTAACTACTTTAGGTTGTGCCTTTCAACCAAGGTAAGAGAACCTATAACGTAACCTCTGTTCGGTGAAGGAGATGGAGATATCCCTCAATTTGTGCAAATGGTATGAAAAGGCCTTGGGAAAATATGATCAACACTCCAAATATGTCTTTCACAAGTTGTCACTTCCAGATTATGGAGATATTTTCAAATGCAAGGAAAGGTTACTAAAGACATTCAAATTCCTTATTTGCTTCTGCATATTTTGACTATGGGGTTTGCATTTGTTGAATACACAAGAAAAAAACAGGGGTAGTATGGGTAGGATTAGTGGTTTTTGAATGATTTTTTGGGTGGGAGATTAGACAAGACAAACCAAGGTCTACCAAACTCTTTGAGGACTTCAGAAGATTTGGAAATAATTTAACAATAGAAAGTATCAAAATGGTTAATTACTCCTTCAACCGGGATATGTGCATCAAATGGAAGCCCGAGTTATGCACTCTTCCACACAATATTTGATTTTATATCATAGAAGCTTTAGTTATAAGGAATCAATGAAGCATTTAGTAATCACTACTTGATCATGCCTAAGGTGCACCCAAAGGCTTACAAATAATCTCTAAAATCAAAGGAAGGGGAAGTGGTTTTAAATTTGTTTAACTCTTCATCAAATGAAAGCTCTTCTGAATGTGAGATTGCAAATGCCACTAAACTATCACAATAATGAGATCATGTATGATCAAGAGAGATTCTAAACACAAGACTACAATAGGAAACAAGAAACACAAATTGAAAAGCATTCTGAAATGTAAGCATTCACAAATTTTTCCCAAAGACAACACAAAATAACTCAAAAATAATCAGATTTGTCAACAAGGGAATGTTTTTGAAAACAATCTCAAAGCCTGCTAATGGTTATACATGTGCAATGAACTTAACATGATTTTCAAAGAGTATGGGTTTCTTCCCAGATTTTCCCGTGAAATTTTGAAGTTTTTCATGCTTTTACAAATTCTTCCAACCCTTTACATGAAAAATTCATGCACTATATATATCGTTGAATTACATCCAAGCCTTCCTTCTAGGGAAATAATATGCCATGCATCAAGTTTGTTACAAAAATCCGCCATGATTCATAGAAAGGGACATTTAACAGATTTACAACCAAAAGTTTACTAGTTGTTTCAAAAGGTAGAATCATTGCAAATATTTGAATTATCATCCTCTGTGGAGGCACGTTTTTCATCCTCAAGGCATGCAGACCCTGTTCTATTCATCATTTCACCTTTTCCCTTTCCAAATTCACATCATGCAACTCTTGGATCTAACTTTTCATGTGCTTGCTCAAGCTAAGGCAAAAACCATTTTCAAATACACCTTAGATCTAAAAATTGAACTTTAAAATCGATTTCATTAGTCTTTTTAGGCACAAACGACATAAATTTTCCAAAAAATTGCTGAATATTGATCCTTTTGAAAATAAGCGACACGTGTCCCATGTGGGTCCCAGGTAGATCTGTGCTCAAAAATTTCACTTTATACCTATTTCGCAAAAAGGAAAAATTTCCATATTTTCTCTATGGGCCCGTAGTTGCTCCTCTAATTTTGCCACGTAGCCTTCAAGAATGATCAGCAAATTTTTAACTTTCTACAAGAAGAAGATGAGTTCTCCTCTAGAAACATAGACAAATTGGAACAGCAATATGGCGACCAAGTGGTGCGATTGAGAACTAACAAATTATGAAAAGGTCTTTCAAATGTGGAGTTAATCTTCAACCCAAATGATCAGCTCGGGAAGGATAAAGTCAAACATTCGGGTAAAGGGTGAAGATTCATATCTCATTCCAATAGATGAAGCAAAGACATTGAAAATTAACAAAGTACTCCATAAGAGAAAACTGAATTTGTTTAACTTTGTTAAGAATTATGAGATGTTTTTTCTTTGACCTATAAGGATTTAAGAGGTTTCAACCCAAGATTAGATGAGAGTACAATTGAATTAAATCACGAATCCAATCCTTTCAGATAGAAGCAAAGGCCAGTAAACCCTCACATTGAACCTGTCATGAGAAAAGAGTTAAACAAGATGATTAAGGCTAGCATCATCTTCCCTATCAAGCATTCAAGTTGGGTTGCAAACTTTGTGCCTGTGAGGAAAATAAATGGAGAAACCAGATTGTGTCTAGACTTCTGTGATCTAAATAGGGCATCACTCAAAGATCACTACCCACTTCCATCAATGGAGCAAATATTCCAGGTTGTAGTTGGTTTTGAGAGGTTTTCATTGTTAGATGGTTACTCGAGGCTATGATCAAAATATTGTAAAAGAAGAAGATTAGTTCAAGACAACCTTCACTACCAAATGAGGTACATATGCTTATAAGAAGATGTCATTTGGAATATCAAATACCAGAGCAAAATTTCAGCAAGCTATGGACATGGCATTCAAAGGATTAATCAACACGATAATGCTGGTGTATCTAGATTATATCACCGTATTCTCAAAGAATCTGCGGACCATCTTCTCCATGTCATGCAGGTATTTCAAATATGTAGAAAGTTCAGAGTGTCATTGAATCTAAAGAAGTGTGTATCCTTGGCACACGAGGGAAAATTGTTGGGCCACATTGTCTCAATACAAGGATTAATAATTGATCCTAAAGAGTTGAAGCCATTCGAACACTTCCATTTCCACACCACAAGAAATATCTCTAAAGCTTCTTGGGAAGATAAACTTTGTTTGTAGTTTTGTTCTTGTTTTTACCACTCTTGTGAAGCCTTTGAACATGATGTTGAAGAAGAGTCTTGCATTCAAATGGATAGTAGAAGGAAAATAGAGTTTTGAGGCCATCCAACATGCAATATCACAAGCCCAAAATCCTATACACTAGACTTCTCAAAGGAATTCATGTTGTATGCTTTTGGGGGATCAAACACAATCTCAACTATCTTTGTACAACTAAATAAAGAAGGATCAAAAAATCCCATAGCATTCTTTATTCAGATCCTGGAAGATTACGAAGTAAGGTATTTCTTTATTTAAAAACATGTCCTTGTTTTCACTAGGAGTTTGAAGAAGTTCATACACTTGGTTTTGAACATCAAGATTCAACTACTAGTGTCTCATGCTAGTATCAAGTACTTTCTCTTGAACAGGCACTTGAATCAGAAGAGATCAAGTTGGATCACATGTGTAATGGAGTATGATATTGAAATCAAGATGACCAAGCTGGTTCATGGCAAAGGGTTGTATGAAAGCTCTCTTCCAAACAACATAATGAGTTAAAAGGAGAAGAAGAGGTTGTTCGCTATTAAAAATGATCAATAACAACCAGCTAATGGTGCACCCATTCCATGTTGTACCCAAGACTTGGTGCATTATCTACAAACAGGTTTATACCCTCAATAAATGAGAAAAGAAAAGTGGAGATACTTCAAATTAAATCCATTCCATATGTGTTTGTTGATTGTGTTTTATTCAAGAAAGACATCAATGGTATTCTATTGAGGTGCATTGGGATAGGCCAAATTGAGAAGGTGTTGGATGAGTTCCGTTATTGAAAATCAAGAAGACCACTTTGCTCCTCGAGTAACAACTCTCAAACTCATTAAGGCTTGTTATTATTGGCCTACGGTGTTTAGTGATTGCTACTCATAGATTAAGAAATGAAAGAAGTGTGTATTATTCACAGGGAAAGAAAGGTTACCAGCCCTGCCCCTTCATATAATTTCAGTAGATCAGCCATTCATGTAATGGGGATTAAACTTCATTGGAGTCATCAACCCAAATTCAAGTCAAGGCCACAAATGGATACTTAAAACAATTGATTATTTCACCAAGTGGACTGAAGTAGTGGCACTTAAGGAGGCAAATGTATCCAGCATCTTGGATTTATATGAAGGGATAGTCACTAGGTTTGGAGTCCCTACAACTATCGTATTAGATAATGCATTGGAATTTCTTGGTACAAAGATCACTGAATGGGCATCAAGAATGGTCTATGCCTCAAAACTTCATCAAACTATTACCCTCAAGGTAATGGCCAAGCAGAGTCCACAAACAAGAACCTGCTAAGAACTATTAGAAGGACTCTTGATGAAAATCATAGAACTCGGAACACAAAGCTCAAATCAGCTCTATGGGCTGATAGGATAACAACAAAGAGGTCTATAGTTAATTCTCCATATACAAGTTGGTCTATGGGAAAGAGGCGGTGTTGCCTATTTCATTATATCTCCCACATTGGAACTCATGAAGCAGTTGGAGTTGTCTGAGTTCAAACAAAGGGAGGCTAGGTATGCAGAGCTAATGGAGTTGGAAGAAATAAGATAACATGTATTTTAGGCCATGGAAAAGTATCAAGCATTGATCAAGAAGAGATTTGAAAAGAAAGCTAAGGCTAGGACATTCCAAGTTGGAGACTTGTTACTGAAATGGGATGCAGATCGGGAAAAACCAGAAGGCATTCCAATTTTGATGCCATTTGGAGTGGTCCTACATGGTCACAAGATGTAAAAGTAGCAATGCCTTCCAATTATCTACATTGGATGGTGAAGAGTTGTAGATTCCAGTGAACGAAATCTATCTTAAACATTGATACTAAAAGAAAGGTTTCACCCTTGTAAATATTAGCCTAGGATTTCAATTCCTCTAAGTGTGTATGCACACTATCTTGTTGTAGTTTAGGTTTCATTTCCCTAAGTGCTTTAGCACAAGTTTTGTTACTCCAAGGTTGTATCACTATATAGTTCAAAGTACCTCCAGGTGAATGTTGTAATATTCCATTCAATAAATCAAGGGAATTCTCCAGGAAATAACAATTTCCTACTCTCACAAACTTCATTTTTAATATTTTCTTATGAAAATTGAGAATTTAAGCGATCAAGTTCAAGTTCTTGGTAAAGATTAAGATTAGGCTATCAATTATGACTTCATACCTAATGGATACTTCAAGGAAACTAATCATCTCATCTAGTAGGAAGATGTCCCTTATGAGTCACCAAATTGTTTTCCAAAATAACTCCATGCTTATTTTTGGTTAATCTACACCCATTTTTCCTCCCTTATTACTTTAATCTAATTTTTACATATTATAAGTACTTAAGGATTCCTAAAAACATCTTCATCAGGTAGGAAATTTCTTCCCCTTTTCGAAAATGTAAATAAGTCCTTCTAACTCCTCATATTTTGCAAGTTATGGGTAGGCGAGCCTGGAAGGATTTTTTTCCCAAATGCGGGCCAAAGGCTTGGGTAAGACTTTTCACCAAATGGGAAAATTGTGTACCAGCAAATGGGGTGGCTAGGGATAGTTTGGCACTTTAGCATTTTGTGTGAAAGGAAAAAGTTATAATTGCGGGCCTGCAAGCTTGGGGAAGATTTTATTTTACTAAGTGGAAAATGTAAGTCATGGATTTATAGGGTGGTGGGAGACTTTCAAACTTTTGTACTTTTCATGCAAAAGGAACACTTTGCAATTATCGGCCTGCAGAACCGGTGAGGTGTTTTTCCAAATAGAAATATGTGAAGTTTCAGATGGTGGCTCAGAGTAGGACATTTTGGCATTTTTGCATTTTTGCATAAAAGGCACATTTCACAATTGCTGGCCCGTGGTCCTGGTAAGGTTTTTCACCAAAATTCAAGGTTGCGATGTTGTGGGGCCATGGAGGATTTTTTGTAAAAGTGGATTTTTGAGCCCAAAGATTTTTTACAAAAATTGAATTTCGAGCTGCGTGGTTGGGGAGGTTTTTTTGTTGCGCTTTTTTGTGGGTCTATTTTACAAAGATTGTATTTCCATAATTTTTGTATGGATTTGATGCAAAAATTTCAAATGGCCATAGCTTTCAACCAGTTCTCGAAATTCAACAAGTTTTATACCTTTAGAATTATTTGACAACCTCTACACCATACAAGCCTAAAATATTAATGTTGACAAGGTTAGGTGGGTAGGAAGTCATAAAATGTCTTTCATGCCATAAATGTGTGATCGATTACTTCAACTACCCATAGATCTGATTTGATCTGCCATCCTTCCTTCTCCAATGTGCCAAATAGACATGGAGAACTAGAATTGATAGATTGTGGATGGATTTGTAGGGAATTGATGGTTGGTGGTTGAGATTTCAAATCAGTTTTCCTTCTTTTCCTCCTCCTTTTTTTGGTTCATCAATAAATGCAAGAATTTGGTTCATTTTAAAAGGTTGGACATTTTGTCTTCCCCCCCCTTCTTCTCTGGTCTACAGATGAATTTTGTGGAGTTCAAACCTTCCATTAAAACTGTAATGCAAGTTTTTTTCCTCTTGGCCATTGTAATGCATCGTATCAAATATTTGGAGAAATAATACAATTATGTGGGTGATTTTCAACCCTCTCTTATGTTCATTGCATCCTCTTGATCTTTCATTGCAACCTTGGTTATCTGTGCATGTTAGTTGTATTGCATTTTAATGGTTTGTGTTTAATGTCAAATAAAATGTTCATCATTCCTTTGGTGCATCACCTCTGTTAGTTTAGATTTTTTTTCTTGTAACTTTCTTAACCATGTCTCCTTGGCAAGTTAGAGTAGGTTTTAGATTATATCATCTATAAATTGTTTGTGTGCACCTCAACAGAGGAATAGGAACCGGTCTTCATCCGGAGAGTTTTCCCAATTGCAAAGTCCCACACTTTGGGAAAAGATCCATGTTATGTAATAGCATTGAGATTCTCAACCCATTGAGTTGCGAGACATTCGGGGGGCTGTGTTTTGGTTTTGCACTAAAAGTTCCAAGACCATCTCTACTCTAAACTAATTTCTATTCAATTTCCTTATGAACTTTGAGTATCTTATTTCCCACCCTCCAATTATTTTTTGTTGTTTTTGAAGAAATCTACAACTTAGAAAGTTTGTGAGAAAGTAAATCTTGTTGTCCTCAAATACTTAGAGCCTCCCACATTGAAATGTTAACATTATGCTTTTTCATTACATCAAAATGTTAGAAGAAGCAACAAATTTAGAAACAGACTCTACTATCTTAGCATAGGATTTAGCAAAAATTGATTTTGCTTCAGTTGCTTTTGATATCTGAGGTATAAATAACCTTCTTGATCATGATGTATCTATTTTTGCTACTCTTTACTAGCTGAAACACTTGTTTTTTTAGGAACAAAAGAAATGTAAGCTGGTTTTGGGCATATAGTTGTTATTTTTCAGTGACAATGAGAAAAACAGGCCTCTATTTTGTTGTTTTTTACTTTCTACAACTTTTTCCTGAGCTCTAGTAGTAACTGCAATGAAATCATCCTCACTAAAACTGACTAAGTTCTATTCAGGGTTCCTTCGAACCTAAGTATCTTGTTCCCACCCTCATTTCAGGCATCAAAAATGTCTCATATTGATGTTGTACAATAAGTGTTATGTTAAGAAAAGCATTTGGGAAACTTTTAGCTGAATGAGGTTTATTGCAAGGTTGAAACCACTCTTCTATATCCATATTAAGCTGGGACTAAATCATTAGATGAACTAGGATCTTTTTTTCCCTCTTTCTACGAAAAAATGCCTTGGCTAATAAGGCTACGTATAATTTTGATTATGTTGATAAGGTTGCCTATTTTGTTGGTTTTTCTTATAAGGAACCCGATAAGGTCTCTTGTTAGGTAATGTAAGTGTATTTTCAATTGAATTTAGCTTGTTTGCATAGTCTACAAATATTTAAACATGTCATCTTATGGGGCTGCAACAACAGGTGACTTCTATAATCGTGATAGGTTGTGGGATAGGTGCTAGATCTGCTAAAAAAGGCATTGAAGGCCTAGGTGCTAATTTTCTAGCTTCAATAAGGTTGTTTTATGATTTTATAGAAATATCATGAGCATTCGGAAGAGTTTCACCTCCCATACACTAAATCATAGTGGAAATATCATTGTTTCATGCTCTGAGATAATAAAGGAAAACATGATGAGCTTGATGCTTAACACTTGTTGGGATTCTTTCCCAAGTTTTGGCAAAACGAATGTTGAAACTAGACATAAATTCATGAGGATATCTTCTAATAGTAGACATCTATTCTATAAGGGATAAATGATCTAAATTATCTTGAAATTGTTTTAAAAATTTACCACCTAAATCATCCCAAGTTCTTATGCTTCCAATCTCTAAATTTCTATACCATTGCAAGGCTTGTCCTTTAAAGGATGCAACTAAAAGTCTCAAAGCCACATCTTCATGAGTAATATTATGGACTACACATATGGCTGCAACATATTTTATGTGCTCTATAGGTGTAACTTGATTTTCACCCGTAAATGAAGGCAATATTTTCATGGCAGCATTAGGGATATCATGATAAATTGGAATTACTAATGGGCTGCCATTAGTAAAGGTCACAAAATTCCTAGGTGGTTGAATAGCCATTGAAAAAATTGGGATCTGAATAGAGAAATTGATACGTGGTGAAGGAATATTAGGAGGGTTATCAAAACCAGGCCTATTATAAGGTAAAGTATTACCAACTCTTCTCCTTCTTACAAAATTCAAAGGTAAGGAAATAAAATCAGAAGGAATTCCTCTTACCAATGATCTTGTAGTCACTTTAGGTATGGAACATGATGCAATCTTTGACTGAAATCAGTTTTACGAGTCACCAAATAAATATTTAAAGTCTTTAGAATAAATTCTTGCAAACTTACTTGTTCAAAAGTAACTTTTGCTTGTTGTAAATTTGTTGTAATTTGTTGTAATTTACTTGCACATCTTATTCATTTTCCCACTGGGCGTGCCAAAAAAATTCTCTCGAAAATGCACCCTATAGAAAGATGGTTTGCAGGTGTTCTAATCTTCCAAAATTTATCTCTCTCTCTCATAAGATACAATGGAAACACCTCAGGTTTGTGGGTATACATATTTTGAGGTGAGTCTTTAGTACCAAGGTTGGTTCCTTATTGATGTATCCTAAATAGATTTTTTAGGGATTGAGGGTAAAAGATGACTATAAAAGGATTTGAAACTAAGGTGATACACCAAACTTGTATGAGGTCTTTGACTAAGTACATGCACAATTAATATGGGAATGAAATTTTGATGCACAAGTCAACAATTTTCTATATAAAATTAAAGGTAAACACTTTGATGTATTGAAGGAAAATATCACAACAATACTACTAAGTTAAACATATACATTAATATCATGCAAAAATTACTAAATTTGTAATATTTTACCTTCACATTCGGGTAATTCATTAGGTAATTCAACATTCACAAAATTAATGGAACATACACAAGACTGTAAATAATTTGAAAGGCATAAAATACTTCACATTCAAAAGGAAAACTAGTAGAAACTATTTCTGCACTCATGTATCTAAAAATTCCTCCCTTGAGCTTTACCAAGGCACACAATATATGGCAAAAATTAATTCACCCACCCTTCCTAAAAATAAACTAAAGTTATAATCGCCCATGGATCCTATTTTTATCCTATTAAATAAAGGAATAATATAAAGCAAACTAATACAAAGAGGCATTAATAGTCTTTTATTACATCACAACTAAACTACAAATTGACTTCTATTTTAAGAAAATCATGGGTGAATAATTTGCTAATAATAAATCTTGCTTGATGAGCAAGTCTCCTTCCTTGTGCATGTAAATTTGTCTTCTTGTTTGTTCTTTCCTTTTGTGAAGGCATGCAAAAATACTCCTGTGCAAGAAAATAAATACTTTTGATCTCCAATACTTAGCAAAATTATTCACCTCACTATGGGGACCACTGGGAGCACATGTGCAATCATAATCAACTCTTATTTTGTGAAAAATAAGGTAATCAAGTCTTCAAAAGGTTTCTTGCATTCTGATGTTGACCTCTGCTCTATCCCTTGTGATCACATGAAAAATTTGCATTCAAGTCATGTTCAATCCATCACAATCAGTGGGGACCACCTGTGGTTGTGAGCACTTGTATTCATTGGGTTTGGCCACTCTTGTGGACTTAGCACATTACCATGGTTTTAGGAAACACATGGGGGATTTTCTAAAAGGCTACCAAACCATACTTGGCCACCTTTGATACACACATGGTCTACTATATTTTCTACCACCTTTTTCAAATCTCACTACCTTGTAATTTTCTTGTCGGCCTTTGGATTTTAAAAGGACTAAGGTTTAGAATTTACCTTTTGATGTCATCATGGGCTAAAAGGAGACCACTTTGATTAATTGGTCAGACTATAGTCATTCACTATAGCCACGAGCCTATCTTGATTTTATTGACATATAGGACATTGGACAACTTTTGGTAAGATCATTGCAATGCATATGACGTGGTTAGAATTTTGGAATATTCAGTGGATATCTAACTTTGTAAGGCTAATTGTAATGATAATTTGTTTTAAACATGGGACTGGCCCCCTCTCTATGATGACTCACCCCTTTATCATTTTGTCGGTGGCATCGTTTACTTAGGTTGAGTTAGGTCCTTGAATAGAGATCATTGATCTCTAACCTTGATGAACTCACACTATTTATTATGACTCTCGATTAGGGTTTCCGACTTTGCATTTAATGTTCTATTTGTTAATGTGACCATGGTGATTGTTTTTTAACCATTGATCTCTATATTTTTGGATCTTAGGCCATCGATCTTTAACCCATGTTTAGGGTTTCAACCCTGCAATTAAAGTGGTTGGTGGCATCTAACCATAGTGGTTTGCATTGATTTTGGAGTTTGATCTGAAGACATTGATCTTGTGTACTGTTTATTCTCTACCGTTGATCATATGACTATGGTTGAGTTTCATTAACTCACCTCTTGAGTTTGTGTGGTAAAGGTAACTTGACCTTAATGATCACTTCATTTGGATTTTTAGCTTGTGGGTGAAGCCCTGGAATTTTTTTTGGCTCGATGCCTTTATTGGTCTATTTGATCTCGTATATTTTTATATGTGCACTTTGTTTTTATTTGTTTCTTGAAGCTCTCTACGGTCTTATGGCTACCATTTTCTGATTATTTTTAGTTTTGTGTACTTTTGAGGTCTCTAATTTCTTGATCCTGATATTTCGAGGTGAAGCATTGTGGTCATGACCACATTTTTTGTAAACTCCGAGCTTGGGACTATGTTCTTATTGTCTCTATGAGTTTCCTTCAAATTGGCCACCATTTTTGTGGGTTCGAGCTCTTTGAGGTTTCTTTTCTCTTGATATTTCTATAGATCTAGCTTTTGGAACCCTGGTTGGAGTTAAAGGCTCTAAGTTGTGTTCTTCATTTTATTCACTCTATCAGAGATTTCTAGGAAGTTTTGTGAGCTCTCAAGATCTCTGTAGATTTTGAAGTCGTTTGCATGTAGTTGTTCGCTTCGCTGCAATTTTTTGATTCTTGGCCATTGGTGTCACAAAGGTGAATACTTGTTTCTTTTTAAAAACCGTAATTGCTTCTTGGACATTTATGGATTTATTAGCATTGATACTTTAAAATCCTTGTTTTCTTGTGATCTTTGGAATGAACTTGGTCATTTCGAGTTGAAACTCATTATGGGTATTCTCCTCTTTAGCCCTGGACATGATCATCTTTCGAGGGTTTTCTCAACTCTAATTTAATTGGTGAGTTCTTGTTTTTTACTCTAATTCTTCATACCCATAAATGTTATTTCCTATCAAAACCAAGATATGTAACTTTATTCCTCAGATACTGTAACTTGAAATTGATTTCAATGGGACTAAAAACTTGTGAAATAGTTGAATTTGTATTTAACTTGGATATGTGTGAGTTTTCTTATTCAAAGCTCCTCTACTTTTGTTTGTGTTATGAAAACTAAATGGGCTCTGTTTACTTGCTACTTGTATTCATTCCTTTGAGTTATTTGCAAAACTTAGATGAACATGTAGTGGTCATGTATGAATGACCCATTTTCTAGATCTGTATCTGCATATATATTTTCCTTTTGTGGCTCGAATCATTGCTTTTAAACAACCCAGATCTGGGTATTCCTCCTTTGATATGGGTATTTACTCCATTATTTTTCTTGAAGATGGAGATTTTGTGTTCTAAAATTGTAGATGCCTTCTCCACATGATTTTCTTCTTCTTGAGCTATTCTTTGAAGTTGTGCTTTTCATTTTGAGTTGTTCTCAGCTTGCAACCTGCAATATGATGTCTATATTTATTTGATATACATTGTTGAATTTCACTAGTGGGTGAAAGGTGGTTAAGTTAATTAAATAGCCCTAACCATAAATTTTCATTTTCATTTCCTAATTTCAAAATGGAGGGTGAAGCCCTGGAAAAAAATTTATAGACACCATAATCATGTCTTTGAGCTCTAAACTCTAAAATTTATGTCTCTATAAGCTCTAGGTTTTCTTGACTTTTCAAAGTTCCTGAGATGGATTCTTTTACATTATTCTCTATATGAGATTTTTGTGAGCTGATTCCTTTTGGAGCTTCCTCTAATCATTCTTCATTGTCCTAATTTTGTTAATCATGGCTCGGGGATGACATTACTTCCACTCATCATAGCATTGTTCACCATTCTCATTTATGTTTTGACATATTTGCACTCCTTAGTGAATTTTTGTTCATACCTATAAAATCTGGGAAATTACATTATCTCTAAGTCTGCATCTGTACTTATCTTTTTAGTTCTTATTGCTTCTAAAAACTCTTCATATTTTTTCTCTATTTCATCTCTTAAGCCCCCCTAGTTGATTTATCTTGGCTCTTTAGTGTCTAGATGAGTGTATCGTAGTCATCTAATTGATTCTTCTAAACCATGATAAAGCATAACTGTTAAATAAATTGGATCTCCTTTAGTTGAATGTAATGAACTTTATCTTAATCTTTTATTGATCTGATTCCTTGCTTAAATAGTTGTACTTCTTTGATATTTTAGCATTTCTATGCACTCATATTTGCTTCATTTGAAAACTAAACTTCTAGAATGGCTGCACTTTGTAAGATTACCTTAAAAATTCATTTTTTTTCATCTGTTAAGCTATAATGAGTGCTCCAAAGTCCTTCACCTTGATGACTAAAGTATATTTCCATTTGTTTTCTTCTTAAATACTATACTTTTTTTTTTCCCCGATATTCATGATAGCTTTAGTATGCATGCTAGAAAATTTAAAAGGTCAATTTTACATGGCGAAGCCCTATCAAAATTTTCTCATATTTCCTTCTTTTATTCTATTTCAGCTATAATAAATGTACTTTCTTGATTCAAAATATAGAATGTATCACTTCTTCTATTGAAGCTTGTTTGTTGTTGGAAGATGAAATATGATAATTGTTATCTTGATCATGTCATGCTTTTCTACTTTCTGTATTACTTATTTGATTTACATACAACTTTTAAAGCATGTATTATTTTGAAACCAACATGATGGAAAAACGTAAATGTCCATTTTACATGGTGAAGCCCTATCAAAATTTTCTCAAATTTCTTTCTCATTTTTTTATTTAAGCTGTAATTTTATCTTTCTAATTAACTTCAACCTTTAGATTTTGATTCTTCTACTTCACCTTTGAGTGGAAGTAAGCATGCAAGTCTCTCCTCTAATATGCATTGTAACTTCTTCTATTTCTAGAATAGCTACTGAAATTTGAGTTGCATTCTTCCTTCATACCAGTATGTACTTGTGATTTATTCCAATCTTGATGTACCATAGGATAGAAGTCATTGAACTCTACAATATTTATCTAACAGTGAGGACTGTAAGACATGATTTATTTTCTTCTTGATCTGTAACTTGTACCTACACACTTAAGAAAATAGTTAGAAAATATTTAGGCTTTTGGCCTCTCTTATGTTCCATGGTTTTTCTTTTCTTCTCTCTCCTTATTTCTGAGTGAGTAAATCATGTATGTTGTTACAAAAAAGTACTTTATCAGTTGTGCCTTTGATCTTCATGTAATTTATATCTCATGTTGTTAAGAGATTCATCTACACAAATTTGGATAGTATAGGAATATGGATTAACCCTGAGCTCATAACTGATAGTTTTCTCTATTATATTTTTAGGTACAATACTTTCAGTAGTGAAGATGAAGAGGGAACAAATCTGGAGATGGAGATGCATCAACCGAAGAAAAAAACCCCAAGGCAATGATGGGTTCATTCATACTCCTCTATTTTCTCTTTCATGCATATGTACCTCTTTTTTCAAGTAGTTGTAATTTACTTTTCAGTTACATCCCATGGCTTGTGTGGGAACATTTGAAATTCCTTATGAATAAAACATTGAATTCTGAAATTGAGTTGTGTATTTCTTTTTGCATTTCATCTTTCTATATGGATTGTATGATGAATTAAACAACTCAATAATATAATTGAATGTCTTAATCATGAAGGAAATAACCTTAAAAATACCTATAATCTTTTAGCAATGAACTTTGACTTCTTCAAATATGCAATTATGATTGTTGTTCCAAAACTTAACACTTCATCTATTATGAAATTCGATGTCTTCATCAAGATAACACATTTTTCCTTCAGGGCTTTGTGTTATTTTACTTAAGATAGTCATGAAATTGAAGATTATGTGATTTTTACATTTTGTAATAGCACACACAGTTGCATATTTCATGTAGTCATTAATTAATTCAACAAAAATAATATTGACTAAAAGAAACTCCCCTAGCTTAGGTCCACTTCACCAATTCCATCCATTGTAATGAAGTTTCGAGTTGCCAATTTTTTCACAAGTGTAAAATTGTCAACAGTTACATTTTAGAGTTTACCTTATTTACATTAAGGAAATAATAAACTGGTTATTAATTATATATTTCATTTCAAATATTACATGTATCATTTACTTTATAATCCTATTGATTCAAAAATGAAATATTTCTTTTGTGAATGAAACATGTGATTATTTTACATCTCATTTTATCAAATTTATTCACTTAGAAACAATAATTCTTAAGGACATTCTATTTCACATACTTCTAGATATTCTACTACTCCTCCACCTAGTAAATATTCTTTTTCTCCTATTTCACCACACTCACGTTATGCATATCCTACTAGATATACTCATGATCATTCATCCCATTTTTCGTATAAATCCACCATACTTCAATCCCGCTTCTATGTCTTTGTCATTATAATTTTCATATTTTTCTATTCCTCATGATTTCTTGCATATTTTTATTGTTGAGAAGTTGATTCACACAACCTATAATGTGCAAAATCATTCTCATTAGTTATAATGAAATCATAACCAACCATTTTGTAATTTAGATAGGATCAACAATCATAGAGAAAATTATTTCTATGAACTCCATAATAAAATTGTGTTTCTTGAGGACAAGGGTGTCATTTATTTTCTTACACGCCATGTTCATTGATCGTATTCTCTCATTCCATGACACCAAACACTGATATCCATTTATTTTTCTACCTTTTGTCCTCAACATGTCATATGGTCTATTCATCCCTTATTCTTTACTATGCATGAGAGAACTACGCATCTTATCGTTAAACTCAAACCCAATGGGTTCTAAAGGAAAACTATTTTCCATTCCATGATTCACACATTCCCAGTGTTGGCATGATCACTTCAGGCTTATAATTTGGAACTTATGCTCCTTACACTACATTTCCATCATTTGAGCCACTTTTGCATATTCATTACCTTCTTTTTGACTAGATGATGTATATTATTCAGTGCTATGTGATGCCATGTATATTCTAAATAAGTATGCCACTTTTTGTTTCTTATTTCTATAGTTTTAAGGTCTGATAAATTATTCCCTAGTTATCTTCAACCTTCATGAAAAATGTAATCTATGATTGCATCAAAAATAACTATATTTCTAATATCCACAATCATCAATTAAGTAAACATCAAATCCAATCATAAAAAAATCATACAAATACATAGTACACATCATCATATCATCACAAAAATATCTCAACATATCAACACACACACTCAAAGATATATATATATATATATATATATATATATTGAAAGTTCTAATGTACAAAGATAGAGGAAATTATCAATATAAAATATATCATCCATATTCCATGCTAATTATGTAAGCAACTATATGAGATCTCAATGTCAATCCCTTACAACTAGATATTTATCTATGTGTTGAAAATTTATTCCTTTAGCAGATTTTGTAGTGTCATTTCATCAGCCACCACATTAGCATACCAACCCTAAACGTATACACATCTCTCAAACATATACTTTCCTAGGCCTCCTCAAATAGTATCTCTCACTTGAGCTAGCTTTATCCTCAAATCATATCTCTTTGATCATAATAGTATAGATGTAGCTACCACCACAAATAAAGGATTGAAAAAATGGTCATGCTCAACGATGATGTATTCTAGAATCCCTAATAGTCCTCCAATAATCACATTTAAAGGTCTTTTACAAGTCATCGTTCATATCAAAGTGTCCAATAATCATCACATGTAAGAAAACAATAATATTAGAATATTACAAAAAATTTACCATATTATTTTCATGCGAATGTTTAGCATGAAAAATTAAAAAAACAAATTCATGACAACCTAGTCCACATTCAAAAATCCCTCTCTAAATTAGTGTAAACTTATCCTCTGGAAAACTTATTTAATATTTTAACCTCATATTGGCTAAGTGGAATACATGATAATTTTATTTTCAAGTGTGTTTCATGTGCATGGAGGTGATTTATGGATTCATTCAGAAACATTAAAAAATAATTGATCTCGGATACCCAAAGACACCTATTTTCATGATTTTTCACACTAGTGGACACCACTTAGAACTTGACTATTGAGGAAAAATCCAGCTGACATATTTTCAGATGAGATACAAAATAAAATAAAATAATTGATCAAATATTAGGAAATACTTAGAACCTCAAGAAAATATTCTCCAAAGTTGGGCTATTTTTAGCTAGGGATGGGGATTGTTTTTCCTAAAAACTAGATTATAAGATCCCAAATATATCAAGTGCCTCAGAGGAGTTGGAAAAATCAGATACTCACTAGAATATAATAATTCCTACTTAATTTTTCAAATGCTTTCCATGAATTATGATGAAAAAATACTAGTTGGATAGTGCATATAAATACCTTCAATCCTAGTGAATATCCTACCTAGAATTTTGGGAGTTCAAAGGAGAGTTAGAATATTATTATAATGCTAAATAGGATCAAGTGTGAACCTCTACATTTTCCATTTTTTCTTTTTACAAAATTTATATTTTTCTTTTGTGGAAATGTAACCTTTAGGGAACTGCCCGTGACTAAAACTCATAAATGGGTTAAATTTATAAGAGAATGTAGAATAAATTCCATTAAATGGTATAAGTGTATTCCTTTTCTGATTTACAATAATAATGATATATACTATTGGGATTGGAAACATAAAGGGAATACATTGGTGGTAAAAGGCACTCCGATAAGTTAATTTAAGTAGTGTGATGGTGAGAGTGGGTTCTAAAACTGAAAAAGTGCACTTGGAGTCACCTTATGTCCATTTATCCCTTTTTAAAAATTTAAAAGGGATATGTGTCACACAATAATGTGACACCACATGATGAATAAAATTTACATCACTTGAATGATAACTTGGGTGCTTTTCAAAAGTCTTCCTCTAAACTAACCCTAACTACCCCCTTCCTCATGACATGAAGACCCTTTGCACACATTTGAGGCCTTGGTGTCCCTTTTTCCATTTTCCAAATGGACATGTGGGACATAAAAGTGCACCACCACATGAAAGATCCTCCTCCATCACTTACTTTAAAAACTTAAATGTTAGCTAAGTGTTTTTAACCTCACACACTCAAAACCTCATGCCCCTTCTCATGTTGAGGCTACCCATGGTGCATTATTTAGGAGTTAGTGTCCCCTAGTACCTTTTTCAATATTTTTACATTACAAACCTGATTGTGTGGTTTCACTTGGTTTAGGTTCACCTTGGTGGGTTTTAGGGTGAGTAAATTTTAATTTGGATAGGAGGAAAATGGGGAAAACATGTTTTAATAAAATTGAGTTTAAAATAAAAAATTAGTAAACTTCCTTCATATTTACTTTTATTTTTCATCACCCTTTGATTTTTTTGTTATTATTATACCATTTAAGAAAAAATAGGAATCCACCACCACCACAACACTCATTCTCACGTTGTTTGCAAAACCTACCTCCAATTTCCTAAAAATTAGAGTGTAGATTCCCATAAGAAAGACCTTAAGAAGAGTGATTTTATGTCCTACATGATGATATCAATCATATTTTATAGTCTCCAAAAGTTTTTAGACATTTAAAATGTATCCTTAGATCTATGGAGTTACAATGATCTAAATTACCTCAAATTTGGAGCATGTGATCTACATAAAATTATATTTATTTTGAGAATTTTCTTACCTCATAAAATTATGAGTTATAAAATATATAAATGAATATTTTTTATAAACTATTTTTTTTTGAGGATGATGGTACAAACATGCAAGTTTATGTTTCATGTTAACGAACATATTTATGAGAGAAACCCCTAAAAATGGACTAGAACATCTCAAAGGTGAGAAACAAAATTTTGAAACCATTTTCACTCACATTTAATGCTTCATGGGAAATTTAAATTTTTATCAATTATTTATTCAATCCACATACCAATAATAATAATTCAAAAAAATAAATGTATTCTCTTAACTAATATCATCCCTATAAGAGGAAAAGCATTCAAAAATGCTAATTGAAAAAATTACGAAAACTAGTCACCCGACAAGAACTTACTAAAAGAGAAAGTGTTTAGAAAATTCTCAAGATGGTAATAGTTTTTCATCAGATAAATGACTCACTAATTCCAATCTTCAAATAATAAAAACTCATGCTTATAAAGAGTTGATAGTGGAATTATGTCTCAAACAGAAAAGGAGCCCTCTCAGTCCCAATTTTTTTTTAACAATGATACATTTTGGTATTGTTGTGATTCCTAACTCTATCATATTAGTTGAATATGAGTTGTAAGAATATTCCATCTGATCTTCAAAATTAATTCATATCATGCTTGGAATTTTCTTTGCATCATCTCATTGGTTTCTCCATTTCCTAAGTGTAGCAATTATCATATTAAATTGTTCGAGTAGTGGTCTCAATTTTTATGAAAAACTTGGTAGATTAGATGCTTCACCATGTTTCAAAGTTTAAAATTATTGTTTAAGAGAGGGAAGTAATCACTCATTTTATTTAGTTGTAAAATATTCATCACCACTCTTTTAAATGAGTCCAAACATGCTACATAAGATGCATCATTCTATGAGGTGTCGAAGCGGTAAAGATTTCAAAGGATCAATCTTCATTGACAGAATATCATAGTGGAGGGTCATCATATATAAATATTTCATCTTTTTCATAATCATATATGATATCCATCAAATGTGAAGGTAATTTGATCCTTGATTAGGAGCATATTTCCCCCTTTTTAATCCTTCATCATGTATGATCATGTATTTTGTCCTTTTCATGTAAGTGACTCACTAATTTTGCATTTTAAAAGTTTATTTTTAGTTACAAAAAGGGGACTTATTTCCTCACTTATAAGAAAGATGAAAATTCACAAGTTTAATAATAATTTGAAAGGCCAGGTGGGCATTAGATGAGAAGACAATTGGAAATGTTATGAATTGGAATGGATTTTCCATTCCAAGAGATTTTTTCAAGTTTTATTTTTATGATAAAATATTGGATTATTTTATATTGTTGAATATTTTTCACCACTAAAAAATTATAGTAGCTCCATTTATTCCATTTAATTGCTTATGCTTTCATCTATTCTCTCTCTATTTCTAAGCTTTTCAAGCATAGTGACCTTATACAACCAAGAAAAGGATTTATAATTTTGAGGAATAAACTAAAAGAATTCTTTATATTTAGCTTCTTGATATCATTTTTGTTTTAATAAATTATATTCTTCTAAATTAAGGTAGAGCTACTATGTTTATTTTTGGTGATAATCTAATAATAAATAATCACAACATTCACACCCTCTCTTTATTTCTCTAACTCCCCTTTACATCTCTTCGGTGAAATGTCATCCTCTGTATTCTATACAAGATCTTTGTTAGATGTTTAGGTTATTTTTCTTTTGTGATCCCCATCCTATTTACAAACCAACATATTTACATATTTTACATTCAATAATGGTAGCCTCCCATACCAATGAAGGAGGGACTATCATCGTGACCATTGGTGTAAACACATACTTTTCAATAGAAAAAATTATTTCCTAATAGTTTTTGGCTAATCCAATGGGAGATTTTTTCCCTCTTCAACTATAAAGATATTTGAAAATTGATAAAAAATGAAAAAATGAAAAATACCAAAAAACTATTTAAAGTTCAAAACGTCTTGTTGCAAGCCTATTCAAAAATTAGTAAATTTATGATTCATTAGTTTTTAAGTACCTATAAAAACTAGTAGAAATAATATACACTTGAGCTGATCGTGTAGGTTGAATTATGGATCTTACATTTTAGGAACAATGAAGAGTTCATTTATGACTTCTCATTGTGCAAGAAAGAGGAAAATTTCCTTTAAATCCTCTTGATGTTCATATTGAGGAACTACTTTCAAAACCACTAGTCCTCATTCCTTCACAATAAGAATGATAGGAAGAATCAAAAGAAGAAAAGTAAGAGGAATAAATTGCATCACAAGCTCCTTTACCGATGGGATAGAACACTTGTATGTTGGATTTGACTCAACAACTACATGAACTTCTAAAATGGCGAAGAAAGAAATTTCCAAAATTATATGGATATGGAAAGTAATGACTAGATTATAATATCACAACTTTATTTATATCCTATGGCATTCTTTGGGTATAACATGAATATGTTATAGTGTGGATATTCATTCAAACATTACAAGATGTATTTTTGGATTAGCTATACTATTTTCCATAACACTTAATTATAGATGGGGGTAATATGAAAAATAATTTTGAATTAAGATTATATATTGAAGAAAATTCTCATACCCTCCTTTTTCAATTAACTCAAATTAAGAAATAACCACAAGAGTCCATGAGGGACTTCATGGAAAATTTCCATAATTTGATCAACAATATTCCCACTCTTGGCCATCCTAGTAAAGATAACTTTTTTTTTGAATGCCAAGTTTCTTTAAGTTACTTAGTTTCTATAGAAAATTCAACCTAGAGATTTGGATAACACTCAAGATATTTCCATTAATTTTGAAGATGACCTAATTATGTCACATAGGATCGTGAAATAAGTAAGTCGGGACAAGGATTGAAGCTAAAGTAAAACTCCTATGGATTCTCTTATTGAAAAACATGTCAATTATGTGATTACATTAAAGAAACAACTTTCCCAAATCAATTCATTTAGATATTATCCTAGAAGCAATTTTATAAATAGAATAAAAATTTTAGGTGTCTCTCATAGGTTTACTATATAATCCTCCCTAATATTTACAATTTGTGACACTCAGGGAGGTAGAAGAACTCATAGGTATGGAATAATAAAGTGAGGCAAAAATTTCATAAATATTGAAGAAGTGGAACATGATGCACAAATTGGAATCCTTGAATATTCAAAAGGTGAAGAAGAAGAAGATGATGCACCTAGATTAGAATGTGTATTTTCACCCACTCTCAATATGAAAAATAATTTCCTCCACCACTACTCCAAAAAGATGAAGACTAAAGGTCTTCTAGTGGAAACTTAAAAAATATGATAATCAATAGAGGATATCCAATTCGAGATTCCATGGAGTCTATACATGAGAAGATAGATCTTGTAGAAATAAATAGGCTATCTACTATTCCAAGTAAGTCTCCCAATGCTCCTCTTAATTCAAAGTATGTTTTTGTAAAATCTCATCCTTCAAAATATTGTAGTGTACCTAAGAATTTTTCTCTTGCTCCTAAAACATCTTCTCTCATTGCTAAGTTTATTCCAAATCCAAAGGTAGTAACTCATTCTCCCTCAAATAAACCATTATGTTGAGTTTATATACCTCATCTACATCAGCATCTTTTGATATCATATAACATGTAAATAATTTTAAATTTTAGATTTCATAATATAAATATTTAGAGACACACCTATGATAATTTGGTAAGTTTATCAGTTATATTAGATGTAGTATTCAAAATCCTAATAATGTGGTTCCTAGCACCAAAGTACTATTACCAATTCTACTTACTCCTCCATATTAGAATATTCATTCAATGAGTGCATCAAAGACCAATAAGATTGATCCATTATATCTCTCCCTTCTCATTGGAGGATACCAACTAAATAGATATATAAGAGACTCAAGTACTTATGATAATGTAATTCCCATAAAATTTTGTAATTCTCTCAGACTTACGTTGACTCTGGAAAATAGTCAATGGTAATCTATGGATTCAAAGGAAGTCCCACTTTTTGGGTGGATCAAGGATGCACCAGTGGCCCTTGTTGACTTTTTGAATAAGAAAGTTTTAAATATTTTGGTAGTAGATATTTCTACATCATTTAGAATCTTGTTAATTAGAGGTTTACGCTAGGACTTGGGAGGTGAAATACAAATAGATTTGTCTTCTACAACCATTCCAGCTTAACGTACAAATGAAGAAGTTTCTTTTGGTAAGAAAGATGAAAAACATGGTAGAACCGTTAAAATATCAAAGAGATAATATATTTTACTAGGACAACATGAATGGAAATCAGTTCATAACATCTAAAGATGAGGGTTAAATTATTATTGATCATTTTTTCATCATAATGGAGGGCTATAAAAAAATTATAGGTTAGTTATTTTTTAAAATGGGAACATTTTTAGGTCATGAACAATCATAAAACAAGCTATAAATTAGATTTCAGAATGCTCATTCCCCATATATGATTCCATTCCATCTTTACATATGCATCACAATCATGCATCAACCCTTTAAGAAATGCTACAGGGTCCTAATAGAGATGGGAATGACAACTTACTTTGGAAACAAACAAACTATAAACAACAAGGATTTAGGTTTCATATAAAAAATTATTAAGGATGTAGGTTGCAGTTTCAAGATTGATCATTCATTCATTATTCTTAGCTTTAGATGATTAGAAAAGGTACTAAAATTTAATATCAAGTTCCTTATAATTATATGCAACTATCTTATGCAATTGCTTTTCAAATGTTCATCCAATTATAGAAATTTAGATCATTATAAAGAATGAAAAAAAGACAATGAATTATACAAACAATTAATTATATTCATAAGAAAATTTACTACGTTTCCTCACACGAACTATGGGATATAACCATGGAAGAAAAATATGCATATATATATAGAACTAAAAACATAAGGAAGAGAAGGGGACTTGTAATTTCCTTAAAGACTAATCCCCTTATCCTATGTTCATACTTAAATATTCTCCATGCTACTACTCCAAAGTGGACCCGAAAGAGAAGAAAGTACATTTTTGTTAGAGCTTAGGGTTCCTTAAGCTTCATTCTATTTTTAGCTTCAAATGTATTTTCATTCTTTATCGAAAGAAAAGTATTGAAAGAAGAAAACATTTGTTTATTACTCTAAAATAATGCATCTACAAGAATAAATTGAATAAAATGATTACGCTTTTCCTTCAAAAATTTGTGCATGTAAAGTACTACATGAAGATGAAAATGTACACGGTACTTATCAAAATAAATTATCATGCATTTTCAACTGATTCTTCATCATGTAACAATATGTTTTCTGTATTTATCAATCATGGTAAGAAAGCATTGGAACAAGTAATTGAATATCACATTCTAGGGATAGAAAATTTAATATACATATTCTCTTATTAACAAAGGATCATATTCCATAACCTCATATTTTAAAATATTTTTAATTTAATCCCACAAGTATGGATGAATCTGAATTTGAAAATGGTAATTTTTGAATAAACTTCAATTACATTTAGCTAATTTTTTCAAATTTATCAAATTGTAGGTATTTTTCTCATACAACAATGAAAATAATTTTTTTAAAGAATACAAATTTGCAAGATAAACATTTTTAGAAAATAATTTACAACAATGCAAAAAAATTCACATCATGAAGTGGTTTGTTATTTTGTAAAAATGAGATAAAAGTTGTAGGGAAAGAGTTTAAGAATAGTAATAAAAATGGCATCCATACATTTACAAAGAATACTAATTTTAAGAATAATATCTTTTAGAAATGCTAATTTTTTAAGATCTAAATGTGCTTTTCCTTTTGCACGAATAAGATAATTTTTAGCCATAACTATAAAATCTAGGTTGTTTTTTTATAACCTAGGTTTTTTAAGATACCCATCAAGTTGGAAGTGAAAAATAAATTCTAACCTTTTTATTCAAAACAAGAAGAAATGATGTAGGGCTGAGCTGGTAGAAGAGAACTTGATATCATGCTCTAATAAAGGAATCATGATCGATTTGAAAGGATACAACTCAAACCTATGTGACACATAAATATGACAAAGAAGAAACAAAACCAAGCTAAAAGGCACACAATAGAGCTCATTGATATCACACGATAGCACTTATTGATTCCTTCAGGATACACCATGTTGAGCCTAAAGAACACATATATCGAGCTCTTAAAATATTTGACCAAGATAGAGAAGTAATATTTGATCTCATTCATACCACCAAGCTCAGAAAACACATCTTACTCTCTCTAGAAACACAACTCAAAACTTGTAAATAATTAAAAGTATGAGAGACGTGTAGATATTGAGCTCAAAACCCATGATAGATAAGATGATTCGATATAGAGAAAGAAAATTTGAAGTTTATAAATAGTTAGTTATATAAAAAATGAATGGGACAAAAATAGAAAAAAATATGGCTTACCTCGGAGACATCATGGTGAGTTATTAAAACATGGGCCAAGTAATTTTTAGAGATATCGAGTTGCCTAAGACCATGGTCGAGTTGTGAGGGTTTAAAATAAGAAAGGTCGGTGTAAGCATAACAAGATCCAAAACCACCAGACCTCAAGTGGTGAACAACACATCTGACAACCTAGAAACCCCATCTCAAAATGAGAATGATGAGATGAGAAATGAAAACCCAACTCAAATGTAAAATAAAAACTTGAGGTTGAGATAATAATATACATTGAGCTATAGTATACAACATGGCTTGATGCAGGTGAAAATAGAGTCAAACAACTAAACACCACAAGCTTCACAAAATTGTACATAAAACATGACATCATGGTGAGATAGAAAACCCATATCAAGAACCTAAATAAGAAGAAATAATGGATAAAAACCCACAAAGTATAGCTCTAGAAGATTAAACAAAGTCTTGAGCTTAGGTTCATCAATAATGAAAGCCAAACTAATAATTGATTCCAGATCATGATGTATGTCTTGATCCTGAAAACAACAGTGGAAGATATCTAAAAATGGCATGAGAAATGTAGACCTATAATAGGAAACAAGATCTCGATCTTCAATAATGACCACCACAACCCAAAAAATGCAATTTTTCCTCCACCATGAATACAAAGTTCCAAATTAATTTTATTTTATGGTTTCAACCCTAAAGGATATTGACCAAATGTGTCTTAACCACGGTCAATTTTTACCATAGTTAAAGCCACTTGTGGTTTAAAAACACTATATTAACTTTTCCAAGCGTAAATGGTTGGATTTTCTAATGTTATTAACTATTGTGAAACTTTTCTATGTGGTTGGAATAATAATATCTTAAACTAAGTCAAAATTAATCAAGTAATTACATCATATGCACTAAAATCCAAAAAGGATAAAATGATTTCCTTAAATTTTTCTTGGAGGGAAGATTGTTTCATTATTTTTTACAAATGAGGATGTTTAATAAAGTAAACAAGGGTTATGGTGCAGCTAGAGTACCTTCCGTGAGATGTGGCTTATGACCACTAAGGAGGGGAAGGAAAACAATAGCCCTATTTAAGACATAGGAACAATAATTTATGTTATTTTGTATTGTTACTTGTTTGTAAAATTCTTATCAGAAAACTAATCTACTTGTTACTCAAGCTTACTTAGTATAGCTCTCCTACCATGCTAAAATTCATGGACCCGCTAACACTCGAACCCAATATTTCCAAGGTGTACTTTCAACTGTTGTGTCACTAGTCTAGGTACAATTTTCATGTTTCTTTACTTTTTGGAGTGGAATAATTGAACTTCCAACATTTCTCTAGCCTTAGTCAGAAACTTGGATTCATTCGCATTAACTCTCATATGTGTTGCATATCTCAAAGCCCCTTTGGCTAAGTAGATGGGTAATGTTCCAATGGATGTGTTCTTACTCTTATGTTCTCATTCTCTTCCTCTGATTCCTCTTCCAACATTATCCTCAATGGTTTGATCATTGCCAATGATTTCTATCTTGTTTTTACTTTTCGATTGATCATCCTCTAGCATCCCATTTTAGTCTATTGTAAACTAAAATAAGATGCATGAATGCATTAACTAGGGTTCGATATGCCTTAACCTAATACTAAGGCTCTCAATGCCTATATGCTTCGGTCAACAATGTGCCAAGGGTACAAATATTTTGATTCAATGGTATTGTGCTTACAGGTCTTAGTTTTCATGAATATTAAGCCTGCACATGCTTTATGTGGGAAAAAAGAAATGTATTTTGAGTTTGCATGATAGATTTAGATATGTTCAGAAGAAATCACTGATTCATTAATGGTTAAATCATTGCCATCAACAATTATGATATGAAAACTGAAATAAAACAAGCTCAATATCATCTGACACTCTGAAAACAAAGCTCATCATTGTTGAATAGTTTGTTTCAAGCCCAAGACGATCACTCCCTAGAAACTGCACCACTCATGATTCCAGATCCTCTGGTAATACGTAAAAAATCCAGCCACATAAGTTAAAAGATCAGATATATCACAAAACAGATGTAATAAATATAGGAATAACTTTAGCCCAATGTCAAGTTTATAGGTATCACATACTAAAGAAATTCTTTACCAATATTGCAAAAATGCCTTACCATAACTTCTTTCAAAAGTTTTTCTAGCTGAATTTGTTTGATGTAAGTACAAGGAATATGAGAACCTTCCAATATAAGTTTCTTTGGTACATATCTTACTGAGGGGATATCAACTGATGAGATGCCCATGACAATAATACAAGTTAAATGATATTTGTTTTGTCAAATAAGTCAACTTCACTAGTTACTATTTTTTTTTGTAATCTTCATTGACATGTTCAGTCCTCTTACTACAATAGAAAAATAATCTGAAATATTTCTCATATTTTTTCACACTAGATAATCTCTAAAGTTTTAGCCATACTGATTTACTATGAAATTTCCTTCAATTCCAAAACATTTTCTTGAATAATCTTAACTTCAAGATCCAAACGTTGAACCATTCTCTAGAACCTCAATGGATCTCAAACAAATACCACAAATTAGTACAATCTTGTAAGAAGTTAACTACCCTAGATATACTCATTATTTTCATTGTGTTTAATTAAAGAAGCATATGAAAATCATCGATATATAGCTTAGCATGAAGTTTAGGAGTGAAACACTATACTGTTTGTAGTGAGAAAAGGCCTTCAAAGCTTTTGGGGTTAAACATCCTTCAAAGATGATCCAATCCATCCTTAGTCTCACATCCTAGTCTATTTTAATTGTGGTCACTGTCCAACATAGTGAAGCCAAGATGAAGTATGATGGCTTAAACCTCACCCAATGGAAACATTCACTATCATTCCCACTAAAACAACCAAATCCATCAAAGACAAGATTAAAGAAAGCATTGTATTAATCGAGTATTATTCATCATAGAATAAATCTTATAGACATCCAAGGGTTACAGATCAACATGGAACATGAATAAATTGAATTTTCATAATGAAAAGATCCATTGATTAGCTTAATATAACTTCTATAGCTTGCATTCAGTGGGAGGTCTACCCATAATTGTATCTTCCATATATGTGGGAGCTTTTAAAAAACCATGATGTGGAGTTACGTTTTTGACAATATAGGTATTATAAATGAGCTATAATGAAACACATTTCACTAAATACAAATCCAACAGAGCTGAATTCTTAAATTTTTAAATAGCTTCACTTATCTTGTTTATTGATAAGTCATCTTTGCTAGAAAAATTACAGCTTATTCTCATCCAAATTTTCTATAACAAACACAATAGTATGCTCATAAAAGTAATGAAAAAATACCTCTTCTAATTCAATGCCAATCTTTGGAAGACCTATGTTTACAACAAATAAACTAACAATTCAAATGGCTTTGACTAGACAGTCTACATAGACATGGGCAACATCAGCTCTCCTGTTGCCAATCCAAGTATTATTAGTTTGAGAGGCTGCAAGTTGTATGCCTGAATTTCTAGTCACCAAAGTTGACTATTTAGTCAAAATCTTTCAAAAGAACAATGTGCTCATACTTTATAGGTGCAGAGGTTCTCAAAACCCATGTACTGTCCATTGTGAATTTTGTGAACCATTTTATCAATACCTACTCCACCTGCAATATAAAACTATTTTAGTGTTTTGTAATGTTGTCAGATGCTAGAAAAAGTCAAGGAAGAAGTTACATTTCAGGACAAACTTCATTATTAAATTAGATTCCGCTACAGATATTTGTGTACACTTCCTACGAACAATTTCTGAACAAACATAGAGATCTTCTGAACTTACCCAATGTAAGAGCACTTATGAATATTACAAAAGCGAGGGTAAAAATGATCAAGGAAGGCCTCCCTAACAAAATGATAATTTTTCGAATCACATGCTGACTCCAAAAGGCTGCAAAGATACAAACTGCAAAAAAGTATGGAGCTACCAAAACAGAAAGCTAAGTATTAGGATCAACATTCAATCTAAAATTTTAGGTGCACCCAATCAAAAATGCATAACAACTCACTAAGTCCTTTTAAGTTTTCACTAAACCTCAATTAGTAGCATTACAGATTAATTAATACAACAAGATCATAAATGTAATACAAATATCAAGAGAGCTAGGAAGTAATCAACGAGTTACATAATATCAGTTGCATGTTAAAGTTCACTTGTGTACTCAACTCTTAGTGATAGCCTTATAAGAATAGATATGTGAAGCATAGAAGATTAAATTACGTTGTATGTAAGAGAAAATGTCCCTTGTAGAAGTTTCATACCATAATGAACTAGGAATCGTTTTAAAAAGTAGTACTCTACTACTGACATTGATGAAGAAAATAACATACAAAATGTTGCAGTAGCACTTGAAACCTGCAAGATGACAAGGTCTTTAATTTTGGTTTGAAAATGTATTTGAAATTTTGAATGATAATTTTGATGTTGATATTAGAACATGACAATATAAAGAAAGGCTTGAAGGAAACCTGGGGTGGAATTCGCCACTCCAAAAGTAGAGGTTGAAGAATAAATCCTCCTGCAAGACCAAGAAAACCCCCTACAACACGAGCCATAATACCCTAGAATAAATATAGAAGCATCTGAAATACTTTATTTTTAACTGCATCTACTCCTCTAGAGGCAACTGGCTTGACTCCTTTGAATAAACAAATAGCTTCATAAAGGCTTACAGAGAAAGTAATTAGAGCCTGTATCACAATAAACATAGTACTCAAATATTGTTGTTATGGCGGAATTCATAAGGTATCAATCTTAGTAATTATGAAGATTACTTAAATAGGTTTATAAATGTGAGGTACTTGTAATGAGTTAAAAATCCAATACTTTACAGAGCATTTCCGTGATTTAGTCTGGATAGGAATCAAAAGAAAGTTCCATGCACTCAGACAGGTTTTATTAGTAAAACAGTAAACAAATTATATAACATGTGGGAAGTGGCTTTGGTTACATTTCCATCCTATGCTACTTTTGAGTGAACAAAAATTCAACATATGCATCTCATTTTTTTCCATATCCATACATGTTGAAAGTTACCTTTAGGATCTACACTGCCATAAATGCAAACTACACAAACAATAGTATGTCAATTATTTCCAATGGATATTAAACCAAATTGATTTGTGCATTGGTTACAAATGCATGCTCATATTTAGCAACTGATTTTTATTCTCCCTTACATCTCTAGGCTTCAACTATCTAGGTACAATAAAAGAAAAATCAAAATAGTTACGGGAAAATGATGAAGTGCTTTGGATATATGTTGCTAGGTAGATATAATGAAGTCTGTAGAGATCTAAAAACCCATCTCCAACATTCCTCTTTCGTAAGTAAAACATTTAAATTCAGGAAAAATGCAAAGAATGATGACTTTCTTTATATTAAGAAAACTACCGAAATTCAATACTTATTGTTATCATTGATCTAAACCTTGCTCCAAAACCTCCCAATAAAGCCATGGAATTAGGAATTTGCAAAAATTTCCACTTTTCACTATGTTTAAAGAAATCAAAAGATCAAAAGGTCTTCATTGTGAGCTTTGTAAACTACAATAATTTATCAATTACATTCATACAAGCTCAATTGCTCAAGGTGTTTTTCTATACAAGGAGTCCATTCATTTCAAATATAGCTACAATATCAACGTGAAAGTAATGAGAATTCAAGTGCACATACATAAATGAGTGCACAACGAAAGATTTAGAACCCATGTGTTTAAACTCAGATGCCTACAATAATCTTTAATATTTCTGCTATGTCAAAAGTTTTTAATCAACGTCTGGATAAATATATTCAGTGAGATTAAAATGTTGGTTGACATTCCAACCTTAAATTTTTCATGGTTTTGTATTTTTTAAGAATGAGCAGACCTGTACTGTTTTATGACATTTTGGAATATCAAATGAATGAATTTTCATCTGAATTTCGGTGACCATGTGATCATATGTGTCATGATGCTCCAGTTTCAATTTCAAGTCATTTGGGTATCATTTGTCGAAGGTATTCAGAAAATAAGTCATTTGATTGACTTTTCCAACTCATGGAGGCTATGCTAAAAGAAAGCATTGGAAATGAATACAGAAATCGAAACAAATTAAGAACTAAATGTGAAGAGAATTGCAGAAGCAGTGCTGAAATTCAATGATGTTTTGATTTGTTCGCATTGAAATTAACTCGCCAATAAAAAAAATATTATTCCTATGCGAGGATACAATGTTAAAGTCTATGAATCCATCCATATTAAACAGAGTGCCTTTGAAAATTATAAACATAAGAATATATCTTATTTCCATTTTAGTAAACTATGACTATAGGAAATGATGTGAATTAATTATTTGTGGTATGGCAAATTGGAGTTCTAGAAATGTTGTGGTGTACCAAGTGGAGCATCAATTATAGATCTCTAAGAGAAATATGGAGTAGTATTAGAAATTGTTTTTCATTTGTATTTGAAATGGAATAGCTGAGGCATATGTGTGCATGCATGGGAAACTGTTTTACCTTAAAATTATGGTGCTAACATTATATGGCTTGAAGATGCATAGATGTTTTCTTGTGAATGAAATTGGGATGGAATGGCTACAATGGAATGAAAGTGAATGTTAATATGAGTAGAGCATCTAGTGTTCACAATCTTGCTGAGAATTGAAAAGTGGGTGAAGGATGCTTACCTTTGTCTAGAATTAGTTTTCATTTGTTTGATTATATTATTTTTGTCTATTGTAAAGTTGACATGCAATGCAAACTGTGATAGTTGTTCTATAACAATTTCTTTGTCTTCTATGTATTGTGGATATGTTATAGTAGTAAGAGAAGGTATCAATTCAGCTAAAAGCTTGTTTTTAGCTATGCATTGATGGATGTTTTGTCTGTGCTTTTAATGGTGCATAGAAGACAATGGTAATATGCATATGGGCATTCCTTTTGGTAGCATTCTTTGCAATATGCTATGTCTGCATGCAATGGTGGTAAACGGTCAATAGTCAAGTTGCATTTTTACAAATAGTTTCAAATGGACTGGAATAGGCCTTTGCAATGGTCAATGTTCCTTCAACCTGTACAGTAGAAAAAATAGATTTTGGTGTAAGGTTTTTTTGAAATAAAAACACTTCAAATTTCAGTACATGTATACATTGACACAAATTATATTAATATATATGTATGTAAGCATAGATTATTAGATAAAGTAGAGAAATCATATAAGAAAATATATATTTCAACAAAATCTATTGTAGTTGGAAGACTACAAATCGTAGTTAGTTGCATGAAGTAGAATTACCAAAGCAATCATATTCTATTAGAATAAAACTGAATATCCTTTTTAAATTGGATAAGATACTTGAAACCAATACGAGAACAACTATAATGATAAAAAAATTTGAAAACTTTTGGTAATGGTATACGCAAGCACTGGCCCATGGAAGAAGCATTGAAAATCTATACAGAATTACCGTGTGAAATTAATGGAAACTTGAAGAATTGGCGGAAAGACAATTTTTAGATAATAACATAATACAATAAATATTAACATGACGTAATTTTCTTAAAAGTTTAAATGCCTTGAATTATAGAATCAGTGTCACTCCCCTAATTGATCTAATTCCAATTACATTTCACAAACAGAGCAGGGTGTGAATTTCTTGTAAAGAAATAAAATGGATTTTAAGGTAAGGATCATTTGTGAACTACATATGAATAGTATAAAAGATATAGCAAAAGAAAACATAATTTTGATCTGTTGACATAAGAATGAAGAGTCTACCAGAAGAATTCATCTCATTGTTATAGAAGTCGTATCACAGAGAGTCAAGAACATACAACTGAACAATTGTGAAATGGTGAAATGGAGAATTGGTGGTTTGGTAAACCTTTGAATTGTGAGCATAACAGGTTTTCCAAAATTACAAGAGGTTCCAAGTTTTAAGGAATTAGCTTCTCTCAAACAATCTGAAGTGAAAGTTCACTACAAAGTTGTGAAAGAAATGTTGGAGAGAAATAATAATGTGGACAAGTGTTGTCCCTAATGTGGGTTCACAACTTGTAAATGCATTGGTTGTTCACTTGTAGCAACATAAGAAACTACAACGTATACCCAAGGATTCAAATAAATAGTTTTGCTCTTATTTTAATCTATGTTTTATTTTAATGGTATCGAGATGGTTGTTAATTCTTTCCTTCAAGAGAAGTTTTGTCTTGTTCTTATTATCCTTTGTGTTTTACTATTTATCCGAATCTCGTAAGACGTGCATAGTGAGTGTGGGCCTTATTTTCCTGGGAAGGGTATGTTTTGGCTATTAAACTCAAGTAAGACGCGTGAAAGGATAGATAAATCTCTGCACAATGGATACTGAAGAATGGGTCGTATCTACTTGAAGCACAAACAATTGATCATGAAGATAATCTTGTGAATCTCTCAGAGCTGATTTCTATCAATGATGATACATAGATCCTGGAAGAAGACAATCCTTTACCAGGTTGGAAACATCCTAAGCTCCTTAGAATGAAGTATAGGAAATCTAAAGCTTAACATTTGATATCTAGTACTTCAATTAGATCAATAGAATCATGTATCCAGGTTAATACCTATGAGAAATCCGATATGATATTCCTTTTATCTCCCTAGTGATATAACATATCTTAAGAAACAGACTATCTATAAATTTGTGCATATTGGTTCTGTGTTTCGTATAGGAATTACCCCTCTTTTTAGACAAGGTCTAAATGCATCTATTTTGTGTTGTCTTTTAAGAATGAGCAGACATGTACTATTTATGACATTTTGGAATATCAAATGAATGAGTTTCCATCTAAATTTTAGTGACCATAGGATCATATGTGTCTTGATGCTCCAGTTTCAATTTCAAGTCATTTGGGTATCATTTGTCAAGGAATTCAGAAAATAAGTCATTTGATTGACTTTTCCAACTCATGGAGGCTATGCTAAAAGAAAGCATTGGAAATGAATACGAAATCAAACAAATTAAGAGCTAAATGTGAAGAGAATTGTAGAAGAAGCGTTGAAATTCAATGATGTTTTTGATTTGTTCGCATTGAAATTAACTCGTCGAATTAAAAACAATATTATTCCTATGTAGGATACAATGTTAAAGTCTATGAATCCATCCATATTAAACAGAGTGCCTTTGAAAATTATAAACATAAGAATATATCTTATTTCCAATTTTAGTAAACTATGACTATAGGAAATGATGTGAATTAATTATTTGTGGTATGGAAAATTGGAGTTCTAGAAATGTTGCGGTGTAGCAAGTGGAGCACCAGTTATAGATCTGTAAAAGAAATATGGAGTAGTATTAGAAATTGTTTTTCATTTGTATTTGAAATGGAATAGCTGAGGCATATGTGTGCATGGGGAAACTGGTTTACCTTAAAATTATGGCGCTAACATTGTATGGCTTGAAGATGCGTAGCTGCTTTCTTGTGACTGAAATTGGGATGGAATGCCTGCAGAGGAATGAAAGTGAATGTTAATATGAGTAGAGCATCTAGTATTCACAATGTTGCTGAAAATTGAAAAGTGGGTGAAGGCTTCTTACCTTCGTCTGGAGTAGTTTTCATTTGTCTGATTATATTATTTTTGTCTATTGTAAAGTTGCCATGCAATGCAAACTGTGATAGCTATTCTATAACAATTTCTTTGTCTTCTATGTATTGTGGATATGTTATAGTAGTAAGAGAAGGTATCAATTCAGCTAAAAGTTTGTTTTTAGCTATGCATTGATGGATGTTTTGTCTGTGCTTTTAATGGTGCATAGAAGACGATGGTAATATGCATATGGGCATTCCTGTTGGCAGTTACTGCAATATGCTATGTCTGCATGCAATGGTGGTAAACGGTCAATAGTCAAGTTGCATTTTTACAAATAGGTTCAAATAGACTGTAATAGGCCTTTGTAATGGCCATGTTCCTTCAACTCGCATGTAAAGAAAAAAACAGATTTTGGTGTAAGGTTTTTTTGAAATAAATACACTTCAAATTTCAGTACATGTATACATTGACAAACATTCTATTAATATATATGTATATAAGCATAGATTATTAGATAAAGTAGAGAAATCATATAAGAAAATATATATTTCAACAAAATCTATCAGTAGTTGGAAGACTACAAATCGTAGTTAGTTGCATGAAGTAGAATTACCAAAGCAATCATATTCTATTAGAATAAAATCTGAATATCCTTTTTAAATTGGATAAGATACTTGAAACCAATACGAGAACAACTATAATGATAAAAAATTTGAAAACTTTTGGTAATGGTATACGTGTAAGACCGCCCATGGAAGAAGCATTGAAAATCTATACATAATTACCGTGTGAAATTAATGGAAACTTGAAGAATTGGCGGAAAGACAATTTTTAGATAATAACATAATACAATAAATATTAACATGACGTAATTTTCTTAAAACTTTAAATGCCTTGAATTATAGAATCAAGTGTCACTCCCCTAATTGATCTAATTCCAATTACATTTCACAAACAGAGTAGGGTGTGAATTTCTTGTAAAGAAATAAAATGCATTTTAAGGTAAGGATCATTTGTGAACTACATATGAATAGTATAAAAGATATAGCAAAAAAAAAATAATTTTGATCTGTTGTCATAAGAATGAAGAGTCTACCAGAAGAATTCAGCTCATTGTTATAGAAGTCATATCACAGAGGGTCAAGAACATACAATTGAAAAATTGTGAAATGGTGAAGAACATAAGGAGTATTGGTGGTTTGGTAAACCTTCAAATTGTGAGCATAACAGGTTTTCCAAAATTACAAGAGGTTCCAAGTTTTAAGGAATTAGCTTCTCTCAGACAATCTCAAGTGAAAGTTCACTAAAAAGTTGTGAAAGAAATGTTGGAGAGAAATAATATTATGGACAAGTGTTGTCCCTGATGTGGGTTCACAACTTGTAAATGCATTGGTTGTTCACAACTTGTAGCAACATAAGGAACTACAATGTATACCCAAGGATTCAAATAAATAGTTTTTCTCTTATTTTAATCTATGTTTTATTTTAATGGTATCATAGATGGTTGTTAATTCTTGTTCTTATTATCCTTTGTGTTTTACTATTTATCCGAATCCCTAAGACGTGCATAGTGAGTGTGGGCCTTATTTTCCCGGAAGGATATGTTTTGGCTATTAAACTCAAGTAAGATGCGGTGAAGGACGATAAATCTCTCGCACAAAGGATATCTTGAAGAATGGGTTGTATCTACTTGAAGCACAAACAATTGATCATGAAGATAATCTTGTGAATCTCTCGAGAGCTGATTTCATCAATGATGATACATAGATCCCGGAAGAAGACAATCCTTTACCAGGTTGGAAACATCCTAAGCTCCCTTAGAATGAAGTATAGTAGAAATCTAAAGCTTAACATTTGATATCTAGTACTTCGATTAGATCAATAGAATCATGTATCTAGGTTAAGACCTATGAGAAATCCGAGTATGATATTCCTTTTATCTCCCTAGTGATATAACATATCTTAAGAAACAGACTATCTATAAATTTGTGCATATTGGTTGTGTTCGGATAGTAATTACCCTCTTTTTAGACAAGGTCTAAATTCATCTGCTTTGTGTTGTCTTCTTGACTCACGACATGAAAGTTTTAAATATTTCCTACTAGCTGCTCTTCAAACAAGTCTTAGTAAAGGACCTATTCATTTTACTTTTTTTCCCAACTATCTTGTGTCCATCCAGACTGAGAATCTATTGGATAAGGTCTTAAAAATTCATCTCCAAACTACGGGCATAAACATGAAACCAGGATCGTCTCCACTAGCTATATTCTACCGAATCATTTTTAGATTAACCAACACATTACATCCTACAATCAAACATGGCCCCTCAAAAAGAAGTATTTTTTAATGCATGCTAGCTTGAACGCTCAGAAGATTGAAATTGATATTGTTTCTTGGGATAAAATCAGAGTTCCTAGAGAATGGAATATCTCCACAAAATGTGTCTTTGACACTACTTCTTCTATCCAAACTACCTCTAAAGTAAGTGAATCAAAAGTAAAGCCTTATATCTCTTTTAGAAAGTCTAGTTCTATAAAACCATGTTTATCTACATCTTCCTTCATTCAATCCTTTCTATCCGAGAACCCAAAAATCATGAGGAAGATCTTCCCCAGTGTAGACATCCTTCTCTTATACATGCTCAAGATACTGATCGTCTCTTGTGTGATCAATTTCATGCTCTTTTACAACAAAAATACATTCTTAAAAATGGTCCCCATATAAACATGAATAGTTGATCCTCGTCTAGTCCTTACCAAATCCTAGAATATGCCCAAGCTCTGTTAAAAAAGCCCATATTTCTATAGATATCAAGGAAGAATCAACTTCAGAAATTCAATCTAAATATTTTCCTCCTATCAAATACTTTGAAGTCTACACAGAGGATATACAACAATGTCGCTAATATTAGTACTAGCGACAATTAGACTCCAAAATAGAACAATCTGAAGCTTCCCGCATGCTGAATTGGAACAACAAAGTTACTAAGGACATAGATAATAGAATCACTTCTAGCCATGAGAAACTCAAAAGTATGTTAGACACATTAAATGCTATTGAGCTACATCAAAAGGGTGATATCCAAGTTGTTATTCTTCTATTAAATAAGAAGGCTGATCACATATCTACCACTATTCAAAATATTGGGACAACCTTACTAAAAGTTCCTGATCAAGTTAGCAATAGCCTCCAAGCTAACATTCAACAATCTATACATGTTGCTTCTGAAGGATAAGAAAAAAGGGTTATAGATAGCATTCAGATTGTTAATTATAAGGTTAATAATATTTTTTTATTTGTATCTAAATTAGAATAGAACTTCCTAGCTTTAACAACTATTGTCAACAATCTAAGTACCTCACAATCTGATAAAAACAACATCTCTTCAAGTTATCAGATCTCTAATCCAGATTGGTCTAAAGCACTCACTTGGGCATAACTGGCTACCATGAAATCTCCTCTTAGTAAGGAGAAGAGAATAGGTATGACCAAAATTTTAGTTGAAGAAGCTGAAAGTATCATCATGGATGAAGGAATACATGGTAGTGTAGAACCCCTACATAATACTGTAAGGACTCGTAACTTTCGGGCTAACTATTACAAAGTTGAGTGTAAAATGCCCGATGAAATTAAAGAAATGGTATATAGCATGATAGGCTGGTCTAACACGCAAGTCCTCCAGTTTAATAAACATGATACAAATGTTGTTAGCATCATTAATTTTGGTTTTGTAGGCATTCTCAAATAATGGTGGGATGTTATCCCTGCACAACAACAAGACACCATAATAAATAGTGTTCACCAAGGACATGATAGAATTTGAGGAGGAAATTCCAGCCTCACAGCTACCATCCTTGCTAAAATTATCGGCACTATTTTTGATGAAAAAATCATCAACAAGACTAAGTTCTTAAGAGCTCAATTGTGTCATATGAAAAAGGTGCACGAATATTAGTGTTATATTAAAAAAATATTCTACAATGTTGGCATGCCTTTTGATGTTACAATGAAGCTCAGGTATGTTGAATCCTATCCACCATACTTTTCCAATGAATACAAGAAAGAAATGCATGGTCTATCTGAACAATATATAACTCTTTGTAGGATTAATCAAATCATCAATGAAACAAATAGGTGTTTATGTCTTGAATGAAAAAATAAAAAGAAATCTATGCTAGCCCAAAAGGCCCTAGGATTAAAATTTTGTACTCAACAAATTGAAACAAATTTTGGTTTTTCTTTGCCAAAGAAGAGCAAGTATACAAGGTCCAAGAAAAGGTTTAAAAATAAATAGCAATGTACTGATTGTATGCCTAGAGCTCATACAAAATCCAAAAGGAAATTCTTCTAGAAGAAGAAATATTTCCCCAAGAATAAAAAAATTGCATGTTTTATCTGTAAGGGAAATCATTATCGCAGAAACTATCCACAAAAGGGACAGAAAGAAAAGGACAGTTAATTTTGCCCATGAAAAATAGATTACTGAAGATGAGAATGTTTTAATATCTAATAGTGGAAGTTGCATTTTAGATATTGAATACCAAGAGCTAACTATTGCAGCAAATCAATAGATAGAATCATATTTTGATGAAATTTGTTCCGACTTTCGACTCAGGATATGACTATTTTCCATCTTTCCAATGCAATATGAATAGAAGTTCTTATGAACATCCGTTCATACCTCCCGGCTCCATTTTCCTCAACAAAAATCTGAATCAAGTCAAGCTAGAACTTACAGACTTCCCTCCACATATTGTTCATCATCGTTCCCTCTACAGTCCCAAATCCATGATCTCCATCTTAAACTTCAAGCTAAGCTCCAGCTTTAGCAAGAAGAGGACCTACACATTACACACGAAAAACAACAAGCAAATAATTCTCCTTTCATTAAACAGGACCATAATCCATTTCAATTTCCCCTTTCTCTTGGAAGAGGAAGAGGATGAGGATGTGGCTAAAGTAGTAGTATGCCAACCAGGCACTTTCCATTCCTATTTCCTGAAGAATCAGAAGAAGAAATAATTCCTCAACAACCCATTCAACCGTCTAGTCATGTTCCAATATCAAAACATGTTCCCTTTCAAGGTACACCTGAACAAAGATTTTGAGACAACATCGAATCACTCTACTAGAAATAGAAATAAAGAAAGCCACAAAATAATTCCGTAGGCATTGCTACAAAAAGAAGAATCTACCCATATTCCAGAAAATGATGAAGAAGAAATAGAAATATTAATCATTGACAAATCCTACAGCGGTATGATGCAGAATGTAATGCAGAGGAGGTACGCATTGTCAAAACCTCTTGCAATCCTTTTATAGAATACAATTTTGTATCCCAACATCAAGCCTTATTTTATTGATGCTATGATAGACACATGAGCAGAAATTAGTCTACTCAAAACTAACGCTATCCCTAGAGACTCGCTTGGGATGTTGATACCCTCGAAATTATTTTGACTCCAAAAAGTATTTTCCTCATGCTATGCTTTAATAGTAGTTAAATTAGGCAATATGTAGACCACATTCAAATTTCATCAGTTTGATCTCTTGCATTATGATATGCTATTAGGATCTAATAATCTCAATAATTGTAAGCCATATATTATTAGCCAAGAAGAAATTATTTTTCACCATAGCTCTATTCCCAGGATTAAGACTTTCCAGTCCATTATTCCATCTAGTACCTAAATGTCAAAAAAATTCCAATGTACTATGGATTCACAAATCCATATCCCTCAATGTTTTCTTTATTGATGTTATCATCAATAAAATCAAGACAAAATGCACCTCTTATAATCCCAGACTACTACTCCTCCGAAATTCAAAGCACATAATATAGGTGTACCTCCTAAAGAAAGAGTTGAATATCAAAGGACCCGAGCACGAGGAATGATGAAGGTGGTTTTGTAAGTGTTTTCCTTATTCAAGAAGATCTTCCAAAATCCTGATTTGAGATAAAATTTACTATAAATTTTAAAACCATTGTTTCTAGTAAGTAAATCATCTTTAATAGGAATTGGATGTTGGATAGGTAGTATATGTTTGTTGAGTGGTTTTTAATTAACCACTAGTCTCTGCTTTCCTCTAACTATCTCACTTCGTTTGTTAACATAAAAATTGGGACAAGTCCAACGGTGTTTGGATGGTTAAATGAAACCACCTTTGAGTAGGTTACTGATTTCTATTTGACATTCAACTCTTTCTTCAGGAGGCATACCTATATGATGTGCTTTGAATTTTAGAGTAGTGGTCTAGAATTCTAGTTGACAGAAATGATTTTTACAGTGAATGAAGGCATGGATATTATCAAAGGTGCATTCTATCTTGATTTTTTTATGATAACATCAATAAAGGAAACATTGAGGGATATGTATTTGTGAATCCATTCTAGATTTGAAATTTTTTGAGGTTTAGGTACGATGGAATAATGGACTTGAAAGTCTTAAGTCTGGGAATAGAGCCATGGGGAAAACTTATTTCTTCTTGGCTAATAGTATATGGCATGCAATTATTGAGATTATCATATCCTAATAGCATATCATAATGCAGGAGATCAAACTGATGAAATTTGAATGTGGTCTGATATATTTCCTAATTTAACTGCTATTAAACTAGAGAATGAGGAAAATAATTTCTTTGATTCAAAACTAATTTGGAGGGGATCAACATCCCAATAGTCTCTAGGGATAGTGTTAGTTTTGATTAGACTAATTTATGCTCTTGTCTCTATCATAGCATCAATAAAATAAGGCTTGATGTTGGGGATACAAAATTGTATTCTACAAAAAGGATTGCGAGAGGTTTTGACAGTGCTTACCTCTACATTACATTCTGGCATCATACTGCTAATATGAGTTGTCCATGATTAATTTGTTTATTTCTTCTTCATCATTTTCTAGAATATGGGTAGATTCTTCTTCTTGGAGCAACTCCTGGAATTATTTTGTGGCTTTCTTGATTTCTTTTTCTATTAGAGTGATTCGATGTTGTCTCCATAATCTTAGTTTAGGTGTACCTGAAAGGGAACATGTTTTGATAATTGAACACGACTAGACGGATGACTTGGTGGCTGAGGAATTATTTCTTCTTCTTCTTCTTCAGAAAATAGGAACAGAAAGTGCCTGGTTGCCCTACTACTACGCTTCGGCTATGTCCTCATCCTCTTCCTCTTCCGGGGGAAAGGGGAAATTGAAATGGAATATCATCTTGCGAAATGAAAGAGGAATAATTTGATTTTTGTGTTTTGTGTGTAGGTCCTATTCTTGTTCAAGTTGTAGCTTAGCTTTAAGTTTAAGATGGAGATCATGGATTTGGGACTACAGAGAACTAACGATGAACAAGATTTGGAGGGTAGTCTGTAAGTGCTAGCTTATCTTGATCCCTTTTTTCTTGAGGACAATGGAGTGGGAGGTATGAATGGATGTTCATAAGAACTTCTATTCATATTACATTAGAAAGATGAAAAAGATTCATATCCTTAGTCGAGTCGAACAAATTTCATCGAAGATGATTTTGTCTATTGATTTGCTGTAATAGTTAGCTCTTGGTATTCAATATCTGAAATACAACTTTCACTATCAGATATTAAAACATACTCATCTTCAATAATCTGTTCTTCATGGGAAAAATTAACTTTGGCCTTTTCTTTCTATCTCTTTTGTGGATAGTTTCTGCTATAATGATTTCTCTTACAGATAAAACATGCAATTTTTTTATTCTTAGGGAAATATTTCTTCCTCTGGAAGAATTTCCTTTTGGTTTTGTATGAGCTCTAGTCATACAATCAATACACTACTATCTCTTTTTAGACCTTTTCTTGTACCTTGTATACATGCTTTTCTTTGGCAAAGAACAACCAAATTTGTTTCAATTTGTTGAGTACAAAATTTTACTCCTAGGGCCTTCTGGGCTAGCATAACTTGGTTTTTTTATTTTTTCATTTAATACATAGAAGCCTATTTGTTTCATTAATGATTTGATTAATCCTACCTAGAGTCATATCTTCTTCTGATAGACCATGCATTGTTTTCTTTATTCATCACCAAAGTATCGGGATAGGATTCCACATACCGAGCTTCATGTAGCATCAAAATGAATGCCAACATTGTAGAATAATTTTTTCATATAAGACTAAAATTCATGCACCTTAGTCATATCACCCCTTAATAACTTAGTCATGTTGATGATTTTTTCATCGAAATAGTGCCGATAAATTCAGCAAGGATGTCACTTTGAGGTCAGGGTTCCTCCTCCAATTCTATCATTTCCTTGACAAACACCATTTATTATGGTGTCTTGTTGTTGTATAGGGATAATATCTAACCATTATTTGAGAATTCCTACAAAACCATTAGTAATTATGCTAGAAACATCTTTATCATGTTTATTAAACTAGAGGACTTGCGTGTTAGAACAACATATCATACCATGGACCATTTCTTTAATTTGATCAGGAGTTTTACACTCAACTTTGTAATAGTTAGGCTGAAAGTTCTTAGTCCTTACAATATTATGTAGGGGTTCTACACTACTGTGTATTCCTTCATCCATGATGATACTTTCAGCTTCTTCAACTAAAATTCTGGTCATACCTATTTTATTATCCTTACTAAGAGGAGATTTCATGGCAGCCACTTGTGCCGAAGTGAGTTCTTTAGAGCAATCTAGATTAGATATCTGAGCGCTCGAAGAGATGCTGATTTTATCAGACTATGAGGTAATTACATTATTGAAAACATTTGTTAAAGCTGGGAAGTTCTGTTCTAATTAAGATACAGAGAAACAAATATTATTAACTATATCATTAACAATGTGAATGCTATCTATAACCTTTTTTTCTGATCCTTTAGAAGTAACATGTATATATTGCTAAATGTTAGCTTGGAGGCTATTGCTAACTTGATCAAGAACTTTTTGTAAGGTTGTCCCAATATTTTGAATACTGGTAGATGTGTGATCAACCTTCTTATTGAATAGAAGAATAGCAGCTTGGATGTCACCCTTTTGATGTAGATCAATAGCTTTTAACGTGTCTAACATCCTTTTGAGTTTCTCATGGCTAGAAGTGAGTCTATTATCTATGGCCTTAGTAGCTTTATTACTCCAATTTAGCACGTTGGAAGCTTCAAATTGTTCTATATTTGAGTCTAATTGTCTCTAGTACTAATACTAGCAACGTTTTGTCTATCCTCTGTGTAGACTTCAAAGTATTTGATAGGAGGAAAATCTTCAAACTGAATTTCTGAAGTTGATGCTTCCTTGATATCCATAGAAAGATGGGCTTTTTTTAGTAGAGCCTCGGCATATGTCGATTTGGTAAGGACTAGAAGAGGAGAAACTATTCATGTTTATATGGGGACCATTTTTAGCAATGTACTTTTGTTGACAAGATCTTGACGTTGATCAAACCAGAGACAATCAATATCTGGATCATGTACAAGAGAAGGATGGCTAAATTGGGGAAGATCTTCCTAATGATTTTTAGGGTTCTCGATAGAAAGGAATGAATGGAGGAAGATGTCGATAAATGGGGTTTGATAGAACCAGACTTTCTAAAAGAGATATTATCCTTTCCTTTTGATTCACTTACTTTAGAGGCAGCTTTGGATAGAAGAAGTAGTGTCAAAGACACATTTTGCGGAGATAGTCCATTCTCGTAGGAACTCGATTTTATCCCAAGAAACAATATCAGTTTATTAATTCCTTTGATGGGCCATGTTTGATTGGAGGATGTGCTTTATTGGTTGATCAAAAATGATTCGATACAATATAGCTAGTTGAGACAATCCTGGCTTCATGTTTAAACCCGCAGTTTGGAGATGAAATTTTAATACCTTATCGAAGAGATTCTCAGTCTAGATGGACACAGGATAGTTAGAGAAAAAAAATGAATAGGTCCATTACTAAGAATGGTTTGAAGAGTAGCTAGCAGGAAATATTTAAAACTTTCAATTTGTGCATCAAGAAGACAACACAAAATAGATGCATTTATAACTTGTCTAAAAAGAGGGTAATTCCTATCCGAACACAACCAATATGCACAAATTTATAGAAACTTTATTTCTTAAGATATGTTATATCACTAGGGAGATCAAAGGAATATCATACTTAGATTTCTCGAGGTCTTAACATGATTCTCTAGATCTAATAGAAGTACTAGCTATCAAATGAAAAGCTTTAGATTTTTGATATACTTCATTATAAGGAAGTTTAGGAAGTTTCCAACCTGGTAAAGGATTATCTTCTTCCAGGATCTATGTATCATCATTGAAAAAATTGGCTCTAGAGATTCACAAGATTATCTTCATGATCAGCTATTTTCACTTCAAAAGTAGATGCGACCCATTCTTCAGTATCCATTGCACAAATATTTATTTGTCCTTCACCACATCTTATTTGAGTTTAATAAACACAACATACCCTTCCCAGGAGAACAATGCCCACACTCACTACGCGTGTCTTATGGGATTTAGATAAATGGTAAAACAAAAAGGATAATAAGAACAAGACAAAACTTCTCTTGAAGGAAAGAATTAACAACCAGCTATGATACCATTAAAATAAGAGAAAAAATCATCTTTAATGTCAAGACCAAAAGAAAAGAGAGAGAAATAGAGAATCCCATTATCTTTATTCTCCTACGGCCAGATCGGAGTGGTGAACTTGTCGCAATTACGCTATGGTAAAGGCTGAAACTTTACACACGTCTAAGGTCCTTTCTTCACAAATTTTCCGACACATGGAAAAGGTATTTAGGGTCCATAGCTAGATGAGTATGAATCATCTTCATATGAATATCAATAAATAATTCTACAATTACCGTGATCGACATGACGTATGCTAAGTTGTTATTGGATTCTATGAACCGAAAGAGATCGATGGATGAATTCATATCCTTTGAGAAGAAGATGGAGGTAGTAAGACTAAATTATTTTGTTTATACATCTTTACCCACAAGTTTCCTTGGGGATGAGCTGGCTGAATAGAAGAGGAGTGAATAGTGAAATATTTGACTTTGACGCTCCATGTCTTTTTTGTCTGGATACAAATATTTCTTGCAGTAGTGGGAGACATTTGCAATAGTGGATAATCAGATATCTTATATGGAATATAGGTGTCAAGAAATAATTTGAGGCATTTTATAAATCCTTGTGAATCCTAGAGGTTAAAATCTAATGGATGAATCTCAGGACATTTGAAATGAAAATAGATTTTCCATAATGTATTTGTTTTTCTAATCATTTGATCAAACATGGTACATTCTATTGGATATCCTTCTAGTTCAGTATCACGTGACCACCAATATGGCCAGTTGAGTGTGCATGAACTCAAAGGATCACCTCATCGGTCATATGGAAGTAGACTGTTAGGATTAGAAAATGTTTAGATATAATCATTGTAGGATAGTTGCAAACGTTATCAATTGTTTCTTTATCTAATAACCATTCTACATCTTCCTAAATCATTCTAGTATTATTTTCCTCTTGAACTCTGAAAAAGGGAACAATATTTTGTAGGTTCCAATGGGGCATTATAAATTGAGTACTTACTTCAACAAAAATGACTTTAGCTATTAGCAGCTTCTTTTCTCTGACTTAGTAAAATCAAAAAGGACGTTCTTCTTTCCAGAGATATGTTCAACATCAATTTCATAACCATTGAACCATTTTCCCCATCTTTTTAGATGACCATATGTGGTTTTATTAGTGGGGTCACCCTTGTAAAGTCTTCCCTTGAAGTGTTGTAAATAAGTTCTTAACAAGAAATTTTCATGTTGTAGGAAGAACAAGAAAGCTTTTAAGCTTTTTTTGCAGTAAGAATTTCTTTGTGGCTGGAATTATATTTGAGTTCAGGTCCTTTGAATGATCCTGACACAAATCTATAATTTTTTCTCCATTTTCGAGTAGTCTTTCTTTGAGAATGGCTCCCGAATATTCTTCAAGCATTTGTTTCAAAATTTGAGTCCTTTTCTGGAAGACACATGGGAGGAAGATTTTGGCAAGCTTGCTTGATTCTTTTGACTTCCCGAGTCATTTCTTTGTTCCATATTGGAGAATTATATATGATTCTCTTATTTAAGAGCATACGATCAACAACTACATTTTTGTAAAAACTAGCAATGTAATTAACACATCCCAAAAATCTTTGGAGTTGAGTTTTGTCCTGTATTTCATCTGGAAACAAAATTATTTTTGAAACAGTATGCTCTTGCATTGTGATAGTTCCATCTTTGAGTTTGATGCCTAGAAAATAAATAGAGTCCTTGAATGTTTCCATTTTATGGGGCCGACAAAGACCATTGTTATATACAACTTGAAAAAACTTATTCAGATGATCCAGATGATCTTTTGTGTTCTGAGATAATATCAAAATATCTTCTATGTATACTATGAGGAACTTGTCTAGATGACCAAATATTTTATCCATTTTCTTTTGAAATATGGATGGTGTAGTTTTGAGCCCAAAGGGTAAAACCTTCCATTCACACTGAGCACCAAGAATGTTGAAGGCTGTTTTGTAAGTGTTTTCATTATTCAAGAAGATCTTCTAGAATCCTTATTTGAGATCAAATTTACTATAAATTTTACCACCACTGATTCTAGTAGGTAAATCATCTTTGCTAGCAATTGGATGCTGGATAGGAAGTATATGTTTGTTGAGTGGTTTGTAATTAACTACTAGTCTCTTCTCGCCTCTGACTATCATACTTCATTTGTTAACATAAAAAGAAGGACAAGTCCAGGGGGTTTGGATGGTTGAATGAAACAACCTTTGAGTCGGTTCCTAATTTTTGTTTGACATTCAGCTCTTTCTTCAGGAGGCATACCTATATGATGTGCTTTGAATTTCGGAGGAGTAGTGGTCTAGAATTATAGTTGACATAAATGATTTTTAAGGTGAATGAAGGCATGGGGATTATCAAAGGTGCATTCTGTCTTGATTTTATTGATGATAATATCAATAAAGGAAACATTAAGTGATATGGATTTGTGAATCCATTCTAGATTGGAAATTTTTTCAGGTTTAGGTACAGAAGGAATAAGGGATTGGAAAGTCTTAAGCCAGGGAATAGAGCCATGGGGGAAAATTATTTCTTCTTGGCTAATAGTATATGGCATGTAATTATTGAGATTATCAGATCCTAATAGCATATCATAATGCAGGAGATCAAACTAATGAACTTTGAATGTGGTTTGCATATTGCCTAACTTAATTGTTGTTAAAGCAGAGTAGGAGGAAAATTTGTTCTTGGAGTCAAAACTAATATGGAGGGTATCAACATCCCAATAGTCTCTAGGGATGGCATTAGTTTTGAGTAGACTAATTTTTCTCCAGTGTCTACCATAGCATTAAGAAAATAAGGCTTGATGTTGGGGATACAAAATTTGTATTCTACGAAAAGGATTCCAAGAGGTTTTGATAGTGCTTACCTCTACATTACATTATGCATCATACTGCTAATAGTATTTTTCCATGATTAATCTGTTTATTTATTCTTCATCATTTTCTAAAATATGGGTAGATTCTTCTTCTTGGAGCAATTTCTGGAATTCTTTTGTGGATTTCTTGATTGCTTTTTCTAGTAGAGTGATTTGATGTTGTCTCCAAAATCTTTGTTCAGGTGTACCTTGAAAGGGAACATGTTTTTATATTTGAACATGACTAGACGATTGATCAACGGTAAGAGGAATTATTTCTTCTTCTACTTCTTCAATAAATAGGAACGGAAAGTGCCTGGTTGGCCTACTACTACTTCGGCCGCCTCCTCATCCTCATCCTCTTCTGGGGGAAAGGGGAAATTGAAATGGATTATTGTCATGTGAAATGAAAGAGGACTCATTTGATTTTTGTGTTTTGTGTGCAATGTGTAGGTCCTCTTCTTGTTCAAGCTGGAGCTTAGCTTGAAGTTTAAGATGGAGATCGTGGATTTTGGACTTGCAGAGAGAACTAACAATGAACAAGATGTGGAGGGTAGTCTACAAGTGTAGACACCTATAGTTTGTCCAATGCACTATTACAACTAATATTGCACTAGTTGTGCTTCTCCCTGCAAACTGACGATACACCGCCAGTTCGACCTATCTAACTTCCTCCTACGACATCCTTTTGGTCATTTTTCCTCTTGTAAACCATTTTAACAAGCTATTATGGCTTCGTTCTAACTACATTAGCTTCTTATTTCCTTCTAGTCCACTTCTACCACCTTCCTAGCCTATCAATCCATTCCATTGGATTGATCTGACCCCTCAAAACTCTCTCCAAACCCTAATTATCTTCTAAACAGGGTTAACTAACCTTAACCATGGTTTATCCCTCCCTAAACCTAGTCAAAGTAAGCTTTGACTTGCTAAAAGTGGTTTTTGGAATTTAGTGTTTTTCCCACATGCACCCAAATCTCCCATTTTCCCAAATGGAAAACTATATATATGGCTAGAGCCCCTCTCTCATTTTCAAGTATTCCTCCCTTCTTCCTAAGCATAAATTATAGAATTTTGCATCTAGGTTCTAGATTTCATTTCTAGTTTAGATATTGAGCTATTTACTTCACTTTTGTATTGTTAATCCAATTTTTAGAGTAAAAGAGAAGAACCATTGGCTTAAATAACCCATAATGGTGAGATTTCTTTCTCTTAATCACTAAAACTGATTGCTTAGGACTTATTAGGTTCATTATTTTAAGATTTCAAAGAATAGAGGTAGTTTTAATTCACTTAATTTGATTGTTTACTTCATAATGTATGCTAATTAGGAAACCTTGCTCATTTCTTATCGGATGGTCCACTGATCTATTGTTTAAAGCCTTTGGGGATTCTTTAGGGATTATTACCCCAAACTTATGACTTTTACAACTTTTCTTTGAACACATTTGGCATGCCTAGTGGGACACTTATGTCCATCCTCCATTAATGGAGGTCATTTGAGTTCTTTAAAGTCATTTTTAAAGTTTTTTGGTGCAAATCACTGCATGTTATTTCCTCATTTCTATTTCAAACCTTGGATTAATGACCTTCATTTACATGCGTTTGTGGGTTTAACATAGAAATAGGAAGCTTTGACTAAATACTAACCTATTTGCTCTTAAAAATTTGAAAATCAATGTTTTTTTTGCAGGTTCTTCACAGGGCACGCGTAGGTGTTATGAATAGGTGTGTACACGTTGATAAACACGTGTCCTCGTTGGATTAGTCACGTACCTATCTCATTTGTCCTCTATGATAAAACATTTTTGCATCTATAGGGACGTGTCCACGTCTCCGTCGGTGGGACCACATCTTTGTCTCTCTAGACGCATCTATGTAATTGATCCACTATGTAAAAATTTTACAGAAACTTATTTTTACTTGGTCCACGTCTCCATTGAGACTCAAGCATCCCCATTAAGTTGTGAGTGTCACCATGCTTTGGGGAAGCATCCTTGTTTTCCTATATTCTAGGTTGTCTAATTCTATGTTGCAGGCATATCCGTCAGTAGGGACGCGTCAGTGCAAACCCTAGCGTACCTATTGGACTAGGGTGCGCAGGTGTTGGTGAATGTTTCAATTTCAATAAACCCGGGTAAGCATTGGGTTAGGTGTGTACTTGTTGGCTAGGGGTGCGTATATGTCATTTTGGGTGTGCAGGTGTCACTATCAAATTTAAAAAATTCCATAGGCTATGTAAACTACTTTTCTGACAATTTTTTGTTGCAGGTTTCTGAAATTAACAAGTTTAAAATAGGGTTCTTTTCTTAAAATTTCAGTTTGCATGATTAAGTGTTTTTCATTCCTTAGCTTAAATTAGGATTTGTAAAGAGTGTGTATGCTCTCTCCTCATGCTTTCCAAAGTGATCTTGGAGATGAAAACACTCACACAAATTCTATTATTTATGTTAAAAACACTTGATTTTTAAAAAAGGTAAAGTAACATTTTTATGTGCTTTTAGTAGGATTTTTAACTTTGCGTATGATCTTCCTTCACACTTTTGGGTGATCTTAGGAATCAAAAGCAAATTGCAAGTTCTCTTTTAGCTCCATCGGTAAACCAGAAAACTACTAACCAACTTGCTATCTACAGGACCTAATGTTGGTAAAAGAAAGGCATTAGAAACAAAGTGGGAACTTCTAATACATGTGTGCTTGCAGGTTGCCAAATGGTGTGCCACTTTTAAAACCACATTAAAATTAAAAAAGATAAAAAAACACACCATATTCAACACACTGTATTGCAGGTTTTGGAAAAGGGTAAGTCCCTCTCCGCTTAATTGGAACACAACCCCTTTGGCATAACGCCTTAAGCTATAACAATGGGGGTGGTTCTAGAACCCAAAGTAGTCCACCGCTAAGTAACCTCATGGATGAAATGGGAAGCACCTCACTTAACCTACTTGATTAGTATGCCTTGTGAGATTAGCGTTGCAAATTGATGTTTGTATGGAGACCCCAGAAGAGATGACACTCAGATAAACTAGTTGTCCTTTGTGCTTGGAGGGGATAAAGTAAAGTCGAGATAATCCCAAATTAGACATTGTGCCTTTTTGTTTAAATCGAGCTCTCTTTAACACTTTGCAACACCTAGTTGAGTGAACTTATTAAGGAGACCATTTTTTCTAGAGGCAAAATTTACTAGTCCTTACACTTCATTTTTCCATCACAAAGAGATAACTTGTTTGGATTAAGCATCGTGTTTTTCAAACATGGTAACGAACTCATCCCAAGTTTAATCTGAGTGTCTTTCATCATGAATCTAGACAAATGTATTACTTAGCTTAGCTTCCTCCTCATTTTTCAAATGAGCCGAAGCTCTGCCCAAAGTGAAACTAAGTCTATTTTCATGTTCTTAATCTACACGCATGCATTCGTACTTTCCATGTTGGAAGTTGAATAGAGGCATACTTTACGTGTCATGTCAGAGATTGTATTGGCTACTTTTTTATACATTTACAACCATCCACGTTTGTAGCTCGGGTGTTAAACGACTAAAGTGATCGCTTACATTTTCATTTCTTTGGAAGTCCTATGTTCTTGACTTTAGGATCTTCACCATTGTTATGGGTCATTTTTTCTATATGTCTCCCCCTAGTTTGTCAAATTTTTTTTGCATTTTGGTCATTCAGTATTGGAATTTACATTATGTCTCCCATTCTTTTGGCACGTAGTATAAATCCCTCTATTGCCGGTTATGCTACTTGCATTATCGTAGACTTCTTGTTATACCTTTTACTTGATTTTAGTTCCGAAATCATCTAGGTTTCTTGACGAGCATTGATAACACATTATATATGCCGCCATGATGTTGTCTTGATATCGACACCTTGCTTTGTTGGTTAAGATATATGGATAACGTTGTTATGTTGTATCTAATTATGACTTCCACTTTTCAATACACTTGGCTTGTTGTTAGTACTTGAGTTGGTTCTAGGTATACCTTGCTAGAGGACTTTGTCAGTAGCGCACTCATATTTAAAGCCTTGTTATATTTCTAACTTTGGCCCACGTATCTGGTACAACACTTTCATTCATTTTGGTCTTTTGAGTGTAGAATTGGCATAACACAACTTGGGTGGGTGATACATTTTCATCTACACATATTGGTACCTTCTGAAAAATAGTAGACATAGTGTTGCATCCGAGTATTGGTTGGTAATGCCTAGACTTTCCAAAATGGCAACAAAATCAAATGAGCATAATGTAGGAGATAATCCTTTTGATGACTTCCCTTTTAGCGGAACAGTTTAGGACCACTCTTCTCATAAGTAAAAGATGTGGAACCTTTAATCGATCATAGTGGGGAAAAGTCTGACTCTTCAATAGAACAACCAAAATTAGACCTTGGTAGATTCGACGAACTCCTATACTATAATAAAGATCAGGTACTCACAAGAGTCCTTGAACTAGGAGCCAAACTTCTGCATGAGCGTGAAGTAGAAAACAAGGTCATTAATCAAAAGGTAGAAGAAAAGGTATCATTTTTAGACATGGATAACCCATTTGATATAGGTTATGCTTCCACTTCAAGACGTCATCATAACACAGCCGAAGAAGATCCTTTACGAAGACCATATTACAAAGCTTCATGCAAAGTGAAGACTACATGAATAGCATCACCTCCTCCTAAATTTGATGAAGAAGAGGATCCATTAATTGAAGAGGAGATTCTCTAGAAACAAATCATGAAGTTGACTCAAAAACTAGCAAACCTAGGGTCTTCACGTAGACAAACATATAAAGAGAAAAACAAAGAGATAGCTTGTGAGTTTCATTTCGATTCACACACAGATAACACCTTTAAAGAGACTAAGCCACAAAGGCCAATATCACCCATGAAAGGAAAACTTATTTAGAAGGAATTACAATCAATGAAAGAAACAATTACTACCCTATAAGAAGGAAATATAGGTCATAGCAGAAAGTACCTATACGAAGAACTATGTCCTTATCCCTTTGATAAAGACATGCTACTGCAACCCTTTCCTAAACATTTCACTATCCCAAAGTTTGACAAGTACAAAGGTAAAGGTGATCCTGTGATCACATCAAAGACTTTTACATGGCTTGTAGAGAGGTCACTTATAATGATAATTTTCTAATATGACTCTTTCCCAGCAGCTTGGGAGCTTTGGCGATTGAATGGTTCTTTGGCATACCCAAAGGATCTATAACAACGTGGTCGGCACTAGCATAAATTTTTTTGTGGCACTATTCATTCAATATTGAAAACAATATCATGATGAACGACCTTTTCAATGCAAAGAAAAATCCTAATGAGACCTTTGTGGGTTTCTTACAACGGTGAAGAGGGTTGGCTAGTCGCTTCCCTTGTGCCTTACTTGAAAAAAAATTAGTGAGCATTTTTGTTCCTAATTTAAACTCAGAGATAGCCTTCCATCTTTAGATGCATTGTGGATCTAACTTCAAGAAATTTATTGAAAAAGGTATCCAAATTGAAAAATCTCTTATCACAAAAGGAACACTTAAACCCTTTGTCAAAGAAAAACATGAGGCCAAATCTATAGGCAAACCTAAGTTCTTTAATAAAAACAAACATGTCGTCGGTGATGGCATTATTGACTCTAAAAGTCCAAACTATGCAGACGGGTCCACTTTTAAAGCTTCCACAAGGACCTCATCCCAAGGCACCGACCAAACATACATTCACACCATTGAGTGAATCATTGACTACCATATTAAAACAATTAGATGATGTTAAAATGGTAGATTATCTGAGTACCACAGTACCATACCTAGAAAATGCTCCAAAACTTGGTTGGTATAAAGACCATGAGTACTGTGACTTTCATTGTGTCAAAGGACACAAGATAGATAGATTTCTACAACTAAGACACTTTATAAAATACCTCATTGAAGAGGGCAAGATCATCATAGAGTCCCCTCCCGATTCAAGACAAGGTCCTAATGAAAAGATGGGCATATATAAAGAACCTTTTCCAAACCACGCAGATAAAAAGAAAAGGAAACCAAATCACGGGCAAGCTTCTAATGACTATCACACTACTACATGTGTTTACCCAAGTAACGATAGTCCATTTGACTCCCTTATAGGTTGCATTGGTTCATCTGATAAATGAGTAAATATAATCCGGATTCTAGAAAAAAGTTGTGCAGTTAGAATGTGAGATGCTCTCTTAATTATACCTAATCCAATACCAGCTACCCAAAGCCAATATAGTTTGTTAGACCAGCTAGAGAAAACACCAGCTAAAATATCTATTTTAGACCTACTCAAAATCTCTACTACTCACAAGGATATATTGTACAAGACATTATAGAATTCCAGAGTCTCTACTAAGGTAGATCCCACACGCTTACAAACAATGGTTTCCCACCTTGATCCCACAGATCATATCACTTTTTATCACAATGCTATCCCATGTAACAACCCTAAGCATAATTTACCTCTATATTTAGAAGTGGTAGTTACCCATCGTAAGATTAAAAGAGTGCTTGTGGATGGGGGATCTAGTCTAAACATATGCACATTGAAGCTAGTTAAGAAGCTAGGACTTTCAGAAGTAGATTTGGGAGCTAAAACCATCACCATCACAACATATGATAATGAGGAGAGAGAATCAATAGGTACTATTGTAGTGCCCATGGAAGTAGGTCCAACATGTCATGATACGACCTTCCATGTCCTTGATTTAGATCTCCCATATAACATGCTCTTGGGACATCCATGGATCCATGCCATGTAGGCTATTCCCTCGACCTTTCATCAATGTATCAAGTTATGCCATGAAGGGCGTATAGTCACCATTTCTGGTGATCCTGAACCATTTACTCACTGTCAGGAATTTCATAGCTTCTCTCATGCAGCCTATGAGTGTCCTTCCATAGATGTTATCATCCCCCTTAAAAATGAAAGCTATAAAGAATCAGGTGGACTCAAAATCGCTCACACCTTATAATCAAGACTTCCCTTCTTTGGTCAATCCTTTTGCATCTTGGGAGGCTACATCAGCAAAATATGGCCTAGGTGAGCCATTTACTCTTGAACAAGCATTACTAATTTCAGATTTATCAGTGTCACCTAGGACATGGGGTAAGCCCTATTTTCAGTTCAAAAGTACACGGGAACCATGTTCAGAGCCATTAGATAACTTTTCCCTAGCGGCCTCCTATCCGAAGAAAAGATGTTGGAGGATCCCATTAGTAAGGTACCGTAGGAAGGAACCATGGCCTCATGCCATCAAGTGCCTTAGTATATCAAAGGACACCGCATGATGTTTGTCATGGGTTATAAGGGATATGGATGTGGGGTCAATGCACAAGGCCATTTAGAGCCTCTTCCTACTCATCCTTTCAAATCCAAAAAACATGGTCTTGGGTTAAAATCCCAAGATACTCAACCCATTGAGGTTGATGCCACCTTTTCTGAGTGTGAAGATGATCCATATCATTCAGATAGCGATGCAGGTTCCCAATGTAGCCTCTACAAAGATATGGCTTCCATGAACCTATTCGTAGAATCAACCATCCTTACCCTTTCCGAATCCATCCACTCAACCCATCACCAAGTTACCCTAATCTACCAGAACTTGTAGATTAGGACCAACAGCTTCACGTGCCGCTTGATATCTTTGAGAATGATGAGGCATTCATGAATTCATGGGACTCGGGGATTTTGTTCCTGTTAGGGACCACAAGAAAGGATTCCAAATTTAGTTAAACACATGTGCATACTTTGGAGAAGAAGCAGAGATGTGTGGTCACTTTGGTAAGATTGTTGTGAATAAAAGTAAAAACACTTCAGAGAGCAGCCTAGTACGAAGAATAAATAGAAATATCACAGTGACAAACTCTTTAAGACACTTATAAAAGAACAAAATGAAAAGCACATGGATAAAATTACTTATCCATTTGAAGATGATAAGGAGCTACCTCAAGAGGTTGACCTCACTCTTCCCCCGATCCTACCAGAATGGAGGACGTATCTAAGATGCTCATTGAGGAAACCATCAATGTTAACATTGGTTCAGGTAATTTACCCAGGATGATCAAGTTGGGGGCTTCACTCTCAGCTCAGGAACAAAAAATATTTGTGGAACTTTTGAGAGAATACGTTGATATTTTCGCATGGACATATTCAGATTTTCCGGACTTGGATCCATCACTAGTTGTGCACAACCTTGTTGTGCACCTAGACGCCAAACCCATTAAGCAGAAGCTAAGGAAGATGCATCCTATAGTTGCACTTCTTGTCAAAGAAGAATTGGAGAAGCTCTTGGCTGTAGACTTTTTCAAGCCTATTGATTACTCAGATTGGATCTCCAATATAGTCCCAGTACAAAATAATCCCATTGGCATTAGGATCTACACTGACTTCCGGGACATCACCAAAGCATGTCCTAAGGATGATTTCCCCTTGCCAAATATAGATATGATCATAGACTCCACCACTGGTAATGAGATGTTATCCTTAATGGATGGCTTCTCGGATATAATTAGATAAGCATCGCAGAAGAGGATCAGCACAAAACTACTTTCATCACCCCTTGGGGGACCTTTACTAAACAAAGTCATGCGATTCGGACTCAAGAATGTTGGGACTACTTATCAACACGTTATGACTATCATTTTTCATGATATGATGAATGATATTATGGAGGACTATGTGGATGACATATTAGCTAAGTCAAAGAGTAGAGAAGAGCACCCAGAAGTTCTTAGGCATATATTTTAGTGCTTTGGGGACTACAAAGTTTGTCTTAATCCTAAGAAGTGTGTCTTTGGTGTATTATAAGGGAAACTCTTGGGATTTATAGTATCATAGAGAGGGATAGAAGTGAACCCCACAAAATTCACTGCTATTACAGACATGCCTCCACCCACTACTCTTAAACAACTCAGAATTCTGCAAGGAAAGATCCAGGCTATTCACCATTTTATTTCCCAACTTGGAGATAAATTTCATCCATTTACACATCTTTTGAAGAAAGATGTTGCATTTAAGTGGGGGCCCAAATGTTAGAAGGAATTTTCTTTTCTCAAATAGTACCTTGTAAATCCTCCTATGCTAATGCCACCTACTCTTGGGTATCCTCTCCTTTTGTATATTTCCACTACCCAATTTGTTATTGGTGCATTACTTGCCCAATACGACCTTGGCCATAAAGAGAGAGTTGTTTACTACCTTAGCCATACATTGATTGCCTATGAATTGAACTATCCACAAATTGAAAAATCCTTCCTGGTAGTCATCTTTACATTTCAGAAACTCCACCATTACCTCCTTAACAACAAAACTAAACTCATTTTCAAAGTTGACCCTCTTAAGTACCTCTTATCCAAACCCACCCTAATAGGCGAATGGCTAATTGGATTATTCTTTTGAGTGAATTTGAGATAGAATTTGTAAATCAGAAGTCCTTAAAATGGCAAGTATTGGCAGATCAGTTAGCAGAACCACCTATACTAGGAACAGAGCCTTTGTGTCCAGATTTCCCAATACGCATCTATAATGTACATCAAAGAATCCACGTGGAATGGCAAGTCCATTTTGATGGATCATTTACTTTTCATGGATCGAGAGCAGGAGTAGTTCTTATCACTCCCACAGGAGATTTTATACCAAGGGAATTTTGGTTGGGATTTCCTTGTACCAATAACATTGCATAGTATGAGGCGCTTATTGCTAGGCCTCAAACTAGCCATCACTTGGAACATCAAATAGCTGCGAGTTATTGGAGATTCTTAGCTCATCATTAAGCAGGTAAATGATGAATACAAGGTTAAAGATGAAAATCTTATTCCCTATAAGAAGATGGTTGAAACCCTAAAGGAATATTTTTCACATGTCATATTTGAACAGAAACCCAGATCTCATAATATATCTATGGATGTCATTGCTACCATCAGTCGGCTCTCTCTTGTTCATCATGCCTAAAGAGAGTAAGATGCCTTTCTTTGTGGAGCACTTACAGATGTTGGCATATGATATGCCTGAATCCTATTTAGCATGTGAGGTTGTTGGCCCCCTATCTCTGTGGTATTATCCTATCTACCAGTACCTACAAGATGGAACCTTCCCACCTGATATTACCCATTCTGAAAAAAAATCCCTTATCTATCGCATCGCCCATTATACCCTCCTAGGAGGCACCCTTTATCATAATGGCTACGATGGGTACTTGCTTCACTATCTAAATGTTACTGATTCGGTTCACGTAATTAAGGAGGTAGATAGTGGTATCTATGGAGCACACACTAGTGGCATGGTGCTAGCTAAGAAAATATTGAGAGTAGGCTATTATTGGCCTACCATGGAATCCGATTGCTATAAATTTTTGAAGAAATGTGAACTTTGTCAAAAGTATGGTAATCTCATACATGCACCAGCACAGGCTTTGCAGCCTATTGCAACACCTTGGCCTTTTTCAAAGTGGGGTTTAGATCTCATAGGGAAGCTCCACCCTTCTTCATTAGATGGTCACACGCATATCATAACTGCCACTGAGTATTTCACTAAATGGGTAGAGGTTGTTCCTCTTACCTATGTAACCGGTGCACAAATATCCAAGTTTATCATGAACCATCTTATATGTCGTTATGGTATCCCCTCGGCCATTGTCACTGACAATGGTAAATCTTTCAAAAACAAGATGGTAAAAGACTTGTGTCAATGCTTTCATATCCAACTTAAATTGTCTACACCCTATTACCCTCAAGGTAATGTGCAAGTAGAGGCTACAAACAAAACTCTTATGTGCATTATGGAAAAAATGGTCTGTAAAACTTGTCATAATTGGCACTTGCAAATCCATCCCACCCTCTGGGCTTATGAAACCTCCATCCACACTCCTACTAGTATGACCTCGTATTCACTTGTCTATGGCACTAAAGCCTTCATACCTTTGGAAGTGGAGCTTCCCTCCCTGAGAATATCTCTCAGGGACTACCTTGACAAAGATGAGGACTATAGAGTTGCTCACCTGGCAGAGTTATAATTGTTAGATGAATGGCGTATAAGAGTGCTTAATCACCTTAAAGTGTATTAGAATAGAGTATCCAGGGATACAAAAATGCATCATTCATAGGGAATTTGATGTAGGTGATCTCGTACTGAAAGAAAATCAAAATAACACCACCAAAGAAAGGGAAAAGAAAGGTAAATTTGAGGCCAATTGGCTCGGCCCTTATGTGGTAACCACTAAATATGGATCGGGGGCATATAGGCTTGCCTATTCAGATGGTGAAGACCTTCCAGAGACCATGAATGCCATACACCTCAAGCACTTCTATGCTTAGGCATGGCGATAATATTGAGATAAGAACATAAAAAAAAAAAAAAAAAAAGCAAAAAAATTGGAAAATTTGAGAAAATGGCAAAGAAAAAATAGGTCGTCCTCATGTGAAAACCATGCAATTGTGGCGCAGTGGGCATGTCATTTTGTGAAAACTAGTTTCTAGCACTCAAGTAAGGTTTCTCGTTCACAAGCTACTCTTGCGATAGGATGGGTTACTCTTACCACTTGCTAAATTTCAAAGTACTCTGGCTAGGTCTAGAACTCTGATCCCAAGCTCCCTTGCAGGACCTGTGATCTAGTTTACTTACTCTATATCTAGGTGGAGGGTGTGGCCTATTTGGATATTCCCAGATCTCACTGGGTGCATCCATGTTTCTTTGAAGCTTGTACATTGCTTTTGGAACATGACCTTGAAAATGCAAAAACATGAGAAAAAGATACACAAAAACCTAAACATCTAGAAAAGTTTCCTTCTTAGGGAGATGACTACATTAGTTTTAAAATGTTATCTTAGGGAAACATGGGCAACAAATGTAAAATGTAGTCTTGAAAATCTTATCCTTCGAGATAAGCTCTAAAACATTATAAAACATGTGAATTTTGTCCCGTAAAAAAGAGTAATGGTTAAATTGCTTTTAGTTATTGGTTTGTATAGTTTTGATGTACTTATCTCATTGTGTTGTTAGTTCTTTGAATGATTCTTTGCTTGCATTATATTAGACCTTGTTAGGTTTAAAATGTGTGTTGCACTACATTCATTGTTAGGACTTTCATGCTTGTAAATAATTGTTGTATATTTTTTTGTTTGCTATGTGCATTTGATGGAACTCTTTTTACTTGCTTAGATTAATTTTTAGATTAATCTTCATTATTTAATTGTGTGGCATTGTGTTGCATGTGTATACTTGTTTAGTTTTGGTTAAATTTTTCTTATGTGTTTGTTTAGCACAGTTGTTTGTTATCACATCTATCATCTATCATTTCATCACGTTTTATCACATCATTTACTACATCATATATAAAAAAATGCTAAGTATTACATCATACATGTATAATAAGCTAATCATCACATATCACATCATCAATGGGGGCAAGAGGGGTTACGCATGATCACTAATCTATCCCCTCCATGCCAGTATCATCTAGTATCATCCCAAATGCTAGCAATATGGAATCAAACATCTCATAAATTGGAAACACATGATATAAAATACATGAGTATATCATCATTATGAAAGGAAACATGTACATATTTACATCTAAAAGTATGTCACATACATAAAGAAGAAAAGATACAACATACACATCACTAAAACATAGTTACCATGACAAAAAATCAAAGCAAGACAAGATATACACAAAAGTAAAAGTGTCTATATGGTACATGTATAAAGAATATTTGTGTCACAGTCTGATATATACAAAATGATTTGTCCATCTACCATATAAAAGGGGCATGGGTCAGATGATAAGCCTGCATACAGAGGCATGGTGGTACATCAAAAGTACATACATCGATCAAAATCAAGACTTCATCTAGAGGCATCCACAAAAGAATCTAAAGAATCTATACATAATCAAAATCAGCCTTCATAAGAGGCATATACATATCATGGCATGAGTAGAAGACTCAGTAGTAACTCTCACCCTCATCGAGACTGCTGGGACCATGTCCTGGAGGATGAAATAGTGGAGGCTGTGATGGTCCTGCCCCTGAAGAACCCCCCAACCATGTAGGAGGACCCCCTGTATCTGTAGGTTGTGTGCTTGGTTGTGCACACCGATTAGGTAGTCAGGTGTTGTCTTGACCTAGCTGACCTCCATGATCTAGAGCCTGTCTTGCTCATATCAAGCTATGCAAAGGGATTCACTCACTCTGCTGGTGGAACAACCTTGAAATAGGATGTCCTGTAATAAATTGCCTCATCTGTAGCCCTGATCATGTCTCGTATCAAATAAGCATCTCCTGTGGCTAAGGCTGCCTGTAGGGTGGCATCACGCTCACCTATCAATCGGCCTCTATCGACATCAGCCTGCCTAATGGCAAAGACCTATCAATCTCTCTATAATTTGACACTCTGTAGCTTAGCCTAGGCCTGGTCTCTCTTCATGAGGTAGGTCTATCCCTCGGCCTACACCTAATCATGCTTTGAACCATGATGCTATGGAGCTGGCTCTATACTTGGCCTAAGGCACCCACTAGCTAGACACTCTACACTACCAATTGTGTGATTTGGCCCTGACATGCCGCACTACCACTGTCCTATACCTGAGACCTAGCCTAGTCTTTCTCAGCAATTAAAACCTGAACCTATGTGGCGTGGCTTTGATCTTATCTTTGTGGCCACATGGAGCTGTACCACTATAGTGGCCTGTAAATGCTGCCATAGTGCAGCAAGTCCATCCATCATCACCACCCCCTAGATCCTAAGGAGGTGGACCGTGCTGTGGTAAAACCTGCTGTAATGGGGCATATATGCCCACTAGAATGCCTACTTTGAGGCAATGGAGTAGTTGGGCATACTATACCTATTTAGCCTCGGCCTAGGACCCAGTGCTTATGGCATGGATCCCTTCCTCTAACCCAATGTTGTGCATTGGGGCCACCCTCATCATCTGAATCATCATCAAAATCGTCACCCCTAGCACCATCGTCATCACTAGGAGGCCCCACTAGTGGAGCTCTCACGCCTGCAACATATGTTTCCCTCGGAATGGTCAGCTGGTATGGAATCATGCCATGATACCATGGCGCATAATTTGTTGTGCAACCTGGATCTCGAACCTACCTCATAGGTACCCATACAATGGGTATCACATGTGTAAAATTGGCCCAGGCTCATTCGAAGGCTATCTATGTGCACCATGTCAAAGTACTCACGCGCCCTCCGCGCATACCAAATCTCAGGCCTCGAACATCCTAAGTGGTGCAAAACTGTCATTGACATTTGTCCACCCGATAGATCTCCTACATATAGCTGCGGCTACCCATGATGAAGTGCTCTATTGTGGCTATAGAAAGCTCTGTGCCATCCTCTGGCCACTGGAAATCTCGGTATGGCCTCCATACCATGACCGCCTGATTTAGATCATCGAGCTCTCGATGATCGTGATAAGTATCACCCCTGTAGGGTCAAACATCATCCCCAACTGGGACCCAACCCATGGTAGATGGATCCCATGGAGCCCAAACTCTCATAACACCTAAGGGGTATCCAATAGTAATGTGATCCTAGGCCCATATCATAAGTAGCCTGGCCGGCCTACCATCTTCTGATGGTAGTAAGTGATGAGATGAAGATCCCAGTAGAGGTGCACCAGAATGCACTGACCCCAGTAGTAGGTCTCTCCCAGTATTAGTCCAAGAATGACTCCAATAAGCCCAAGTGGGAATGAGGAACCCATTTTCTGAGGGAGTAAAACTCCACTAACAAAGGCCATCATGTATACCATGACCCGATCTAAGGATAGGTCCTCGATGCATCGTGATAGCCACACTATCATCCCATGATGAGGTAGCGTTGGGACCCCAAATGGATGTGTTACGCATCCATCCAGCGTTGCTTTGTCGCTCACATATTGAATATGCTAGCCTATGATTTCCCCTATAGGTAGCCAAAAGCATTGGCTCTTGTTTGTCATCTCTCTGCTATGGTCATGAGAAGGCCATGATCCAATGTGATCTAAGGCATGTCAGCCACGTAGGCTAACCTGTGAATGTAAAGGAGAATGTCTAAAATCCTCCTGTCTCCATCCTCAAAGTGCGCTTCTATCGTCTCAAGGTGACCATATTGCTCCCACGTCTAAAGTATGGGTAATCTACGGTGCAAGATCAAAACAAGTGTTAGACACTTATCCATATTCTAGCTATCTTTCTATGGAAAAATAGTTTGTTGAGTCATCTAACTTACTAATTCCCTTTTTTTATTCTAAGTTCTCTATTTATTTCCCTCTATACTTTTCTAGCTTGTTGGTAAAGGTGTTTTCCCTTTTTTCCCAGTAGCATGCACACACTTGTCAATGCGTATGCACCTCCTCGATGCCTACGTGCCCTAATCGATGCATACACGCCCCTACCTCTTTTATATTTTTCCCACGTAGGCTACACAGATGCCTACGCACCCAGTGTGATGCCTACGTGTCCTTCCGATCGCGCATGCGTACATGCACCCATTCCCTGCTAATTTTCAAAATTTCCCCCTTCAGTGCCTACGTGCTTGGTTTGACATACGCGCGCACATCTCTGTTTTCCCTCTCCCAACGGACACGCATGCATGTATCCATTTCAAAGGATACGCATGCATACCCACTTCCCCAATGCGTATAAGTACACATCCTCATATTCCCGACACCTGCGCACGTGCGTACATGTCAAGACTAACATGTGCGCATACATGCATGCATCTTTTCTCGCCTACCTACCCTAGAAACAACCTAGAAAGAATTAAATGTGTAATTTAAGAGAGAAAGGATAGACCACTCATAAAGGGTCCATCTGTTGGGTCTCACTGGTACTCCCGGATCCTGTCTGCTCGTCTCTGCCTTGCCAGTAACCTCTCCATCGCACTCCAGGATCTCTCGCTGACACCTCGCGATAAAAATTTACAAGAGATCTGGTCCAAATGAATTGGTCATGATTGTTTTACCCCCGGGTGGGTATATTAACTCATCATGATGCCCCTGGGGCATGTTTTCTCCACCGTGATCATTCTAACCTTCTTCTATCTGCCATGATAATTATTTTTGTATTAAAATGATTATTTTTATTAATTTTCGCATGTTGGGGCACTTTTTGCTACCCTACGGATAGTTCCTCTTTACACTTTGAAAATTGTTTACGCACCATTTTAGGAACTCTCCTCTACTTTTATTCTTCTTAGCTTTCTCCCATCGTGATAATTAATTTTTGAAACTAATTATTATCACCCTACCCTTCTTTCCAAGGGGATACTTTCTAGCTCTTTGTAGCCTCGCCTTCCCTATTCACCCTCGCACATAATTTTTAGAAGATATTTGATCTTTTGAATTCCTCTCGACCGATCAAAAATTTTAAAAATTTAAAATTGTAAAATTGATGCGAAAAAAAAAAAAGTATAAAACTTTAAAATGAACTAAAATCGGTAACCAATTCAATTTTTGGGCTGAAATCTGTGTCTCTTGCATGGCACTCATCCCATATCCTGCTGACATTTTTCACATGTTTTGAAGCAATGACTTTCGAATCACCCCGATCTACAATCACTTATAAAGGCTCGTTGCTTACTTCATCTATACTACTGGGGCACTATCGGTTTGCTGGTATTGTTTTCGTCATGTACATTGCTCTTCTTCGATCGACCAAGTGTCCTCCATCATTTCCCTTGCATGTGCATATTTATTGGGGCATCGTTTTTACCCTTTTCATTTATCAAAACATTTGGGATTTCAACTTGATAACAAAATATTGGTGTAACCTTCTTTAAAGTTGTTGGTTTAAGTGTGTGTGATTGTATTTATTTCCCTATTACATGAGTTTGTTTACTTCTCGTATTGCATTGCATGTTTTTATATTACATGGAGTTGGAATTTTTAGCAATGGAAAGTTCTTTTGTATCTTGGCTTTTCATGTCATTATACGCTTTTGTTGTATGCTCACATTTTTAATAAGGATTGATGAGGAGGTCTCTAAGAAAATGATGATTTAAAAATTGAATACAATTGATTTATGGATAGCTCAATATCTCTTTTCTTGTTTCTCATCTTCTTCTCTTCCCACTTTCATTTCCTCTTTTATTTCTCTTTTATTTTTCGATAGTCGATCATATTCTTCTATCACCCCATAGACACTCGAGGGGGCATCCTCTGTCCTACTAATTTTTCTTCTATCCCTTCAAAAAAATTCTTCTTGTTTGTATTCATCTACTTTATTCAAATTGATGTAGCTTACATCACCTCAAAGATGGGAAAATGTAGACACCTATAGTTTGGCCAATGCACTATTACGACTAATATTACACTAGTTGTGATTTTCCCCGCAAACTGACGATACACTGCCAATTCAACCTATCTAACTTCCCTCCTACGACATCCTTTTGGTAGTTTTTCCTCTTGTAAACCATTTTAACACGCTATTACGGCTTCATTCTAACTACATTAGCTTCTTACTTCCTTCTATTCCACTTCTACCACCTTCCTGGACCATCAATCCATTCCATTGGATTGATCTCGACCCCCTCATAACTCTCTCCAAACCCTACTTGTCTTCTAAATAGGGTCATCCTCTGTCCTACTAACTGTTCTTCTATCCCTTCAAACAATTTCTTCTCGTTTGTATTCATCTACTTTATTCAAAGAGATGAAGCTTACATCACCTCAAAGAGAGGCAAATGTAGACACCTATAGTTTGGCCAATGAACTATTACGACTAATATTACACTAGTTATTTTTTTCCCTACAAACCGATGATACACCACCAATTTGACCTATCTAACTTCCCTCCTATGACATCCTTTTGGTCGTTTTTCCTCTTGTAAACCATTTTAACACTCTATTATGGCTTCGTTCTAACTACATTAGCTTCTTATTTCCTTCTATTCCACTTCTACGACCTTCCGGCCCATCAATCCATTCCATTGGATTGATATGACCCCTCAGAACTCTCTCCAAAACCTACTTGTCTTCTAAACAGGGTCAACTAACCTTAACCATGGTTTATCCCTCCCTAAACCTAGTCAAAGTAAGCTTTGACTTGCTAAAAGTGGTTTTTGGAATTTAGTGTTTGTCCCACATGCACCCAAATCTCCCATTTTCTCAAATGGAAAACTATATATAGGGCTAGACCCCCTCTCTCATTTTCAAGAATTCCTCCCTTCTTCTTAAGCATAAATTATAGAATTTTGCATCTAGGTTCTAGATTTCATTTCTAGTTTAGATATTGAGCTATTTACTTCACTTTTGTATTGTTAATCCAATTTGTAGAGTAAAAGAGAAGAACCATTGGCTTAAATAGCTCATAATGGTGAGATTTATTTCTCTTAATCACTAAAACTGATTGCTTAGGACTTATTAGGTTCATTATTTCAAGCTTTCAAAGAATAGAGGTAGTTTTAATTAGTTTAATTTGATTGTTTACTTCATAATGTATGCTAGTTAGAAAACCTTGCTCATTTCTTATCGGATGGTCCACTGATATGTTGTTTGAAGCCTTTGGGGATTCTTTAGGGATTCTTACCCCAAACTTATTGATTTTGCAACTTTTCTATAAACACAACAAGTTCTAGCTTGACTTGATCCAATTTTTCTTGAGGACAATGGAGTTGGGAGGTATGAATGGATGTTCATAAGAACTTATATTAATATTGCATTGGAAAGACGAAAAGAGGAATCTCCTGAGCTAGAGTCGAACAAATTTCATCAGAAGATGATTCTGTCTATTGATTTGCTGCAATAGTTGGCTCTTGGTATTCAATATCTGAAATGCAACTTTCACTATCAAATATTAAAACATACTCATCTTTCGTAATATGTTTTTCATGGGAAAAATTAACTTTGGCCTTTTCTTTCTATCCCTTTTGTGGATAGTTTCTGCTATAATGATTTCCTTTATAGATAAAACATGCAATTTTTTTATTCTTGGGGAAATAATTGTTCCTCCAGAAGAATTTAATTTTTGGTTTTGTATGAGCTCTAGTCATACAATCAATACACTTATGTTTCTTTTTAAACATTTTCTTGGACCTTATATACTTACTTTTCTTTGGCAAAGAACAACAACTTTTTTCAATTTATGAGTACAAAATTTTACTCCTAGGGCCTTCTAGGCTAACATAGCTTGCTTTTTTATTTTTTTGTTGAAGAAATAGAAACATATTTGTTTCATTGATGATTTGATTAATCCTACCAAGAGTCATATCTTCTTAAGATAGACCATGCATTTCTTTATTGTATTCATCAACAAAGTATGGTCGATAGGATTCCACATACCTGAGCTTCATTGTAGCATCAAAAGCAATGCCAAAATTATAGAATAATTTTTGCATATAACATTGATATCCATACACCTTAGTCATATCACACAATTGAGCCCTTAATAACTTAGTCTTGTTGATGATTTTTTCATTAGAAATAGTGTCGATAAATTTAGCAAGGATGGTCAGTTGTGAGGCTAGAAGTTCCTCCTCCAATTCTATAATTTCCTTGGCGAACACCATTTATTATGGTGTCTTGTTGTTATGCAGGGATAACATCCCACCATTCTTTGATAATGCCTACAAAACCATTAGTAATTATGCTAGCAACATCTTTATCATGTTTATTAAACTAGAGGACTTACGTGTTAGACTAGCCTATCATGCCATGGACCATTTATTTAATTTCATTAGGAGTTTTACACTCAACTTTGTAATAGTTAGCCTGAAATTTCTTAGTCCATACAGTATTATGTAGGGGTTCTACACTACTATGTATTCCTTCATCCATGATGATACTTTCAAATTCTTCAGCTTAAATTATATTCATACTTATTTTCTTCTCTCTCACTAAGAAGAGATTTCATGGCAGCCACTTTTCCTAAGTGAGTGCTCTAGACCAATCTGATTAAAGGTATGAGAACTCGAAGAGATGCTACTTTTATCAAACTGTGAGGTACTTAGATTGTTGACAACAATTGTTAAAGTTGGGAAGTTCTGTTCTAATTCAGATACAGAGATACAAAGATTATTAACCTTATCATTAACAATCTAAATTCTATCTATAACCATTTTTTATGATCCTTCAGAAGAATCATGTATAGATTGTTGAATGTTAGCTTGGTGGCTATTGCTAACTTGATCAGGAACTTTTTGTAAGGTTGTCCCAATATTTTGAACAGGGGTAGATATGTGATCAACCTTCTTATTTAATATAAGAATAGAAGCTTGCATGTCACCCTTTTATGTAGCTCAATAGCTTTTAACCTATCTAACATCCTTTTGAGTTTCTCATGCTAGAAGTAATTCTATTATCTATGGCCTTAGTAGATTTGTTGTTCCAATTCAACATGTGGGTAGCTTTAGATTGTTCTATTTTGGAGTCTAACTATTGTTGGTACTAATACTAGAAATGTTGTTGTCTATTCTCTCGTGTAGACTTCAAAGTTTTTGATAGGAGGAAAATCTTCAGACTTAATTTCTGAAGTTGATGCTTCCTTAATATCCATAGAAATATGGGCTTTTTTAGCAGAGCCTAGGCATATGCCAGGGTTTGGTAAGGACTAGATGAGGAGAAACTATTCATGTTTATATGGGGACCATTTTTAGGAATGTACTTTTTTGTACAAGATCTTGACATTGATCAAACCGGAGACAATCGATTATCTAGATCATGTACAAGAGAAGGATGGCTAAACTGGGAAGATCTTCCCGATGATTTTTAGGGTTCTCAAATAGAAAGGATTGAATGGAGGAAGATGTAGATAAATGATGTTTGATAGAACCAGACTTTCTAAAAGAGATAGTATCCTTTCTTTTTGATTCACTTACTTTAGAGGCATTTTGGATAGAAGTAGTGTCAGAGACATATTTTGTGGAGATAGTTCATTCTCTAGAACTCTTATTTTATCCCAAGAAACAATCTCAAGTTCAATATTCTAAGAATCATTCAAGCTAACATGCATGAAAATACTACTTCATTTGGAGGGACCATGTTTGATTGCAGGATGTGTTGTGTTGGTTAATTTAAAAATGATTCGGTAGAATATAGCTAGTGGAGATGATCCTGGTTTCATGTTTAAGCCCGTAGTTTGGAGATGAAGTTTTAAGACCTTATCCAATGGATTCTTAGTCTGGATGGACACGAGATATTTAGGAAAAACATTAAAATTAATAGGTCCATTACTAAGACTGGTTTGAACAGCAACTAGTAGGAAATCATTAAAACTTTCATGTCATGAGTCAAGAAGACACCACAAAATAGATGCATTTAGACCTTGTCTAAAAAGAGGGGTAATTCTTATCTGAACACAACCAATATGCACAAATTTATAGACAATTTGTTTCTTAATATATGTTATATTAGTAGGAGATATCAAAGGAATATCATACTCGTATTTCTCAGAGGTCTTAACCTGGATACATGATTCTCTTGATCTAATTGAAGTACTAGTTATCAAATGAAAAGATTTAGATTTATGATATAATTCATTATAAGGGAGCTTAGGAAGTTTCCAACCTAGTAAAGGATTGTCTTCTTCCAGGATCTATGTATCATCATTGACATAAATCAGCTCTGAGAGATTCAAAATATTATCTTCATGATCGATTGTTTGCGCTTCAGAGTAGATGCGACCCATTCTCCAATATCCATTGTGAAAATATTTATCTATCCTTCACCACGTCTTACTTGATTTTAATAGCAACAACATACCCTTCCCGGGAAAACAAGGCCCACACTCACTATGCGTGTCTTACGGGATTCATCTGAATAGTAAAACGCAAAGGAAAATATTAATGTAAGATGTTTTTTAAATGGTTTTGATACAACAGATGTATAGTATGACTGTACATTCTACTAGTTTTTTGGTCATGCCGATAGGGCTTGCTAAAATGTAATATTATCCTGAGAACAACACTGAATATTGATAGACTTGGGAGAACTCACAAATCAAAGTAATAATGAGTGGAAAATGATTGCAAATTTATGAGAGATGGAGAGTTTTATGCATTTAACTATAGATTCCCTGGTTCAAGTGCTAGGGTAAAATGATAAAGTATTTGAAATTGGATGAAATACCACATCCAACTAGAAGATTAGAAGATGGGTGAGGCTGTGGCATGAAAACAGTAACCAATTAAATGTAGTTGAGTGCAAAAAATGTGACTATGCATACAGTCCATGGGAAGACATTAATGAGTATACTATTAATTGTAACTTGAAGTAAAATTACAATAGCAGTAGTTATTACATTAATATTAGTAAATTGGATTAAAATTACATTAGCAGGAAGAATGGATTTTCTATTAGTACCTTCACTGTTGTATCCAAAAGTAGTTGTAGGCATTCTAAAGATTGTTTTGCATTTACAGTGGTCACAAAGGTGGATTGGGTGCTCTGTAAGCTCTTGTCTATGCTTTTGCTCTGCTTTGCCAGGTTTTTGAAAAGGTATATTGCTAGTTCTTTTCTCCAGATTTTTTTTTCAATCATATGGAAATCTACTGCAAGTGTCTTGAAAAGATATACCTGCATCCATTAAGTGAAATAACAATTTTTTTTTTTACAATGAGAATGCTATTAAATAATTGTTATAGGGAGTGTGAGGCTTACACGTGCTTTTTCATTGGGTGAGTTACCATCTGTAATGTCAATGATGAATTGGTTTCCTATTTTTTGGCATGATGTACAAATGGCAGCTATGGTTGCAGTTGCATAATGGTCAATAGTGGACAATAGCTGATGGATACTTGAATTTGGGATGAACATATGATGAGGGCAAATAGAATCAATAGATTCTATGGTTGTGGTTTCAATGATCAGCAATATGAAGTCACATTCACAATGGTCATAGTCACTTTTTAGAGAAATGGTAAAGTTTGTTATGTAGATGGCTTTTTGTAGAATTATTTTATGTTCATGGGTTTTAATGAAAAGTTCCATAATGTTGATTGTTATTGTCAACTTGCCTTTTTTGTCCATGAGGTCAACACGCAGCAGCTCTTTTCCTTGTTTCTTGTCGAGGACTGTTTTATACATAGCCATGATGTCACCCTCAAACATTTCACCAAATTTGTAGTTATTTACATCGTCAATAGATATTACTATTGGTATTTCATTCCTTGGCTTTCACATCATTAGAACAAGGAAATTAATTAGGTGTGGATAGCAAAAATTTAATTAGAGATTGAAATTCGTAAAGAGCATACCTCTTTGGTGATTGTTGTGATGGGAGATAAGCTTGGGTAGTTGGAATTATGTCTGCCATAGTGCCTGTACCAATAGAAGTTACATAATAAGTAGCAGCTATGTAAAATAGGCTATGGTTTTAGGTGTATACATAGTACAAGCTTAAGGAACAAATACCTTTTTAAATGTATTTGGAGATGTATTTTGTATTTGCAATTGCTTTTGTAGTATGTATTTTGCTTTGTTACAAAACTGGGAATGAAATTAAAAGTGGGTTATGGTCCGTCCAATATGCATGGCTAACTTCAATGGTGATTTTTGTAATATTCATATTCATCCAACAGTGGTCTATTTGTGTGTTGTTATCAGTTGTTGCAATGGTTGGTACAAGGAGCATATTTTTTTGTTGCATTTCATTGCAAAGTTGGGATTGTTTGGTTTTTGCATTTTCCATGTCAATGTTGAAGTCTCCAACTATTATGAGTTGCATATCCATTGGTAAAGTAGAGGTGACAACTTCTAAGAATCTTGTAATTTTTATTAGTGGGCTTAACGGCCTCAAATATATGTTTGTTATTCATATATGTGTATTCAAATAGGAAATATCAATTATAGTACTTTCAATGTGGGGTGTACTAAATGTTTTAATGTTGTGTCGAATGATTTTTTTATTGCAGCATGTAAGAAGTCTATGGATATTCATGATAGGAACAACGTTGAATATTTGCAAGAGATCTTTATCAGTTGGCATTTTGGCGGTTTGTGTTTCCTGTAAACAAACTATGTCTGATTGCATTATTGCAAAATCATGCGTTATGTGTTGAATGTGTAGTGCTAAACTTATGGTATTGAGTGAACAAATGAACAAGTGTTTGGGGCTTAGCTGTGTGAAATTGTATAATGGTGCCCATTTTGAAGAATTCATAAGCTAATGCATTTCTATTTTTACATCAATGAACAATACGAATTTGGTTGGTTGTAGTTTGTGTATGAGATATAACGATTCAATGTTTTTTACACGTGAAAGAGTTATGTATGCAAGGCCATGGAAATTTAATTTGTGAGGGTCAAAAGACAATGCATTCACTATGAGGCCTTGGGCTCTATGTATGGTTCTTGTAAAGACTATTTGTATGAGAAATTGATGGTGGGTAATTTTTCTTTTGCTAATTCGTATTTGTTTTACAATTCTTGTTATATGAGTGAAGTGCTTACTAATTTTTTTCAGTGTACATGATTTTCATTTTGGTACGTTTGCATTTACCAATGTCAATATTGCTAAATTCTATCCAAATTAAGCTTGGAGTTCTAGTTGTAAAAGCTTTGAATATTCCATCTGTGCCATTGACTAAGCCATCGCTTATGTTGTAGTTACCGCCAATCAATTCTATTTGAATGTCTTGTTTTAGCATTATAGTTTTTGGTAGTACTAGTTTTTTGTTAGTTACCAAGTCATTGTCAATGAGGTTAGCTTCTATGTAGTCAATTGCATTTAGTGTGCACATTTCTCCTGGTAGAAGCATAAGCATGTTCTTGTTGTGGCGGTCAACATCAATGTTTTTGTGAAATAAGTATGGGAAGCTTAGATCTAATGGCGGGGGTATATAGCAGTGGTGGTTTGAGTGTTCAATATTTGCATTTGTTTGGGTGCAAGTCCTAATATGGTTAAGGATTGATATGAACATGAAATTTTTTTCCGCATTACATGTTCCAATTGAAAGCATTTGACATAGTCTTGCCAAAATGTATACTATATTATTTTGTTGTGCATAATTGGCTTTTTGAACAACCATGAATCTAGAATCATTTTGGCTAGGTATAAGTCCCCACAGAAAATAGTGTTTAGATTTCCAAAGGGCTTGGTTGGCTTATGCATAATTTCACGTAGACACTTTTCTTTGTTAAATAACAGGTGCCTTGCAATTAATGATACTTCATTAATTAGTATTATCTGTAACTCACTATAGCATTTGGTCATTGTATCTAGAGTGTTTTTCGTTTAATGATAACATCTTTGAAATTTGATAAGGTAGCTAGAAAATAGAATGAGAAGTTGCACGATTGACATTGTATGTTGCTCTTCCTGTGTATGCTATGATAATGCCTTTTACTTTTAAGGGATAGCTATTTAATTGCCTATTGTAAAACGGATAGATTTCTTGGTATATTACTTTTGCAGTGTAGGTTTTTCCGGTACTTGCACCATATGTTAAGAATAAATGGAATGGGTCATTTGGAGATAATAACATCTTCATGTTGATATCATTTAGTATAATCTATTTCTCTTCATTTAATAGTTGTTGCAAAGCAAAGTACTATTCAAGATTCATTAAAAGGGATTTTGCTTAAGTTAAATCTGTTGTTTGGTTGGTTATGAACTGTTATCTTTTTTTAGCATATTGAAGGTCATTTCCAATGTTGTATTTCTCAAAGTGCATGGGACCATTAGGGTCATTTACATTTTCATAGTCGAATGTCAAGTTGGGTTCATTTTCAATGTTGTAAGCGGTATCTATGTTTCCCCATTGAGTATCTACTTTTGCAATGAATTGGTTTTCATTTTCATTTACCAATGTTTGATATGCAGTAAATGTTGAGCACCATGTGTCAAAATTATGTTTCAATGATTCTTCTGGTTCACGAAATGGCATAAACAACATCAATTTCTCTCTGTAATAGTTTTCAGCGTCGACATGTTTATTGTATCTTACGTAACGTATGATTTTGGGTTTTTTTACGATGTTTCATATTTGTGGCTTTTTTGTGTAGTACGCAGCAAATTCTGCTAGGCAAATGTTCTCTAATGATATAGGCCTTGCATTGTATTTGTCACTAATTGAAGCACACAAAATGTTTTCAGAATTGTCATGTTCTTTAGCAAGCAACTTATGAAAATAGTTTTCTTAGATCCATAATGCAATGGAAATGAAAGCACAATGTGCACTACTTGGTGCATGAACATTTGTTGGTAATTAAGTAAACTACTTCCTAGATGAGCATATGAATTGCATTTCACTTTCATTATTTTTTGTTTCATCTTCACGTATTTTTTGAAAAGCAATTGTCAATTTATGATATAATTTAATCATGTATGATGTACAATAAGTTGTAGCTAAGTAAGCATCTAAAATGAACTATGCATCTGTATTTGCATACCATATGCTTGGTACTTTACTGGAAAATGCATTCGTCCACATATCATGTTGATTCCTCTTTAAGATTATGGCAGGACGAGTGAGAAGAGATTGTAATAGTGCAATTTATTATTGCCTACTTAAGTTCTGAGCTTCAAAAAAAAGTAAATTTTATGCAGTGGCTATATTTATTTGTTTGTAGGCCTTGGAAAAATTGTTTTGCTATGTTTCTAGTTATGGCATCTGTATTTTCTAAAGGTTCTAGTATTATTGTCTCATCCATAGGTGGTAATGGGAAATTAAATCTGCAATGTGAGTTTGTGTGTTTTGTACATGTTTCCGTATGATGGTGGGTTTGCATTTTTGCCAAATTTGTGTCAAGTAGTGATGAATTTGTAGAGATATATTTGTCTATAAATGTTTGTATTTCTTCATGTGAACTCTTTCCATAAATAGGAGCATCCTTCACCCAAAGCATAAAATGCACATGCTCATTTCCACGGTTTTGGAATTTTGTTACAAAGAAGAAGTCCAAGACTTTTCCAAATAGAGTATCGTTAGTCAACATCAATTTTTTAAATGCATTTATCTTATGATTAAAGTAACGACTACAAATTACTAGGTTTTTCCTTATAATTGCATCGATGTTATCATCATCAATGTTTTCACTATGCCTTTTGTTTTTAGCAGATAGAGCACATAGTGCATTGCATAGTGGTGTCCACATGTGATCAACACTTGTTAGCGTAATAAAAAAATTTGGTGCACCTAGTTGTCTTATCATTGCAAATATGTTCTTCCTGGTCTTTGCTAAATAATCAGGTGAAGTTCGGATGGTTTTTAAACTTGTAAATCCTATTGACGATTTAAGGATGTTGGACACCCCTGATTTTCTTTTAAGGTCTTTGGCGTATATTTTCCCCTTGCAATTGACCTTTGCGTATGCATATCCATGCACAACTAGAAACTTGTTGCAAGATAACTTTAATTGCTTTGAAAAAAAGATTGGTAGTGTGAGTTGGAAAATCATTTCTACGATGCAGTAGCTCCCATTTTGCTATTTTTTGGTATTGGAATCTTTTTGTAATATCATTTTCACGATGCATTCCATAGTATAAAGTAAGGAAGCTCATTTCTTCACAAAAATTTTCCTCAAAAAGGCCTAAGGGTTTGAATCCTTCTGATGGTGCAGTTGTAAGAACATTTTCCTAAGGTCTTTTATTGAATGAGCATTTTCATAAGCATGTACAACTTAATCTATGATCAGTTCAGCCTCAATGTCATTAGGATTGTAATTTATTTCTTCTATATTTTCAATGCCTCCTATTACATTTGTAACTTGCGTTTCAAAGTTAATTTTCCATTCATTATTAATAACTACATGGTTGGCGATATCCAGGGGACATTTACATAGTTCCATTAATACGTGCATGATGTAGTTAGGCCTAACATTTCTTATCAGATATGCACTTTTGTATTCCAACTTCCTTTTAATTTGAATTGCAATTCTTTCGGTTTCATTTATTTTCTTTGGCAATGCTTCTTGTGCGCTTAAAATCAACATGCACATTAATGAGTGTTCCACTAAGACCAAATTGTGGTCTTTTGTATCCAAGTTGCCTTATTTGTCTGAATGGAATATGTAAAGCAACAAGTCTTTCTTCTAAAAGACTTAATCTATGAACTGAAGCTATTTTCCCATTTCTTCTTATGTTGAAAGGAGCTGCAAATTTAGGAAGCAATTGATGTTGAATGGAATTATTGCATTGCTTACATATCTTATCCCCCAACATAAGATTTTTTATTGATATGTCACTACATACAGATGAAACATCATTGATAGTATTATTGGTAATCATGGTTATGTATTATTTAAAATGGAAACATTCACAAAGAGCACATGCATGTGTTGGTGTATCTGCTATAGCACGAGGTATGTTGTAGTTGTTTTAGTTGTTTTGTTTTTTTTTTTGTTGCGTTGCATGTTCCTGGGATTTTGTTTTCCTTAAATGGGATTTTAAATGGTGCAAGATTATAGCAATACCTACATTTACGTTTACATTAGGAAAAGTTATTTTTTTACTTTGACTACACTTGTTCGATCCATTTTCATTTCTTATGGTCAGTTGCACCTCATTGGTGATCACATTTTCTATTTTGTTTTCTTGTTGAGTTACATGTTCTTTTCCTTTTGTTCTTCTTATCTGGGATTTTAAATGGTGCAATATTGTAGCGCAACTAATTTTGTCTTTGTATTAAGAAATAGTAATGGTGAATGTTGCTTAGACTTTTCTGGCTAACTTTTATTGCTTCTTGTCAATTGCACCTCACTGGTCATTGTATTTTCTATTGTTCTATGGGTAGTGGACGAATGCATGAAGTTTTCAATATGTGTTTGTATGGAATCTATTAAATGGAAATGACTTAATGGCTCATAATGAATATGCATTGTATCTGTTTCGTATGATATGACATTAAAGATTCTTTTTGGTTGCAAGAAAAAGTCATATACATGAACAATGCTTTTAGTTTTTACTTACCATTTCTGGATTTTTATTTGCAGAATATGGGAAAGCCATAACAAACATAAATCTCTAGTTTTAATACCACTTTTTTCAATGGTAGTCCAAGCAAAGTAGTATATATTTGTGGATCGAAAACTTGATTTTTCTCTGGTTGGCCAGAGTTTGGGTTGCATAGTGTTGGTACCCATATTTAGTCTTCTTCAAGAACCGAGCAACATTAAATATTGAATGAGACACTTAGAGACAGATAAATTATTATGTGTCATTTTGTAGCAGGGGAAGCAATTTATCTGACTTTTTAGCACTCATGCTTTGAAAGAAGTGGGTAGCACCATAAAAGGATTGTATTTGATCCTAACTATTTTAGGTTGTGCCTTTCAACCAAGGTAAGAGAACCTATTTTGCAACCTTAAATGGTAAATGAGATGAAGATATCCTTATTTTGCACAAATTTTATAAATAAGGCCTTGTGAAAATATGATCAACACACCAAATCTGACTCTCACGAGTTTTCACTTCAAGAATAAGGAGATATTTTCAACACAAGGCTAAGGTTACTAAAGACATTTGGAATCCTGATCTATTTCTACATATTTTGATAGTGGGATTTTGCATTTGTTCATACATAAGACAAAACAGGGGTAGTTCAGGGTAGGATTGGTTATTTTGATAATTTTTTGGTGGGAGATTAACAAGATAGATTGGAATTTTACAGATCTTTGAGAAAATTCACAATGATGGAAAAATCAACAACATAAAGCTTCAAAATAATTAAAACATTCCTTCAACTAGAAGGTGTGCATCAATGGAGGCCCAGATTTACATGTTTTCACACAATCTTTGAGACTTTAACACAAAGGCTTGAGTTAAAATACCGAATAAAACATCAAAATATAAGATCAATCATGCCTGAAGTACACCTAGAGGCTTACAAACAATTTGTGTCAAAAATGAAAGAAAAGTGAATTTAAATCGTTTATTTCATTCCCAGATGAAAGCTCTTCTAAAAATGAAATTGCAAATGCCACTGGTAAAGGCCTTCCTTAAAGTGCCATGGTTCTTATCCCTCAAATAGTATGCAACCTTCTTGTCAAATGCATCAGCATACTTTATAAGACAATATTCATCACATGACCTCAAATTCACAGGAAATCTTCTCAATGTATTATTGAATCTTGTATTGAAATCATGTACTGATTCATTGGGATTATTTTTAATATTCTCAAATTCTAAAAAAGAAACCTAGGGTCTGTTTTGTCACCATACTACAATCTAAATGCATTTTTCATCTCTCTCCAAGAATCAATAGATTTATCTAGTAAAGATTTATACCAGTCCCTTGCATCCTCCTCTAATGTATGAATAAATAATTTGATATATACATCCTCAAATTCAATCTCAAAGTCCTCCATCATGTTAACAAAAAGTTTAAGGTGCTGATCACCAGATATAGCATTATTGCCTTGAAACTTAGGAAATCTATTTCTTACATCTTGTGGAACAACATTTGGATAACCATCTATTCTTCTAAAATTGATAAGACAAAAGCTATTAACAAAAATGGAGGTCTGGGTGGAGGCTGAGCCATATTTTTTTGTGGATTTGTATTTGTAGGAGATGAAAGATGATGAGGAGTGAGGGGTCTGTGGGGAATAGAAATGTAATTTTCAAAATGAATATCCCCTATAGGATCAGATTCTTAGCAAACTCTAGCAGACTTGAAAAATACTAGGGTAGAATGAGAAGAAAAATTTTCAAAGACAAATGAAGATCCCTCACCAGATGGAAAATTCGATTCAACATAAAGACTACTTGATTTAGATGCACTTGAGGGAGAACTGTAATATTTAATGATAGGTTGATCACTTTCAAGTTCAACAATGGAGATCTCTTTTCTTGGTGCTTGATCTCCAACAACTTTCCAAATTATTTTTCCCTCAGAATTTCATTTTCCCAAATCTAGAAACAACTTTTGCTAGGGTCCTTCTTGAATAATGATCTTCTTCGTTCCACCTTTGCAGAAATTAGTAACAAATTTCACTTGATATAGCTTAGGACACTGATATCTATTAAGAATTTAAATAGCATGGAGTCGTCACTAATTATTTTCACCTTAGTTTGTGCAAATTCACTATGAAAAACCTATCAAGTGTCAGTCAATACTAGATTCATACAAAGATCAATAGATCTGATTTGTGAATGATGTTTCATAATGTATTCACACACATAACTGCAAGAAACATTACCAGGGTTTGGAAAACTTTAAATTCTTTGAAGAATCCCTGGTAATGGCGCCAGAAGCGTGTTGATGGTATAAATGCTCAAATGTTTCAAATACTTTAACCATCTATCAACTATCTTTTAATAAACCCCAAAGAATGAAATTTCCCTAAAGAACAACACCAAAAGCATGTTGGCACCTAGATTTACTCTTCTTCAAGAACCAAGCAGCATCAAAGATTGAATGAGACACTTAGATATAGAAAAATTATTGTGTGTCATTTTGTATGCGGGGAATTAATTTATCTTACTTTTTAGCACTCTGGCTTTGAAAGAAGTGGGTAACACCATAAAAGGATTGAATCTGATCCTAACTATTTTAGGTTTTTCCTTTCAACAAAGGTAAGAGAACCTATTTTGTACCCTTCAAATGGTAAAGGAGATGAAGATATCCTTCTTTTGCACAAATTTTATAAAGAAGGCCTTAGGAAAATATGATCAACACACCAAATCTAACTCTCATGAGTTATCAGTTCCAAAATAAGGATATATTTTCAACACAAGGCTAAGGTTACTAAAGACATTTGGAATCCTGATCTATGTTTACATATTTTGATAGTGGGATTTTACATTTTTTCATACATAGGATAAAATAGGGGTAGCTTAGGGTAGGATTGGTTATTTTGAATAATTTTTTGGTGGGAGATGAATAAGATAGATTGGACTTTGCTAGATCTTTGAGAAACTTCACAACAATGGAAAACTCAACAATAGAAATATTTAAATAGTTAAAACATTACTTCAACTAGAAGGTGTGCATCGATGGAGGCCCAAATTTACACGTTTTCACACAATATTTGAGACTTTAACATAAAGGTTTGAGTTAAAATACCTAATAAAACATCAAAATATAGGATCATTCACGCCTGAGGTACACCCAAAGGCTTACAAACAATCTATTTCAACAAATGAAAGAAAAGTGATTTTATATCTTTTATTTCATTCCAAGATGAAAATTCTTCTGAAAAATGAAATTGTAGATGCCACTAAACTATCAAAAGGATGAAGATCTATGTGATTCAGAGAGATTTTGATACAAGATTGCAATAGGAACAAGAAAAACTACTTGCAGACATTTTGAAATGAAATAAACACAAAATTACCAAAGATTCAACACAAGTTAATTCAATATTTATCAGATTCATCAGTAGGGGAGAGTTATTTAAAAAATCTCAGAGCTTGTTTATGGCTATACAATTGTAACCAACTCAACATGAATGAAAATCCAATATATAAGAAATTAACTAGGTCTCTACGAACATTTTCTCAGAAGATGAGCTTTTCTCAAAAAATTCTCGTGAAAATAAACTCCCGACCATTTGCATATCAAAAACATGCAATATATATCATTTTTTACATCCAAGCCTTATCTCCCAAGAAAATAATATCCTAAGCATCAAATTTGTTACAAAATTCCATCATGATTTGCAGAAAGGGACGTTTAACAGAAAAACATTCAAAACTTTCCAAGTGCCTCAAAAAAGGTGGATCATTGCAAAAATCCACATCATTACTTCAAGAGGGGGCACATTTTTCATCCTTGGCACATGTAGACCCATTTCCTTTCATCATTTCATCTTTTCCCTTTCAAAATTTGCCTCTGCAACTTTTGGATCTAGAATTTCACATTTTTACTTGAGCTAGAGAAAAATCCACTTCAAAAGTACATTAGATTTACAAATTGAGCTTTTAAATTTATTCAATTGATCTTTGCAGACTAGAAAAACACAAATTTGTAACAAATTCGATGAAGATTGATGCAAAAATTACATCTCCAAACATCTTGGAGCTCCAATGGAGGAAAAATGATGAAATGCATAGTTACCGTTGATCTTGACCTTCATCTTTTAATTTGATCCCTCCATGTGGAAAAATGTGATTAGAAATGGGCTTGGGAGCACTTTTTGACATTTTATCACTTTTGAAAAAATGTAAAAATTTGACATTTTTCTCCGCCCCTCCGCCCTTGGAAAAAAGCTTTACACGTGTCCTAATGTGGGTCCCAGTGGAATCAAGGCTCGACTCTACTATTTTACCTCATTTTTGTGAAAAAAGAAAATTTTCCAAATTTTTCCCGCATCTCCGCCTTTCCGCCTTTAGCATCTAATACGGGTCCTAGTGGACCTGCGCTTCAATATTTCACTTTATACCTATTTTTCCAAAAAGGAAAAATTTCCATAATTTCTCAACATGCCTACACTTCCGCCTCTAACCTTACCACATGTTCATCTATGATTCTCTATGGAGTTGTTTCTTAAATCAAAACTTTAACTTATTTTTCCAAAAAGGCAAAATCTTTAGTTTTCCTCCAGCGCCCGCATTCATGTGCAAGCTTCAAATGCCCTTCTTTTTCGGGGTCGTGCTTACTTTTATAAATTTAACCTTTACAAGAAAAAAATTAAAAGTTTCAAACTTTCCCGGCGACCTGCCGATCTACCTTGCTTTTTCAAAAATAGGCCTCAACTATTTTGTGGGGGCGCGCTTGTTTTTTAGAACTTAATTCATTTTACCAAAAAGACAAAATTTCCAACTTGCCTTCAAAAACCCGCACCTCCTCTTTTTGATTCAAACAAGGCATTAACTTATTTTTAGCGGGCTTGCAGCCTTTTCCAAAAATTTAACATTTTTACTCCAAAAGGAAAATAAACCTTAAACAACCCCGAAGCTCCACTTCTCCATTTTTCCATTTCCAAAGCTGACCTAGGCATGATAGTTTTCCCTGGTGGAAATGAGGGCTTATCTAGAACATTTTCTCCTTTTCCCCAAAATGAAATTTTTTTATAAGTCCTCCGCCAGCCTTCCTTCCTTCCTTTGATGTAGACACGACATGTGTCCACCTCTGGAGCCATACGAAGCCGCGGTTAACTTTAAAACTTTATCTCTTTTCACAAAAAAATCCAAAAAACTTTAAGGTAACTTGACAACTCGCAATTACATATTTGATTTAGAAGTTGCACATGTTCCCTTTTGATTCTTTACAAGCCTTAGGTATTTTCTTTACATTTTAACTCTTTTTCCCAAAATTCCTTAGAGCACAAAAAGACCCACCTTCCCACAGTTGCTCAACATGTGACACGTGTACACCCTCGGGAAAAATTAAGAAACTTTCTCCGCCATTTGAATTCATCCAATCAGAACTTGACCGGGCCACGGCGCGAGTTCAAACTTTTTTCCAAAATAACCAAAAATAAAAAGTTCATAAGATAAATCTGTTGCACCTCAGCCAATTAGAAGAGGCTACGTAAGCACCAAAAGAACCAATTAGAAATGAGTGGAGCTATGGAACCAAATTTGCCTTTTTGCCAAAAAAGTAAAAACCGATAAGTTAAAACATTTACCCACCGTCTCTTGACCAACTAAAAGAGACCACAAAATTGCCGAATGCTCAAGGATAATTTGATGGGTAAAATAAGCCTATCAAACCGTCCAAAACACAAAAATTAACAATTCATGCCCAAAATCTGGATTTTTCGCTAAGGATGGAAAAATTTGGAAACAAAACTAGGCTCCAAGTATTTTTTGACCATGGGGATGGGTCTTCAAAGGCATACAAGTACAAATTGATGATTTTTGAGCATCCACGATTGGGAAATGAAAGAAAAATGATAGAATTGCACATACTGAAGAAATTAGGGAAAAAATAGGGCAAACTTGGAGATTTATTTCAAAATAGGGCATGATAAATCAATTTCGCAAACAATTCAAGGCATAAAAATGGAGATAAAATTTCACATCATCCATTTCAAGAGATAAAACGTTTCAGAATACGTAGATCAAAGGGAAAAAATTAGGGCAAATAGTGCTACATTAGAATGGGCACCAACACATAGCTCTAAGAATTTGATTGTGTATGTATCTTTTCCTAAAATTGCATTAGTTAGAGTTTGTGCAATATACCGGTTAAGAGCGAGCGCATTAAAATTTTCTATTGTCAAAAGACCAATTGCAGTGAACATGGTTTCGCCACATTCATTACTAAATGCATGTGTTTTTAAAAGTCCATAGCTTTCTATTTCAGGAGCAATGGCATTCCAAATAGGCAGTAGATCATTGCAAGTATGTGATAACTTTGTATGGATATCTACAATTTGTGGTGGGATTATTATCTTACGAACAAAGGTTCGTAGTGGCCACAAGTTGGGTTTCTATCGTGGAATAATATTGAATATGGTGGTGTCAATGATTCTTTGTTAAAGTGAAGGTATTTTCTTTTGTGGGTGACTGACCATATACAAATTGAAATGTCAAGCCATTTTGACAACCAATGGATACAAAATGTATCACCCCATAGACCTATCTCAAAGCCATCTCTATTTTCATTTGCAGAAAGACTCATCCTACGCAAGTAAATTTCTTTCTCATATATCCTATGTAAATAAAAATAATATCAACATGAAATTCATTTTCATACGATGATATTGTTGTTGGGTACCTATTTTTTAAACATGATCTAAAATATTCTATTGTACCCGTATGCAATTCAATCGACGTATATTGAAAATGCAACAATACTTGAATTGTTTCAAAAAGACAATCACCTGCATTGTAGTTGGATGATGTACTTCGAAAGAAATGATCATATTGCAATGCAATGTCAATGTTAACAAATGATGACATATTTTGTGGTATATATGTTTCAGCATTAATTACTTCCTTGTCATTTGCATTTTTATTACTGTGAAGTCCTGTTACTACTTTGGAAACCAAAGTGGCTTCTCATGTTGTTGTTTGATATTTGCTAGTGTGTTTTTTTGTATTACTATGAATTTGTTTTCTCTTACGCAATTTGTTTTTGAGTAAATGTAAATTTTTAAACCTTGTTTCTATATGCTTTGTGATTTTACCCATTTTTTAAACGGCTTACGCAACCTCAATTTATGGCCGTGTTTTAAAAAAGGTGGGTAAATATATTCATAGAAACTAGGTACTATAATTGTAACCAATGTAATGTTCTACAAAATACAAACGTGCATGTATTGTATGAAGCTAAATTAAATTGAAAAGATAATGCAGATGGTGTTACATACCTTCACAAATGTACACGTAAAAGTAATGGAAGTTTCTTACAGTTTTGTTTGGATGTTATGAGGATTTGATACCTGTGTCCAAATATATTGCATAGAACATAAGCAAATGAGCATGATTAGAAAGACACATTTTGAAGATCTATATGTAGGTCTATGCATGGGAAAAAGAAAAATATTAATACAAATTGATAGGGAGAACCATATATAGACATATAGTAAATTGCGAAACTACTAACCTTTAAAACGATGCCATTCTTGTCATGTAATTGCCAATGTAAAGGTAACAGTAATTGTAAATGCTCTGATAACAGTACCTGAATATGACAAAGTAAATAGAAATATAACATTAACCAATTGGTGCATCAGCAATTATAAATTTGCAGGAAAACAGGTAATTGATATAGTAACTACCATAAAATTCACAGTAGCTATGGTGTAACAACTATGAAGAAAGCCTAAACAAAGATACTATCATTATTTTTTTGTAGAAATGCTTAATACTACTTGCCTATGAATAGATCAAAATATATATTGTGGAAGATGATGAGATAGATGAAATGATACTGAAATACAAATTGTATTTTACATAGCATATACTATATCAAAGAGAAAAATTATTTAACAAAAGAATCATTACAGTAAGGTTAAACCAGAGACAAAATTAATTATTGTTGTGGTTCATTCCAATCTGCACGAGTGCTACCTATTTGGCCTTCTATTTATTTATTTATTTAATATACCTCATTTGGGGCCTTCCGGCCTGGTCGTGGCCATAGAGGAAAACAATAGGATCTACGTTTTTTGTGGGAAGTGGAACATGTCAGAAAAGCCTATTGGTGGTCTAAAAAAATGTAGACAGATAGTTCTATGGTTTTTCTGCATCCAGGATAACAGAAAAGGAAACTAACGACGATGCATGGGGGTCAGAGGCCCGTACTACGGCTGCAATTTCTCGGGCCATCAAGGAGAGAGAAAAGCCAAAAAAACAGATACAATACTTTTGAATTTATTCCCACTCAACTCTTTTTCAAGTGTTAAATACATGCAGAAATAAACAGTAGATACAATATTTTTGAAGCCATAAAACCCAAACAAGAACATGGAGAGCGACATATTCTAAACAGCCTTTCAGACTTGTCATTTTCCTTGCATAATAATACATGCACTTTATTTGAAATTCATAGGCGGTGACCATGTTGAAACCCAAGTTAAGGTTGTAAATTTAGCAGTAATTAGATAGTTGCTATGGGAATTAAATCGTCACTAGAAATGACTTTTTTACTTACTAGTGAGGATTTAATTCATTCGGCTTCCAGCTGCCAGCGGGAAGTGCCCCTACTATTCTGCTAAATTCATGTCTTTATTGGTGGATTGTAGACATTTGGCTTCTTTTATACCTTTTCTAATTTCCGACAATAATTTGAGGTCATGGCGGCCAAGACCAATAAGTAGAGGATTTTCAACTCACCCTATGCCATATATATTGTTCAAACTTTTCATCCATTGGGTTTTAACCTTGGAATAAACTAGATCTCTTCCGTCCCAATAATCATCCGAGTGACGGCGTATGGCGGAATCCTTTTATCCCACCAATTGTTTTAGCTAATGGACCAAGAAGAATTTCATCAAGCTTGTCGGGTGTTGGCTTTCTGTCGTTCAGCAACCACGAGCAAAAAGGCCTCCGCCTGCAGTCTTATTAGGCTTGATTTCTATTTCACTTTCAACATATATTTACTTTTATAAATTTCTGTGAAGTTCTGTTTTAATGCAACTCTGCATGCAGCATATGGCTTTGGCATCTCTACATTTAGGATTTTGTAACTTTTTCGCTTTTTTGTAACATGGTAACCAATTTTTTAAATCAACACAAGTACACATTTTAACTCAAAAGAACTATAGCAATGTCATGGCATAAAAATATCGTCCTATATACACCCCAATCAGCTGATTACTTGCATGGTCCTTTAAGAAAAGAATGTTCCATCATGTAGCAAAAATCCTTTATCAAAAATGTTTCATATGTTTGACATAAGATATATGAGGTAGATGTTGTGCATGCGATACAAGACAATTGAATAGGCTCTGAAAGAGACACAATATCACAAATATTTTGTGGTACGAATTGTCCGTGTATTATTCTTTTAGCTTCTATGCATGCTTGCGAGGGTTTAATGTAAGGGGGATAGAGAGGGGTACCAACTGTAACTAATATAGAGAACAACACAGGCACCCCGCCTATAACTTATAAGCCCATGGTTACAACCTTCAGAGGAAGAAATGGAGAAATAGCTTCTGACCTTGGTTTGTAAGGCTCTATCGAGGGTGATGAGAAAGAACCTATTAACACAAACATGGAAGTAAATTTTCTTATAAGCCCATGGTTACAACCTTTAGAGGAAGAAAATGGAGAAATAGCTTCTGACCTTTGTTTGTAAGGCTCTATCAAGGGTGACGAGAAAGAACCTATTAACACAGACATGGAAGTAAATTTGCTTTATAAATCAGATAAAACTTATGGGAATATCAACATTAATGTCTCTAATGAATTGTGTCATATTCATAACATTGGTTCATCTAGGCATGTAGGATAAAATTTTGGGAAGCTCCTCAATGAGAAAAGTTGCAATCCTTTCAAGTATCTTATGAAAAGGGGCATCATAGAAATTTTAGGTGTTGAGGAAGAAGATGCTCAAATAGCTTGTGGGATTAAAATTTTAAGAGTGTCTGAAAAGAACTTAGACTATGGACAATTTACTCATTGTGAGTTGGATCCATCTTTTTTATTAAGTCTCAATGCAAGTCTGATACCCTTTGCAAACCGCAATCTTGCAATAAGAACATTTTCCAATCGGAGAAATACTCAAGACAAGCAATAGGATACTATACAAAAAATTCCCATACAAGATGTTATACCTCTTCACACCAATTATTTTATTCTCAAAAAACTCTGTTTAAGACTAAGTCTTCTGAGTGCCTCAGAAAGTGGAGAATCGGAGAAATACTCAAGGCAAGCAATAGACTACTATACAAAAAAATCCCGTACAAGATGTTATACCTCTTCACATCAATTATTTTATTCTCGAAAAACTCTGTTTAAGACTATGTCTTCTGAGTGCCTCAAGAAAGTGGAGCTCTATAATGGTCAAAATGCTATTGTTGCTGTGAATGTTCATTATGGATACAATCAGGAAGACTCTGTGGTTTTAAACCATGCATCAATAGATCGTGGGCTGTTTCGAACCATGCATTTCCATACATTCACATCAGAGACAGACTGTGATGACAGTAACTCTAAAAGTTCATCCAAGCTAGACGTAGATTTTGGAAAGCCAAACACAGCAAACCTCAGGGTAGATAAGCTTGATGATGATGGATTGCCTTATATTGCATCAGACCTATATAGTGGTGATATTTTAATTGGAAAGGTGAGTCCACAGTCTTCTGATGCAAATTTCAGCCTCAAGTTGAGGCATACTGAAAAAGGGAGGGTTGATCAAGTTATAATGGCAGTTAATGATGATGGCAGAAGGTTTACAAGTCTGTGTAACAGGATGCTTCTAAATTATATTCTCGCCCACTGGGTTTCTGGAATGCTCAAGAACACTGAATTTCAGTGAGAAAGCAAATGGTAAATGAACATTGTATCCAATTCTTAGTATGCACACCTCAATGACCTGGGGCCGCTCAGTGAGTATTAATGGTGCATTAATAAAATGAATACCCTTGGTAGTGGCATTTATAGTGAAGCCGTGAAGATCCCTAGTTTAAAAGGGCGTACTTTAATCATTAAGAAACTTTGAATCGTTACTAATATTTGCCACCTGTTAACTGGTTCGCTGGAAGTATACACCATAGCTCAGTTAGAAAAGACATTAAGTTTGGGAAAAATAAACATATCAATACTAAATGCAAATCATTCAAACTGAAACTTCAAAGTAGAACACAAGGTCTTCAAACAGGATATCCGGTTACTACTTACAAAAGTGATTGTAAACAATTATATTCTTATCTACTGTCTTTATACGTTTATTTTACTGTTATTGTTGACCCCGATTCATTTATGACTTTTGCTCAATGCCCCGTATTTGTAATATATTTCGCCCAGCAAAGATCTAAACATGATAAGCATCAGAGGAGGTTGGCCATCTGATGCAGATTGAATCTGCAATACAAATCTCAATTTGAATATATGCTACCCACAATAGTTCTGTGTGAAGCAGATCATGACCAGCACATAAGACTTTTCAATAAGAACAAAAATCCGTTACACATTTAAAGAAATATAATATTATTACTAAATAGAAGTCTTAAATAATTCCAGGGTAGAACTGATAAAAACTTAAACTGGTAGTAACTTTGATTTTCAAGAAAATAAGGAAACGAAGTACCTATCTAAGGAAAATGAATGTAGGATAGATCCAGGTTATCGCTGGAAAAGTTAATATATAAGAAAAGGCATACATAATTGCTTCCAGGAGACACATATCTAGGTACCTGAGACATATCTCAGAAACAGAAACATGTCTTCAGTAACGGAGACTGGTACAGAGACGTCTTTAATACTGACTTGAGCTGCAGTCTCTTGTTAAAAATGGGGGGAAAAAACGATTAAAAATAGGAAAAGCGCTCCCTATCACTACAACCTAATCTTAATGACAAAACCGCATGCCCTATCCTCAATTATGTGTTTTATGATTTTACTTCATTAATTCATTCTATGTCATTTTAAATTTGTTATCTGTCTCGCATTTTTTGGAGAATGGTGTGGCAATACTTGTCCCATCTCTCATAGATGCACATATCCTGGTATCAGTGGAATATCGAAATAAATAATCCTGCAAAAGGAAGTCCTGTCAAAAGGAGTTTGTAGAGACAATAAAAAGGAGCTAATGCATTCTCTACTCTGCCCTCTGAAATTTTCCAGACAACCTAGATGCTAGGTAGAATGCTTCCACCTCTAATGAACTGTCTTCTTCTAACTTGAGAGATACTTCAACTAAGCTCTTAAAGTAGATTCCCAACATAAGGATTCAATTGCAGCAAATCAAAAAATTATATCAAGCTCTACAAATTTTAATCAAGGAATCAAATTCCATCATCTCTTTCTAGATTCTAAACATTCCTCTGAACACTGTAAGCATTGCTTTGTTCCAATTTCCAATTTTACTTGTAGTGCTTTCTAAAGTAAGGCTATCCCTTCCTTTCAACTCTAGTATGTCACCAACTCATGCAAGCACGTCTAGTTAAGGGATCAAAAGTAGAAGACCCGGAAGTTGCAACCAAAAGTTCCAAAACAAGCACCCGACCTAGATTTGTCTGACAGTCATCTCGATTAAATGAATTCCAAACACAAGTGTTCGGTAAAGAGCATCCTTTGTTGGAAATTCAAATCAGAATTTAATGTGCATCTGATATTTGACTTTCCCAGATTTAGTTCCCTGACATATCAGATTTGCATTTAATCATGACTGCTGCACATTTACTTTTTGTTGATTATTCTCCCTGATTATCTCTTGTCAGAGATTTGGTGTTGACTTGCAAGGCAAGTTTGTTGTGTAAGTTTTTATTATTAATGCATTATGTTTTATTGGGAGAAGTAGTAGAAAGAAGAGAAAGAAGAGCAAGAAGCAGAAGAGAAAAAGAAGAAGAAGGAGAAAAACCAGATTTGGGTGAAGGAGAAAAGTGCTTTGTTCTAGCTCAAGTCTGGACTAGTTTTGTTGATAGAAAAACTTCATTTTCTCACTTTGGTAAAATTTTCCAATTTCTCCCCGCGCCTCGCCACTCAAGTGCCACATGGCATGATTTCATTGTTATTGTATGAATGAATGTTTTGTGTGCAGCTGTAGCTGCTATTCATTATTGGCAAATATATTTGTATTGCTCAAGCAATTTGTTGTCCAAATCCATGTTATTTGCAGCCAAGAGTTTTATCTTATTTTGATGATATAAATTTATCCGGGCCCCATTTGTACTTTTTTATTCTAATCGCCTGACGACCTCCGATTTGGCTTCCAAACTACGAAACAAGACTTAGGCAATTTTCTTCATTTTTTTCAGCAATTGAGCCCATTTCGCTTGGTTTTGCACCTTCCTTACATTTTCCCTGTTTTTGCATCATTTAAATCCGCTTTTTGCACTTTATTCTCTATTGTTGTCCAAGGATTACAGTAGATTCCATAGACTCTACATTTTCCATTGATCCTCGTTTCATTTCCCTTCATCACGGTATCGAAAATCATACATGCTCTTGGCTAAACCCTTCTTCTATTTCATTTCTACTCTACTCTTTTTTCATTTGGTAGCCATTAATGGCTTCTACGTCAGCCATGCAATTGATTTGTGCATCAAACATGGTTAGTGTGCAAACTCGATTTTCACAGAAAGAACTATGAGTATTGTTTTTGACCATGAAAGATTTGTTTCGGTCTCAAGACATCCGGGAAATGGTTGAAAATATGCGGTTACCAGAACCAAGAACTTCTGGACCAGTGCAATATACAATGCTCTTACACAAGTTCAAAAGGACGTGTTGAAGGAATAGAGGAAGAAGGATGGGAAAGCATTGTTTTATATCCATCAAGCAATGCATGAGAGCATACTCCCAAGAGTTGCACAACCGGCCTTCCATCAAATAAATTCTCCAAATCTAATGGCATGGTTTCTTTCACCCTCCAACATTGAGTTTTAGAGATCAAAATCCTTCAGCAGCAAAGCAAGCCAAGGAAGCATGGGACACACTTCAGATTGCATATCAAGGTATGGACAAGGTTAAAACTACTAAATTACAGCTCCTTAGAAGAGATTTTGAAAATTTATCGATGAGAAACTCAGATTCAATAATCTTTCTTTACTCATGTTGTTGGTTTGATAAATCAAATGAAGTCCCATTGAGAGGCCATAGAGGATAGGAAGGTTGTTGAAAAGGTTCTTAGAAGTCTCCCTTCTAAATTTGATGTTGTAGTCATGGCTCTAGAGGAAACCAAAGATTTGAGCCAGTTTAGTGTGGATGAACTACATGCCTCTCTTATCAATCATGAATATAGATTGAATAGGTCAAATAGTTCAGTAGAAAATGTATTTTCATCTCAGATTTCTGTAAATCGTGGAAGAGGAAGGAGGAGTTTCAGTCCTAGAGGAAGAGGGAGAAGTTCTCCTAGAAGTGGACATAGTAACAGTTATGCAAATGCTGGTGGTAGAGGTCAAAATAAGAATTTCAGTCACCCAAGTGGCCAAAGATTTGACAAATCACACATTCAATGTCACTATTGTAAGAAGTTTGGGCATTATGCTCATGAATGCAAGAAAAAATAGTATGACCAGCAGAAGCAAGGTCAAAATCAGTCAAGTAGCACTCCCTCAGGCAGCATGTTCATTGCATGCACGAAGATTGCTGAAGCAATCCCTACAAACTCTCCCAATGGTAAAAGGCAAAAATGCTTGAGTGTAATGTTATTCAAGAAAGCCCATGTGACATATGGTATTTAGATTCGGGCTGCAGTAATTACATGACAGGTAATAAAGATTTGTTTTCTAGTTTGGAAGAATCAATTCAAACTGATGTTACGCTTGGTAACAACAACAACATTGGAATCAACACTTTCATTTTACTCAGGCCGGTTTGAACTAAAGTCATCTGCTTTGGGTAAAGGTACGGTTAATATTTTAACCAAAAAGGGGGAGCCGAAATTTATGCCTGATGTATATTATGTTGCTGGTCTAAAACACAACTTGATGAGCATTGGACAACTAATACAAAAGGGATATAGAGTGTATATGGAAAACAATGAATGTGTTATTTTGGACAAGCTTCCAAGCAATATGCTTATTGCCAAGGTACAAATGACTACAAACCACATGTTTCCATTAAAAATAAGGCCATCCATGAAAGGAAAAACAGCTCAAGTTGTTCATGAGACACATACAGTAAATTCTGGAGAAGCTTTTAAGGTAGAAGACACAAAATTAGTAGTAGCTTGGTTTTTTGAGACCTTTTCTAACTATCTTTTTTCTTGGAAATGTCCAAGACAGCTATGGAAATGTTCAAAACAGTCACAAAAAGGTTCAAAATTTCTACGGAAATTTTCAAGAAATCTATGGAAATTTCCAAGACAGCTACGGAAACGCCCAGAACAGCTCCAAAGAGGTAAATGATGTTTCTGTAGAAACTCCAAATTTAATGTGCATCGAGATATTTGACATTCCAATTAGTAGTAAAGGACGATTCTTGGCTTTTGCATTTCAGATTTGGGCATTTGTATTTTGGAGTGCTGAAATTACTTCATATGAAGAATATGGTAAAAGGTTTGCCATTAATTGAGAAACCAAAGAGTTTGTGAAGGATGTATTATGGGCAAACAACATAGAGAGTCATTTCCAGTTGGCAAGGCAAATAGAGCTATAGCTCCACTTGAGATTGTGCATTCAGATATTTGTGGGCAAATGCAAACACCATCTATAGGAGGCTGCACTTATTTTCTTACTTTTATTGATGATTTCACAAGAAAAACTTGGGTTTATTTCTTAAAACACAAATCTGATGCATTTTCTTATTTCCAGCAGTTCAAGGCACTTGTGGAGAAGCAAAGCGGCCACTACATCAAGGTTCTAAGGATGGATAGAGGCGGTGAATTTATATCTAATGAATTTATAAATTTTTGTAGATCTCATGGCATACACAAGTAATTTACAACTACTATACACCTTTACAAAATGGTGTGGCAAGAGAGGAAGGAAGAATTGAACAATTATGGAGATGGCTCGTTTAGTATGGTGGCAGCCAAACATCTACCAAATGAATATAGGGCTGAGGTAGTGGGTAAACTTTCACACCCAAGTGGCCAAAGATTTACATCATGAATAGGTGCCCAACAAAGAGCGTAAGAAACAAATTCCCTCAAGATGCTTGGACAAAAAGGAAACATAGTGTTTCTCATATGAAGGTATTTGGATGCATAGCATATGCAACATGTTCCGTAAAGGTATGCGGTTATGAGTTTATGAGAAGGAAGTTAGATAATAAAGGACAAAAATGTATATTTGTTTTGTGGGTTATTTAGAGGAAACAAAAGCATATAAGTTGTTTGATCCTATCAATAGGGAATTTCTATTTCACAAGAAGAAGTTATAATCAGCCGTGATGTTCAATTTGTGGAGGATGAAGCATGGGATGGAAGCATAGAGAGAGATTAGTATTAGAATTGCAGCTGCTGTCCCAAATGATACTTATATAGGCAGATAAAGTGTTTCCAACACCAAATATAACTCAAATAGCATAGCTCCTTCTCTCATGGCATACACAATCTCGGAGATGGCTCGTAGATGGTACCACAAAATGTTGCAGCTCAAGCTACACCTTCATTCACATCAAGGAGATCTTCAAGGACAAGAAGGAAACATAGTGTTTCTTGTCCACACCAACATGAAAGATAATAAAGCAAACTTCACAAGCATCTACACCAGCCGTGATGTTCAGGCCATTGAGGATGAAGCCATCTACATCAATCGGCATCCTTGGGAGCAACACCATCTAGCTTCACACAAACTCAAGTAGTCTTCATCTCCAGATCCAACTCTAGCAAGCATGATGCCACAAAAAACAAGGAGTTTGAGTGAGTTGTATAATGTTGACACAACTAATTCATTTTCAGCTTTTGCTTTATTTTCTCATATTGATGATCCATTAACATTTGAAGAGGTTGTGAGTAGTGATATATGGGCAGAAGCCATGGATGAGGAGATTGAATCCATTGAAAAGAACCAAACATGGGAGTTGGTTGATTTTCCAGAAGGAAAAGATGTAATTAGTGTCAAATGGATTTATAAGACTAAACAAGATGCTGATGGGAAAGTGCAAAAGCATAAAGCAAGGCTAGTTGCAAGGGGCTTTACACAACAGCCCGGTATAGACTTCAATGAGACATTTCTCTCGATTGCTCGGTTGGATACAATTAGGACTATTTTAGCTATTGCTTCCCACAACAAGTGGCCTATATATCAAATGGATGTAAAGTCTGCATTCTTAAATGGATATTTAGAGGAGGAAGTGTATGTGGAACAACCACAAGGCTATGAGCTACCGGGTCATGAAGACAAGGTGTATCGGTTGAAGAAGGCACTCTATGGATTGAAGCAAGCTCCAAGAGCTTGGTACAACCGCATTGACTCCTATCTCATTCAAAATGGTTTCCAAAGGAGCGGTTGTGAACTAACATTGTACATCAAGGTCAACAAGAAAGGTAACATTTTGATTGTTTGCTTGTATGTGGATGATCTAATCTTTACCGGTGATCTAAACATAGATTCTTTCAAATCAGTAATGAAGAATGAATTTGAAATGACTGATTTGGGTCTTATGAGGTATTTCTTGGGATTGAAGTCCATCAATCCAATGATGGTATATTTATTTCTCAATCTAAATATGCAAATGAAGTCTTGAAGAGATTTAATATGGCAAGGTGCAAGGTATCCCCAACACCGGTTATGACAGGGATGAAGTTAAGCAAGGAAGATGATGGAGCATGTGTGGATTCTACATTGTTCAAGAGGTTGGTTGGAAGCCTTATGTACTTAACAGCCACAAGGCCGGATATTATGTATGGTGTAAGTCTGATTTCAAGGTTTATGGAGTCTCCAAAAGACTCACATTGGCAGGCCGGTAAGAGGATATTGAGGTATGTAAGTGGTACAAAGGATTTTGGTATTTTGTATTCCACTTCAGATGATTTCAGTCTTGTTGGGTACACTGATAGTGATTGTGGAGGCAACATAGATGATAGGAAAAGTACTTCTGGGTATAATTTTCACTTTGGTATAGGTGTTGTGTCATGGGCATTGAAGAAACAACCCATTGTGACTCTTTCTTCAGCTGAGTATGTAGCAACCACTAGTGCTGCATGTCAAGTTGTTTGGATGTGAATGATATTGAAAGATTTGATGCATGATCAAAAGGAAGCCACTACAATATTTTGTGATAATAGTTCAGCCATAGCATTATCTAAAAATCATGTGTTTCACAATAGAACTAAGCATATTGATATGAGGTATCATTTTATCAGAGAGCTTGTAAGCAACAAAGAAATTTGTCTTGATTTTTGCAGGTCTGAAGATAAGTTGGCTGAGATATTTACAAAAGCACTAACAAAAGAGACATTTGAGTATTTACGAAGTGGCTTAGGAGTTTGTGACTTTGCACAAGTTAGTAGCTCTAGAAAACTGTTAGGTAGCTATGGAAATGCTACAACAGTTTTTGAACAAACTTGATTCATATTTCCATGATCTCAGCAGTTCATAATTAAGGGGGAGTGTTGGAAATTCAAATCAGAATTTAATGTGCATCCGATATTTGACTTTCCTAGATTTACTTCCCTGACATATCAGATTTTCATTTAATCATGACTGCTGCACATTTACTTTTTGTTGATTATTCTCCCTGATTATCTCTTGTCAGAGATTTGGTGTTGACTTGCAAGGAAAGTTTGTTGTGTAAGTTTTTATTATTACTACATTATGTTTTATTGGGAGAAGTAGTAGAAAGAAGAGCAAGAAGCAAAAGGAAAAATAAGAAGAAGGAGAAAAGTGCTTTGTTCCAGCTCAAGTCTGGACTATTTTTGTTGATAGAAAAACTTCATTTCTCAGTTGTTATTGTATGAATGAATGTTTTGTGTGCAGCTGTAGCTACTGTTCATTATTGGTGAATATATTTGTATTGCTCAAGCAATTTGTTGCCCAAATCTGTGTTATTTGCAGCCAAGAGTTTTATCTTATTTTGCTGATATAAATTTATGTAGCTTTCCTTACATTTTCCCCTGTTTTGCATCATTTAAATCCACTGCACTTTATTCTCTATTGCTGTCCAAGGATTCTGTAGATTCCGTAGACTCTGTAGTTTCCATAGATCCTCGTTTCATTTCCCTTCATCCTTAAGGATCTACAATGCTCTTTCCAAATCAAACCCAGTCCATTCTTTTGGCATTCTTTTTTCTTTCTGGAGGGCACCTAGAGAATAAATATATGGCCTAAAGTAGACAATGAAGAATGAACAAAGAGGACAAAACATTTTGTGGCTGGCCATTAAAGAAAATGAAGCCTCTTCAACCTTATGTGGTTGGATGAGAAGGATTCTAAGCACCTTGTCTGTTGTTGAACCTAAACTTTAAAAGAGTCCTTGACCTTTCGTATTAAATTGGAAATTAATATGAATCGATTCTACACACATCATATGATTCGTTGCGATGCTTCTTCTCTTGTCCTATCTACATTTAGAAGAGTGATGAAATCACTAAGTCCTTTTACAACTATTTTAATCACTGAAAGAGACAAAATATGATTTGTAAGATGTAGAATCATGGAGGAAAAATGGTCAGTATGTTTTCTGAGATAGCAGAGATTGGGAAAACACGCTGTCCCAATATTTTCAAGGAACCCGATTGGCAGAATATTTCTGAGATTGTATAAATTTCATTTTTTTCCAAATTTTTTTATAGAGGAGAATAATCCAATTTTATGGTTAAAGTAACTACTAAAGAGGAATTGAAGATTGTTCTTCTATCTTTTAAAAAAGACATCACACCTTTACGTAAAGATTAAAGGTGAAACATTCATACCCACTTAGGAAAAAAACATGGAAAAACAAGATCTAGATCTCTTGATCTAACAAGTCATTCCCAGATGATAGAACCCACTCTTGAAGACCTAGACATAAGTTCGTGGAGAAAACCAAGGAACTTAAAGCTACAAGGATGGAAACTTAGTCGCCACTTTTGTGGACACAGATTCAAAACAAAATGAAAATTACTTCTCCAAATCTACATGCCCCGCAAGAAGAATTAATGGTACGTATCCATGGAGCTTCTGTAGTAGGTATGTTTATCTTCAATTTTTTTTAATATTGACAATGATTCTTGTTCAACTAGTGACTTCAATGACTTCAATGACTTATAGGCTATACGCAAGTCACTATCTTTGATTTTCAATCTTTTGATTATAGAATTTTGCCATGAAACTGAAGGATGCATGTTCAAATCTGCAGTTCCACCGCCACCACTGCAACTCATCTTCTACAACTCCAGCTCATTAACTAGTTTTTTACTTCAGTTAATAAATTGTAGACTGAGCAATTCCTTCAATCACAGGGTTAGTTCACTTTCAGTTAAGTCTCAATTCTCTCTTGTTTGCAGCTTCATTCGCGCCAAATAAACCGTAGGAGTTAGTTAGTTTTTTGTATTTATTCTATGCATTCTCTCTTGCAATATAACGTAGAACAGAAGGAGAAGAAGACATTTTTTTTAATAAAACAAATATTTTTGTTCTCTCTCTTAGCTTTGTTATTCACTCACTTTGTGAGAAGATGGATTATTGTGTTTTATTTGCACAATATAGTGTAAGTGCTATTTTTATTTATAATCTTCAATTGGTTTCAGAGATGGTTGCAAGACTGTTCCTTTTTTGCAAAAGTTGCAGGTTAACGGTTCTCTCCAAGAATTATCAGAATGTCAAATGGTGGCAATTTCTCATTCCAACTTCATTGTTTACCGAGAGACAACTATGATTACTGGAGCATAAAGATGAAGACCCTATTATTATCCCAAGATATTTGGGATTTAGTAGAAGGAAGATACACAAAACCTATAGATTAGAATGTTTTAAATGCTTTAACAGCAAATCAACGAACTCAATTGAAAGAAGACAAAAAGAAGGACAATCGAGCTCTTTTTGCTATCCAATCTGCATTGGATATATCAATTTTTCCCCGTATAGCTGGTATGACAAAGTTAAAGGATGCATTGGAGGCCCCACAAACTGCATACTAAGGATATGAAAAAATAAGGTTGTTAAGACTCCAAACCCTTCGTAGAGATTTTGAAAGTTTAAGTATGAAGGAAGTTGAGTCTATTTAAGAGTTTATTACTAGGGCTCAAAGTATTGTGAACCATCTTAAAACTCAAGTGGAAAGTGTCATAGAGCAAAAAAATGTAGAAAAGATTTTGAGATCTCTTCCTCCAAAGTTTGATCCAATGGTCATAGCCATTGAAAAAAGTAAATATCTAGTCACATTCAAAGTTGCAGAGTTGATAGGTTCTTTGTAATCTCATGAGGAGCTTATGCAACGATCTACAGTGAACCTCATTCAAGCCTTATAGTCTACTATAAGAATTGAAGAAAAATCTACAACCTCTTCTCAATCAAACAAATTTGAAGGGGAGTCTTCTACATCTAGAGGATGTGGTAGAGGAAGAGGAAGAAGTTCAATGGATCAAGAAGCATCCAATGCCAATATTGTGAAAGGTATGGACACTATGCATATGAATGTAGAAAGAAAAAAATCTGATTTAAATAAGTCAAGAGCCAACTATACAAAAGAGCCTTTTGAAGAAGCAAACCACTCTACACTCTTCGCTTGCAATTTGGAAAAAGAACCTCAAAAGGACGTTTGGTTATTTGATAGCAGTTGCTCAAATCATATGACAAAAATTTGATCTCTTTGTCAAATTAGATGAATCTGTAAGGAGTCAAAGTAAATTTTGGTGATGATAAAGAGGTTGATGTAATGGGAAAAGGTACCCTTGCAGTAAAAATTAAGAAAGGAGAAACTACATTTATTCATGACACTTTGCATGTGCCCAAATTACAACATAATATTTTAAGTATTGGGCAGCTTGTAGCAAAAAATTACAAGGTTGTGTTTGAAGATAACTGCTGCAAAATATTTGATAAATCAGCTAATCATTATCTTGTAGCAAAGGCTTGTATGACAGAGAATCACTTATTTCCTCTCACATTAGAGTCCACTAAGATGCATGCCCTCAAGGAAACCACAAATGATTCATGGTTATGGCACCAACGGTTTGGTCATTTGCATTTTCAAGGATTAAGTTTGCTTCATAAGAAAGGCATGGTGAGAGGACTTCCTGCAATTCAGGCAAAAGAAGAAGTTTGTTCAGGGTGTGCACTTGGCAAGCAACATCGAGACAGTTTTCTAGTGAACAAATCATGGAGGGCAAAATATCCTCTAGAGCTTGTGCATAGTGACATTTGTGGTGACATGCAAGAGGAATCTTTGGGTAAGAATATTTACTTTCTGACATTTATTGATGATTTCTCACGCCACACATGGGTTTATTTTCTTAAGCAGAAATCTGAGGCATTTGAATGCTTCAAGCATTTTAAGGCTATGGCAGAAAATCAAAGCGGGTATTCTCTCAAAATACTCAGAATAGATAGAGGGGGAGAATTCACTTCCAATGAGTTTGCTGATTTTTGTAATACTCATGGAATTAAGAGACAACTTACGATGACAACTTATACCCCACAATAGAATGGCATTGCAGAAAGAAAGAACCATACCATTATGGAGATGGCATGAAGTATGTTGCAGTTCAAAACCTTCCTAATTGTTATTGGGGAGTTGCAGTAGCAACCAAAACTTATATTTTGAATCGAAGATCAACAAAATTGCTTCAAAATATCACTCCCAAGGAAGCCTGGAGTGGATACAAGCCCTCAGTAGCTCACTTTCGTGTATTTGGTTTCCCTGCATATGTTCATGTTCCAGAAAAGAAGTAGAGGAGTTGGATGCAAAATCCTAAGTTTGTATCTTTGTGGGCTATTCAGATTTCATGAAAGGATACAAGTTCTATAATCTTGACACACAGAAATGGATTATTAGTCGAGATGTGGTTTTTGATGAAGGGGGAGTATGGCAATGGAAAAAGGAGTTCAACAAACTACACCACTCATCATGGGTATAGAAGATGTTCAACAAGTTCCTCCTCTCCCGACAAGCTCAAGTGGAAGTTCAAGCCCCAGTTCACCAAGTTCACCAAGTTCCTCTTCAGGTGATAGTTCTAGCCCACAATCAAGTCCAAGTTCTTCACGAAAGGTACGAAGTTTAAATGAAATTTATCAAAGGAGTTCTAATGTGAATCTAGTTTCCAATCTTGCTTTATTTAGTACCATCCAAGTTGAACCTTCTGTGTATGAAGAAGCCGTGAAAGAACAAGTATGGATTGATGCTATGAATGAAGAGATGCATGCAATTGATAAAAACAATACATGGGAATTAGTGCAACTTCCTAAAGATAAGCAAGTGATTGGTGTCAAATGGATTTATAAGGTGAAATATCATGCTGATGGTTCTATGAATAGACACAAGGCAAGATTAGTTGCCAAGGGATTTGCACAAATGCATGGAGTAGATTATTTAGAGACTTTCGCTCCAGTTGCAAGATTTGATACAATCAAGATTATATTGGCTATTTTTGCACAACACAAGTGGCCAATCTATCAGATGGATGTAAAATCAGCCTTCCTAAATGGTTTTATTGATGAGGAAGTCTATGTGGAACAACCTATTGGTTATGAAATTCCAAGAAAAGAACATTTGGTTTACAAGCTAAAAGGGCTCTTTATGGGTTGAAGCAAGCACCTCGTGCTTGGTATGCAAGGATTGACAGTTACTTCTTAAAGAAAGGATTCATTCGAAGTTCCTCAGAGCCAACCCTCTATATCCAGCATCTTGGTAATGATATTCTAATTGTTTTCCTTTATGTTGATGATCTCATTTATATAGGTAATAACCCATCTCTCATGGAGAAATTTCAAGCAGAAATGAAACAAGAATTTGAGATGTCAGATCTAGGACTCATGCATTATTTTCTTGGAGTGGAGGTGCAACAACAATCTGAAGGTATATCCATTTCTCAAACCAAGTATGTGGCTGATCTATTGAAGCAGTTTAGAATGATGTCATGCACTGCAGTTGCCACTCCTGTTGCCCTTGGTGAAAAATTAACCAAGGAAGATGCAAGTTCCAAAGTAGATGCCACTTTATACAGAAGTTTGGTTGGAAGCCTCATGTACCTCACTACCACAAGACCTGATATTATGTATGTTGTGAGCCTCATCTCTCGGTTCATGCAGGATCCACATGAGTCTCATTGGCATGCTGCAAAAGAATTTTAAGGTATGTGAGTGGTACACACAATTTTGGCATTCATTATTCTCCCACACATAAGTTTGAGCTATGTGGTTACACGGATTCTGATTGGGTTGGTTCAGTGGATGATAGAAAATCCACATCTGGTTATATTTTCTCACTTGGTTCTGGAGTTGTCTCATGGAGTAGTAAAAAGCAGCAACCATTGCTCTCTCTTCCGCAGAAGCAGAGTATATTGCAGCAGCAGCAGCTAGTTGTCAAGCCATATGGATTAGATGGATTTTGGAAGATTTGCAATTGGTTCAGGAACATCCAACCACTATTTACTGTGATAACAGTAGTACCATTGCAATGACAAAAAATCCTGTGTTTCATGCTAGATCGAAGCACATTGAGATTCGACATCACTTCATCAGAGACTTAGTTCAAGATGGGACAGTGGAATTACAATTTTTCCCTACAATGGAGCAAGTTGCTGATATTTTTACCAAAGCTCTACCTACATCCAGTTTTGTTGCTTTGAGGAATCAGTTGGGACTCATCCCCATTTCACATGCAGGGGGAGATTGAAGGATGCATGTTCAAATCTGCAGTTCCTCTGTAGTTCCACCACCACCACTGCAGCTCATCTTCTACAACTCCAGCTCATTAACTAGTTTTTTACTTCAGTTAATAAATTGTATATTGAGCAATTCCTTCAGTCATAGGATTAGTTCACTTTCAGTTAAGTCTCAGTTCTCTCTTGTTTGCAGCTTCATTTGCTACCTAAAAAACTATAGGAGTTAGTTTGTTTTTGTATTTATTCTATGAATTCTCTCTTGCAGTATGACGTATAAATGTACAAGGAGAAGAAGACAGTTTTTGAATAAAAAAATTATTTTTGTTCTCTCTCTTAGCTTTGCTGTTTGCTCACTTTGTGAGCAGATGCATTATTTGTTTTATTTGCACAGTATAGTGTAAGTGCTATTTTTATTTATAATCTTCAGAAACCCAATTTTGAAACAAGTCTCTTCTATGTAATTGAATTAAAAAAATTTGGCCAAAAAATTGTAATTTGTTAAGTCTCATAGGAGGGTCTTCTGTAGGACCTAGTAAAATAGGGGATATTGTTTTTTATCACATTTTGCACTAATATGCAGCTAAAACTTGGGATAATAGTGTTAAAGGGGCTCCTTAATAAGCAACCCTTCCTGGCAGTATATTGTTGCTAAAACACTATTGGGCATCGGTTCATAACTCAAAATGCATTGTATTTAGGCTTATCTCATACGAAGAAAGCAACCGAGGAATCAATATTATCCCTGTTCTCACCGAGCTTCTGAATTCTTGTGTACCCATTATGCTTTTCAGGTTAAACTTGCCAATGAACAGAGTGTTATTCTTACTACTATTGCTTAGTTGAAGTATTTCATGTACTAAAAACTTACGGAAATCCACAGTGGAGATCAGGATGCAGTTGTGCCATTCACTACCACACGAACCATTGCTAATATTGTGGCCAAGCAGTCCAAGCTATTCACACTCATCCCATATGGTACTTGGTATGACAGTCACCAGGTGAATTCAAAACTTAATTTTGATTACGAGGTGGTTTACAAAAATAGCAATCTTGAGCATACATGTTGCTCATGATTTATCATTGAAATTGAAACAGGTGGCAGGATGGAGTCAGGCTTATGGGCACACAGTGAATGGCAAGAACCAGACTATTTTAACATTTGCAACAGTAAGGGGTGCAGCGCTTTAGGTGCCATATACTTCTCCATCTCAGGTACTCACTTTATTCAGGGCTTTCATTGGAGGATTACCGTTTCCTATCAGATGACCATCAAGAATGAAGATATTCTCAAATTCAACCCTCTTCTAAAATTACTATGCTCATCATAATTGGTTATTGTTTTTCACAGACCTCTGTCAAATAATCGGCATGTTATGATTTTTAGCAACATGCTTCAATTTATATATTTTTAGCCCGAAGGAGCTTTATTTAATTGTAGTTGCAGTATTTTACTGCATTATTCTTCATACAGTTGCAATTGAATTCAAGAGAAACAAAAAAATAAAATTGTGGACCATGGGCAGCTATCGAGTACATTTAAAATTTCACCTCAAACCAAATCCCAAGAACACTTCAATGTTGGGAAGCTCTAAAGAGCACCGTACTCAAAATTAATAATGGGTAAGAAAACAAAATCCAATATAAGTTTCGCTTTGCAGTTCTTATAAAAAATCAAAATATATTTTGTAGAAGATGATGACATAGATGAAATGAAGCTGAAATGCAAACATGTATATTACATAGCATATACTATATTAAAGAGATAAAACTATATTAATGTAGATTTGGAAGATCTAAATGAGTTTCCAACTCGGATAAAAAGTCCCGATCATCGTCGGTGCATACTAGTGTTTGGAATTTATATGGGGAAGTAAAACAATTCGCAGGAAACAACAATTTACAAATAATATAACTAAGTAAACACATAAGATAAGAAAAATAAACAGAAATGGAACGAGCATGGGAAAATCATACTTAGGTATGGCCAATAGAATCTCAGGTTACCCTTTATAAGAAACAATGTTGAGATTACTGTAGAGTGCATATTTTTTCCAAAAAGGCATCGGTGACCTTGCACTGAGTTTGAGGCTCCCATTTGCCGCAATAGTTTGTTAGATAGCAGCTCATTGAGTGAATAGGGTTTTGTAACTTGTACAGGATTTGGAATGGGGAAAGATCAAAAGAAATCCTAGAGATGATAAGAGTTTTGCAAGGCTTAGTCATGGAATAGCGTTTTTACTACGGACAAGTAACAATGCAAAATAACATAAATTACTGGAGCTGTATTCAAAGGCAAAGACAACAATCGTAACAACAATCTACATTCGAGGTAAACTAGAGCATTCATCTAAAATCCTAGGGAAAAAGGGGAAGGAGTTTACCGGATGAGTGGCGACCAAAACAGAACATGGAAATCGAGAGTTTTTACGTTGCCCCTGAAGGGAAATGAAACGAGGATCTATGGAAACTGCAGAGTCTACGGAATCTACAAAATCCTCAAACAACAATAGGAAATAAAACACAGCAGATTTAAATGATCCAGAATAGGGAAAATGTAAGGAAAGCTACAGAAATTTATATCAGCAAAAAAAATAAAACTCTTGGCTGCAAATAACACAGATCTGGGATTGAAATTGCTTGAGCAATACAAATATATTTGTCAATAATGAACAACAGCTACAGCTGCACACAAAACATTCATTCATACATTAACAACATGAAAATGAAGAAATTCTATCAACAAAAACTAGTCCAGACTTGAACTGGAACAGAGCACTTTTCTCTTCTCCCCAAATCTTATTTTTCTCCTTTTTCTGTCTTCTTCTTCCTTCTTTCTCTCTTCTTTCTTTTCTTTTCATACATCTCCCAATAAAACATAATGCATTAATAATAAAATCCTACACAACAAACTTGCCTTGCAAGTCAACACAAAATCTCTGACAAGAGATAATCAGGGAGAATAATCAACCAAAAATAAATGTGCAGCAGTCATGATTAAATGCAAATCTGATAGCTAAATATGGGAAAGTCAAATAGTAGTTGCACAATAAATTCTGATTTGAATTTCCAACACTCCCCCTTAATTATGAACTGCTGCAGATCATGGAAATATGAATCAAGTTTGTTCAAAAACTGTTGTAGCATTTCCGTAGCTAACTAACAGTTTTCCGGAGCTGCTAACTTGTGCAAAGTCACAAACTCCTAAGCCACTTCGTAAATACTCAAATGTCTCTTTTGCCAATGCTTTTGTAAATATGTCAGCCAGCTGATCTTCAGACCTGCAAAAATCAAGACAAATTTCTTTGTTGCTTACAAGCTCTCTGATAAAATGATACCTCGTATCAATATGCTTAGTTCTCTTGTGAAACACATGATTTTTAGATAATGCTATGGCTGAACTATTATCACATAATACTATAGTGGCTTCCTTTTGATCATGCATCAAATCTTTCAACATCCTTCGCATCCAAAAACTTGACATGCAACACTAGTGGCTGCCACATACTCAGCTTCAGCTGAAGAAAGAGTCACAATGGGTTGTTTCTTCGATGCCCATGACACAACACCTGTACCAAAGTGAAAAGTATACCCAGAAGTACTTTTCCTATCATCTATGTTGCCTCCACAGTCACTATCAGTGTACCCAACAAGACTGAAATCATCTGAAGTGGAATACAAAATACCAAAATCCTTTGTACCACTTACATACCTCAATATCCTCTTACTGGCCTGCCAATGTGAGTCTTTTGGAGACTCCATAAACCTTGAAATCAGACTTACACCATACATGATATCCGGCCTTGTGGTTGTTAAGTACATAAGGCTTCCAACCAGCCTCTTGAACAATGTAGAATCCACACATGCTCCATCATCTTCCTTGCTTAACTTCATCCCTATCATAACCAGTGTTGGGGATACCTTGCACCTTGCCATATTAAATCTCTTCAAGACTTCATTTGCATATTTAGATTGAGAAATAAATATACCATCATTGGATTGATGGACTTCAATCCCCAAGAAATACCTCATAAGACCCAAATCAGTCATTTCAAATTCATTCTTCATTACTGATTTGAAGGAATCTATGTTTAGATCACCGGTAAAGATTAGATCATCCACATACAAAAAACAATCAAAATGTTACCTTGCTTGTTGACCTTGATGTACAATGTCGGTTCACAACCGCTCCTTTGGAAACCATTTTGAATGAGATAGGAGTCAATGCGGCTGTACCAAGCTCTTGGAGCTTGCTTCAATCCATAGAGTGCCTTCTTCAATCTATACACCTTGTCTTCATGACCCGGTATCTCATAGCCTTGTGGCTGTTCCACATACACTTCCTCCTCTAAATATCCATTTAAGAATGCAGACTTTACATCCATTTGATATACATGCCACTTGTTGTGGGCAGCAATAGCTAAAATAGTCCTAACTGTATCCAACCGAGCAACCGAGCAAATGTCTCATTGAAGTCTATACCAGGCTATTGTGTAAAGCCCCTTGCAACTAGCCTTGCTTTATGCTTTTGCACTTTCCCATCAACATCTTGTTTAGTCTTATAAATCCATTTGACACTAATTACATCTTTGCCTTCCAAAGAAATCAACCAACTCCCATGTTTGGTTCTTTTCAATGGATTCAATCTCCTCATCCATGGCTTCTGCCCATATATCACTACTCACAGCCTCTTCAAATGTTAATGGATCATCAATATGAGAAAATAAAGCAAAAGCTGAAAATGAATTAGTTGTGTCAACATTATACAACTCACTCAAACTCCTTGTTTTTCGTGGCATCATGCTTGCTAGAGTTGGATCCGGAGATGAAGAGCTACTTGGAGTGTTAGATGGTGTTGCTCCAAGGGTGCCGATTGATGTAGATGCTGGTGTAGATGCTTGTGAATTTTGTTGTCCTATTGGTGTGGACAACAGCCTTGAAGATCTCCTTGGTGTGAATGAAGGTGTAGCTTGAGCTGCAACTTGTGGTACCATCCCGGGATTGGAAGGAGCTGCTGTTTGAGTTATATTTGGTGTGGGAAACACTTCATCTACCATATTATCATTTGGGACAGCAGCTGCAATTCTGACAGTCCTCTCTATGCTTCCATCCCATGCTTCATCCTCCACAAACTGAACATCACGGCTGATTATAACTTTCCTATTGATAGGATCAAACAACTTATATGCTTTTGTTTCCTCTGAGTAACCAACAAATATACATTTTTTTCCTTTATTATCTAACTTCCTTCTCAACTCATCTGGAACATGCGCATATGCTATGCATCCAAATACCTTCATATGAGAAACACTATGTTTCCTTCTTGTCCAAGCCTCTTGAGGGACTTTGTTTCTTACACTCTTTGTTGGGCACCTATTCATGATGTAAACAGCAGTTGCCACTACCTCAGCCCAATATTCATTTGGTAGATGTTTGGCTGCCATCATGCTATGAGCCATCTCCATAATTGTTCGGTTCTTCCTCTCCACCACACCATTTTGCTGAGGTGTATAGCGGGCTGTAAATTGCTTGTGTATGCCATGAGATCTGCAAAAATTTATAAATTCATTAGATATAAATTCACCACCTCTATCCATCCTTAGAACCTTGATGTAGTGGCCACTTTGCTTCTCCACAAGTGCCTTGAACTGCTGGAAATAAGCAAATGCATCAGATTTGTGTTTCAAGAAATACACCCACGTTTTTCTTGTGAAATCATCAATAAAAGTAAGAAAATAAGTGCAGCCTCCTATAGACGGTGTTTGCATTTGCCCACAAATATCTGAATGCACAATCTCAAGTGGAGCTGTAGCTCTATTTGCCTTGCCAATCGGAAATGACTCTCTATGTTGTTTGCCCATAATACATCCTTCACAAACTCTTTCCGGTTTCTCAATTAATGGCAAACCTTTTACCATATTCTTCATATGAAGTAATTTCAGTGCTCCAAAATATAAATGCCCAAATCTAAAATGCCAAAGCCAAGAATCATCCTTTACTACTAATTGAAACGCTGCTGGAGTTTCTACAGAAACATCATTTACCTCTTTGGAGCTGTTCTGGCCATTTCCGTAGCTGTCTTGGAAATTTCCGTAGATTTCTTGAAAATTTCCGTAGAAATTTTGAACCTTTTTGTGATTGTTTTGAACATTTCCGTAGTTGTCTCTGGCTACTACTGATTTTGTATCTTCTACCTTAAAAGCTGCTCCAGAATTTATAGTATGTGTCTCATGAATAGCTTGAGTTGTTTTTCCTTTCATGGCTGGCCTTATTTTTAATGGAAACATGTGGTTTACAGTCATTTGTACCTTGGCAATAAGCATATTGCTTGGAAGCTTGTCCAAAATAACACATTCATTATTTTCCATGTACACTCTATATCCCTTTTGTATCAGTTGTCCAATGCTCATCAAGTTGTGTTTTAGACCAGCAACATAATATACATCAGGCATAAATTTTGGCTCCCCCTTTTTGGTTAGAATATTAACCATACCTTTACCCAAAACAGTGACTTTGTTGTTGTTACCAAGTGTAACATCAGTTTGAACTGATTCTTCCAAACTAGAAAACAAATCTTTATTACCTGTCATGTGATTACTGCAGCCCAAATCTAAATACCATATGTCACATGGGCTTTCTTGAACAACATTGCACTCAACTGGAGAGTTTGTAGGGATTGCTTCAGCAATCTTCATGCATGCAATGAACATGCTACCTGAGGGAGTGCTACTTGACTGATTTTGACCTTGCTTCTACTGGTCATATTGTTTTTTCTTGCATTCATGAGCATAATGCCCAAACTTCTTACAATAGTGACATTGAATGTGTGATTTGTCAAATCTTTGGCCACTTGGGTGACTGAAATTCTGATTTTGACCTCTACCACCAGCATTTGCATAACTGCTGCTACGTCCACTTCTAGGAGAACTTCTCCCTCTTCCTCTAGGACTGAAACTCCTCCTTCCTCTTCCATGATTTACAGAAATATGAGATGAAAATGTATTTTCTACTAAACTATTTGATCTATTTAGTCTATATTCATGATTGATAAGAGAGGCATGTAGTTCATCAACACTAAATTGGCTCAAATCTTTGGTTTCCTCTAGAGCCACAACTACAACATCAAATTTAGAAGGGAGACTTCTAAGTACCTTTTCAACAACCTTCCTATCCTCTATGACCTCTCCATGGGACTTCATTTGATTTATCAAACCAACAACATGAGTAAAGAAAGATTCTACTGAATCTGAGTTTCTCATTGATAAATTTTCAAATTCTCTTCTAAAGAGCTACACTTTAGCAGTTTTAACCTTGTGCATACCTTGATACACAATCTGGATTGTGTCCCATGCTTCCTTGGCTTGATTTGCTTTTGCAAATCTTGGGAGTATGCTCTCATGCATTGCTTGATGGATATAAAACAGTGCTTTCCCATCCTTCTTCATTGTTCCTTTAAGATGTCCTTCTGAGCTTGTGTAAGAGCATTGTATGCTGCCTGGTCTGTTGGTTCTTGGTAACCGTTTTCAACCATTTCCCAAATGTCTTGAGACCGAAACAAAGCTTTCATGGTCAAAGACCAATACTCATAGTTCTTTCCTGTGAAAATCAGAGTTTGCACACTAACCAGCGATGCACCAGACGTAGAAGCCATTAATGGTTGCCAAATGAAAAACTAAAAACCCAGAAATGAAATAGAAGAAGGGTTTAGCCAAGCTCTGATACCAGATGAAGGGAAATGAAATGAGGATCTATGGAAACTGCAGAGTCTACGGAATCTACAGAATCCTCTAAACAACAATAGGAAATAAAACGCAGCAGATTTAAATGATCTAGAACAGGGGAAAATGTAAGGAAAGCTACAAAAATTTATATCAGCAAAAAACATAAAACTCTTAGCTGCAAATAACACAGATCTGGGATTGAAATTGCTTCAGCAATACAAATATATTTGTCAATAATGAATAGCAGCTACAGCTGCACACAAAACATTCATTCATACATTAACAACATGAAAATGAAGAAATTCTATCAACAAAAACCAGTCCAGACTTGAGCTGGAACAGAGCACTTTTCTCTTCTCCCAAATCTGATTTTTCTCCTTCTTCTGTCTTCTTCTTCCTTCTTCTCTCTTCTTTCTTTCTTTTCTTTTCATACATCTCCCAATAAAACAAAATGCATTAATAATAAAATCCTACACAACAAACTTGCCTTGCAAGTCAACACAAAATCTCTGACAAGAGATAATCAGGGAGAATAATCAACCAAAAATAAATGTGCAACAGTCATGATTAAATGCAAATCTAATAGCTAAATCTGGGAAAGTCAAATAGTAGTTTGACAATAAATTCTGATTTGAATTTCCAACAGCCCCATCCTCTTATAACTATTCCCCACAACACGGTGACTTTCCCAAACAAATTGTAATGTTCACCTACCGTCGAAATCCATAGGACCCCACAACAAACAAAACAAACATTTAAAAAAATCATCTGCTGGTGGACACCACGATGTACACAAAGTTGCTGCATGTAGAGAGCTAGTGTGCAAAACAACAACAATGGTCATTGCAGCCACCTATGGGAAAAACATTTTCCCTTAGAATCGAACACACAAAGACAGAAAATACCTACGATACCTGTCAACTTGGAAGAGTTAAAAATACTTTATAACAATATGCCATATCCACCACGACAATGGAGTGAAGGCAGAAATGAGGGAGATAGATGAAACCAATCATCGACGAGGAATTTAAAATAGTTACCTTAACTTCCCAATAATTTAAGAAAAAATTTACACAAACATTAGGATATGTTTATTGAATGGCATTCCGAGCTAAATTAATAGCATTAGGTTAAAACAAAACAATAGTATCCTTCATGATACAGTACTAACAAGGAGTATAATGCCATATAAATGCATCATATTATGCCATACAAAATTTTAAATCCTGTGTTAATAATGTTCTTTGTGATTATTATTAAATAAGTGTTTTTAATTACAAAGGGTATAATTATGCATTGGAGAGATAAGGTTGGTTTTGTTTGGACAAAAATCCCTAACTACAGTTGAAAAATTAGATTTGATATGCTACCCTCAGAGGAGATCAAGTTAGAAATGGATAACGTGGCCAATAGCCTAGATAGAGCTTTCATTTGGAGAGAGGGTTGAGTGAATTTTAAGTCTAGGAGCAAACTAGGTGAACCAAAGTGTTGAGAAGTTCAAGCTCCACTTCTTTTTGGCTTACCTTTTCTTATTTTTTTATCTGTACCCATGCTTTTGAAGCATTCAGAAAGGGGAATTTTTTATTTTTTCAAGACAAGGGTAAACAAAATTTTGTACTCCAACACCTATTTGATGCATTAAAATATTGAATTCCTTCATTTGCAATAAGAATGGAACTTTGTTAATACATTTTCATTAGTATGTTTAAGTTAATATCAAAATTCCTTCGCATGTTATTAATCTTAACACCTGCATTAAATCACTTTGAAGCCTTCACATTCCACTATAAGTGCATTATTTTTTTGTTAATTATTTTGAAAGTCAAAAAGACTGTGCATCTTCCCATTCTAGATTTATAACATGTGTATGTCTTTTGTTAATTACTTGTGTGAAATTAAATAAAATGGAAAATTAATTCATATGTACAGGTCTTTAAAGGTCTAATAGTGTTTCTTGTGCAATCATAAGTCTCCAAAATAATTTTTCTATCACCTGATTTTACATTCTTTTTATGAGTTTATGTTATTTATTTCCCTCATCCCCAACCAGAGAACTAGTTTAAGTGATTGATCTAGGGAACTGGGCCTCTTTGGAGGTTATTATCAACATTGAATCACACACACCCAGAGAAGACACCTTCTTATCAGCTGAAGATAAGGATTTATTGCACTTCATCAACTCAAGATTCTCTTCTAACTAATAATAATTCCCATATTTTTAAGAACAAAAATTAGTTTCTGGTTAGGTGTTGGTAATGATGGAGAGTGGAAATATTCTTAATTGCAAGTGATCATCAAGGAATTACCAAATGGTGTAGGCCACGAGGAATATGAAATGATTCTTGATTATTTTAAAACTTAAAAATCAGCCAATGTATTTATTCGTGAAGAATAGGTGTTCTTATTTCCATTAGAAAAATAATATTTTCTTAGTTATCATTGTATTGATAAAACATCCTTTGAGTCCATCACTCAATATTTCATCCATGATGAAGAGAGGATAATTTGTGATGATCCTTCGGAATAGTTGAAATAGGAATATGTGTAAGAAATGCTGAGAGTTGAAGAAATATAATATCCCCAACTTATCCTGGAACTCATAATGTAAGCCATTAATTATATAATATTAGTAAGAATCTAGTTCTAGGTTTTCAATTGATTTAAACAATTTTAATGACGAAGTAGATTGAGGTGAAAAATATAATATATATCTTAAGAAATGGTTGATGGATGTCAGCATGATATTTTCTCTTTCATATTAGGAGGGAAATATTGTATTCATGAATCATCGAGGGAAGATAATGAGTTGTGGGAACCTCATGTAGATAATATCATATATAAGTTCCATGTCTCCATCATGAAGAGTTTTGTGATAAATCACAAATTTCCTAGTAAGTTAGATAATGTAATGGGAGTAAAACAATTGGAAAATTCAAGTGGATTAAATCATCCAAAAGTAATTGATGGTGTTGATGTAATTATTACAAAAGGTCATCCCATGGAAGAAATAATCATGAAGGATATAATAAATTAATATCACATGATCATTGATGGTCCTAATGAAAATAACGATGAGCTAAACATTACTAGAAATTAGTCATGTGGTCTTCATGATATACAAAATGAAGATAACATACACAAATGAGTGAAGATATAGATTGTCCCTTTGAAATAGAGTTTCAGTTTTGAAAGGACAACAAAATCTTCAATTTCATATTTGACTCCATGGATTGTAATTTTGTCCTCTCTAGGAGGAGAGATCTAACCCTTCATTCACCTAAAATATATATTTCTCTTGTAACCCCAAATTTTCAAAAATAACGAGGGAAGGGTTCATACTTTGATGAACCATTTAATATGTTTATTGAGAAATTGAATTTGGTGTGTATGTAACATGTTGAAAAATATAAAATGTTCTTAAACCAAAGTGGGTTATCCCCACTTGTACTATAGGTGATTTTAGGTTGAGTGTTTCCCTTTCCTATTGTGTTTGTAAATTTTCAATTTTTTTATTTCCAATTTCTTGTCATGGGTTTGTGTTTTATAATAGAAGCTTCGTTGTATATATAGATATTATGACTCTATCTAAGCCCATTCTATAAGGACTTAGTTAACATAGATTCTTGAGATTTTGGAGTTCCTACTTGTCTTATCCTCATATTTTTATCCGAGACAAGTCCCTAAGATATAGCAAGCTCTTGTGATGCAAAATTTTCATCACGAAAAATTCAAAAATATTTGCATACAACCTAGGCCGCATTCAAAAATCCCTCTCCCGGTCAATGTAAACTTGCCCTCCAAAAAACTCAGTTAGTATATTACCCTCATAATGAAAAGGATGAATGATATATCTTTATTTTTAAGTGTGTTTCATCTGTAAGGAGGTGATTCATTAATTCATTATTACCATTCATAAGGAATTGCTCTTGGAGGCTCAAAAAGGTCTATTTTCAAAAAACATCACATTGGTGGACACCCGTCGAATTTAACTACCGAGGAAAAACATACCTAGGATTTTTTCATAGGAACTATAAAATGTACTAAAGTTATTTAGGAAAGTTTATGAAATATTTGGAACCTCAAGAAAATATTCTCCAAAAAGGGCTATTTTTCAGTGGGTGATGGGGACATTTTTTCATTAAAAAGTAGCTTTTCAGGTTTCAAATATATAAGGATACTTATTAGGAGTTATAAAACAATAAAATTATGAGGTAATGAAAGTCAAGATTATGTGATTATGCGGGAAGAAATAATGGTGGGTAGAATGAGCGGAAAAATAGAATTTTAAATTTTTTGGGCTCCCTGAATGGTGGTGTTGAGGCTTCTAGGATCTCTCGGTAATAGGTTGAGAGGGTGTCTAGAAAGGGTTAATTTGGCCCTCCCCTTCCTCCCTTGCACCTGATCTAGAAGAATGATGAACCAACCTTGTTTGTGCCAGAGGATCTAGTTAAAAAGGCTACAAATAGATATAGGCTCTCTCTTTTTGGCAGGTTTGTGGGTATTAGACCAAATGTTGATCAAGCCATAGCACGGGCTAGAAGAAAGTGGGTACCCATTGGCGACATCTATGTGGTGGTAATTTTAAATCAATATTTCTTGTTCCAGTTTGATAGGGAGGATGAATACCTCAACACTATTAATGGAGCTCCTTGGCTCTATGGGAATACTATGCTACATCTCATCAAATAGAGACCTGGGTTGGATATGAAAATATTTGAACCTAAGGCTTACCCGGTTTGGGTGAAACTCCTAGATTTAGATTTTGAGTTATGGGAGGTGGAAGTGCTGAGGGGAATAGCTAATGCCATTGGAGATATTTTGACCATCGACCCAACGACCATGGCCATATCTCGGATGGTTGCTGCGAGAATGTGCATCAATGTTTCCCCTCAGAAAAAGTTGTCTTCCTCCATCCGCCTCTTCTCGAGCCATGGGGCTGTTGTTTAGGAAATCCAATATGAACAATCCCCTATTTTTTGTCTTAAGTGCATGAATTTTTGTCATGGGTCTTACTCTTACAAGGGCCATGTTTGGCATTGGAGAATGAAGCAAAACATGAGTGCTTTAGCTTGTGCATCCATTCCATGTCCCGATCCTTTTATCCCTTTGTGCGATGTGGTGGAAAGGGTGCTTACACCTTTTGGGTCTGTTTTGGCAGTGGCTAAGTCGGATGCGGATCTTCCACTTGCCCACTTGTCCCTTTCTCCTTTCGGGGACTAGGATACCGCTTTTTGCTTCAATGGGTTTCTACTCAAACTCTTCTGATTCAGATGAAAACATCGAGGAAGATAGTGAGGCATCCAATGAAATAGGGGAGGGGGATGGGTCTTAGGATGATGAGAATGCTTCTCAGGAATTTACAGAATCATTACCTCATGATCCAATGGATAAATTTTTTGATTTGGGGGAATCATTTGAGGAAATGAGATGGGAGTTTTACGATAAGAAAATCAGGGCCCTACCATCTCAAAGTGATCCTGAAGACCCAAAATGGCTTGCGATGGATACCCAATGGGGTAGATTGGAAGTTGTACTTGAGATTAAAAAATGAGATAAATTCAAAGATTCAAATTGTTAAACCCTAGATCGATCCAGACTCCCTAAAGGTTCTGGCCTTTTGGGAGGGGGATAATTATAGAGAGTACATGAAGGTGACATTTGGGGGTGGGGTGATCATGTTGATGGATGGAACTTAGTGCAATCTAGATAATTCAAGCGGATCTACTGACTTTCTGCGACTATTTTTAGTTTTTGTGACCACTGGTCCTTTGCATGAGTTAAGTTTGTTTAACTCTTTTTTTGGTACTATTTATTTTCATGCTCCTCTTTGGTTTGGTTACACGTTGCATATTTGGTTGTTAGGCTTCTTGGTTTCGATCTCTGTTTTTACCTAATCAAATAAAAAAATAAAACAATAAAATACTTATTCAAAATATAAGGATTTAAACTTCATTTTCCAAAAGGTTTCAAGGAATTTAGAGTAGTATATTTATAGATATTGGCTTGGAGGATAAATACCATCAATCCTCATGAAGATCCACTTATAATTCTTGGAGTTCCAAGAAAATTTAGTAGCATATTCAAATGAAAATGTCGATAAAATGGAACCCTCTATATTTTAAATAGGTTTATTTTTATAAAAAGGAAGATTTTTCCTTAGTGGAATTTTTACCTTCTAGCAACCTCTCATGACCATAATTAAGAAAGGGGTTACATTTCAAAGGAAACGAATAATAAAGTACTTAAAATGGTATAATTGTATTGCTTTGGTGTTATTAACTCAAAATTATATGGTTATCTTATGAAACATTAAATGGATCTCTTTGGGAAAAAGGGTACTCCAACAAGATATTTTTAGCAGTGCAAGGGTGAGAAAAGATTCTAAAAATGGAAAATACACACTTGGAAACCCCTGATGTCCATTTTTACCTTTAAAAAAATTCAAAAGTTACCTTATTTACACAATAATGTTTCACCATAGGAGGAAAAGAATATGTGTCAGTTAATCAAAAACGTGAGGGGTTAGTCAAACTCTTCCTCTCACCTAACCCCATCTAACCCCTTCCTCATAACACGAAGACCCTTCACACAATTTGGAGACCTTATTGTTCCTTTTTCCCTTTGGAAAAGGGACATGTGGGATATTATAGTGTGACACAACATGAGAGCTCCTCCTCTATCACATAAGTTTGACCACTTGATGGTAATACATTTGTTTTAAACCTTACAAACTCAAATAATCCCCCCCCCGTGATGATGAGGATACGGATGGTGAAGTTTTTTAGGAGATAATGTCCCATTTTCCCTTTATCATATTTTTTTTGATAAAAAGCATAGTGTGTGGTATTAATTGGCTTAGTTTGATCTGGGTTAGGTTTAAGGTGAGTAAATTTTAATTTGAAAGCATCACAATGGGGTTGGAGCATGTTGGAATAAAAAAGTGAGTGTAAAATAAAAAAATTATTCATTTTCCTCCATATTTATATTTATTTTCACCACCATTGGTTTATATTTTTTTTATACCATTCAAGAAAAATTAGTTATCCACCATGTGTAAAACACTCATTTGTTTGTTGTTTGCAAACCCCACCTCCGATGGCTCTGAAAATTGTACTATGGCTTCCCCATGAGAAAAAAATTAAGAAAATTGTTTAGATGCCCTAATTTATTCTATAATTCAGTTTTTACAGTTTCCCAAAGTTTCAAGCCATTAAAAATGTCTCCTTAGATCTACGAAGTTGAAAATTTCCTAAAAATTAGAGCATGTGATTTACCAAAAAACACCTTTCTTTTGAAAATTTGTTTTCCCAATGAAATTGAGTGTTCTTAAAAATATATATAAATACATTGTTTTAAATTATTCCATATTTGAATATTAAGATAAAAACCCTCAAGTGTAGTTTTTTTTCATGAAGATCCAGATGAAAGAAACCCCAAAAAATTGTAGCAAAGCATCTCGGTGTGAGACAATTCTTGGAAACTATTTTCACTCCGATCCGAAACTCTATGGAAAATTTATATATATTTTTAAGTTCCTATTTAGGAAACTTACTTAGAATATTATTTTTTTAATAAATAATATATTCCCTTCAATCAGCTCATTTCCCTAAGAAGAAAAAGACTTAAAAGTGATAATTTGACAAAAATCCAAAAACTAGTCACCTGTAAGAACTTACTAAAACTATTAAGTGTCAAAAAAATTATTAAGATAATCATGGTTTTTCATCATATTAATGTCTCACTAATCCTAATATGCATGGAGGATAAATTCATGCTTGCAAATGGTGGGCATGGTCATAATGCCTCAAGTAGAAAAGGGAAACCCAATTTAATGTCTTAATGTCTCGGTCCCCAATTTTGGTCACAACCCTGCATTTTTATCTTGGTATCTTTCTCACTCTATCATATGGGTTTATCAATGGTTATAAGAATATTCCATCCAATATTCCACCTTCATTCATCTCATGGTTGGAATTTTCTTCTCCTCGTACCATTATTTTCTCCATTTCCCAAGGGTTGGGATCATTATGTTAAATTGTTCGGGTAGTTGTCTCAAGTTGCACAAACAACTTGGTATTTTGGTGGCATTCCACTATTTCAAATGTTGGAAGTATTGTTCAAGAGAGGGAATAAATTATTCAATGTCTTATGTGGTCAATTTCATTACCTCTCTTTTAAATGAGTCGAAATGTGCTATAAAAGGTGCATCATTCTAGGGAGGTCTCAAGGTTAAAGATTTCAAAGGATCAATCTTCATGGATAGAGAATCATAGTTGAGGGTCATCATATATCTATATTTCTTATTTTTCATAATTATAGGTCATATCCATAAATTTTGGAGGAACTTTCATCCAAGATAGGGAGCATCCTTTCTCCCCTTGCTTCATTTTTCCTCCTCTTCTCCCCTTTTATTCCTTCAATCTTTATGATCATAGTATTTTGTCTTTTTCACTTAAGCGAATATTTAATTTTACTTTGTAAAATTCCCTTTTGATTTATTAAAAGGGTAGATATTTCTTCCAATAAATATTAAAATTCACAAATGGAATAATAACTTGAAAGTTCATGTGGGGGATATATGAGATGATAGTTTGCAATGCTATAAAGTGGAAAGAGTTCTTCGTTTCAAGATAGTTTTTCAAGTATTAGATTTTTTAGCAATTGTTTATTTTTATATTTTGTTGATCTTTCTGTCACCACTACATAAGAAACAAGAACTACATTTCTTCCACTTTTTATTATTCTTTTGTTTATTCCCTCTTTTTTCCTAGTTTTGCAAGCATAGTGATCTTGAACAACCAAGAAAAGACTTTGTACTTTTAAGGAAAATATTAATGGAATTTTTTATCTTTTTTTGTTGATCTAATAATTTTTTAATAAGTTATATTATTCTAATTGAATATATACCTACTCTTGTTATTGTTGGTGATAATATGATAATTCCTACTCACTACATTAACCCCCTCTCTTTATTTCTCCAACTTGAATTTACATCCCTTCGTTGTAATTTCCACCCTTGTACTCTTATAAACACTTTTCCACTAGTTCGGTGGAGTGTTTCTTTCTGATCCTTGACCTATTGGACTCCCCATAGATTTACATAGTTTACATTAATTAATGGGAGCATACACATAGCCAAGAAGGAGGGGCTTAGCCCTATGAGTTTTGGTGGAGATAAATAATTTGCAACATGAAAAATTATTTCACAAAGACATAAAGCATAAAATATAAATCACACTATGTCATACTTACATAGTACAACCACCACTACTATTACATAACCCTTGTGGGTAACTAATTTATTTAATATTCCATTTCAACATACTACTAGAGTATCTAGTGGATACTCTACAACATAGACCGCTGCTAGAAAAAAAAACACATTGATGAATGACATAAAATGGGTTGTAAGTTAGTGTGCCACCCATGTCATCCACATTGATAGGAACTATATTTGGATCTACCTCATATACTAATGTTCGATGTGAACATATACAAATTGATGTTAATATGATCCAAAACACAATAAATTTAAGAATAACATTTACAATGCTACTCTATACACTTATAAATCTCATGCATCCTATAAGATATGGATACTCCACCTCAATCAAATGCTACAAAATAATCCAACACCATTGTAATAAATTTATGTTAATGCATAAAACATGATCTCATTATATCCCCTACATGGTAACTAACGACTCTCATATACATGGGACCCTATAAAAACCGCTTACTTTACCTCATCTATAACTATATATCACTTGGGGATATCGCCTATACTCATTTTCTTACTAGTTGAAATAACGATATACGATACATGTGTTCTAGTGTAATCATCATCTCTCTAGTAGGAATCCAAAATTTACTTGTATCTCTATACCATCTCTCACAATTTATGGCGATAAAATTCATATTATGGGGTACCCCACCCAATCTAAGAATATCCGAATCCTACCACAATCCAATACATATTAGTCATCCTCCACTTGCCCCAGGTCCCAACACCGTGGTCAAATGGATGCCTACATGAAATTCATGTGAATGCACATTCTACTTTGTATAGTATAAATAAGTAACAAATTGAAATTTTTGTTCACCATATAAGAAACAATCCATCAATAACCAAAATAATAAAAAATTAAGTATCGGGAAAAATCATCTGAAAATACTAGAAACTAGAGGAAAGTACTTAGAAAGTAATTACCATAAATAGAAAGTACCATCTAAGGGATAAAATTGTCCCCACTGGATTCGTCTTGGAAAAAATCTCCCAAATTCTCAAAACTTCATAAATCACTGAAAAATGATGAAAAACCCTATACTATTTTAGTATACCAAGAAATAATAATATTTACCAACTATTTTGTAGCATGTGTCTATTTTACCTCTAAAACCTTCTCAAATCTAGTTAAAATTACCTCTCACATATGAATCGTGATTGCAGCCATGAGATTAGATAAAGATCACCTAAATTAAAAATAAAATTACTATTCACATTTTCCTATTTACTATTTATAGAAATCTTTTATTTCCACCACAATTTATAAAGTTGGTAGAGTTCATTGTGCCACAACCAATACACTAATATTATTTAGTCCATATCGTAGTCCTTATTCATCCTATTTCAACATCATCAATGACATTAGAAATGTATTTTCATTGTTACCACATTCCGCATTCAATAGTACACTATCAAGGATTATTTACATGCTCCACTTTTGTTTAATTTATCACCAATTATACTATTATATCCTGATCTAAATCATCTACATGAAATCTATGTATTTTATCTTAGCTCATGGTTCAATGACTATATTCTAAACTATTCACCAAAGGGTGGTAAAAAAATTATGTTATCCTATTACCCTCCTATAGAATATTGAGAAAACTTCCAATGCTACACAATTATATTTCACACTACCGCTTTATTTATAACAACTCACAGAGAAAAATTCAAATCTTATAAATTTATCACTCAACATCATAATTTTGAATCTATTTCAAGAAAAAAACCATCTCTAAACCTTTAAATTTACCCTAAATTACATGAATTAGGGAAATTGAATTTTATAAAGTGATTTCAAATCAATCAAATTAAATCAAATGTTATTGTTGAATTAATGTATGATATTTATAGTTTTATATCAACTTTCCTCCTTAATGACCTAACTTGGGAGCTTGTCAAAAGCACATGTTATTAAGAAATTTTCTCTTTGATAAATTTTACACCATTAAATCTTAAAGTTAGGGTAATTAGATGTCATTGAATACTATTATCCACTTTAAAGGGGTTTTTTTACTAGTATGAAAATAAAAATTGGTTCATCTCCGTCTGCAATGATGGAACCTCTTTTTAATATATGTCAAGGTGGAGAGATAAGTTGATCACTCTTCGTATACTACTCCTCTAGTGTATAGAAACTCAAATCCATAGAATATTCACATCAATTTGGGAATTTATCACTCCCTATATCTTCTACCATTTTCATGTTTCAAAATATTTTATATCTCCATACATTGTTTTTATCCAACAACTTTAGTGACAATTTACAATCCAATCATGGATCAAAATGATAATATGTGGTTCACCAAGTGAGGGTTTTTACTAGCGGCATGCCTCGGCTATAACTTCTTCAACCCTCCATAGGTATGATGTTTATATATACTTTATATAATTTAATTTAATCTAAATTGCATAAAGGGGGAAATGTAGACACAAAATAATTCACTTATTACTATTATTGTATGATTCAAGCATGTTATTATACGCATGATTCTTGAGTGATAAGATTTGATACGTGTCACACCTTAGTCCTTTTATTTGTTTTGATTTTTTTTACTATGATATTATCTTATATTTTCTTTATTTTTATGATTTCTAGTTACGTCACAAATAAAAATTCAAAGTGTTTTTCCTTTGAAAGTATTATTTTTCCTAGAGATCATCATTTTAACTAAAAACATAAAAAAATTATAAGAAAATTCCTATACAAAATTAGTTAAATCTCAATTTTTGACAAAAAAATGACTATTTTTGAATTTTTTTCTTTGTTCCATATTTTGGGAGGACAAATTTCTCCTTAGGTTGGTCATTTTAAAGTTGTGAATGTCAAAAAATGATTTTTGAAAAACTTACATACATTTTTGGCTAACATCATATACTATTAGCAGACCACATATACTATTAGTCAAACAAGGCTACCTACCGACACCATTATTAAACTATTCGAAACCCATTTTCTTTAAATTCTCCATCATTTTGAAATTCATTTTCACTAATTCACTAAGGAATCTATAGAAATTTTTTGTCCGAGGGGTCTTAAAATTAACCCTGACTCTACTCTTGTAGACAAGGCTTAAATATTGAGGAGAGAGATTATGGGAACTATTTACCTTCCTCTTGTTTCCATGGAGACCCAAAATAATGTGGATAAGAATAATTATGAAATTATCATATCATTTCGTACTAACCAAAATTTCAATACAAACACCAATGATAATTGATAAACTATTAACAAAAAGAAGCAAGGGAAAATGTTAACGATTTCATTAAGATGTATTCAAGATCCTATGAGAAGGTGTCTCAGGGATAGGTGGTGGTTTGTTTACTTTTATTTTTTTATGTTGTTGGTTTGGATGTACATTTTTTTACCTTCTTTTCCACTGGTAGAGGCAACCCTTTGTGATCCTCATTTTTATATTTTTGTCTCCATTGGTACTTATTGTAATGGGGTTGAATCCCCTCAACCCACTTTTACCATTAATCATAACAAATTAAATTTCTAGAATATACATATTCCTAAAAATTTTGTTTATTTTTTCTTTTTATGTAGAAAAAAATAAAATTACGAAATTGTTGTTATAGATATATTATAGAACTCAAACTTAGTGTATCACAATTCATAATTTTCAAACTATTTCGAGGAATTTATTTTTAAAAATACATTAAATTATATGTCACTAAAATATTGGTTGTCTATCATGTAAACAAATATTACATATACAATTGTAATAAGATACATTATATAATGTATCATAATATTATCTACAAAATTTGGATACAAAATATAAACTATTAGGGGTTTCTCTTTTAGTGCGAACATTCCTTTCTCTTGTCCATTTGGCTTCGATTTTCACATATAAATAAAACATGTTAAAAGTAGAAGCTCATGGTGGAATAATTCAAACCCAAGCCACTTGGTTGTAATGACCCATCATATTGTGATTCTAATTTTGAATCTAAGAAATCTGTTAATATAGATTCTAAAAGAAGGAAATTCTTACTCCTCCTCGATGGATACATTGTAGTAATATCATAAGAATGATGTTGATTTGATTTTTGTAGAAAAGGGAATAGTTTCCCTTCCTCTTGCTTCATTAGGGATCCAAAATTCCAAGGAGCAGTTTGAATTTAGTATTCCAATCCATAATATTGAAAATGAAAAACCAAAATACTTAAAAGGATTGCATGGTTTTGAATAGGAGAAATAAAGGGACTATATCACACCCTAAGATGCACTTAAAATCCAATGGGAAGGGATCACAAATATGAGATAGATGTTGGTTTTGTTTTAATGCTCTTAGTTTTGTCTCAATGTTGTGTTTTGTTTCTCCGTGCCACTAGTAGAGGCTACTTATTTTATTCCTCATTGTCATATTTTTCTCTCCACTTATTATACAGATTATGGTACCCTTAACCCTCCTTTAACTATAATAAAAATAAAATATTATCTATAGAATTTAAAATATCTACATTATATACAAATTTACTTTAGGTATCATCAAAATAATATAAATTACATCTATTGTGATAATTCGGTAGATTAAATAAATCCAACATTTGGTAATCTAAACAATTAAAATGTATTAATAGTATTGTGAATAATTTAAACTAATATAACTAATTTGGAGTAAAATAAAATGGAAAATGATGAACTAATGGAGTCAAGAAACATATATTCTTAAATGGAATTTTACATGTTGGGGTGGTGGTGGGTATTATGTACATGACTATGTTTACTTTCTCTTAAAACCTTTAATTCGACTTCCTTTTAAACATCAATAAGAGTTTTTTTATCTTTTTATTTTATTTGAGGAATTCAATAAAAATATTGTATATCTTATATATGACAAGTTTCTATCCTATTTATCTTATTTTATAAATATTTTTAAATTCATTACAGATTAATGTAACTATATTAATACTATTTATCAATATTCAATAAAAAATTACCACAAATTATATTTTTATTTTATTTGAGCAATTCAATAAAAATATTTATATCTTATTTGTGACAAGTTTTTATCCTATTTATCTTATTTTATAAATATTTTTAAATTTATTACAAATTAATATAAATATATTAATACTATTTATCAATCTTCAATAAAATATTACCACAAAATAATCAACTAATAGTTATCGTAAGACAAAATATAGAGTGAATGCATTTATATTTATCTCTTAGTGGTTTCCACATCAATGTATATAAAATATATATACTAGTTCTAACATATCCAAATTGAAAAGATTTGAAATGATATGAATCATTATTGAGAAAATCAATTTACTTAAAAATAAATAGATTGAACATGCAAAAATAAATTTGTCATAAATGTATACTTTACATAATAAATATTTCGAGAAACATTTTTCTACGAATAAACACAATTAATGTATATGAATAATATCTATTTGCAAAGAATTTATTTTCTCTCATTAAATTACTTGTTGTGTTGTGTATTGGATAATAGTCTTGTCATCCATAAAAATACAGGGAGCAATTTGTGAGAGTTTTATCCAAATAATATCATCCCTATATCATCTGTCTATATTTTAAATCATTCATAATATGCTTTTAATTTCTATCTAATATTCTCATTGCTTTCCATTCCTCTAAATTTGTGGGAGCGGTTATATATCTTAAGAGTAGAAAAACATAATTGAAAATAATCCAAACAATTAAAACCCCAATTTTTTTTATTTTGTTCAATTTCTTAGGAAGCATAAAGATGTAATACCTACTAACTAAATACCATAGATAAAAAAAGATTCTGGATAATTAATTTCTTTACTATTAGATGTTTTCATAGAGTTCTTTTCCGAGTTCATTATAGTCCATTCAAAATCCAATCCTCAAAAAAAGTATGAAGTAAGCTTATCCATAATATGAGTTAGCTCCAACACACAACTCTTCTATGTATCATATGACATAATCTCATTTCACTCGCTTACTAATTGGGTTGATAAGTTTGACATGATTTTATGAAAATCCTACATAATATATTGGAGGTTCCGTGTTCACAATTGAGAGTGGTTTCAATTATTTCCAAACCAATTTCACATAGATGACATTCACACTCCTTAAAACTTAAGCTAATATTAAGACTTCTTATATTACTGTTGGAGATTCCTCCACATTTATACATGGATATTGGTTCATTTACAAAATTAAGGGATTATCCTAATATTGAGATTGTCACAATTATATTGGATACTATACCACGAATAATATGGAGAGTATCTATATTTTATCCATTTCTACTATATAATAATGGTGTGTTCATGGTTGTGGTGTTGATAGTGCGATTATGAGTATAATAGTGTTTCTTAGCTCCTATATGGTATCATGGCTTCTCGGTAGCTATTAGAAAGATAAATTTCTAGTTTTTAAAATATTTTTCTACGTGGGATACTATTGAAATCTAAGTATTTTGTTTATGATTGAACCATGCGACTTGTGTATTTCCTCAAGTGACATTGACATATTTCCTCGTTATCTCATATGTTACTTAATATAGCTATGTGTAGAAAAGTGCTTCAGGAAAATTAGGATCTAAAAATCCACCTCTTAATTTACTGTTAAGGCTTAAAGCTCTTTCATATGTGTTGGAAAAATATTGTGCCAATGCAACAAACACAAGGAAAAACGCAACAAACACAAGGAAAAACACAACAAAAATAATATAAAACACACAAAATATATATACTATATTTGATTCAAAAGACTTCATACAATCTCAGAGTTGTGGCTCTGTATATTTCATTTATTGTCTATTACACTATGCTTTGTGCCACTACACGTATTTCTATTTTTTCTTCAAGCTACTGCTATATATTACCTCCTCTTCTTTCTTTATATCCTCTAGATTTAAAATACCACATATGTAATCATGAGTCGTCCAAAGTGTGTTTACCTATGACACTAACCCAAAACAAATATCAATTTTGGTGAATTCCATGAATTTTACTTGCCCTCGACCCACATGGACTGATGCCTTTGTATTTGTGGATTTTCTGTTATAAATTGCAAGCATTGAGAGGGGGTGAATAAGAGAAAATAAAAAAATTAAATCACTTCAAATAAAGTTAATTGATTAGGAGAAAGAGTTGTAACATGAACATATGATCAACCACATGAAATAAAACAATAACTCGGAACACAAAATTTACAGTGTGAAACTGATAAAGGTTGAAAACTCGCATTGAAACTAAGACTTTATTAGGAATACCAATTCCAAATATTACAATATCCTTGGTTTTGTTGATCACCCTTTCAACCTATTAAGAACTCACTTCATAATCTCCAAGAACCTAATTGAAGAAATCTAAACACTCTCTAAGCTAGTTTAACAAGATGCAACTTACAAGGAGTACCCACATCTATGATCCAAGCACCCACTTAGAAATATATTAAAAAAATTGATTATATAGATCTTATATTGCTTTTACAATGGATTATGATCACTTTTCTATTTCTCTCGTTACTCACTCTTCAAGCTCAAATATCCAAAATCTTCCTATCTCTCTCTCAATCCTTCAAGCATTCATCTCGATATGATTTTATGTTTATGATCCTCTTATTCAATAAGCAGATCATCATGTGGAAAATATTGTCTCCTTACCATGCAAAAACCTTCTACTCGGCTACACCCTTTCTCTCTCATTCTTCAAGTCTAATCATGCATCTATTTTTTTCTTAAATAGACAAGTATTTCTTCTACTACTTGGCCCATGATTTTTCTTTTTTAATTTATTTTATTGTTCTTAGCATTATTGGTATATGTACAACATGTTTCAAAATAATTTCTGAAAATTATTTGTCACTCTTCCATGATTTTATCAGTGTACTAGTAGAGGCATTTCAATATTCCCTTTCCCACATTTAATTATTCCAAAATCATGGATTTTTGTATTCCATGAAAATGAGGATAAAACAACCTCTCCAAAATTCAAAAAACACCAAATTTTGACACTTGGAGAGAAATTTATTGCAATGCGGGTTTCCAACCCCAAATACTTCAAATGTATTTTTTTCATGCTTTACTTTGTGGGATTTTAAAACTAGCCTACCTCACGGGTTTCTAACCCCTAACTACTTCATAATAACGATCCATCGGTTTCCCACATTAGTTAACATTGTTTCCTTCGCTTTGTATGTTATCAAAACTAGTTTACTTCCGACTTGGGAACCTCCATTACTTATTAGTTGAGGCACATTGTTTCTCCACTTTACTCCTCAAATTTTTTTATTTTTAGGGTTTCTGAAGTTAATCTACTTCTTTTTATGGGGCCTCTATTACTCATTGTTGACACAAGTCAAAAACCCAAGTTACTCACAACTTCTTCTTGGTTGGTTTAGAGGGAACCTTTTATTTGCTTGGGTTTATGAAGTGTCATTAATTTTAAGTTTCCTCGATTAATTTTTCTTTGTTACTCTACTTCCTTAAATTATGATTTTTATTTTTTTGAGCTTCATTACTTCACAGTTGTAGCACACTGAATTCATGTATAACACCTTTTCTCTTCCCTTCTCTCTTGTTTTACAACTTCTTTACTCTCCTTCATTTATTCATAGTATTAGTACATTAGAAACCCGCAATGCACTGGAAAACTCAAATTACTTCATTTCTAACTTTCAGGAGTGATTTACTTCATCACTTAATAGTCTTGGCACATCAAAACTCTATAATACACTAGAAATTCAATATACTCAAATTTCTGCAATTTTTTCTAAGTGCTTGAATTTTTGCTTTCTCCAAAAATATATGTGAGTACTTAGAACATAATAATACGAATTTAATACCTGTAACACCTCATATACATAATTAACATATTTTTTTACCATGTTTGCATACTACCTTGGGAGGACTCACCACACACCTTGTTTTCTTGAGAATGCTATGGCTTAGCTTCACTCTACCAATCTCACCTTTTTCCATCAAATGACACTTCACCAGTCTCACATTTTTACATCAATGACAAAACCATTGACCAGGGTTCTACAAACTCCCCATTTTTCATTGATCACAACATACTTAGAGACATAAAAATGTTGCTTGCAAAAACACTTTCAAAATATTTTTTTGACTACACTGTCTCCCACTTTGACATCTATAAAAAAGCGAGCTGCTTATAAAATATGATGATGAATCTATAAAAAAAAATTAATAAAAACATGATCTTAACTCAAGAACATCCCCCTTAGATGTTTTTTCTCTTTTGAGTAATGAAATTTACTCAGATGTAAAAAATCAACAACAAATATGATCCATTCTAGTTAAGATGATCTTCAACAGAGTTCCCCTTAATTTTATACACTCCATTATGGTCTTCAATCTTGTCACACAACTCTTTCCAACGTCAAATTCATGCACATAAAATAAAAACTATATTCTTACAGGATGTTAAACAAAGATAGTAACATGAGTTAGTAAATGAGGTACCCCACAAATGAGTATCTCTTTACCTTTTGTAGGAGCTGATATTGCATGAGTAATATCCCTTGAGTTGTCTCATCACTCTTAGTTTATGGTGGGATCAGGGATGACACCAAATTCATTTCTCATATGCTCAAATGTTGCTTTAGGAAGTGGTTTGGTCATTATATCAACAATCTCTTCTTTTAGGCTTACACATTCTATGTTGATGTACTTATCATTGACATGTTCCCTCAAGAAGTGATACTTTATTGGGATATGTTTGGTATTTGAGTGGAACATGTGGTTCTTGGAGACACTGATAGCACTATTACTATTACAAAGTAAAGGAATTAAGCCATCAAACTTTACCTTGTAGTCCTCTTATGTCTGTCTCATCCACAAAACTTGAGTCCAACACATGGAAAATACTATATAATATGCCTCACATGTTGATAGTGATGCTGAATATTAATTCTTTCTTTACCAGGATACTAGAAAAATCCCGACAATAATATACTACCACTTGTACTCTTCCTATCATCAATTTCTTTTACCCAATCAAAGCATCAATGTAATATTTTATGTTTAAATCATTACTTTTGGGGTACCAAATTCCATATTCAAGTGTTCTGATGAGATATCTTAGAATACTTCTAACTAACTTGAAATGTGTTTCCCTTGGATCTTCTTGAAATATACCAACTAGACCCACAAATTGCATAATATTAGGTCTTGATGCAAAGAAGTAGAGGGGTTTCCTCCGATAGATCTATATAAGGTTTTGTCTATCTTTGGTAAGTTTGTCTCTTTTCTCAGCTTATGACCCACCTCAATTGGTGTTACTATATATCTACATTATTCCATCCTAAACCTTTTAAGAATTTATTTGATGTATTTTATTTGATATATGAAGAGTCCTTAATCTGATTAACTGATTTGTAATCCCGTGAAGAATGAAAGATCCCAAAGCATAGAAATTTTTAATTCTTCTGTCATCACATAAGGAAATTCATGAGTAATATTTTCATGATCCCCTTTTAATATGATGTTATCCATATATGCAATAAAAATCAACAAATGATAGCCTTATTCTTTGATGTATAAATTATTATTAACCACTCCTTTTCTAAAACATTTCTAAATGAGATATGTATGCAATTTGTTGTAAAAATCTCTAGGGGATTGTTTGAGTTGATGAAATACCTTTTTCATCTTTATCTTTAGTTAGAGGTAATCCATCTAGTTGCTTGATATATAATTCCTCACTTAGATGACCATTCAGGAAATCATACTTGACATCCATTTGGAAAACTGTAATTTTATTTTAATAATCATACATGAACAAAAATATGATTTCTTGCATCATTTCCACTGGTGCAAATGTTTCATCCAATTCAATTCCCTCCATTTGTGCATAACCTTTACATAAAATTCTTACCTTGTTTCTTATAAATTCACCTTTCTCATTCAATTTATTCTAAACACCGATTTTTTACCTATCACATCACATTCTTGTCATTGGGCCTTGGTAAAATCTCTCGTGTTTCATTCTTTTCAATTTGGTCAATATCTTCATTCATGGAATCCACTCAATGCTAGTCATTTCTAGCTTATACCACATTCTTGGGTTGTATCATAGATAATATTTTTATGTATTCATTGTTTTGATGATCTCTTAACTTCCTTATTTTGAGAATACATCTTTTTTTGCTTCCAATGATATGATTTTATTGATGATCCTTATTAACTTATCTTTAAGGTGTCTTGGTGTATTTTCTTTATTTCACTTCTTAATCATATTCTTGATCTTCATGGTTGTATTTAGGTAGTGTGCTATACTTTGAAGCATAATTTTCATCAACCTTGACATTTTTTATCTTAAAAACCTTTTATACCCTCTTATTGTATCATCTATAGGAAGTAATAACTATTTAATATCCAAGAACTATGCCTTAATCACACTTAGATTAAAATTTTCCTAAGTTATCTTCATCCCTATTGATATAACATTTTGTTTGAAATAATCTTATGTGTTTCACATTGGCTAGCCTTCCTTTCAAAATTTCATAATGTGTCTTATTGTTTGTCACTCTCAATTGATCTCTATTTATAATGTAGAAAGTTTTACTGAATTCTTCAAGATAATAGCCATCAAAAAGTCTAGATTCATTCAACATAGTTCTTTCCATTTCTTGCATAGTCCTATTATTTCTATCAAAAACCCCATTTTGTTGAGGTGTCTTGACGGATGAGAATTGTGTTAGAATCGCATATTCTTCACAATATTCTTAAAACTCATTAAAAAAATTATCCACCTCTTTGTAATCTCAAACATTTGATTTTTGTGTTCTTCCCATTCTCAATGAATGCTTAGAAGGATTTGAATCCATCCAAAGCTTTGGATTTTTGTTTTAAAGAAGCTACCCATCTCATCCTAGTGAAATTATCTATTAGAAGCATGAAATAAACATATCCTTGTATAATTTTCATTCTGATAGACCCACAAAGATTTGTATTAATCAGATCCAAATATCTAGTTGTGTAATACTCCTTGAACTTTAATGATCTTCTTATTGGTTTAACGTATAAACAAGCTTTGCAAAAAATATTTACTAGTTTTACAAATTTTTTGCATGTGTCTAACACCATATTTATCATTTAATTTCAAAATATTTTCAGTTATTATTAGTCCCAATCTCATGTGCCACAACCAACTGTCATCAAGTTTACTTGTAAAGAATTTATCTTTGTTTATTTCCTTGAGTACATACATGTTATTCTTAGTACTTTTGGATTTTTCTACTTTCTTTCATGACTTATCATTAATAATTTCACACCCTTGGCAATCAAATATAATATTATAACCCTTCTTACACATTTGACTAACACTTAATAAATTATTTTTGAGACCTTCAACATATAGGAAATTTTTAGTTATTGTTTTGTCATTATCAACACTTAGAGTTCCTTATCCATTAATGTTTGCTAAATTATTGTCACAAAAACTAACATCTCCTGATGAATTGTTTAATAAATAAATAAAAATTATTTTGTCACTTGTCATATGACTAGAGAAACCACTAAAGAAATACCAAATATTTTCTTTATCTTGTATGTGAAAAGTAGTTTGTACAATCAAAACAATTTATTTCCATTTGTTGTACTCTTTCTTCACAACCTACATCCATTTTTTTGGTTTAGGTTGTATTCTTTCTTCAAAACCTACATCCATTTTTTTGGTTTAGGAGGTTACTAGTTACACATCATAGTTATGTGACCATCTTTTTCGCATTTATAGCAAACAATGTTATGATTCACTCTAGTGTTTTGTCAACTATAGTTTCTTCCATATTCCCTATCATATCTTCTAAATTTAGCATCTTTGTGTCCAAACATGTTACATAAAAACAATAACCATAGAAATAGTGTGAGTACCTCATAGCATAACTGATTCTAGAAGCATTTGTCTTCCTCTTTGGATTTTTGGTGGCTTCTTTGTTTGTGGCATAAGATATGTTTGGTGTAAACTTGTCCTCCTTCTCCTTTTCCGGTTCAACTTATTTTATTTCTTTCTTAAAACCTATTCCATATTTTTAATTTGTCTCCATTTATCTACTTGGTATATATTTGAAGACATTTGATCTCTTCTCTAGTTTCTCATACACCTTGAGTTTTCTACTCATTTGTTCAAATTCATTCTTTAAACACTCTAAATCATACTCTAGAATCAAGCATTCATCCTCCTTTTCCTTGTAGGATTGAGAGATATTTTCAAGAAGATATTGAATTTATTTGAGCTCATTTTTTTCTTCCTCTTCCTTTAGAATTTGTCTTCCTTCAAAAATGTGAATTTGTTCTTCATAATATTTCAAAGGGCATCTCATCTTTTGGCTCTTTCATCTATACAATTTTAGTTCTTCAAGAGCACATACAAGTTCATCTTCTAGGTTCACATTTACCTCTTCTTCATCAAAATATTAATAACAACTACATTATTTCATTTGGTGTTTCACTCATTAGGAATGTACATGGCCATTAATAAGGATTTAGAATGAGTTTCATTATCCTCATTTACTGAGCTGCTTGAGTTATTTGATTCAGATTCACTTGAATTATCCGTTGAGTAGAGTTTATCTTGATCTTGAAAAACTTATTTGTATAATATTTCTTCCATTAATTCAAATTTTTCTTTTTATGTTTGTGGCCTTCTTCAAAATGAGTTTCCTTTTTCTTGTTTGGAGATTTAGTAGAAAAATTTCCTACTTCTCCATAATCAAAGCATTTGAATGGAAATTTACCTTTTACTTACCTAAGCCTCTACTTAGCTTTCTCATGAACATTTATTGAATCTCCTCATCATCTTTTTCATCATCCATATATGATTTGTCTTTTTATTTATTTGATTGAGTGTCTTTATTGGCTTTGAATTTTAATTCCTTCTTAGTAGACTTAGCTCCAATTGTCCTCATTTTATATGCCGATAAGATACTTTGTACGTTGGTAAAGAAAATTTGTTAATAAAAGTGATTAATAAGGGATAATTAAATCCATCAATGAAATTTTAGAGCTAAGAATGTGTGAGGGTTGTGTCCTAACCCTCCTCTTCATATGAAGATGGTCAAGGTGGTGGAAGGGTATGAACCAGAAATATTAGTAGAGAAGGAAATAAAAATATAGGGGTGGGTCTTATGAAATTTGGGGCACGGATCCACTATCTTTGTTCAAGGATATAATGGACAAAAATGGAGGCAACATGTAAGGAAACCGGGCTTACCTAGTCGATCTTGCTGAAGAAATCCCATCACTAGTCATAGAAAACTCAGAGGTTGAGGAATATTAACAGACTCTATCTTGGGATGCCGTGATTGGTCATTTAAATGATTTTTGACATTCCTCTTACGCCCTATATCGTTGGTGGTTTTTCAAAGCCCAGGGAAGACAAGTGTGACATTTCTCTCTATTCCAAGGGATTTTTTGTTGTACATTTTAGAGAATTAGAGGATTATTAGTGATGCATTTCGTAAAGGATCATGGTTCTAGGATAATGCTGGTTTATTTTTGACTCGATAGTTTCAAGAATTCGATCTGAATACTCTTTCAGTCACCAAAATTCCTGTTTAGGTTAGACTTCCTAACCTTCCACTACATCTTTGGTATGCCCTTGAGGATATCAAAAATATTTTGGGAAAATTTATAAAATAAGGTATGGATAGAATACATTCGGGAATGTGAACTTACGCCCGTATTTGTGTCTAAATCAACTTTGAGTAAAGGAATAACAAAATGAATTAATCTAAAATTAGGAATTTTTTAGTATTCCCATGATTTAGATTATGAAAACATGACATTATGGTGTAGATTTTGTAGAAATTCTGGTCATCTACAATCTTCATGTTCTCTAAATAAAAACCCTAAATTTGTTAAAAAGGGCAGCTCAGCCTCTTATGGTGGATGGGGTATTGTGAATCTGGACTTGGTGTCTTTCAATGAGGACCCTAGAAAATGTTGAAAAATAAAGGATGGATACAACGAACAAAAATCAAGAGATTATTGTTTTGGGTGGAATGAAAAGGGGGCATACTTCTGTAAAATTAGATTCAAATCAAGATTTCATGCCAAAAAATCTAGTAACATTTACAAACTTAGTGATATCATGTTGGTGGTCTAATCGGATAATGGAAACTGGAATGAATTGAATAAAAGGAAAATTAAAAAGGGTCGAATGTGTAATATTGAGGACTATTTCCCGTGCTAGTGTGGGAGATAGCTTATGTATGGGTGTCTTTGTCATGTACGGGTTTGAAATGTAATCATCTAGGGATCTAAAATGCTAGCTTCTTCTAATGGGCATGGGTCCCGTAATCTTATTTTAATAAACAAAAAAAAGAAAATACTTTTTAGTTCATCCAATTTTAAGTTTTTCATGTCTCTGGTTTAGTCAATAGCCGAGACCTTTGCATCATACTTAGGAGTTATGGATCTTAGGAAATTTTGGACTAAAATACTTTATTCATGCTTCTTACCTAGGCATATGATCATATTGATCACTTAATCTACCCTCTACATGTAGGATGCAATACTCACATCCTCTTTCATATTTAGGCTTTGATTGAGCTCTATAGGTGTTTAATTTAGCAAGATTTAAATTTTCATCTCCTTCATAAATAATTTGAAGCTTATTCCAAATCTCCTTGGCTTTGGTATAGTGCATTACTTTCAAAAATTCGATTTCAATCATTCCACAAAGGATGGTATTTATGGCTGTAGAATTTATTTCAAATGATTTCTTTTTTTTAGAAGAAATTAGAATTGCTTGAGGGTTGTAGCCTTTGTCCACACTTTCCCATATACCAAAACTAAGTGACATAAGTTAAGTCTTCAATATTATCATCCAAAATGCATAATTTATTCTAATGAAGAGAGGTGACCTTGACATATATAATCCATAAATTGTTAGAAATCAAAATCACTGAGAGGGGGGGTTAATCAGTGAAGATATAAAATTTGAACCAATTCAAAAGAAAGTTACTTGATTAGGAGCAAGAGATGTAACATGAAGTTATGATCAACCATGTGCAAGAAAATATTAACTCATAACGTAGAATTTATAGTGGGAAACCTATAAAGGGTGAAAAAATCATGTTCAAACAAGGGATTTATTAGGAACACCAATTCTAAATTTTAGAATAATATTGTTTGTTTCTTGAACACCTACTCAACCTATGAAGTATGCACTTCAAAATGTCCAAGAACCTACTTGAAGAAAGCTAAGCACCAACTTAGCTAGTGTAACAAGCTGTAAATTACATGGAGGACAAACCCCCATGATCTAAGCACCCACTAAGAAAGATGTTATAAATAATTTGATCATATAGATCTTATATTTATTTTACAATGGATGATGATAACTTTTCTATTTCTCTCATTACTCACTCTTCAAGATCAGATATCCAACAATCTTTTTATATCTCTCTTAGTCCTTGGATCATTCATCTCATGTGATAGTATTTATTTGAACTTTTTATTCAATTATTAGATCTTCATGTGGAAAACACTATCTCTTTTCCCTGTAAAAACCCTCTCTTTGGTTGTAACATTGCTCTATTTTTATTCAACTCTCATCATGTATCTATTTTTTTTCTTAAATAGACAAGTATATATTCTACTTCTTGGCTTGTGATATATATTTTTAATTTATTTTATTCCTCTTGGCATTCTTGGTAGATGCACGACACATTTTGAAATAGTTTCCTAAAATTATCTAATACTCTTCAATCATTTTCTCAAAGTATAAGTGGAGACATTACAAGATTCCATTTCTCATTTTAGTTATTCCTCCAATTGTGGATTTTTCTATTCCATGAAAATAAGGATGAAACACCCTTTCTAGAAAGTCTAAAAACACAAAATTCTCGACACTTAGAGTGAAAATTATTGCAATCCGGTTTTTGATCCCCAAATACATCTCAGTTGTGTTTCTTGTGCTTTGCTTTATGGGATTTGAAGAATAATATGATTATGGGTTTATAACCCCTAACAACTTTGTAGTAGTGATTCATCATTTATCTACATTACTCAACATTGTTCCCTTTGCTTTGCAATTTCTTTTGGTGATCATTTTGATCTAGCACCATTTGCCCTAATTTTTCCATTGATCTGTGTATTCTGAGATGTTTTTATCTCTTGAATTGATAAGGTGAAGCTTTTATATCCATTTGAATGCCATGATTTTTTTGTAAAAATCATTTTTCATGCCCCATTTTGAAGAAATTCCCAAGTTTGCCATGTTTTTTCTAAAAAAATTCAAATATGCGGGCTCTTCGCCATTTTTTTTTTATTTTCCCTGATCGTGGATGTTCAAAAATGTTCAAATTTCTTCTACGTGCCTTTGAAAATCCATCCCCATAGTCAAAAAATGCTTGGATCCTAGTTTTGTTTCCAAATTTTCCATCCTCAGAGAAAAAAATGAATTTTGGGCATGACTGGTAAATTTATGTCTTTTTGACGGTCTGACAAGCATATTTTACCCATCCAATTCTTCCTTAGCATTCGGCAGCTACGTGGCCATCTTTGATTGGTCAGCGGATGGTGGGAAGATGTTTTGAACTTAGCACTTTTCTATTTTTATAGAAAAAGGGAAAATTTTGTCCCATGGCTCCGCTAGTTTCTGATTGGTTCTTTCGGCGCTTACATGGCTTCTTTTGATTGGATGAGGCATGGTGGATTTGTTTTATGAACTTTTCTTTTTGGCTATTTTGGAAAAAAATTAACTCGCCTTATGGCCCCATCAAGCTCGATTGGCTAGTAAATTTAAAGTAGTGAAGCAAGTTTCGTGTTTTTCACGAAAAATGTACATGTGTCACATGTTGAGAAATTGTGGAATGGCGGGTACTTTATATGCTCTAAGGAATTTTAGAAAAAGGATTTCAAATGTAAAGAAAATTCCTAAGGCCCACAACAAATCAGAAAAGAACACGTGGCAACTTCTAAGTCACGATCCGAGTGGTGGATTGTCGGGTTACTTTAAAGTTTTTGGCATTATTTTATGAAAAGGGATAAAGTTTTAAAGTTAACCACGGCTTCACAGGGCTCCATAGGTAGACACATGGTAGGTTTGAATAGTCAAAGGTAGAGTGGCGGATTGGCGGAAAAAATTTGGATATTTTTGGCTTTATTTTATAAAGTATTAAAGTTATAAAATGAAGTGTAGCCCCGTCAATGCCTGGATGGTGGACATGTGTCATATCTACATCAAAGGCAAGAAGGAAGGCTAGTGGAGGACTTAGAATTATTTTTGCCTTTTTTGGTGAAAATGAGAAAAATTTGTAGAAAATACGACATTTATGCCAGGTAAAAATATCATGCTTAGGTCAACTTTGAAAATGAAAAAATGGAGAAGCTGAGTTTTGGAGTTGTTTGAGATTTTTTGGCATTTTGGGGTAAAAAAGTTAAAGTGTTGGAAAGGGCCGCAAACCTGTTAAAATAATTTTATGCCTTGTTCAATTTTTTTTCAAAAGATCAAAAAGCAAAGTTGCGGGTTTTCGAAGGCATGTTGGAGATTTTACCTTTTGGCCAAATGGAGTAATATTCTAAAATCAAGCGCACCCCTATAAAGTAGTTGAAGCCTATATTGAAAAAGCAAGTTGGATCGGTGGGTCGCTGGGAGATTTTGAAACTTTTTAACTTTTTTTCTAAAAAGGGTTAAATTTATAAAAGTAAGTGCGTCCCCGACAAAAAGGGCATTTGAAGCTTGTGAGAGAATGCGGCCACCGGAGAAAAAATGAAAATTTTTTTTTTTTTCCTTTTTTGGCAAAATAAAGCGTGCGGCCCACCAAGGACTAATTTAAAACCTACGCGGGGAGACGGAGCATCGAGAGAACTTTGAGGCTTTTTTCCTTTTTGGAAAAATAAGTTAAAATCATGAAAGAGAGTCACAGTCCCACAGCGAATCACAAATGAAAACATTGGAAGGTCATAGGCGTAAGTGTGGGTCCACAGAGAAAATATGGAAATTTTCCTTTTTTGAAAAATGAAGTGTAAAGTTTGAAAATGAAGCGCAGTTCCGCTGGACTTGGCGCCAAAAGCTGAAGCTAGGAATGTGGAGCTACGAGGAAAATTTGGAAAATTTTCTTTTTCCAAAAAAGAGGTAAAATAGCATAATCGAGCCACGATTCCATTGGGACCCACATTGGGACACGTGTCAAGCCAGTTTTCAAGGGTAGAGGGGTGGAGAAAAATGTCAAAATTTTCCATTTTTCCAAAAGTTATAAAATATTAAAAAAATGCCCCCAGGTCCATTTGCAATCATACTTTGCCACATGGAAGGCTCATATTAAAACTTGAAAGATCAAGATCAATGGTAGTTGTTCATTTCATCAATTTGGCCACCATTGGAGCTCCAAGATGTTTGGAGATGTAATTTTTGCATCATTCCTCATCAAATTTTTGGCAAATTTGTGTCGTTTTGTTCTGCAAAATTTAGTGGAATCGATTTGAGATCTCAATTTCTAAATCTAAGGCACTTTCAAAGTGGATTTTTTCTCGAGCTCATGAAAAAATGTGAAATGCCAGATCTAAAAGTTATAGAGGCTAATTTCGAAAGGGAAAAAATGAAATGATAAAAGGAAAAGGGTTTGCATGCGCCAAGCTGAAAAATGTGCCCCCTATTGAAGTAATGATGTGTTTTTTTGCAATAATTCACCTTTTGGAGGCACTTGGAATCTTTGGAATGTTTTTCTGTTAAACGTCCCTTTCTACAAATCATGATGAATTTTTAATAAACTTGATGCTTAGGATATTATTTTCTTGGGAGAGAAGGCTTGGATGTAAAAAAATGATATATAATGCATGTTTTGGACATGCAAATGGTCGGGGGTTAAATTTCATGAGAAAATTTTGAGAAAATCTCATCTTCTAATGAACCATCTGGGAAACTTGGTTAATTTCTTCTGTGTTATATTTCAATCATGTTGAGTTGGTTACAAGTGTATAGCCATCAACAAGCTATGAGATTGTTTAAATAACTCTCCCCTACTAATGAATCTGATAAATTTTGAATTAACTTGTGTTAAATCTTTGGCAATTTTGTGTTTATTTCATTTCAGAATGTCTGCAAGTAGTTTTTCTTGTTCCTATTGCAAATCTTAATTAGAATCTTTTGAATCACATAGATCTCATCCCTCTTGATAGTTTTGTGGCATTTGCAATTTCATTTATCAGAAGAGCCTTCATCTAATAGTGAAATAAACAAATTTAAAACCACTTTACCTTCATTTGTTGATAGATATTGCTTGTAAGTCTTTGGGTGTACCTTAGGTGTGGTAAAATAGAGATTGATAATGTTCAATTGAGTCTTCTAACTCGAGCCTTCATGATAGAATCTCAAAGATTGTGTGAAAATGTGCAAATATGGGCCTCCATTGATGCACACCTTCTGGTTGAAGGAATGTTTTAACTATTTTGAAGCTTTTTATTTTGATTTTTCCATTGTTGTGAAGTTTCTCAAAGATCTGGCAAAGTTCCAATTTATCTTGTTAATCTCCCACCAAAAAATCATTCAAAAACAACTAATCCTACCCTTGAATTACCATTGATTTATCCTGTGTAGGAACCAATGCAAAATCCCACTGTCAAAATATGCGAAAAACAAATCGGGATTCCAAATGACTTTAGTAACCTTATCCTTGTGTTGAAAATATCTCCATATTTAGGGAAGTGATAACTCATGAGAGTCGATTTCATGTGTTGATCATATTTTCCCAAGGTTTCTTCTTATAAAATTTATGCAAAAGAAGGATATCTGCATCTCCTTCAATAATAGAGGTTACAAAATAGGTTCTCTTACCTTGGTTGAAAGGCACAACCTAAAATAGTTAGGATAAGATCACATCCTTTTAAGGTGTTACCCACTTCTTTCAAATCCCGAGTGCTAAAAATTCAGATAAATTGCTTCCCCGGATACAAAAAATGACACACAATTATTTATCTCTCTCTGAGTGTCTTGTTCAATCCTTGATGCTACTCAATTCTTGAGGAAGGATTAAATCTTGGTACCAACACATGCTTCTGGCACCATTTCTAGGGGAATCTTTGAAGAATTTAAAGTTTTCCAAACCTTGGTAATGTTTCTTGCAGTTCTGTGTGCAAATACATTTTGTAAACATCATTCTCTAATCAAATCTGTAAGGATTGAACAAATTTATAAGTTCTGTGTGTAGTATTTCAAATTTTCCAAGTAGTTATTGTACTAATTTTTCCTCACCATTGATAAATTTGGGTGAAGGAAGATCAATTATGTAAATTTTGCATGATTTTAGTGCTAACAAACATTTGACAAATTATTTTAGTGCATTTACACAACTAGGGTGAAAATCCTTAGTGGCGACTCCATGTTGATTTGATTTTGATAAATTCCAGTGTCTTAACCTCTGTCAATTGAAAATTTGTTACTAATCTTTGCAAAGTTAGAAGGAAGAAGATATATCTTCATTAAAGACCCTATTAGGAGTTTGTTTCCAGATTTGGGAAAATCAAATTCTGAGGGAAGAAGAATTTGGAAAGTTGTTGGAGATCAAGCACCAAGAAAAGAGATCTCCATTGTTGAACTTGAAAGTGATCGGCCTGTCATTGAAGATTGCAGTTCTTCCTCAAGTTATCTAATCGGTAGTTTTTTTGTTGAATTCAATTGTCCATCTGGTGAGGGGATTTCATTTGTCTTTGAAAATTTTTCTTCTCATTCTTCCCCTAGTATTTTCCAAATCTACTAGAGTTTTCCAAGAAGTTGATCCTATAGGGGATATTCATTTTGAAAATTACATTTCTATTCCCCACATACCCCTCAGTCCTCATCATCTTATCATCCTACAAACTCACCTCCACAAAACAATATGGCTCAGCTCCACCCATACCTCCATTTGTTGTTAATACCTTTGGTCCTATCAATTTTAGAGGAATGGATGGTTATCCAAATGTTGTTCCACAAGATGTAAAAATAGATTACCTAAGTTCCAAGGAAACAATGCTATAACTGTGATCAACACCTAAAACTTTTTGTTAACATGATGGATGACTTTGAGATTGAATTTGAGGATGTATATATCAAATTGTTTATTCATACATTAGAGGAGGATGCAAGGGATTGGTATAAATATTTACCAGATAACTCTATTGATTCTTGGACAGAAATGAAGAATGCTTTTAGATTGCAGTATGGTGATAAAACAGACCCTAGGTTTCTTTTATCAGAATTTGAAAATATTAAGAAGAACCCTAATGAATCAGTCCATGATTTTAATACAAGATTCAACAAAACCTTGAGAAGGTTTCCTATAAACTTAAGGCCATGTGATGAATCTTGTCTTATAAAGTATGCTGATGCATTTGACAAGAAGGCTACATACTATTTGAGGGATAAAAACCCTTGCACTTTGAGGCAGCCTTTACCATGGCTTTGAAAATTGAGAACAACATTAAGGCCATTGGAAAACCTCCTAAGAGGGAGGGTGTTAAACTGATAAACCCAGAGAATACTCAAGCAAGTAAGGTTGCTCATTTGGAAGAAGTTGTAAAAAATTTGGCAGGGGCTGTCAAAGAAATCTCATACAAGTTGGCCCGAGTAGAGAAGGGAATTGGTTAAAGTTCTCAATGTAAGAAAAAAAAACTAAGTCAAGAAAATTTGCAAACCATCCTAGAAATGAGTAGAGATCTGATGACAGAGGTAAAGGACCCATGGATCTGTTAAATAGACATCCCCAAGCTAGGGAAAATAGAATGGTGCCTGATCCTCTAAATTCCCAAAGGTTGTTGTTGTTGATGAAGCCAATGAAATTGATTGGTGTGATAGATGTTTCTTGCCCCATCCTCCATGTGAATTATATCAAAAATAAGTAGATAATGTTGATAATGATATTGATGATGATGTTTGCATGATGGGTTTCTCTACAATATCACAACAAGGAGCAACTTCAACTGAATTGATAAGTTGATAAGTGCTCAAAATTTTTGGGATTGCATTCCCTGGGTACCACTTCTTCCTCCTCTCATACTTTTGAAATAGATGTGGTACAAGATTTTGAAATACCTAATAATGATTTTGAGTACTTAAGAGCTTTAATGATAAAGAAGTATGATGGAGGAATCCCTTCGGAAGAGGATAGGTAGTTATTGATGAATGTTATTGTTGCTCAAGAAAAAGGATTATAATACAAGAAGTAAAGTTGTCAAAGGAGCAGGGCCTCAAGATAAACCTAAAACTCCATTACTTACATGTATCCCTAAAGAATCTCCTAAGAAAGATGCATCTTCCAAAGGCCTTTTCTGTCCCAAACTAAAACTATACTTCTCCTCATGCCCAAACTTCAAAGAATCACATGCCATAGATGAATTTTCCAATCTTCCTTCTAATGCTACCTTGCCCAAGTATATTTCCATATGACATTGCCCAAGTTTTGAGTCAAATCAAAGTTAGTGTTCCAATTTTTGAGCTTCTTAGGATTCCTGAGCACAAGAAGAGAGGCATTTGAGTATTTGGGATTGAAAGAAGATAAGAGTACCCAAGGTAGAAATGTAAACATTATAGAAATCCTCCTCCAACATTACAGACCTAGAAACACCACCAGCATTGGAAGATCTTGGAGAAGCACCTGAGGTTTACTTGGGAACATCTTTGGTTGAGTCTCAATTAAATGTTGATCCATTTTTTACAACTTTGATTATTAAGGATAGATTGTTGCACAATTGTATGTTTGATTCTAGGGCATCATGCAATGTCATGCCTCTTGAGGTCATGAATGAAATGGATATCAAAGTGACAACAACATATGGAAGATGTACTGCCATGGAATCTAGAGAGGTCCTAGTTTTGGATGTGTTAAAGGATTGGTAGTGTAAACTTGCAGCATACCCAGGTAAGAACTTAAAACTTGATGTTGTTATTGTTGATTTCCCCACCAAATGGGGCATGTTGTTATCAAGAAAGTGGGCTGCAAGTGTTGGTGGAAGTGTTCAAATGGATATGTCCTTTATGCCACCATTCCAATTGAGGGCAGCCTTGTCAAATTATATGGAGAAAAGAAGATGTTGCATCTCATTGAAGATCCCAACAATGCCTCTTATGAAGTGTTGTATATTGATGTTGATGCTGATAATTTTGTTGGATTTGCTGATGGTAAAGAGCACAAAATTGATCAATGCAAGTGTCTTGAACAAGTAGGCTCTCCTTGGACTTTGTTGTTTGATGGAGCTTGCTCTAAATTTTGAAATGGTGCTTGTATTGTTATGATTTCTCCAAGCTTGGAAGAATTTGTTTTTTCTTTCAAACTCAACTTTGAATGCACTAACAATATTGTAGAGTATGAAGAATTGTTTTAGGTTTGAGAATTGCTTGGAAATATGGTGTTAAAGACATCATTGTCAAAGGAGATTCAGAACTGATTGTCAAAGAAAATTAGAAAATTGTATGCTACTAAAAATCAGAGAATGAAACAATACAAGCATGCAGTTTGGGATTTGATTGAAATGTTTGACTCATTTAATATTGTGCATCATGATAGGAAGTTCAATGTTATGGCAGAAAATCTTGCAGTATTGGGATCTCATTTGATAATTGTGCAATGTCCCCATTTTGTGAATATGATGTTGAAGTACTAACAAGGCCATCTATCCCTGACAACATTAAAAATTGGAAAGTGTTTGATGATGATGCCTAGGTAAAATGGTTTTTACATAATCAAGGTGAGTTTTTGATCAAAGTATTGATTGGGAACCAATGGTGTGTTCTGCTGAAGGAAAATAAACTTTTTTTGGGAAAAGATATCATTCAATTGAAAACTAATACCATTCCTAGAGGGTTGGTTTCTCTTGAATCAAACTTTGATAATGTTGATTGCATTATTAATAGACATATAGCAGCCTCAAGGGATGTTGAAGAGCATGACCTTGGCACAAAGGAGAAACCAAGGAAGATCTGGTTGGGAAGCAATCTGAACAAGGAAGAAAAATCCTATGTCCAATTGTTGAAGAAATATCAGGATTGTTTGGCTTGGTCTTATTCTAAACTGAAAGCATATAGAGAGGATTTGTTTCAGCATGAAATTCCTTTGGAATCTAATGAAAACCATTCAAAAAAAAATAGGGCGATTAATCCACTCCTCTCCATGAAGATGCAAGATGAATTGAAGAAGATAAGGGATGGAGGGATCATTCAGCCAACAAGGTATTCTTCTTGGGTTGCAAACTTAGTGCTTATTAGAAAAAAGAATGGTGATATCAGGCTATGTGTGATTTTAGAAATCTGAATAGAGCATCAATGAAGGATAATTATCCTCTGCCAAACATGGAAAATATGTTGCAATTGGTGATTGGATCTGAATTGTTTTCTACCTTGGATGGTTTCTTTGGATATAACCAAGTTGTTGTGAAGGAATCAGAAAGAATTAAGACTACCTTTACCACTCCTTGGGGCACATATGTTTATGTTAGAATGCCATTTTGGTCTAATGAATGTTGAGCTACCTTCCAAAGAGCAATGGATGTTGCTTTTGCTAGTTATATTAATGAATTCATTGTTGTTTATCAAGATGATGTGACTATGTTTTCTAGGAAAGAAATGATCACTTGCAACACTTGGAAAAAATGCTGATAAGGTGCAGAGAATTTGGTATTTCACTTAATCCCAAGAAGTGCCATTTTGGAGTGCAAAAGGAAAAGTTTTGGTCACATTGTATCAAAGGATGGTGTCATGATTGATCCCGAGAGGGTAGAGGCCATCAACAAGGTCCCAATTCCAAGAACCAAGAATAGGAATCCAATCCTTCTTTGGGAAGATAAATTTCATTTGAAGATTTGTATCTAAATTTGCTGAGTTGACTCTCCCCATTACTAGCATGCTAAGAAAGACCAAGTTATCAAATGGGAAGAGGCTATATTCAGGATTTTGATGGGATCAAAGAAGCATTAAAGCATGCCCTATTTTGGCAGCTCCAAATTATAAGAAGCCTTTTCAAATGTTTTCCTTTGCTTCAAAAAACACCATTGCATCTGTTTTTATTGCAAAAGGATGATGAAGGGGATGAGAGACCAATTTCCTTTTTCAGTAAGGCATTGCAAGGAGCTGAGTTGAAGTACACCATCATGGAGAAGCAAGAATTTTCCTTGGTGAAAGAAACAAAGGTTTCACCTTACATCTTGAGCTCTAAAGTTGTTGCTTATGTTCCCCACACCATGGTGAAAGATATCTTATCAGAGATGGAGGTCTCAAGAAAAAGATGCAGATGGGTGAACAAATTGCAGGAGTATGACATGGACATCCAAACCACAAATTTGTAAGAGGTTTGGGCCTAGCTAAGCTTATGGCTGAGAGAAACTTGCAAACCATTGAAGTGAATGAAGTAGAAGAAGAAAGGGTGAATGTACTTGAAAAATTGGTAAGTTTTGAATGGTACAAAGATATAATATTTTATCTCAAGACATCTATACTACCCTAATATTTGAGTAAAAATCAGAAAAGATCTCTTAAGTTAGCCTCTCAAAAATATGTCATTACTGATTTTGGGTTAGCTTGGAAGAACCCAAAGGGAGTGCTTTTAAGATGCATTACTGAAGATGAAGCCCCAAGATAATTTTGATCTCCATGGAGGAGTTTGTGGGGGAAATTTTTCTAGAAGGGTCACAACTCATAAAATTTTGAGAGATGGTTATTGGTGGCCCACTCTTTTCAAAGATACAACTCTTGGTTAGAAAATGTGAAAGTTGCTAGCATTTTTCTAGAAGAATGAAAGCTTCAAGCTCCCTTCCTTTACAGCCTGTATCAATTGAAGCTCCTTTCAAACAATGGGGAATGGACTTCATTGGTGAGATTTCAGACCCTTCCAGTGCTGCCATAAGTGGATTCTTGTAGCCACTGATTACTTCACTAAGTGGGTGGAAGCAATCCCCACCAAGAAAGAAACACACCAAGTTGTCATGGACTTCATGTTGAATCATATCATCTACAGATTTGGAGTGCCAGCTAAGATTGTTGTTGATAATGCCATGAGTTTCAGAGCTAAACCTTTGGTGGCAATGTGCAAAGAGTATGGGATCAAATCTGACATATGCTTCTAACTACAATCCCAAGGAAATGGACAAGCTGAGTCCAACAATAAAAAATTTTTGAAGATCATTAGGAGAACCTTGGAGCTTAAGAAAAAGAAGTGGGGTGAGCAACTAAATTTGTTGTTTGGGCTAATAGAATAACTACTAAGAGAGATAATGGTAAAATCCCATTTGAGTTGGTGTATGGAACACAAGCTCTGTTTCCCCTACATTTGCAAATTGTCTTCATTTTAGTTTGTTCAACAACTTGAGATCAAGAAGTTAGTCCATATGATGCTCGAATCAATCAGATTGTTGAGCTAGATGAAGAAAGAAGGGCATCCCACCAAAGGCATGTAAAGTTCAGAGAAAAGTTGAAGAATTTGTTTGACAAGAAGGTAACTCCAAGAGCTTTCAATGTTGGAGATCTTGTGCTATTATGGGATAGCAGACATGAGGATAAGGGAAAGCATGGTAAATTTGATGCATTATGGATGGGCCCTTATTCCATTGACATTCAAATTGGTGAACATACCTTCTTCTTGAAAGACTTAGATGGGGAATTACTTGAATTACATGTTAATGGTAGGCATCTAAAACATTTCCTTGATTGATTCCCCATAAATTAAGGTATGCACACCATTGTATAGTGTATAGTCTTTTTTTTCATTCTACTTTTGTGTTTTGTTCATTCTAGTCCTTGGTGACCTAGTTTTGCTGGTTTCTAGTTCATTTTTTGGAAGTTGGTTATGATTTTCTTCTCTGCATGTTAACTCTATTTCACATGGATATTTTTGGCACTTGGTCTACTCTATTTGTCCTTGTGGCACTCACTTGGGAGTGCCCATCCCGAGCTAGAGCCGATGTTGGTGCTCATTTTGATCTAGCACCATTTTCCCTAATGTTTCCTTTGATTTGTGTATTCTGAGATGTTTTTTATCTCTTGAATTGATAAGGTGAAGCTTTTATCTCCATTTGAATGCCATGATTTGTTTCCAAAACCTTTTCATGCCCCATTTTGAAGAAATACCCAATTTTTCCCTGTTTTTTCCCTAAATTTCTTCAAATATGTGGGCTCTGCCATTTTTTTCTATTTTCCCCGATCATGGATTTTCAAAAATGTTCAAATTTCTTCTATATGCCTTTGAAAATCCATCCCATGGTCAAAAATGCTTGGAGCCATGATTCACCTGGTTTTGTTTCTAAATTTTCCATCCTTAGCAAAAAATTAGATTCTAGGCATGAATGGTAAATTTTGTGTTTTTGATTTTTGATGGCATATTTTACCCATCAAATTCTTCCTCAGCATTTGAGAGCTACGTTGAAATCTTTGATTGGTTGGTCAAGGGATGGTGGGAAAATGTTTTAACTTAGCACTTTTGGATTTTTTTGCAAAAGGGCAATTTTGGTCCCATGGCTCCACCGATGTTTCGATTGGTTCTTTTGATGATTACGTCTTCTTTTGATTGGATGAGGCATGTGAGATTTGTTTTACAAAACTTTTTTTTTTTATTTTTGGAAAAAAAATTAACTTACCCCGTGGCCTCGCTAAGCTCTAATTGGCTAAAGTTTAAAGTAAAGTGGGGAGAAATTTCTTTTTTTTCCCAAAAAATGTACACGTGTCACATGTTGAGAAATTGTGGAATGGCGGGTTTTTATTGTGCTCTAAGGCATTTTGGAAAAATGAGTTAAAATGCAAAGAAAATGCCTAAGGCCCGCAGTGAATCAGAAAGGAACACTTGGAAGCTTTTAAGTTAGGATTCGAGTGGTGGATTGTCGAGTTACTTTAAAGTTTTTGGCTTTATTTTGTGAAAAGGGATAAAGTTTTAAAGTTAACCGCGGCTCCACAGGGATCCAGAGGTGGACACGTGGCAAGTTTGAATAGTCAAAGGAAGAATGGTGGATTGGCGGAATACTTTGGATATTTTTGGATTTATTTTATAAAGTAGTAAAGTAATAAAATGAAGCATAACCTCGAGTCAATGCCTAGATGGTGGACACGTGTCATGTTTAAATCAAAGGTGGGAAGGAAGGCTAGCAGAGGACTTAGAATTTTTTTTTCCCTTTTGGTGAAAATGATCAAAATTTGTAGAAAATCCCGCATTTCTGCCATGGAAAAATATCATGCTTAGGTCAACTTTGAAAATGAAAAAATGGAGAACGGAGTTTTGGAGTTGTTTGATATTTTTTGCCTTTTGGAGTAAAAAATTTAAAGTGTTGGAAAGGGCTAAAAGCTTGCCAAAATAAGTTAATGCCTTGTTCAATTTTGTTCAAAAGATCAAAAAGTGGAGGTGAGGGTTCTCGGAGGCAAGTTGGAAATTTTTCCTTTTGGCAAAATGGAGTAAGTTTCTAAAAACAAGTGTGTCCCCAAGAAAGTAGTTGAAGCCTATATTGAAAAATCAAGTTAGATCAGCGGGTCACCAGAGATTTTGAAACTTTTTAACTTTTTTCCTAAAAAGGGTTAAAGTTATAAAAGTAAGTCCCCAAAAAAAAGGGCATTTCAAGCAAAATTCTAAGGTGAGAACGCGGGCATAGGAGAAAAAATGAAAATTTTGCCTTTTTTGAAAAAATAAGATAAAATCTTAAAAATAAGCACAACCCCACCAATGACTAATTTTAAAACATTGCATTAAAAGTCAAAGCGGAGGTGCATTTGGAGAACTTTGAGTATTTTTTCCTTTTTGGAAAAATAAGTTAAAATCATGAAAGAGAGTCATGGTCCCACAACAAATCACAGAAGAACATGTGGCAAGGTCAGAGGGAAGTGTGGGCCCAGGAGAAAATGTGGAAATTTTTCCTTTTTGGAAAAATGAAGCAAAAGTTTAAAATGAAGCATAGATTCCACTTGGACTTGATGTGTCAAAAGATTTTCAAGGCGGGAATGCGGAGCTGCAAGGAAAATTTGGAATTTTCCTTTTTCCAAAAAGAGTTAAAATAGCATAATCAAGTGCAGATTCCTGGGACCCACATTCAACACGTTCCCTTTTTCCAAGGGCGGAGGGGGGTGGAGAAAAATGTCAAAATTTTCAATTTTTCCAAAAGTTGTAAAATATTAAAAAAATGCCCGAAGCCCATTTCAATCAATTTTCCATGTGGAAGGCTCAGATTAAAAGTTGAAAGATCAAAATCAATGGTAGCTATGCATTTCATCAATTTGGCCGCTATTGAAGCTCCAGGATGTTTGGAGATGTAATTTTTGCATCATTCTTCATCAAATTTTTGCAAATTTGTGTCATTTTGGTCTACAAAGTTTAGTGGAATCGATTTGAGATGTCTATTTGTAAATCTGAGGCACTTTCAAAGTGGATTTTTGCTTGAGCTCGTGAAAAACCATAATATGCCAATCGAAAAGTTGCAAAGGTAAATTTAGAAAGGGAAAAGATGAAATGATAAAAGGAAAGGGTTTTTCATGCGCCAAGGATGAAAAATGTTCCCCCTATTGAAGTAATGATGTGAATTTTTGCAATAATTCACCTTTTTGAGGCACTTGGAAACTTTTGAATGTTTTTTTGTTAAACGTCCCTTTCTACAAATCATGATGGAATTTTGTAACAAACTTGATGCTTAGGATATTATTTTCTTGGGAGAGAAGGCTTGGATGTAAAAAAATGATATATAATGCATGTTTTGATATGCAAATGGTCGGGGTTAAATTTCACGAGAAAATTTTGAGAAAAGCTCATCTTCTGAGGAACCATCTGAAACCTAGTTAATTATTCTGTGTTAGATTTTCAATCATGTTGAGTTGGTTACAAGTGTATAGCCATCAAAAAGCTCTAATATTGTTTAAATAACTCTCCCTGAATGAATCTGATAAATTTTGAATTAATTTGTGTTAAATCTCTGGCAATTTTGTGTTTATTTCATTTCAGAATGTCTTGCAAGTAGTTTTTCTTGTTCCTATTGCAATCTTACATTATAATCTTTGTGAATCACACATATCTCATCCCTATGATAGTTTAGTGGCATTTTCAATTTCATTTATCAGAAGAGCCTTCATCTGATAGTGAAATAAACAAATTTAAAACCACTTTACCTTCATTTGTTGACAGAGATTGCTTTGTAAGTCTTTGGGTGTACCTTAGGCATGGTAAAAGAGATTGATAATGTTCAATTGATTCTTCTAACTCGAGCCTTCATGATAGAATCTCAAAGATTGTGTGAAAATGTGTAAATCTGGGCCTCCATTGATGCACACCTTTTGTTGAAGGAATGTTTTAACTATTTTGAAGCTTTCTGTTGTTGAGTTTTCCATTGTTGTGAAGTTTCTCAAAGATCTGGAAAAGTCCAATTTATCTTTTAATCTCCCACAAAAAATCATTCAAAAACAACTAATCCTACCCTGAATTACCCATGTTTTGTCATGTGTATGAACCAAATGCAAAATCCCACTATCAAAATATGCAAAAACAAATCAGATTCCAAATGTCTTTAGTAACCTTAGCCTTGTGTTGAAAATATCTCCATATTCTAGAAGTGACAACTCGTGAGAGTCATATTTGGTGTGTTGATCATATTTTCCCAAGGTCTTCTTATAAAATTTATGTAAAAGAAGGATGTTTGCATCTCCTTCAATAACATAGGTTACAAAATAGGTTCTCTTTCCTTGGTTGAAAGGCACAACCTAAAATAGTTAGGATAAGATCATTCAAAGTCTTAGTGCTAAAAATTTAGATAAATTGCTTCCCAGCTACAAAACGACACACAATTATTTATCTATCTCTCGAGTTTCTTATTCAATCCTTGATGCTTCTCGGTTCTTGAAGAAGGATTAAATCTGGGTACCAAAAGGTTCTCAGAACTACTTTACTTATAACTTGTGAACATCCATTACTTCTTAGTTGAGGTATATTAGATATCCACTTCACTCCTCAACTTATATTTTCTTTATGAGTTTCTGAAGTTACTTTACTTCAGGTTTTTAGGCCTATATTAGTTTTACTTGATTCATGTCGAAAACCCAAGTTACTTATAAATTGTTATTTATTGGTTTGGAAGGCACATTTACTTTGCTTTGGTTTATGAAGTGTCATTACTTCACAGTTTCCCTAAGCTATTTTTCTAGCTTACTCTCCCTCCTTTTCTTCTACTTTGCAGGTTTTTTTTAAGTAACTTAGACTACGATTATTTTGAGATCCATTTCTTTACAATTATAGAAAACTAAATTCTCACATAACACCTTTTATTTTCCCTTCTCTCGTGGGTTTTCGTAACATATTTTCTCTACTTCATTGCTTCACAATATATGTTATGTTGAAATCACAACACCCCTAATTTCTCACAAGTGAATGGTTGAGGCAGTTAGTGTCATTCGTAAAACATGGAGTTATCCCAAAGTATTGAAATTTAAAATTGGGATAACCCTCCGAAAAAGGACAACTTCCTATCCTAACCTAGTTCCAACTACTCCAAAGTGTATAGAGTTGAAGATTTAACCCTAATCTAATATTTCCAAGGATATAGAGATAGAGAAAATGCATGAAAATAAAACCAACTCTATGGGAAGGTCATGTACCAAGAAGGATTTTTAACAACTCCGCACAATAAACATAGCACTACTAGAATCTTAGAATGAAAACAACAACAATACACAATAACCTTGCATGTAATGAAAGATCAGAAAGATGTAATATAACATGTAAGAGGGTTTTATACATATATAGAATTGATTTTATTTATTTCAAAGTTGATAAAATACATTAAATTTAGCACAAAATCCACATATTTTCCATTACAATATTCAAATATGGGGTTTTGGAATCGCCACAAATATCTTACAGAAAAGAAATAAGGGAGGAAATATACAAGTTTTTCAACCTTTTCAAATGAGCCCCTCCTTACAATATATAGGAAGAATGAGAGAAGGGAGACAAATCAATTTGAAATCTTGCTTCAACCACCCAAAAATGCATTAAAATGACATGTAACAATAATGGGTGCCATTGTAAAACACATACATCCATGTAATTTGTCCTTGTTGGGGAAGAAAGGAAGCCCATACCTTCATCATTTTGGTAGGTTAGAAATATGGAAACATGTCTATAAAATAGTGGACTGTATTTTTTCATTTTGAAATACTTAATCTCACTAAAATTAAGAAAACCACTTTTTGTTTTTTAAAGGACAATGAGAGCTTTTAAAAAATTCCTATTTTGTGTAAATATGAGCTCCTAGTTAAAATTTATATCTCACCCTCCAATTTTTTAAATTTTAAACATTCGGATTCGAGCTTCATGAATTTTGAATTTGAAGGTCACTGTTACTAGTCATCTAGAGAGTTGTCTTGAGATTTCTGAAATGTCAAACCTCTAAAGTCTGAATTTCAGACTTCAGAGTTCGGACTCCACGCTCATAATGTGTGGCACTATTCATCACTTGAGAAAAAAGTTCGATATTCTAAAACCTTGAAATTAGAAATTCAGACTTTGGGTTTCAAACCTTTGTGTAATCGACCATTCAGGGGTTTTCAGTTTTGGTATTTTGGAGGTTAGGGTTTCAGGGTTTTGAGGGTTTGGATTTGAGGGTGTTGTCAGTTTTGATTTTGGAATTGTTCATCCATCCAGTTGTTGCATATCTATGAAATCTTGAAAGCCCAAAGTCCAAATTTTTGACTTCAGTGTTTCAAATATTTTCCCTTCCCTCCATGGAACTATTCATTTCTCTACCCCACCGATAACTCTAAACTCCTGAATGTTTGAAGTAAAAATTTTAGACTTCTGATTTTTATGTCTTGTAGACCTTTTGAGCTCATGGATTAGGAATATTTTCCCGCCAAATCTGAATTCTTCCACATCTAAAGTTTGAACTCCTCGTACTCCTCAAACTCCGAAGTGTCTCTTCAACATACATCCTACCAACTCCTAATGCCTTGCCTCTTCAACTCACTCGGCTCGATCCCAAAATGTTAGCTCCCATGGCCAAATATATCCTCGTCTTTTATCTATGTGGGCATGCTTCTCCAATTTCACCGGATGGTAAAAACCATATAATAGTTTGTACACATCATAAACCCATAATGCATTTGAAAACTCAAATCACTTCATTTTGGTCTTTTGTGACATTAGAATTGATCATTTAGTATTCTTGGCACATCGAAACTCTATAATACACTCTAAAGTCAATATACTAAAATTTCTCCATATTTTTCTAAATATGGGAATTTTTTCTTTCTCCAAACAATTTTTTTATTACTTAGAACATATGAATATGAATTATAGACCTATCACACCAATGTTACACCTCATATACCTGATTCACATATGCTTAACTTCACTTCACAAATTATAGAAGACTTGTTACACCTCACCTAAAGTGAGGAGTCTCACCCTCCCAAGGTAGTATTCTAGATAGCTTAAGCATATGAATTAGAGTCTTCTATAATTACTCGACCTTCACTTCACAAATCTCACCTTTTTCCCTCCACGTCATTTGACATCAATGAGAAAACCATTGACCAGGGTTCAAACTTTCCTTTGTAATGTGACCTTTTATATAGTGGACAAATTTTTCTATATACCGCAACTTTTGGCTTATACGGAATCCATGGGAAACTCTAGACCCTCCCAAAAATGTTGCTCACACTTGCAGATTTTACATTTTCATTTTCCTCTCGGCTTCATCACTACTCCAAAGGAACTATAATCGATAATTTTGCACAACACTATACCTTCCTTTGAATTGTGGCTTTAACATCTACATCCACAATATATCGCAACTCCACTTCCTTATTGCATGACTTTAATAAAATTCCATGGCTAATTAAAAATGACCAAAATAGAAATAAATGCCTATCATAGGTGGTGGTTTGAACAGAGGGGAAAAAAATTAAATTCTTTACTTGGTTGAATATTACCAATCCATAATAAATTCTCACACTAATCCTTACTCTTGACTCAACAAAAATCATTGAAAAATTTTGATCTTTATTTTCTGGAGCTAGGTAGTCCTTCATCTATGATGCCTAAACGTTATCTCAAACACAAACCTTTCTTTTGATAAAGGATTTGTAAAAATACCAGATAGTTTATGCTCTAACTTACAAAATATAAGTTAAATTTTTCCTTTTTCAATCAAATCAATGAATAAAGTGATACCTGATAGAAATATGCTTGCTTCTTCCATGGAAAACTGGATTATTTTACAATGCAATCGAAGACATATTTTCGAGAAAATTTTAGAACCTCTTGTTTCTCTTCATGGTAGTTAGAGAGGATTTTCCTTAATCATATCATCTGACAAGCGGATGATTTTCTACTAATATACTCTACTTTAGCTATAGATAATGATCCAACTAATTGTTTCTTTGAATCTAAGGAGATGGCTCGTTACCCAAAATTAAACAAATTTATAGATTTTATTTTTCTATAATATAGGCTACCTTCCCAATAACTATCAATGTATCCAATTAAATATAAATCATTATAAACAACATTTAAAATTCCATAATTTCTTGTTCCATTCACATACCTCAATATACACTAGCCTTCTTTCCAATGTGTCTCCTTTGGCATTTTCATTAATCTAGAAATAAAACTAACTGCGTACATTATATCCGATCTAGTTACATATAAATACATAAAGCTTTCTACCATGCTTTTTTATCTTTTAGGATCCACATTACTACTGCAATCATTTTTTTTCAATTTATGACTTATCTCTACTATGTAGATGTTAGTTTTTTTCTACCATTCTAAATATTTTCAAGATTTATTTTGCATACTTTGTTAGAGAAACAAATATTCTATGGTCTATTCACTTGACCTTAATGCAAAGAATTTAATTCAATAGTACTAAATATTTAAACTCAAACTCCTTTATGGTTGTTTTGAATTCATCTATTAGGTTGATTGAATTTTTAGTAAAGATTAAATCATCTACATACAAAAAAACAATCAAAATCTCACCATTACTTTATTTTATGTAAAGTGTGGGCTCACTACTACTTTTTATAAATCCATTTCTAATCGGATAGAAATATATCCTACTATAGTAAGCCTTGGGTGCTTTTTTGAGTGCATACATTACTTTCTTTATCTTGTATACTTTTATTTCATTCCATGGAATTTCATAACAATTGGCTATCCCACATACACTTCTTCATCTAATTCTCCATTTAGGAAATATGATTTGACGTCAATTTGATGGACCTTTGACTTGTGATGAGTATTTATAACAATAATTTTTCTCACATTTGTAGTGCCCACTTTCCTTCGACACCTTTTATTATTGATTACGACACTATTGACCAGACTCATGGATATTATTGTACTTTTGATTTAGCATGATGTTAGATGTTAGAGCATGGACTATTGTTGACTTTGATTCATATATGATGCATGTGGATTATTAGAGACATTTTATATCGATGATGATATGTTGATTGACATGGTTATATTTATATATGTTTTTAGACATGTGATATTTCGTCATATTGAGTAGACCTAGAAAATTGAATTAATTTGATGATCATATAGTTGTTGATGAAATTGTATAAGATATTTTTACTTATTTGGATGATGTTTTGATTTATACATAGATGAATTTGGAAGTTATATTTTATATTCATTTTGGATGTTTTGATGAGGACACGAGGCCGAAGGATGTATTTGTGTTTTGCAGGAAAACATGTCACAACAAACATCGAGGGATTGGAGACCAACAACATTGGAATCCTAGATGAATTCAACAAGGGTCACCATGGAAACATGTTTTGTTATTTTTATATATTATTTTGTTGTTTAGGGTTCCCATGGGAGAGATCACCTTTGAATGTGACCAAGGGGTTATGTGTATTCTTTAATTTGGTTCCTTTATTTAATTTTAGTATGTGTTTATTAAGTGATGTAATTTCTTTTTTTTTTAATAAAATTGTGTTTAGATTTTGGAGTAATCATGTTGTTAAATTAATTAAAATGGGTCATAAGAATGTATTTATTAGAGTTGACGGATCTTGGATTAAGTTTTGTAAGTGATGTGTAAGTAAAAATTAGTGTGAAACACTCCACCTTCCTTTTGAAATTCGGATCTGTCCTTAGGGGCTGATTTTGGAGGCTTGTGGGACAAGTTAAACTTGTCCCACACCTCTTAAATTGTTACACCAACCTTACCTATGGGTTGGGGAGTTAAAATTAGGCTTCATGATGTATTTTTTGAAGTCAAGTTGTAATTTTTATTGCACTTTCTTACATGTATTTAATTTTGGTCCTTAAGGGGTGTGGGCTTGGATTGTGTGTGTAAGTAAAACTGTCATTTTATTCACCCACTTATTTATTATGCCTTGGAGTTTGAAGTTGACTTGTGAGGTGGAGTTGAGGATGTGTGATGTGGCATCCTACATGGAGCCACCTCATCCTCCTCTCTTCCTTTTTCTATTTATTCGAATTCTTTGGCTTGTTTGGGGGTTACTTCATTTTGATTTTGTGCTCTTGCAATTGGAGAGAGTTAGAGATTTTTGAATGCTTGTGGATTGTTTGGTATTTTGGATTGTTTGGATTGGAAAATTCTTGTTGTTGAACTTTTGAATCAAGATCTATCATGGAGAGGTAGGATCTTGACTCTTGTAAAAGCTTTCTTTTCTATATTGTGCATATGTGAATGTTTTTGAATGTTTTGGTATGTTTGTTGGTTGGTTGGGTAGATTTCCTAGGTGTGGTGTAGGAGAAGACTATGGGGATCTTTTTGGGGAGGCATAAGAGTTTTGGGGAGGCATAAGAGTTATTTTGTGGAGGGAGTTTGGGATTGGGTTCCACCTTGGAAAATAAATAGCTTGCATTTCTTACTCATTATGGGGTGCCATAAGAGTTTTGGGGAGGCATAAGAGAATGGGAGGTATAAGAGGTACTTTGGGGAGGCATAAGAGTTTGTAGGGGTTTTGAGATGAATATATTGGTGGGTTTTTAAGGTGGACACCCATTTCCCCATTGGGAGGTATAAGTAGCTTCCCCCATAGATCTTTCTCTTTTGGCTTTTTTGAGATGAGGCCTTGTATATTTTGTTGTTTTCCTTTTTGGGATTGAAACTGTATTATTTTTGGACTATGTTTTGAATGTGAAATCTGGTTTGTGAGTGTGGAAGCCTGTTTTGTTGCCATGAGTTGAATCCATCCTTCATTGTAATGTGGTTGGGGCTCAGGGGCCAATGATGAGGAAGGATTCTCTTCTTCATTGTAATTCTTGTTTGGGTGGAGATCGTTGCCTACCCCCCTAGTTTATTGTGATCAAATTGGAAATAAGGTGGATCTATCTGGTTGCTATTTTTGGAGCTGTGTTGAAGATCAAGTTCAAAGTTCTATGTTGTTCTTCCCATATTGTAAAACTTCCCACTTTAAGTGGATGACAATCTAAAATTATTTATGGTGAAAATTTTCTATGTTTTAGAAATGAAATCTACATTCGAATGTGAAAGATATATTTTGTAATCTTTTTTGATGAATGGAAAAGAAATTTGTAAAGGAAAATATTTCAATTTAATGGAATTTGTTTTATTTTCTACAAATGGTGTTACTATTTTTGAAATTGGTTGTTGGAAATATAATGTAAACTCTTTGTTTGAAGACTGGAAAAAGTTTGTATTAAGAAATATTACATTTCCTTTTTCATTCGAAATACACATTTTGGAAAAATAGAACTACATTCTTGTTTTCATGTTTTGATTGAAGGAAAATAGAATATGGTAAAATTAGAATGAATGAACTAAATATTTAAAGTTTGGTAAATGGAATAGATCAATTCGAGTTTGAAATACATAGATCTTTGTTAGATGTTTTCAAACTTGCAAATATTTATCGAAAAATATACAGAGTACCCCTGTAACAATGGAAGACAAAGGATAATTTAAAATGAACCAAGGAAGAATAAAACACATCTTAAAACTATTGTATTGCTCAAATAAATTTTAACAGACTTCATTAATCGGGCTAAAGGAAGAAAACATATTTACAGAGTAAGAAGAATAAAATATGTTTTCAAATATCAATCTTAATCAATTAATCCTTCTAATCCATCCTAAATACTTCAAATAAAAATTCTATATGTTTGTTGGAATGTTGAAGAAGAAAGAATGGCGGATTCAAATTAATTCTGGTAGTTAAAAAAGTTGATTTTACATTTTAATGGTAGATAGACATTTCCTTAAAATCCACCTATCTAAGTTGGTCAAAAATAAAATTTTAAGTTTTCTATGCAAAGAGGATGTTGAGAAATTTCCAAAAAATCCTCACTTACAAAAATATGAGTTTGCAATCAAAAGTTATGGCCTTCTAAATTTTTACTTCATTTTGGGTTTAAAAAAAAACTAACTTTCAAATTTGATATAATAAACTATTTACAAGCAAATCTGTGGGCTAAAATTTACCTTTTGTGCTTGTTGCCCAAAAAATGAAAAACTGATGAAGTCCCCTACCACTCCATTGGTTCGAATCTTCCTTTTGGCCAAAAACAAAATATAATTTGGAAAATACTTTGAAAGAAATTTCTCCACGAACCCACATCCCCACCCCTTCTTTTTTAGGAAAAAAACTTTTGCAGCAGCGCGGGCCTCGCATCCTTAAACTTAACTTTTTTGAAAATTGGTAAAATTTTCTAAGTCTCCCCGATGGCCTGCCTTCCCGCGTGTCATTTTGGGTCTAAACATGGCATATTTGGGCGTTGGCAGAGGCGCGAAGTGTTTTAAAACTTTAAACCTCTCTTTCTAAAATAGAAAAAGTCCTAAGTCTCCTCGGTGGCCCACCTTCTTGCATGTCACTATGGGTTTGACACGTGGCATCTTTGGGCATCGGTGGAGGCATGGGTTTTCTTTAACCCTTAAAATTTTTCCTTTAAAGGTCATAATTTCCTAAGTTCCCCCGAAGGTCTATTTTCCATGCTTGCATCTTGGGCTTGACACGTGGCATCCTTGGGCGTCGGCAGAGGCACGAATATTTTTAAACCCTTAACGCTTTTTCAACAAAATGGAAAAAAATCCTAAGTGCCTCTAGTGACCTACCTTTCCACTTGGACTTAAAATTTTGGACATGTGTCCCTTGCGTACCTTAGCTTTAATTTTATCCTTTTGGTGCGAAGCTTTGCACTTGCACGTGGGGGTAAATTGCCCTTTTTTCCCAAAAGGACAAAGCACTAAGTTTTCTCCCCCACTCTTATGGTCCGCAATCTTCCCCAGGTGAAAAATCTTCCCCAAGCCTGCAGGCCCACGTTAGGAAAAAAATTTCTTCTCGAGGCCCGCAAGCCCACCTTTGGGAATAATTTCTTCCTCAGTCCGAGACCGCGTTCGGGAAAAATTTCACCCCAAGGCCCACCACCAGCCGTAACTTGAGAAATATGAGGAGTTAGGAGGAATTATTTATATCATTGGAAAGGGAAAGAAATTTCCTATCTAATGGGAATGTTTTTAGGAAGTTTTAAGTGCATAAAATATGGGAAAAATTAGATTAAATCATATAAGTCAGTATGAGAGTGGATAAGTGAGAAATTGACCTTTTAGTTTAAATATTTATTCCAGCCCTATGTAATTAGACCTTGTGAATTGTTTAATTTGTTGAATTAACTACTTGGGTATATAATTATTTTCCCCACCTTTAACCCTCTAACTTTTAATTAAGGAATATTTAACTGTAGTATAAATTTAATTATTTATTAAATTAACACCTAAGGAAAATTTGAACTATGTTTGGATGTATTACACTTATTGAGTTGTAATGTGATTTTTGATATTTATTATAATGGGAAAAAATTATTTATTAAATATATTTGTCCTTAAAACTTGTTGTGACAACGGTAGTTTTGAAACCCGTATGTGGGCACACTATAGAAAAAAATTATTCCATAATTTTTCTAGCGAAAGGTAGGTATTTCTTGGGTCTCGAGTGGGAGTTTTAGCGGGCATTACACTTGGTATTAGAGCCATGGGTTCAAATATTTGACCCTTGGGAACACTAGAAAACTTGAGACATGAAATTTAAACCTAGTACAATATTGAACCTGACACACTTTTTAATCTAGAAAACAACTTTGTTTGAAAATTTAATATTTTAGTAAACATGGGAAAATAAATAAAAAATAGAATAATGAACTAACTCTCACCTTATTCTATGAAAAAGGCATGGAACAGTGAGGTTTTTTCACATAGTTTTAGAATTTTCACCTCTGCATCATGTCATTGCAATAATCCTTTCACATATTTTACAGACACTCCAAGATGTTAATGCCACTTTACGTGGAGAGTATGTAGTAGGATGTTCAGCCAGAAATAATGGGGAGCCATCCATTAAGGCTCATGCATCTCCTTGAAACAACAAGGAGCATAGAGTAGATAAATCCCATGCTGATTCAACTAGAGTAGAGTCATGGAGGTTCATTCAATAGAGGATAGATGAGTTTCATGACCTTCGATAGGAATCTTTGATGGTAGCTAAGTATGAGAGTAGATTTATGGATCTACTCTAGTATGTCGATTACATGTAGGATGAGAAGGTATGGATTCACATGTTCATCAGGGGACTAAATATAGACATTGGAGGTGTGGTGCATATCCACTATCCACAGACATTAGCTGAGGCCGTTGAGAAGGCCTATATAGAAAAGGAGACTTGGGGAAAGACATAGAAGGCCAGAGACCAAGTTTGGAGTTGTATCCAACAGATGCAGGATAACAAACCAAGAAGTTCATCTACTCCTCCTCATGGTGGATAGGGTTCATCATAATAATATTTTAGACCACAACAAGTAGTAGCGCAGATCCACCCACCTTACAGACCTCCACGAAGATTTGATGCACATAGGGGTCAGAGTATGGGGCATCCTCTTAGGGGTCGCATTAGGACACATGGTACACCGAGAACTTTGTCAGCAGGAGATTCTCAGTAGAGACCTCATCAGTCCATAGCCGGATCATCATGATCCACAACATAGACCTCCGTAATACTAGCCTAGAGCATGCTACTCATGGGAGAGGACCGAGAGGTTGTTTTGGTTATGGTGTTGCTAGACATTTTGGAGAGACTACCCACATAACCCTAGTAATAAGGGTAAGATGTAGATCTAAGATCCTACTTTTGGTGACATGGGGCACAGTTATCAGATCTATGTAGTGGTCAAGAACCATCAGCCGAGCATCGAGTACCGTGAATGAGACGACAGTAGCATTGGTGGTATTCCTACCTCTATTTTGTTTGATTATGGTTCTTCTGATTCTTTTATTACACCATCTTTAGTAGAGTGATGCAGGCTGGTGGCAGTTAGGAAGGGTTTTAGTTAGGATGTAGAGCCATCTTATGGAGCCAAGATTTTAGTAGATCGCTTAGTTAAGGAGTGTGTAGTGGATTTGGGACCTTTCACCACTACCTCGGATCTTCGTATCCTTCCGTTGGGTTCTTATGGAGTCATCTTGGGCATGGAATGGTTGTCTACACACAAAGCCATGATGGATTGTTACCATAAGACTATATCTTGTGTAGATGATCTAGGAGTTGAGTCAGTGATTTCAGGGGTCAGGAGACCCATTTCCATTCACACCATCTCCGTTATGTAGCTGTTGGAGAGAGAATTTGTCAGGGAAAAATTGGTGGTTATCTTTCCAATGCTCTGGTGTGTGCAAGTGTTGTTTTTAAACTAATGCTAGTGTAAACAAAGACTAACACCTAAATAGTCTTAATTAGCAAGAATTAAACAACATTATAAACACCATCATGATAAGAATTAATCAAGGATTAGATGCTAACATTTATCAATACAAACCTATGAAATTAACTATGTTAAGAACCTAAATATCCTCTATTCTTAACAACATATAAATGAAGGAACCTAGGTAGGTTCCATGGCTATCAAAAAAGTTGTCCTTAATGTTCAAGAACCTAGGAATGGGGACTAATCAAAGTTGGGCTACAAGACCCTTTTGACACCTCCCATATGACCCAAACACTTTAATAAAGAGGCTTAACTCTTCAAGATGATGAACTCTCAAAAAAAAAAGGTAAGCTCTTAGTCTCTTTGCTATATGCTTTGCATTTGCTCTCTTAGGAGTTTAGGTGTAAGTAAAAAGGTAGGTGGAGGGCTCCTTATATAGCCCAATGGATAAAGGAAATACTTCATCCCTTTGCATGTGGGATAAAGGTAAAACATGATTAGGAATGGATAAGGTTGCTTTATTAAAGGTAACCTTACTTTAGAAGGGCTTAATTTATGCTTAGCAAGTCATGTGAGTTGGGGGTGTTTTAATTAATCAAAGGTGATTAACTAATAGGTAGATGTAAGCTTATAGAAGATAATTAGAGGAATATTAGTATGATTTAGGCTATTAGAAGGGGATTAAATCAATTAAATATTGATTTATTGGTTAAATGGAAGGGAAAGCTAATTAATTAATAATAATTAATTAGTCTAGGTAGAAGGGGTGATTTATTAACAAAATGTCGTTAATTAGGGTATTTTTTGGATAGGAAACTTAATTAATTAGCTTAGTGTAATTAATTAATGATGATATGAGGGAAAATGAGTGCTTTTGATGATATGTCATCAATTTGTGAGAAAGACGATAATTAACACAATTTAAGTATTTAAATTACTTGGGCATAATTATGGGTGTCTACATTTGTCCCTATTTGGGGTGGTGTAAGTGACACCACTTCAAAGATAGTAGATAGGTGGAATTTTGAAGAGGTGGAAGAAAAATTAGTAGAAGTGAGAGATGCCCCCTCGAGTGTCGATGGGGTGATGAAAGAAGATGATCGACGATCAAAAATGGTGAGAGATAGATAGAAGAATGGGAAGAGGCAAGATGCCCCGATAAGATGGAAGAATAGGGGTGAGAGGAAAGTGATGTAGAATGAATATGGAGGAGGGGAGAGAAGAGCTTAGCCTCTAGCCACTATGTATTGGAACAATTTCGTGTCATCATATTGCCATAAGAGCTACGTCATCGGTCCTTATGAAAAATATAAGCATACGACAAAGGTAGAACGACATGAAAAGCCATACTACGAATGATTGTCCATTGCTGAAAATACCAAATCCATGCAACATACAAAAATGTAATGTAATACGAGAAAGTGAAAGATTCCTAACTCCATGCAACATACAAAATGTAATGCAATACGAGAAAGTAAACAAGCTAAACTAACAGAGAAACATAATATAATGTTTTTATTATCGAGCTTTAGTTACGACCTGTGCAAATTAATGAAAAGGGTTGATGATGGTGCTCCAAGAAAGGAAACATGCGAGGGGAATAACGGAGGACACTTGGGTCCGATGGAAAAGAAATGTGCACTACGAAACATTACCAGACAACTCATTGTGCCCCAGAGTACGATGAAGTAAGCAACCTATCTTTTGTTGATGGAGGTAGATCAAGATGATTTACAAGTCGCACACATGAACAAGTGAGAACCAAAGAGTGACATTTTGTAGGATGATTTTCAATTTTTAGAAGTTTTCTAAAACATATTTGAATGTTTTGGTTTATTTTAAATTTTAATGAAACTATGTTTTACATGAAACTACGAGGAAGAATGGATGCCAAGAATGATATATGGGATGTATAAGGGCATAAGGCCACGTGCGTATGAGAAAGGTGAAGATGCAAAAATTCCCCAACGATTAGGTGGGAGTATTCAAAGGTAAACTCTTCACAGGTAGAAGTGGGACCCAAGGCCATTATGGATAGGTTCAACATGATGGTGAACGTAAACCAATGAAGTGCTGGGAAGAAGCAAGGATGCCCCTAGCGTAAGTTGGCCTACAAGCACATGATAGAAAGGAAGGAGAAGATTATTTTTGTGGAAGGGGACAAAGGTTTCCAAAAACATGGAAAACAAGTAATCTTATACACATGGATGTTCTGAATGAAGTAGAAGAACGATATGAATGATATGAATGTAGCTTAGAAGCCTCGTAATGAAGAAGTGATTAGCCAAAGGCATAAATCGTGAGACGAGATATGGACTAGAGTAAGAGTCTGAAACAAGGTCCAAAAAAGACACTTGGTAACATACTAATCTGTTTACTCATAGAGATCCATTATGTGCACGTGGATTTTATTACCTCTTGAAGTGAAGATTTAATAGACAACAAGTGAAGAGACCCTAGCCAATGTGTAGGAATGATTTATTTTGATAAGTGATTTTGTGAATGGAGGGTGAAAGGATAGTTGTACATTGCTCCACTACCAACCAAGTGTCCATAGCCCCAATGGAGATGTATTTGATTCTAATCACAACATTTCTCTACTACCATTCAGGCATCCATAGCCCCGATAGAGATTATTGGAAATACCCCAAGAGAGAGTTATATATTAATTTGCTTTTGCTTTGTAGCTTTTAGCTTTTGAGTTTTGATTAATTTTGATTCTCTTGCTTTCTAAAAACTTATTTCAGCTCTCTTGTTTGACAAGGGGTTAAGAACCACTTATGGTTTGATGGAAGGAGGTGGAAGTGATTGATGACGACATTGGCTAGTGTCAACAAATATGTCCAAAATTTCTTCATAACAAGTTTATTAGATGTTTGAATGTGATAGGATCTCCATGAGGTCATTCGTTCTTTAATTTACCAAGGTGATAAAAGACCAAGGGAAAATAGATACCATAGAGATAAATGTCACACAATGCATGTGAATAAGCTAACCAAAATATCACCGAAGGGATGAAAATGGTAGGAAGACTTATAGAAGAATAACAAGGAAGGGAAGAAAGAAATATTCATGTGTACGCAACACCGGGTTGCATGTTTGATCTTCGTATTTCTGATTTTTGTTGTTTTTTTTTTGTTTTTTTATATTTTTGTATTTTTGCATTGTTTTTTATTTTAGATTTTTGATATTTTATTTTTTGTATTTTTGCATTGTTTTTTATTTTTAGATTTTTGATATATATATATATATATATATTTGAACCATTGTTACTAACAAAGTCACTCTGTGTGATAGGATCCAACAATGATGTTTGCAACTTCCTTGATAAGGGAGACTAAGCATGTTTGTTTATCAAGAGTCATGTTTTCCCAATCTCGATGATCGTGGTGAGTTCACACTCAACAAAGGACTGTGATTTATCCTAAAACATGGATTTTGTATGCGGGAGCTTGAGTTCCCTATCCAGAGGTTTATGCACTTTGTGCCATACTTGATGGTTATGTTGATGTGCATTCTTGAATCGTGCTTGATTTACAACTTTGAGATTGTTCAAGTTGTTGGGGGATTTTGAGCTCTTGGAAGTTTTGACCTAAGCTTGATAATGAACCTGTTTGGGTTTCTTATAAGCTGACACTTGAATTTTATGACCTCGAGAAGGAGAAGAATGCAAACATTTATGATTGATGATAGGAATGATAGAAATGGTAGTGGGCTTGCCACAACCATTGATAGAAGAAATATGTGATAGATGAAAAGGATACGGTCCAAGAATTGAAGAGGATGGGCTACCAGGAGGTGAGCCACGGATAGAAGGTGAAAGGCTACTAGGATGTGGCCCAAGAATAGAAGAAGAAGGGCTACTAGGATGTGACCCATAAATAGAAGATGAAGGGCTACTAGGATGTGGCCCAAGAATAAAAGAAGAAGGGCTACTAGGATGTGATCCATAGATGTAAGATGATGGACTATTGGGATGTGGCTCAAGAATAGAAGATGATGGACTACCCAGGGGTGATCCATACATAGAAGATAAGGGGCTAGTTAGACGTGCCCCAATAATCGAAGATAGTGGGCTACTCGAAAATGTCCCACAAATAGAAGAGGGAGGGCTACTAGAAGGTGACCCACACCTAGATGAAGATGAAGGGCTACTTGGCACTGACCCCACAAGAGATTGTGATTGAGGAATTATGATAGACAAAGAGTTATTGGGTGATGAGAAGATAGGCCATGGATCTATGCAAGACCAAGGAGTTTCATCACATAATGAAGAATGTGAAGATGGAAGAATAAGAGGAGGATCAAGTTGCATGATCTGAGGCTCTTCCTCCATTTCTTGATCAAAGGAATCAACCTTTTCCTCACAATATGCAGATGCATCAAAGTCTAAAGAGAATCCTTTTTTGTAATCTACTAAAGCAATATCTTCATATGCCCCTATAAATGCCCTGATTGTTTCTTCATTCTAAAAGAGATCAATCGGTATGAGTTGTTGATCGATCCCTAGGGGTTTATTGGAAGAAATAGGTTCACTTGGTGTGGAAGACTTAGAAGATGTTTGATGATTATTGATAGAAGAAGATGATGTGGGGGATGAAGAATATGTGTAGCTAGATGTCTCAGGAGTAGAAGAAGGTGGTGTGGACCTACCTATACAATGGTATGTCATATGTAAAATAGTAGGATTAAGTCCAAAGTCTATAGATTGCGACACATGGGTCGATTCAGATGTTTGTCTCGAAGGACTTTGAGTCACACGAATCTTCATAGAAGGAATATTCTGTGGGGGTGATTAATGAATAAGGTCTTGCAAAGAAGGGGACGACTGTGATTCAAGCATCGTATTATATGAATGATGACAAGGGTCTTGAAAAGAAAGAGAGGACCGTGATTCAAGAATTTTATTATACTTCTGATTGGAGGGATTTGGAGTCACGTGTATCTTCAAAGGAAGAAGACATCATTGGAGCGACTGATAAAAGGTTAACTACAAAGAAAGGGAGGACCATGACATAAGAGTCGCATTAGATGATTGATGAAGAGGATCTTACAAAGAAAGGGAGGACTATGATTAAGAATCACATTTGATGAATGATGACAAGGGTCCTGTGAAGAAAGAGAGGACCACGATTCAAGAATTGTATTATACTTCGATTGAGGGATTTGGAGTCACATGTATCTTCAAAGGAAGAAGACGCTCATTGGGGCGACTGATAAAAGGGGTCCTGTGAAGAAATAAAGGACCATGACATAAGATTCGTATTAGATGATTGATGAAGATGATCCCGTAAAGAAAGGGAGGACCATGACTTAGGAGTCGAATTAGATGAATCCAAATAGTAGTTTGATCTAAATCCTCAGAAGAGTCAGAGGAAATATTTAGATTGGAATCCTCAAAAGAAGAGGAAATGTTTGGATTAGAATTAGAAGAAGAGTGGGGGGAACTCGAATAATAATTTGGATCAGACGTGTCCAAATCATACCACCGACTATGAGATGAAGGTGGGGAATGAGTTACCCGTATGGGCTCTCTAGCACGAAGAACCAAATGAGGTTTAGTTGTAATGGGAATCTTTTTCTTTGAATTGCTAAACCTAGGTTCCATATTTTTGTAAGTATGGGGAACCACACGATAGTCAGTCATTTTTGGCATTGTTTTAAGCACAAATGTCTAGATTTAGATAGTGTGATGGAACTCCTTCAAAGGGAAGGAAGTGACATGTCAATTTGGGTAGCATAAGGACAACCAACTAGACATTGTGTAAGTATGGGGATGCGTGTGATTTTCTGAAGAAGGTCTAAGGAAAATAGACATCGTGATGACGCAATATCGATGAGATAAAAAGGGATTTTCCTAGAAAATAAGTTTTCTTAATGAATAATCACAAGGAACAATCATGCGAGTGTGAAACCCAAAGCCAATCAACAAGGAAATACACCATATGAAAATGCGATGCAAAAATGATCAACAAGATGTTTTCACTTATGCCAAGTTCAAGGAAATGAACAAAATGTAAGTAAAAACAAGAAGTCAATGTGATCTCCCAATCAAGATATACGATGAGCGAGCTCAAACTTGATTAAGACCTATATCTCAAAAAGTGCCAATTACAATTTGTGAATGACACAACAATATCACCAAGATATGTTAACCCACTTTGCGAGAAAGTGAAGTATTGATATCGAGGTGTTATTGATATAACACGCACAAATAGTAACACCTAACACTCTTTGAAATCGAGGTAATAATAGAACCGAACTAAAAATCTCAAAGTATAGCTAGGAATAGTTAAAAATGTGTGCAACGTAACCATACAATATAGGTATTTATGTCAAGTTTACAAGAAACAAGACGTAAATATCGAAATTGTAGTGATATGATACAAACAAGCTAACTCTTCTAAGGAAGTCCGTAGTGATGAACCACGCCTAACTACAATGATGACCTTGACATGGGTATCAAGATCACAATGGCTACCAATGATGTGAAAATGCCTCCGCACACTTTAGATGTTTAACTAACCCAGCCGCAAACATGGATGGGTGTAAATGGACATAAAAGTGAGAGAAACAATCGATTGGTAACACAAAGGTAGTCACCCTTCTTTTGATCAACAAAGTGTCAAAAGAATGTGAAGGAAGTAAATCAAAAAATGAAAAATGCTAGGCTTCACTTCAGAGTTTTCACCTTGCCCTAAGGCAAGTAAAAACTAGGCAAAAGTACCACGTCACACGTTTCTCAATGAAAATATGGTTCACAACTCAACACTATTTTAGAATGGTCAAAGTGGGCTCCTGGCCAAAGTATATTCTCCTAGGTGGTTCTCTTGCCCTAGGTGTTACAAAGTTGCCACGAGCGAGCGCGATTTACCCAAAAAGTCACACTGACTAGTTTGGGAGTATCTCGGCTTTACTTTACCCCCTTTAAGAATAGTAGGCAACTAGTGTATCTACGTGTACTATCACTGGGGTCACCACAACGGACAACCTGTAACACTATCTCACAAAGGAATCACTAGTCAAGTAGGTAGTGCGAGCACTTCCCGTTTCATCCACAAGGTTCCCTCTTCTGTGGACTACTTTGGGGTTCCTGGAACCACCCCCATTGTTGTAGCTTAAGGCATTATGCCAAAAATTTTATGTTCCAGAGCGGAGAGGGACGTACCCTTTTCCGAAACCTGCAATACAGTTTTTTGAATATGTTGTTCTTTTTATCTTGTTTAATTAGGTGTGGTTTTCTTGAACACCTTTTGGCAACCTATATAACAACTGTATTAGTAGTTTTTGATTTTTTTTTGATTCCTCCTTTCTTTGACAAGCATTTTTAGGTCCTGCACTCAAGCGTTAGTAGTTCTCCAAGAAAATCACATTATTTAAAAGAGGATTAAGAGTTGCTTTTGATTCTCAAGATCATCCAAGGATGCAAGAGAAGAGCATACACAACAAATAATCCAACTAAAAAGTAAAGAAAATCTTTTCAATCAATGAACCATACAAAATTCTTGATAAATGTTCATTCCCTAAACCAAAAGTGAAAGATGAAGTTTCCAATTTACCAAATGTTATAAAATGAAGAATAAAGTTGTTTTTGATTCTCAAGATCACCCTAAGGTGCAAGAGAAGATCATACACAAACTTTATCCCAACTATATAGAAATGAAAAACTTCAAATCAAAGGACTATTGAAAAATGCTTTGTAAAAGGTTCATTCCCTTAAACCAAAAGTGAAAGATGAAGTTTCCAATTTACCAAATGTTATAAAATGAAGAAGAAAGTTGCTTTTGATTCTCAAGATCACCCTAAGGTGCAAGAGAAGATCATACACAAACTTTATCCCAACTATATAGAAATGGAAAACTTCAAATCAAAGGACCATTGAAAAATGCTTTATAAAAGGTTCATTCCCTTAAGCAAAATGAATAATCAAATTTCCAAGTTTAATCCCAATGTTAAAAAGATATGGATCAAAGTTGTTTTTGATTCTCAAGATCACCAAAAGGTGCAAGAGAAGAGCATACACATGCTTTGGTCTAAATCGAGGAAGCATGGAAATACAACATTCATCAAAACATTAGACATGTTAGAAAATGACCAGTTTTAAACTAATAGAAAAACCTACAATTTCTATAAGTATAAATCCCAAATTTATGTTTTTATTGAACATTTAACTTCAATACCTTTCCAACTCAAAAAAATGGAGTCATTTTGAGTTTGGTAGTGAAATTTATGGCCTTCAGAAGATGGGTTATGCATATACTCTTATGCTCACGGGTATGCAGTTACATGCACTTAAAAAATGTAAAAAAAAACGTCTCTTAATCTGCAAAATGGACAATTTTTTCCAACCAAGATTCAATTTTGACAACAACCCATCACATCAATATATGAATAGAAGACTCAACGCTATCAAACATTAACATACATGCTTAAGAATTTAAAATTTTCAAGAAATTGACAAAACTAGCGTGTAGAATTATGAAAAAGTAAGCTCTAAAAATGAAAACATGATGAAATATTGAAATTTTCTCACCAAGATTAAATTTTGACAAAACCCACCACATTAATATGTAAATAGAAGACTCAGCACTATCAAACACTAACCTACATGCTCAAGAGTTTAAAATTTTCAAGAAATTGACAAAACTAGCATGTAGAATGATGAAAAAGTAAGCTCTAAAAATGAAAACATGATGAAATCTTGAAATTTTCTCACCAAGATTAAATTTTGACAGAAACCCACCACATTAATATGTAAATAGAAGACTCAACACTATCAAACACTAACCTACATGCTCAAGAGTTTAAAATTTTCAAGAAATTGACAAAACTAGCATGTAGAATGTTGAAAAAGTAAGCTCTAAAAATGAAAACATGGAGAAATCTTGAAATTTTCCCATCAATTCCAATTTTGACAGCACTTCACCTCCTTTATACCTACAAGGAAGACTCAACACATGCAAACTCAACAAAACAAGTTAAAAAACAAGTTAGATCAACATGTGTAAAAGAGGGTTAGTAACCAAAAATGAAACTTAACTACAAAAACTTGAAATTAAGTGCAAAGGACAATGGAGTAAGTCCCACCGGTGTGCCAAATGTGTGCAAGTGTTGTTTTTAAAATAATGCTAATGTAAACAAAGACTAACACCTAAATAGTCTTAATTAGCAAGAATTAAACAACATTATAAACACCATCATGATAAGAATTAATCAAGGATTAGATGCTAACATTTATCAATAAAAAACTATGAAATTAACTATGTTAAGCACCTAAATATCCTCTATTCTCTAACAACATATAAATGAAGGAACCTAGGTAGGTTCCATGGCTATCAAAAACAGTTGTCCTTAATGTTCCAAGAACCTAGGAATGGGGGCTAATCAAAGTTGGGCTACAAGACCCTTTTGACACCTCCCATATGACCCAAGCACTTTAATAAAGAGGCTTAACTCTTCAAGATGATGAACTCTCAAGAAAACAAAAGGCAAAATCTTAGTCTCTTTGCTATATGGTTTGCATTTTCTCTCTTAGGAGTTTAGGTGTAAGTAAAAAGGTAGGTGGAGGGCTCTTTATATAGCCCAATGGATAAAGGAAACACTTCATCCCTTTGTATGTGGGATAAAGGTAAAACATGATTAGAATGGGTAAGGTTGCTTTATTAAAGGTAACCTTACTTTAGAAGGGTTTAATTTATGCTTAGCAAGTCATGGGAGTTGGGGGTGTTTTAATTAATCAAAGGTGATTAACTAATAGGTAGATGTAAGCTTATAGAAGATAATTAGAGGAATATTAGTACGATTTAGGCTATTAGAAGGGGATTAAATCAATTAAATATTGATTTATTGGTTAAATGGAAGGGAAAGCTAATTAATTAATAATAATTAATTAGTCTAGGTAGAAGGGGTGATTTATTAATGGAAGGTCATTAATTAGGGTATTTGTTGGATAGGAAACTTAATTAATTAGCTTAGTGTAATTAATTAATGATGATATGAGGGAAAATGAGTGCTTTTGATGATATGTCATTGATTTGCAAGAAAGATGATAATTAATGCAATTTAAGTATTTAAATTACTTGGGCATAATGTCCCTCTACTTAACTCGCATCTTCCATATTTGCATGCGCGGTGAAATGTGAGTTTTATACTTGTGGCCTTTCGGCTAGGGATCCAATAGGGCCAATCCACTGACCCTGCAAAAATTCTTGCATATACCTACAAGAGATGACTTTTCTAGGAAGGAGGGAAAACAAATGATAAAGTTAGAAAAGAGAAAACTAATGTTGCAAGTATAAAATAATAGACTTGCATACATCATTTGGAAGTTTCATTACATGGACTTGAATAAATAAGAAAAAAATTTGTGTGATATCTACAAAACTAAATGAAGCTTAATGGACAAAAAGTACCAACAAACTCCTCAATCAAAGAGGCCAAAATTCCTTCTTCCTTTATTGAAGCTCAAGCAGAATTTGTACATAGTGTGAGAAGTAGAAGACATTTTGTAATAGCAGAAATGGAATAAACTTGGTATCTCTTGCTCTCTTCACAAGGAAAACTCTCTGATGAATTCACAAAAATAGTTTCAACATCTAAGAAGCAAAATTCAGAATACTTTTTAGAAGAAGACCCTCAAATGAGGAGCTTGTTAGAATTTATAGAAGAGGAGGAAACTTTTCATCTTCTCGGTGACTTTTCGAATACCTTAATGTGACTTAAGATTGTTCATATTACACTTTAAATATTTAAGTTCCTTTTATAATAGCAAAGTGACTTAAATTTACATTATATTTCTAAAGTCACTTAAATCATATCAAAAATTGCAACTCTCAACGCAAAAATATAACATTGAGGAGAGAGAGTGTTATATGAGAAGAGAAAGAGAGAGAAAGAAGAGGAAGAAGAAGAAGAAGAATTATGTTGAAGGATGGGCTGCTACGGTGGACTTAGCTCCATTCTCTGAGTGCTCTCTACTTTGTGATCCTGAGAAGTCTTCTATATTTCCAAGCTCCTGGTTTAAATGAGCCACTGCTGGTTCTATTTTATCGGCATGAGGGATACAAATGCAGCTCAAGGTTTCAGTCCATCCATTAGTCACACTATTGATGTCCTTGCACTTCCCGAACCATGATGAATGATTTTCTACGATAAGTGCAATGGAGGCTTGGATTTATATGAAGAAGTTGAGAGTATCCTTAGTGAAGGACAATGGGTTTCCTACCCCTTTCTTGATATATTCTTCAAAAGGACCAATCAACTCATCAGCAGTTGAGTGTTGGCTCATTGTGGTACTCCAAGTTTCTGAACTTTCCAATTTATGCTATCTTGCAGCTTGTATGTTTGTTCTTCTTTCTCCTCTAGCTTTATGAAAGCCCGATTGATTTCTTCAAATCTGATTTCCAGGGCCCTCGCCCATACATGTGTCAAGTCTTCTGCAGGAGTTTCAAAAACCTTCTATTCGATCAATTCCTGATGATGGGTGTTGCTCATCTCACTCACTACTGGTCCTAGAGGTTCCCAATAATCTCTTTCTTTCCCCACATATTTTTTGAGTGCTCGTGTTCTATTGGCCTTTACACACATGTATGCAAAGATCTTGACTGCCTCTTTAAGTGTTGACTTCTCTTTTCGTAGATTGAGTGGATCCATTCATTATTTGATAGCCCTTGCATCATGAGCTCATGCATTCTTGTGATGGATTCCAGATCGAAGCTACTTATGGGTACCACTTTCTAAATAGGAAGTGTTATAGTGCTTGGTTCCACTAGGTGTTGCACATAAGATGAAAGAGTTTGTAATTGTTCCTCTAGTACCTCAATATTTTCTTTATTCCTTGCCACCATGAGAGTATAAGATTGTTGGAATATGTGAAAATATCCCTCGTGAGTAGCTGATCCCAATTGGATCGTACTCATATCATAGTTGAGGGTGTCATCTCATCGACCATCTTGATTAATTTTGGCCAGCTACTTCAATGTACTGATTACTTGTCTCCTCACTGTAGAATCATGATGTTGTCTGTGTGATCTTTCTTGACCTTTTTTCTTTAGCCAAAAAGACAATTGCTGATATATAGGGGATATTACTTGTTGCATAGTTCGAGTGTCCATGATGATCATTTCTCGCATCCATAGAAACATCTTGCCGGATTCAGGCTAAATTATGGGTACATCAACCATTATTTGTTCTGATGGGGGAGGTAATTCCTGAATGAGAGGAGCGTTGGAATCAACAACATGCAAGACCTCTTGTAGTGGCTCGAATACAGGATCATGAGTCATATACTCCTTGTTCACTTGTGCATTTGCTATTGGATTTTTGTTCGCATTACTGGGATCATGTCTTCCTCTTGCGGCGATGCCAATGAATATTTTTCTTCCCGAATTTCTTGGATGTCTTCTCATGGGGAGAAGTTTTCAATTCCATGGCCTTCCTTTTTGAACTCACTCCAGAGTATTTAGAGCTAGAAGTTACCTCCACCACTTTTGAAGATGAATGATGTGAAGCTTTCTTCTAGCTTAGAGAAACTCCTCATTTGTTCTTCTAATATCAGTTCCTCATTCTCCTCACCACCTTTTCAAATCCGCTCCAAAAGATATATCCTAATTCACGAACATGCTAGTTGATTTGGGGATTTGGGGACATCTTGACTACTGCACGTACTTAGGATCATACATCTCTCATGTCATCATGTAAGATGTCTTCATACCAAGAGAACTTGAATTTCTTCATCTCACTGGTTGTCATCCTCATGTGATATTTTTTACGTACTTCGAACTCATCAATACAATTGGCCTAGTAGTCCTCAACTTGTGGCTCATGTTACAATTCTGGGACATAGAATGAGTCAGGATCTTCTCAGATGTCAAAGTTGGGCCTGGTGATGTAGGAATGTAAATTCAGATGTGCGAAAGTGGCTTCCAGGTGAGATGCGTCATTTGAACTTTTGCACGTGAATTGTTGTTATCCAAAATAAGCCCATGATTATTTTGGTTAACTTACCTCCATTTTGTTTTCATTCCTTGTGCTTGAATCTAAAATTTTACACATTTTAGGAACTCAAAAGTTTCTTGAAATGCATTCATTAGATGGGAATTTTTTTCCCCTTTCTAGAAAGGTAAAGAAGTCCTCCTAACTCCTTGTATTTTTCGAGTTATGGGCTGGTGGGCCTTAGGAGGATTTTTTCCCAAGGCGGGTTGGTGGAGTCAGGAAAGAAATTTTGCAAAGGAAAATTGACAGATTGGCAGAGGCATGGTGAAAGCTTTGGCACTTAGCCTATTTTGGGCTAAAAAGTTAAATTCGATTTCAGATCTGTGAGCCCACGGATGAGGAATTTTTCGGCCCCAGCCGATCAGGAGATGACACGTGGCAATGAAGAGGTAGACTAGTGGAGTGATGGAATACTTTCAAACACTTAGGTAGGTTTCTTAAAAATGCATCGGGGCACATGGAAAAATTGGTCACGTAGCCTTTTTAGCTAAAAGACGTAATTTCAATTAGTGGCCCGCGGGCCCAAAGAAGGTAGAAAAGTGCACTTGTAGGGCCAAGGGAAAAGTTTTGACACTTATCCATTTTTGGGCTAAAAACTTAAAGGAAAAAATTGGGTTGTGCACCAGAAAAGGAGGATTCGTAGAAAATTTGTTAAGGCCCCTTAAACAATTAGAAAGTGACAAATGGCCATCCAGCTAAGGCAGGAAAGTGGAGGTATGTTGGAATTTTTGGCTCTTTTGTCAAAAAAATAAAGGAACAAATTTGAACCATGCTTTTGCAACCAATCAAAAGGTGTCATGTCTCAATTCCTCATCAAAGACAGAGGTGGGTGTCGGAAGAAAGTTATGTTTTTTGGATTTTTGTCAAAAAAATGTTTAAGGCATGAAATGAAGCCGCACTCCTGTTGACGAATGAGAGAAGGCCACGTGTCCTGAGCAATAGCGAGAGGTGGGCTATCAAAAATAATTTTGATTTTTGCCAAATATATGAAGGGGCACAAAAGTAAAAATTGAGTTGCATCTCCTTCGCCAATCAAAAGAAGCCACGTGTCATTTTTGAGACACATCATCGCCAATGCGGGTCATTGGGAGACCTTGGGAAATTTTGCACTTTTGTTCTAAAAAGATGAAATGCTAGTTCTTGGCCATTGCCAATCAGAAGGTCACATGTGTCTCAATGCAGCTGTGGGCCCGTAGAGGTTTCTGGGATTTTTGTGAATTTGTGAAAAAAGGGAGAAAAGGAAATTTCACCCCGCGAACCCGATTTTGGCCCTAATTTTTCCCTAAATATTCATATGGGGCATATCTTTCAAACCAGAGCTCAATTTTCATCAATTTTGGTATCATTGGAAATTTGTTAACACCCTCTACACCATAGAAGCTTCAATTTTTAATTTTGGTGGGGTATGGTGGGAGAAAAATGGAGAAATGTCCCTGGCATGGGAAAAAGTGAAAATTGACATCCAACCACCAAAATTTATGGAGTATGGGTTTCCTTTTTTGCTCTGCGAAGCAATTACATGGAAGTATGGGCTTGGTTATGGAACCCATCATTTTGTAGACAAATTGAATGCCTTGTGAGGTGGTTGGATGCAAATTTTGAATTCCCCTGTCTCTTTCCCACAATTTTTCATCGATATATGCCATTTTTTGGATCATTGTAAACTGTTGGACATTTTTTGTTTTGCAGGCTCCCCTCTTCTCCTTGGAAAATGAATTCGTGGAGTTTCAGACCTCCCATCAAGATTGTAAACACAAATTTTCCTTTTTATCACTGTAATGCATCATATCAAGCCATGAGAACAATAATACGTGTTCTATGGATAGTCTTCATCCCTTTCTATGTTAATTTTTGTCTTCTAATCCTTCATTACAACGCTAGTTATTTTTTGCATGTTATTACGTTGCATAGAATTCTATGCTTTGTGTCTATTAGCAAAGAAAATTTTCATCACTCCTTTGGTGTATCACCTTGTTAGCTTAGTTTTGTTTCTTTTTCATCCTTTAACTTTGTCTCCTTAGAAAATTAGAGTAGTATTTAGGATAGATCCTCTGTAATTACATGCATACACCTAAACAGAGGAGTAGGAACCAGCCTCAATCTGGAGAGTTTTCCCATTTGAAAAGTCCCACACTTTGGGAAAACTCCATGTTGTGCAATCACACCAAATGACTCATTTCTAAACTGCAGATCTGAGAGGTCATTTGGGGGTGTTGTGATTTTGCACTAACATTCTTGGCACGCCTTGAAGGGGACTAAGAGGTCTTTCAATTTTTTATTTACAGTTGATGTGTTCCTATTAAAACTATAGCTTTTGGAGGCACATCTGGTGACTCCATCTGGTCAACAACCCATCTCTAAAGTTGTAGACCTTCTTTCTATTAATTTTAATTCATTTTTCATCCATTATTCTTTCCATCTCTTTTATTCTTCTTTACTTCCATGAATTTGTGCATTCACACTTCATTTCCATCATGGAATTAACATTTACATCAGTAGTAATGGATTCCACCTCCAACATGTTTTTCAAATCCTCTAGATTAGAATTATGAGTAGATTTAGAATAATCATGCTTACCCATTTGAACAATGCCAAAACTAGTTTGGCTATGGGGCTTATCAAGCACAAGGGTACGCATATAATGATGGTTGTCAAATGGAAAATACAGATCTGTTGGAGAAGATAAAAAATGGAGGCAAACATGGTGCAATCCAGAGCTACAACTCAAATGAAAGCATTTAGAATTGGTTATAGGGCACCTTATCCATGGGTGGGCCCTTTTTGCAAGACATTATAACCCACAGGAGAAACTCGACTTCGTTGTTAAAATGTTGCGATTACTTGCAAAGTGGACTGAGGGATTAGAGGTATATGAGAAGAGTGTTACACAACCTTGTCAATGGGTAAGCACACCACCTCATAGTTTTTTTTTCCTCCTTTTCAATCTGTATCATTTAAGCAGTGTCAAGTTTCAAGCTTCCCATCTTGCTGCCCCAAAGGTTGATTCCATTCCTCCATCTTCTAATCATCCATCTCACCTCATTTTTTCTTCCCCTTTCCCTTCCAAACAGCCATACCCTCTAAATAAATGAGAAGTTATACCTCCTACACCACCAAAAAATAATTTCTAAACCAATTGAATCAAAACCCACCCCTCCTCTTGCATTCCCAAATCCATGCTAGAAAGATAAAATTCAGAATACAAGTCAAGGAGAACAGTAGTAAGAAGAACAACCAAAAAAGAGGAAAATATTAGAATTTAGGTGAGCTTGGATCTCAAATTTGGGATTACAAACACCCCCTTGATGGTTAATCCAAAGGAGGAGGTGGAATTTGAATAACAAGTGGCGGAAAAGGATGATTTTATAGCAGCAAATCTATTTGTTATGAGTTTATTGTCCATGTTGGCACTTTGTAAGAAGGAGATGCTGATCTAATCCAATCTACAAAATCAGTCATCAAAAAGGAAGAACAATCAGCTCCAAGTCCCATTGAAGATGTGAAAATGGGAGAGATCATATCAGAGTTGAAGCCATTTGATGAATGAAGCATTATTGAAGATTTTTTCTTTCATTTGAACGACTTGATTCAATTGATGAATCCATTATGAAGGTGAAAATAATAGATTCAGAGGCATTAAATCATGAGAAGGTTACACAAGAAATTTCATATTTCTCTCCCACTTCATCTCGCCAAAAATATGATTTTTTGGATGAGCTCGAGCTGACAAGCTTCATGTTTGAAGATGAAGCTACACATGGTGAAGAAGATGCACATTTGAAGGTCACCATATAAGAGGGAGATATTTTGCTGCAACAAGACATTGAAAAGTTTGATTTATTATCAGACTTGGAGGAATGTGTTGATGAGGAGGAGCCATCTAAAATTACAACTTTTTATTCTCCTTCATTCATCCTTCAACCATAAGGACCTGCTGCCCTAGAAGACAATGTGCAAACACAACCTGTAGTTTGCAACATGCCTCTTGAATCAAAGTTGGAAGAATTTGATTTTCCAAAAGCCAAACCAGCTACAGAGGAAGAGAAGGGGCAAGAGAACTTCATTATCTCTTCCACACCATCCACCCAAGAAGATATGTAAAAAGACTCCATTGTTGGAGTTGAATTTCAAAGCAATGGGCACATTCAAAGGACCAGACCATGCCCTATCAAATACTTGGCTTCATTAGAGCCAAAAGAGGAGTTTCCACCAGTCATGCTTGCTTCTAGGCATGAGGATGATATGCAAGGTACCAAGGATCAACTGCAATGCCTCTTTAGTCCAAATGCAGAGTAAATAAAAGAGGTATTCAATTTGTTTTCAGTTGACACCTTGATGATTTGGGTGGAGGACAAAATTATTTTCAGTTTTCCACTCATTGTAACAGCCATGTTAAGTTCCAAATCATTTACATGGTTTCCAATTTTGAAGAAAGGAAGATATTTTGCACAACCAGTTGCAGGGTTTGTTTAGTTCACCTTTTCTTCCAGTTAGAGTAGAGTAGGTAGGTTTTCTTTTAGTAAAATAAGTTCTTTGCACACTCTATATGTTCTACTTGGAGCATATATGATTTCTATTTTTGTACATAGTTTTGTTGTGGAGTTTTTGTTGCTCATATGCAATGCATTTGGACTTGGCATTTGGTGAAAGTGAGTTTCAGTTCTAATGGGTTTCCAAGTTTCCCAGGGTAAGTTTTCAAAGCTAAGATCAGTTTGTAAGCTACCACTCATGAATACATGCCCAATGGATGCTTCAAGGTAGTTGATCACTTCATATTGCAGGAAGATGACCCCTCTGAGTTGCCAATTTTTTTATCCAAAATAAGCCTATGTTTATTTTTGTTGACTTACCTCCAGTTTTTTTCCTTCCTTGTGATTCAATCTCAAATTTTACACATTTCAAGCACTCAAAAGTTTCTAGAAATGGCTTCATCAGATGGGAAATTTCTTCCCCTTTCTAGAAAGGTAAAGAAGTCCTCCTAACTCCTTTTATTTTTCAAGTTATGGGTCGGCAGGCCTTAGGAGGATTTTTTGCCCAAGGTGGGTTGATAGACTCAGGAAAGAAACTTTGCCAAGGAAAATTTGAGGATTGGCAGAGGCACGGTGAAAGCTTTGACACTTATCCTCTTTTGGGATAAAAATTTAAATTCAATTGTCGGCCCGCGAGCCCGCGGATGAGGAAGTTTTTTTCCCCAGCCAATCAGGGGATGACACGTGGCCATGAAGAGGTAGAGCGGTGGAAGACTTTGAAACACTTAGGTATTTTTGTCAAAATGCACAAAAATCAACTTTGATCTCACAGCCCAACAGAGTTTTCTAAAAATGCATCGGTAGGGGCGCGGAGAAAAATTTTCACTTAGCCCTTTTTGCTAAAAGACGTAATTTCAATTAGCGGCCCGTGGGCCCAACGAAGGTAACAAAGAACACTTGCGGGGACAAGGGGAAAATTTTGACACTTAGCCATTTTTGGGCTAAAAATTAAAGGAAAATATTGCCCAACAAGCCCGATGAAAGGAGGATGAAGAAAATTGGTTAAGGCCCCGCAACTAATCGAAATTGACACGTGACCATCAACACCAAGGAAGGTAAGCAGAGGTATGTTAGAATATTTGACTCTTTTGTCAAAAAACTAAAGCAAAAAATTTGAACCACGCTTCTGTAACTAATCAAAATCACCACGTGTCCGGCCCTCATCACGGCAGAGGCAGGCGTCGGAGGAAAGTTAATTTTTTGGCTTTTTGTCAAAAACACATTCAAGGCATGAAATGAAGTCACAGTCCTATTGACCAATGAGAGAAGGCATGTGTCTAGAGTAGTAGCGGGATGTAGGCCCTTAGAAATAATTTTGATTTTTTTCCAAATCCGTGAAGGGACACAAAAGTAAAAATTGAGCCGCATCTCGTTCGCCAATCAAGACCTTGGGAAATTTTGCACTTTTGTTCCGAAACAGTGAAATGCTAGTTCTTGGCCCTTATTAATCAAAAAGTGACATGTGTCACAATGGAGCTACGGGCCCACAAAGGTTTCTAGGTCTTTTTAGGAATTTGTGGAAAAAGGGAGAAAATAAAATTTTGGCCGACGAACCCGATTTTGGCCCTAATTTTGCCGTAGAATCTTCAAAGGGGCATGTCTTTACAAACCAGAGATCAATTTTCATCAATTTTGGTATCATTAGAAAGATGTTAACACGATCTACACCATAGAACCTTCAATTTTTAATTTTCATTAGGGCCTAGTGGGAGAAAAATGGAGAAACGTCCTTGGCACAAGAAAAACTATAGAACCGACATCTAACCACCAAAATTAATGGAGTATGGGTATCCTTCTTTGCTCTGTGAAGAAAGTACATGGAAGTATGGGCTTGGTTATGGAACCCATCATTTTTTAGAGAAATTGAATGTCTTTGGAGGTGTTTAGACATGCATTTCAAATTCCCCTATCTCCTTCACGCAATTTTCATCGATATATGCCATTTTTTAGCTCATTGTAAATGCTTGGACATTTTTTGTTTTACAGGATCCCCTCTTCTCCTTTGTAAGTGAATTCATGGAGTTTCAGACCTCTCATATAGACTATAAATGCAAATGTTCCTTGTTACCATTGTAAAGCATCATATCAATCCATGAGAGCAATAATACGTGTTCTGTGGATAATCTTCATCTCTTTCAGTGTTATTTGTTGTCTTTTGATCCTTTATTAAAGCTCTGGTTATTTTGTGCATGTTATTGCATTACATTTATATGGTTTGTATCTATTAGAAAATAAAATTTTCATCACTCATTTGGTGTATCACCTTGTTAGCTTAGTTTTGTTTCTTTTAGATCCTTTAACTCTATCTCCTTGGAAAATTAGAGTAGGATTTAGGATAGATCCTCTTCAATTGCATACATAAACCTAAAAGGAGGAGTAGGAACCAGCCTCAATCTAGAGATTTTCTCATTTACAAAGTCCCACACTTTGGGAAAACTCCATGTTGTGAAATCACACCAAATGACCCATTTCTAAACTATAGATTTGAGAGGTCATTTGGGGGTGTTGTGATTCTCGCAAAAAAATTCCCCTAGACATATAGGGAATGGAATCAATTTCTTTCTCCTACTTCTGAGCTTGTTATTTACTTGTGTGATCTTCCTGTAGAGTTTGAACAATACAATCTGGTCACTGAGGTACTTAGGTAGTTTCAGAGGAGCTTGGTCGAAGCCAATGACTCGTATGTAGGAGAATGTTGAGAATTGTATGAAGTATGAGTTATATTCCTTAATCAGGGATGTCACTTTTGGTGACATCCTAGCTTCAATATCCCCTTCCAAGATTCAAACCACATACATAGTGAATGCATCATTCATGTGGGTGAAATGCTTGTTGTTCTCCTCCATTATCAACTGTGGAAGTTTCTCAAATGCAGGTACCTTGGAAGTAATGTTCTGCATGAGATCTAATCCCTTGAATGATCATGAGCTTGCAAGGAGATAAACTAGATAAGAAGTCATGTGGAACTTCTTTTTCACAGGTACTTAGAGCAGTTGCAGATGGAGATTGTCACTGATGATCTGCCCCTAATAAAATATTTTCTTCCCTTCTGTAAATGTCAGGATGTAAAGGCCCATCCAATCCTGGAAGTCTCTCTTGCTTCCTTCGCCCATTACTCTATTGAGGAGAGTTATGACATATAAATATACTTCTTGAACTCACACCTTGGTAGATTCTTGGGAATCCTAGAAGGCTTTCTTCCAGTTTTCAACCATGATCCGAGTGCTACCCCTTGGACATATGAATCCATTGTCTCCCAATCGTGCATGACTCTTTCCTTGGAAATGACGACCATGTTGGGGGATGTCGGTATCTGTAGAGAGATTGAAATGGTTCTAGGGTTAATGACTGCCAATGTTGTACCATTGTCATCTTGGATGGTTCATGTCTCGGCTCATAGTGGAAAGAGCAGGCTAGGACTAGCTCGAGACTTTGCACAGACACTGGGTGTCCTATAGCGGTGAACAAGCCACTTGTGAATATCTGGTCTTCAATCCTCCTTCGGTCCTTGGAGGCCATACGAGTCTTAAGATTGTTTAGGTCCATGTACAAGACATCATTTTCTTTTACATCATACTTGTAGGAAAAATGATGTGTCATCTTATGACCCATTCATTTCGTCTTCATATCTCCCTTTGAAAAAGAAACTTACTATTTTTAATAAGTGTGAAAAAGCAAGTCCCCGATCTTCGACTAGATGATGCGGTTTAGTTTTCCTCTTTCTCCCTATGTTCCTTGTTCCTTCTAGATCAAGTTTATATTTTTAGTAGGTGCTTGAGGGCCCAATTACTATTTTTAGTAAGTGCTAAAAATGTCCTTTCGTGAATTTTCAGTTGTATTGTACCTCTAATGTCTTTGTCTCCTTCGCAGTTCTTTTTGTTATCGACTTTACCAAAATAGCGAGTTCCTATGTAGTAGACTTACTATTTTTAAAAATTTGGCCTCCGGATTCAGATTGATGTGGAACAATTTTTTTTTTTTTTTGATATGGGTTTTCTCCCAATATCCTCCTTCTGAAATTTCGACCAGCCCACTTAATAGTCCCGATATTTTAAAGTTTTAATTTTCGGAGCTAGCATTGCTTCTACGTATGACATATATTAAAGGACCTTGAAATTTCAAGTCTAGTTTTATCCTCTGTTTGTGAAGAAAATTATATTTTTTATGTGGGTTTATTCTATTGGTGCTTCACGTGTTTAACGGGAAATCTCACTTCTTTCTTCATTGAGCTGAAAATGAGATTTATTCATTGTGGATGCTTTGTCACACGAGGGGGGAGTTCGAAGGTGTATTTTTGATGGTCCTAGATAGAGGAATGAATAGAAACAAATGGTTCATTGTTTCATGCACCGGATTTCAATATTTCTTCAAATCTTTGTTTTTAGGCTATGGAGATTTTCACTATTTTCTTCCTTTTGTTCTTTGTTTCTCCTTCATGTTTTGATGAAAAATCCTTCGAGACCTGTAAATTTATGTGGGGAGTTTGTTTTGTGTTTTGGTTGATTTGGTCTCATGCATTTGCAATGGTAGAGTGATTGTAGAATGTTACGAGGAAGAATGGAGGAATGGAATGCACATATAACTATTAGAAGTTAGAAGTGGGAAAAAAGTAGCACTTGGAATTTTTTTAAAAAGATATGCACAATTAGGGCTTGGGTGAATTTTTCCATGCTTGATGTCCCTAACCTCAGGGATGTGAGGGACATCAAATTCCAAGGTGGTCAAGAGGATGACATGTGGTGTTTGATCCGAGGACAGGGAATGCATGCTCCAAATAAGCACCTGGGAGCTGAACGACGGTCACGTGTGTGTTCAAAAGACTCATCATAGGGTATGGGCACATGTTTCAAGGTATGATGTCCCCTAACATAGGTGCATAAGAGACATATAATTCTACGGTGGTCCAGAGAGCCGACACGTGGCTCCTGATCCAACGAGAGGGAATGCATGCTCCAAATAAACACCTAGGGGCTGAACTGCCAAGTCTGGAGGTCATATGAGGGTCTTAAAGGTCACATGGGGGCTGGGTGAATTTTACAAGGGCTGATGTACCTAACCTCAGTGATGTCAGGGACATGAAATCCTACCAGGCTCTTGGTACTGATACGTGTCCTCTCAAAAAAATGACTAAGTCCTGAACTGCCTTTGAGAGGATAACTTGGAACGAAAATAACTAAAGCTCCTGGTGGAAATTATTGGTCAAATTGTATAGGATCGTAATCGGAAATGGAATTTTTAATCCAATTATGGGGGTATCATGTCTTAATTTGACCATATGATTCCTAAAAAAATCAGATTTTTGATCTGGGACTCCACTTGTGCCTGAGAAAAACTACCTTCCAATCATATGCGCCAAGGTGTTGTGAAAAATATTATTTCCCCATTATTTAGGTCTTGGAATCCTATTTTGAATAATTTTTTTATTTACTTCCAACTCCATTCGAGCTCTCAAAATCTTCTTCTAAAGCCTAACAATTTTTTTTAGGCACATGTATCTGTCTGAGGCTTGTGAATCATGTTTTCCACTCGAGAATGCTCCAAGTCTTGCAAAAATTCTCCAAACCTTCTTAAATAATTTCCTTGATATTCTAAGGTATTAAATTCACCTCCATTTTTAATTTTTCCCTTATTTTCTTCTCCACGTGGGCGATCCCATCCTGAAGGCCAGCGATAGCCCTTCCCGTGACTGCCCAAAATTTGCATTTTCAATGAACTCCTAAAATCACCTAGGGGGAATGAATGGAATTTCCTAAATCACCTAGGGGGATGTTATAAATTTGGTTGGGAGGTCATTTGGATTGATTGGATAGATCCGGGTTTCCTAGGAATGATAAAACATGAAAATTTCGGCATAGGGGTATAGTTGTTGTGCTTGGAAACTTCCAATTTAATCGTTGCACATTTGTACGACAACAACTGGCTTCATCTTGGGGAAATGGAGTGGACTCATTGAAGTGAAGACATGACATGGGAATCCAGAATCACAATTTTAGACCATATAATTTGTTCACCAGTGCCTTATCCATTGGGGCTTGCAGAGTCATGTACAACTTCTAGAAAGAGATATTAGAAGAAGGAAAGACACACACACACAAAAATATGGAAAGGAAACACACGAAAAAGGGGGAAACACACCTATAAATCACCTATAGTACAAGGCAGGGGATAACCTGCTTTCACTGATGATACAATTTTATGTATTTCCCACTGCGAGGCAATTCCAGTGGCGTTCCATCCAAATATGAGAGTATAAAAGCATTCTAACCACAATATTCACGAATTTGGAATGGACCAACCCATAATGAATCAAAATTTCCATGGCTGCCTTTTTGTTTCCCTTCTCTTGTCCCATAGTGGATGAAATATTTAATTTTGAACTCTATCGCTTTTTCCTTCTTATCAAAAAATTTCTTTAATTTTAACTAGTGCTCTTTGATACGGTTCACCACTTGGAGTCTATTTTCTTCTAGCTTCTCAAGAAAGAGGATCCTCTTGTCAATGGAATCCTTGTACTAACCATCTTCTATTCCTTATAGCAACTTGAGAGATGACATCTCGATTGTGAGTGGCATTTCCACCTCGAATCCATACAACAGTTGGAATGGTGGAATACATATTTCCTTCTTGGGAGTGATCATGTCTACCCATAATGCATCATATAAATTTTTGTGCCAATTCCTCTTGTTCTCATCTAAAATCTTGCGGCCAATGGTCAAAATGTTCTTGCTTCTTGATTCAGCCTATCCATTCCCATATAAAAACTTGTTCAACTCCCTTGAAGATAAATAGGTGGAATTGTCTGCTATAATCTTATGTGGTACTCCAAAACATACTATGATATTCTCCTTGATGAAGTTGCATATTGTTTTGGTGTTGGCTTGCTTGGTGGGAATGGCTTCCACCCACTTGGTGAAGTAATCTATCACCATGAGCATGTAGGTGTGCCCCACACTTGAGTGAGGATTCATAACACCAATGAAGTCTAGCCCCCACTATTGAAATGGTTCTTCAATAACAACTGGCCTGAGTGGAAGTGCAACAAGTTGTGGTCTCCCAACGAATGTTTGACATGCTTCACATTTGGAAACCCAATCTTGAGTGTCTGCAAAGAGGGTGGGCCAATAATACCTTCCTCAGAGGATCTTATGTGCAGTGACCATCGCTGAAAAATTCCCACCACATGCTTGGTCATGGTATGCTTTAAGAAATTTTTCTTGTTTCTCTTTATCCACGCACCTGAGGAAGCATCCATCTAGGCCTCTTTTGTAAAGCATGTGATTCTAGATTACAAACCTTGTTGCCTTCAACTTGAGTGTTCTCCTTTTCTTGTAATCAAGATGAGGAGGGCATTCTCCATAAGTTAAGTAATAGGAAATATCAGCATACCACTCATCAGTAGTGGTTACAAAGAGAACCTGTGGGTTATTTTTGAAACAAGTTGGGAAAGCACAATTCTCTTCACTGTGTTGAGCTTTGAGTGTTTCATCCTCAGCAATCAACCTGCATAAACCATTTCCCCTTACCAGATTTGAGGTTCAGATCTCTAATTCATACTCTTGAGTCTTTGCAATATAATTTCCTCTTTTTGCTCCAGGATCTTGTTGTGTTAAGATGGACTTGATTGCACTGTCGAGGGACCATCACCATTGTATGAGAGTTGAGGATGTAGAACCTGGAGTTTTTTATAGCCTTAACCAATGCATAAACATGCTTCTCTAATTGGTTGTAATTTAGTTCATTCTTTTTCAAAAGATAACTCATGAAATCAATAGGTGCTTCCACACCTTCATCATTTTTCTAACAAGAACAATAGAGAGGGTATGTTCTGATGCATAACAATACATGATGAACTCTTTGTTAAAATCTAGAGACACAAGAGTTGGAGCTTTGGAAATGGATTTTTTTATCTCTTCAAATGATTCCTTCCCTTCATTGTTCCATTTGAAGTTTACATGTGGTTTCATCATGGTGGTGATGTGCTTTGTTAATTCAGCAAACTCAGGAACAAAGTGACGAAGAAAATTCACCTTTCCAAAGAATGAATAAATTCCTCTCTTACTTATGGGCGAGATAAAGCTTGAATGTTTCACACTCTCTCGGGATAAATATGTGCTCCATGTTTGTTCACAATGAGCCCTAGAAACTTACCTTCCGTAACTCCAAAAATACACTTCTTGCGATTTAGTGATATGTCAAGCTTTTTACACCTTGCAAGTACTTGTTCTAAGTGATGGATATGGTCACCGTCTTCATTGAAAATACTATGAGATCATCAAGATATATAATGATGTAATGTTTTAGATATTTGAAGGCCAAATCCATCACACTTTGAAGTGTAGCTCCCACATTGATTAGGCCAAAAGGCATTTTGTTATAGGAAAAAGTGCCCCAAGGCATAGTGAAAACTGTCTTTCCGCAATCCTCCTCTACCACTTTGATTTGATTATACCCTGAGAATCTGTCAAGTAATGAAAGCATTTCAGATCCAGTGACTTCTTGCAAAATTTGGTCCATGACAGGGAGAGGATAATTTTCTTTTAGTGATGCTTGATTCAGATTGCAGAAATCTACACATATTCTTATTTCACCATTCTTCTTCGCACTAGCACAATGTTGGCCACCCATGTTGAATTGTGGATGGGAAAGATGATTCTTGCATTAAGCATATTCATTACCTCCTCCTTGATGGTATCAACAATCATTAGGTTATATGGCCTTTGCTTCTTCCTGAATGGCTTAGCATCCTACTTCAAAGGAATTGAGTGATGGATTTCCTTCAGTTGGAAGGATTTGAGTTCATCATAAGAGTAGGCCAAAATGTTTGAATATTTCTTGAGCAATGTAACAAACCTTCTCTTCTCCTCAAGAAAGAAACATTTTCAAATATTGACCATCCTTGGTTCCTCTGGGGTTCCGATGTTTTCCTTATCAAAATCAGTTAGACACTAAGAAGATTGTTTTTCTTTCTCTTGAATGAATCTGTCGTGTTTTTCATATATGTCTCCCAAAGAAACTAGGCCCTTGGGAATCTTGTTCCCTTTCAATTTGATCACTCCTTCATTATCAATACCTTTGATTCCTTCTTTCTCTTCTTTGGCTACCTCCTCACGGTGTGGATTTTCACTTACTTCAAAGAAGAAGTTATTGAAATTATCCCTTTGTTTCAAAAATGCTAGAATTTGGTTATCATCGTTAAATACTTGCCAATGATTTTCATTATCTGGTACACTAGGCCTGAAAACCATTTCTATGGTCACCTTATCTTTACTAAAAGAACATTGAGGTGTCACTAGGGAAGCTGATATCTGCAAGAGAATCGAATTTTCATTCTTTTCTCTTGGGATAGCTTCAATGGAAAATGCATCAAAATATTCAATGTAGTCCCATACTCTATTTCTATAATGCCAAAGTCTTGGATTTTTCACCGATATTGTTTTCGGAATTGCTTTACTATCACTTCCACATCACCTCGAAATATTAGCTTCTTGATTCCCATGTCTTCGACCATGCTCATGCCTAAAAGGAGAGATTCATATTCCACTTTGTATTATTTGTGTTATCAAATTGCAACTGTAGGAAAATGGGTACAATTCACCAGAGGGAGAGTACAACACTACACCTGCTCCCAAACCTGCACTAGAATGACTACCATCAAATTCCATTGTCCAAACTTGATCTTATTCCTCTTCCATAAGGAGTGGTAGTTTCTCATCTTTTTATGATGTGAGGAAGTATTTTCCTAGTGTGCTATCTTGAAAAATAATGTTTTCCCGTAGATCATCGACTTTCACACTATGAACTTCATCTTTCTTACAGGCAACAATGTCTTCATCTCACCTTTTACTAGAATAGTTACAGATGACCAGTCCATTTTTATTTCTCCACCCAAGTCTCTACAGAAACTTCTACTCAATAGCATGCCAAAGGATGCTGGGATGTCCACTACCAGGATGGTTAGAAGCACCTTCTTGTCTAGAAAATCAGCCAATGCTACCTGTGCATCTTTGATCCTTCCCACCAATGGGACTTGTTTGGATTCCATTGAATATTAGGTTCCATTTTCTCGTAAAGGTGAGGCTAAGAGAATTTTCAAATTTTATGGGCATCACATTATCTTAGGCTCCGAAATATATGATACAATTAATTAGCTTGAATACTTTAATGAGAAGTGATAGATAGAAAGGTTCAACCCCGTTGCTTTTGGAGGCACTGAGGGGTAGCATGTTTTGAGAAGGTAGTTTGGATGGTGTGGGGAGTAAGCCTTTAGAACTAGGACCCGAGGTTATGGGATTACCCCCACGAACTAAATCAATAAACCTATCAAATTGGGAAGGATGAGTTTGTAGGTATTCTATTTCGAATGGCCACATCTAGCCTCAACTAGTAAAATAACATATTACTAGTACAAATATCATCAAGCCTCAGCTAGTAAAATAACATATTAGTAGTACAAATATCATCATCTCTATCTGAATCATCCCACCACCACTTTGACAAGGCTAAACACAGTCATAGTTACACTCAGGTTGCATCCATACAACAACCACATAAGGAGAGATAAAAGAATCACGGGTCATCATCTATGGAACCTAAAGTCGGCATAAGTTACCGACCCATGGTACATAATTCCTCACTCTAAACATACACTTTTACCAATTTCCCTTAAGGTCGGTGAGTGTAAGGTTCACAAAAAATAACCATAGCATCTTACGCTTGGTACTGATGCGGGTAGATTACATACATTACATTCATGGTTTACAACACACCACATTAGTACATACTACACCCAAACTGCAATTCTTTTGCGATAAGGATCATAAACCCACAGTTGATACCCAAAGTTAACCTTCCTCAAAGCTCAAGTAGCATCATGGATTTAGCGAGACACTCATAGGCAGATAGATGATGTTATTTGTCATTTTCAGCCATGGAAAGCAATCTATCTAACTTGTTAGCACTTGAATCTTGGGGGAGTGGGTAGCACCCTTGAGGGATGTCATCTTATCCTAACTACTTTAGGTTGTGCCTTTCAACCAAGGTAAGAGAACCTATAATGTAACCTCTATTTGAATGAAGGATATGGAAATATCCCTCATTTTGTACAAATGGTATTAAATGGCCTAGGAAAAATATGATCAACACTCCAAATCTATCTTTCATAAGTTATCGGTTCCTAGATTACGGAGATACTTTCAATGCAAGGCAAGGTTACTAAAGACATTTGAAATCTTGATTTGCTTATGCATGTTTTAACAGTGGGGTTTGCATTTGTTTGATACACAAGACAAAATAGTGGTAGTATGGGTAGAATTACTAGTTTTTGAATGATTCTTGGGTGGGAGATTAGAAAAGACAAACCAAGGTCTGCCATACTCTTTAAGGAATTCAACAAAACTTGGAAAGAACTTAACAATAGAAAGTATCAAAATGGTTAATCACTCCTTCAACCAAGATATGTGCATCAAATGGAAACCCATATCTGCACTCTTCCACACAATATTTGATTATCTATCACAAAATCTTGAGTTAGAATGAATCAATGAAGCATTTAGTAATCACTACTTGATCATGCCTAAGGTACACCCAAAGGCTTACAAACAATCTCGAAATCAAAGGAAGGTGAAGTGGTTTTAAATGTGTTTAAATCTTCATTAGATGAAAGCTCTTCTGAATGTGAGATTACAAATGCAAATAAACTATCACAATAATGAGATCATGTATGATCAAGAGAGATTCTAAGCACAAGACTTCAACAATAAACAAGAAACAAAAATTGAAAAGCATTCTGAAATGTAAGCATTCACAAATATTTCCAAGAGACAACACAAAATAACTCAAAAATGATTAGATTTATTAGTAGGGGAAATGTTTTGAAATAATCTCACATCTTGTTAATGGATATACACGTGCAATGAACTTAACATGATTTGAAATCTGATACAGAATGAATGATATGAGCATCTCAGGTGGTCACTCAGAGTATGGGCTTCTTCCCAGATTTTCTGGTGAAATTTCTAAGTTTCTTAGGATTTTCCAAAACTCTTCCAACCCTTTGCATGAAAAATTCATGCAATATATAGCATTCAATTACATTTGATCCTTCTTTCCCAAGGAAAGAATATGCCAAGCATCAAGTTTGTTACAAAAAATTCACCATGATTCATAGAAAGGGAGATTTAACAGATTTGCAATCAAAATTTCCAGGTGATTCAAAAGGCGAATCATTATCCTCTGTGGAGGCACATTTTCATCCTCAAGGCATGCAGACCTTTTTCTATTCATCATTTCACCCTTTCTCCTTCAAAATTTTCCCTTGCAACTCTTGGATCTGACTTTCCACATGTTTCCACAAGCTAGGGAAAAAATACATTCTCAAATACACCTTAGATCTAAAAATTGAACTTTAAAATTGATTTCATTAGTCTTTTCAGGAACAAACGACATGAATTTTCCATAAATTTGGTGAAGATTGATGCAAAAATCACATCTCCAAGCTTCCTGGAGCTCAAATTGTGGCCAAACTGAAAAATGCACAATTCTGATTGATCTTCCTTTATCCTCTAATCCAAGCCCTCCACGTGACACAATTAGAAAACATGCTTGGGGCCTTCGGTTTACTTTTAAACTTTTCGGGAGAAAATGGAAAATTTGGACATTTTACTCTCTCTCTCTGCCCTTTGAGAAACAAGCCTAGCACGCATCTCGAGGTGAGCCCCATCATAATCAAGTTTCGATTCTCGCACATTTTACCCTTTTTTGGGAAAAAAAAAAATCCAAATTAGCCCCATAGGCGTGTACCTCACGATTCTATTCTTGCCATGTGTTGATCGCTAATTAGCTACGGAGGCATGCTTCATTTTTACAATTTTAACTCATTTTTCCAAAAAGGAAAAAATTTCTTTTTCCTCCGACGGCCCACCGATTTGCGAAGCTTTCAGATTTCCTTCTTTTCGGGCCATGCTCATTTTTAGAACTAAAGCACTTTTTCCCGAAAGGCAAAACTCAATCTTGCCTTGAAAGTCCGCATCCCCGCCACAACAAAATGCTACACATCCTTTTATGATTGGCTGAATGATTTAGGTTAAAAAATTCATTTTAATACTTTAATCCCAAAAAGGAAAAAATTCTCTAAATCGACCGCCAATTCTGCATCCCCTCTGCTCCTGAGCCTGCCATGTGTCCCATTCTAATTGGTCACGGGCCTTAGGATTTTTTCTTCATTTTGACAATTTTTCCAAAATGCCTTAGAGCACCAAAAATACCCACCACTTCCCACCCAATCAAAAGAAGACATGCATCATTTTCGAGAATTTTTTTAAAATATTCCTCCACTTAAAATCGGGAAAATTAGCACTTGGCGGGGCCATGGGGTAATTTGAAACTTTTAGCCAAAGTAGCTAAAAAGAAAGTTCTCAAAAATAACCACCGCTCCTCCTCCAATTAAAAAGTGCCACGTAAGTGACATTAAAACCAATCAAAGGGAAGTGGAGCCATGGGACCAAATTCACCCTTTTGCCAAAAAGAAAATAACGATAAGTTAAAACAATTATCTGTCATCCCTCGGAAAATTAGAACAAACCACATTGCTGATGAATGATGAGAAATAATTTGATAGGCAAATGATGCCCGTCTGACCATCAAAACACAAAAAATGTTAGGGATGCCCTAGAATTTGATTTTTTCCGCTAAGGACAAATGGCAAATTTTTCAAAATTGAACTAATTGAAACATGTTTATAAAGCATTTTTTATCATGGAATTGGATTTTCAAAGACATACAAGTGTAAATCAATCAATATTGAACTTTCATGATCAGGAAAAAGGAAAACATGGTAGAACCCACAAATTTGGAAAAATTTGGGCACAAAACAAGGCACATATGGCGGTTCCTTTCAAATTAGGGCAAATCAACAAGTTTGTGAGCATTTCAAAGCATTTGGCTAGAGGGGAAATTTGGATACCATCAATTCGAAAGGAAAAACATTTCAGATAAAGCATAGTGAAAGAAAAATTAGGGCAACACGGTCTAAGCTCAAAAATGGCACCAACATTGGCTCCTTCTGGGATGGGCACTCCTAGTTAATACCACAACAACAAAAGTAGACCAAGTGCCAAAAATATCCCTTGGGAAAAGGAGTCAATATGGAGGGTAGAAAAAACTAGAACCATCCTCCAAAAATGAACCGAGAAACCGACAAAAATGGCTTCCAAGAAACAGGCAAACCACAAACCGACAAAACAACAAAAAACAGAGCCAAAAAACAAAGACTATACACTATAGAAGTTGTGTATACCTCAAATTTGGGGATTAATCCGAGAAAGGCTTTCTAGATTCCTACCATTAATAGGTAATTCAAGCAATTCCCCATCTAGGTTCTTGAGAAAGAAGGTATTCTCAACAATTCTGATATCAATGGAGTAAGGGCCCATCCATAATGCATCAAACTTACCATGCTTGCCCTTATCTTCATGCCGGCTATCCAACACAAGATCTCTAATACTGAAAGCTCTTGGTGCTACTTTCTTGTCAAATAATTTCTTCATCCTTTATTTGAACTTGACATGCCTTTGGTGAGATGCCCTTCTCTCTTCATCAAGCTCAATAATCTGATTAATCCTTTCTTCATATGGATTGAGCTCTTTATCTTCAAGTTGTTGAACAAACTGAAATGAAGATAATTTCATATGTAAGGGCAGCAGAGCTTGATATCCATACACCAACTCAAATGGGCTCATACTAGTAGTTGTTTTGGCGTTATTCTATTAGCACAAACTACAAAATTCAGTTGTTCACCCCACTTCTTCTTGTTTTCTTCCAAGGTTCTTCTGATAATTTTCAACAAGTTTTTATTATTGGACTCAGCTTGTCCATTTCCTTGGGTATTATAGTTTGAATAATAAGTCAGATAGATTCCATATTCTATGCACATTTCCATCAAAGGTTTTGATCTGAAACACATGGCATTATTAGCTACAATCTTGATTGGCACACCAAATATGCATACAATGTGATTCAAAAATAAGTCCATAACAACTTGGTGTGTTGCTTTCTTGGTGGGGATTTCCTCTATGCACTTGGTGAAGTAATATGTGGCTATAAGAATCCACTTATGTCCAACACTAGAAGGGTCTAAAATCTCACCAATGAAGTCCATTCCCCATTGTTTGAAAGGAGCTTCAATTGATACAGGCTGCAAAGGAAGGGAGCCTGAAGCTTTCATTCTTCCAGAGAAACACTGACAACTCTCACATTTTCTAACCATCAAGGTTATATCTTTGAAGAGAGTAGGCCACCAATAACCAGCTCTCAAGATTTTATGTGCTGTAACTCTTCCAGCAAAGTGTCCTCCACAAACTCCCCCATGGAAATCAGCAACTATTTTGGGAGCTTCATCTTCAGTTATACATTTCAAGAGGACACCTTTAGGGTTCTTCCAAGCCAGCCCAAAGTCAGTGATAATGTATTTTTGAGAAGCCAACTTGAGGGCTCTTTTATGATTTTTATCTAAATGATCAGGGCAGCATAGGTGTCTAAGGTAAAAATTACATCCTTGTACCACTTAGAATTTACCAACTTCTCAAGAATATCTTCCCTTTGTTCCTCTACTTCATTCACTTCTACATTCTGTAATTTTCTCTCAATCATAAGATTAACAAGACCCAAACCTTGTACTAACTTTGTGCTTTAGATGTCCATGCCATACTCTTGCATTTTTTTCACCCATCTACATATTTTTCTTAAAATCTCCTTCTCCGATAAGAGATCTTTTACCATGGTGTGGGGAACATAAGCAAAAAAATTTGAACTTAAGATGTAATGCCTAAAAACCTTTGTTGATTTGACCAAGGAAAATGCTTATTTTTCCATGATTGTGTACTTTAACTTAATAGCTTGTAAATCCTTACTAAGGAAGGCAATAGGCCTCTCAACCCCATCCTCATCCTTCTGCAGAAAAACTAATGTAATGGTATTTTCAAAAGTAAAGGAGAAGATTTGGAAAGGACTCTTGTAATTTGGAGCTGCCAAAATAGGTGCATGCTTCAATGCTTCTTTAATTCCTTCAAAATCCTTAATAACAGCCTCCTCCCATTTAATTACCTAGTCCTTCTTTAACATGCATGTAATGGGGATAGTTAACTCTGCAAATTTAGGCACAAACCTTCTGATAAAATTAATCTTCCCAAAGAAGGATTGGATGCCCTTCTTGCTTCTAGGAATAGGGACTTTGTTGATGGCTTCCACCCTCTCAGGGTCAATCATGACACCATTCTTTGATACAATATGACCCAGCAGCTTGGCCATTTCCACCCCATAATGATACTTTTTTGGATTGAGAGAAATACCATATTTCCTACATCTGATCAACATCTTTTCCAAGTGCTGAAAGTGATCAATTATGTCCCTAGAAAACAAAGTCATGTCATCCTGGTAAACAACAATAAAATCATTGATGTAACCGGCAAAAGCAACATCCATTACTCTTTGAAAAGTGGTTTCAGCATTCATCAAACCAAAGGGCATCCTAACAAAAACATATGTCCCCAAGGAGTGGTAAATTTTGTCTTAAGTTTTTCTAGATTCTTTCACAACCACTTGATTTTATCCGTAGAATCCATCCAATGTAGAAAGCAACTCAGAACCCATTACTAACTGCAACATGTTTTCCATATTTGGTAAGGGATAGTTGTCCTTCATTGATGCTTTGTTTATATTTATGAAATATGCACAAAGTCGTATATCTCCATTCTTCTTCTTGACAGGCACTAGGTTTTCCACCTAAGAAGAATACCTTGTGGGCCTGAATAATCCCTCCATCTCTCAAATTATTTAATTCCTCTTGCATTTTCATAGAGAGGAGTGGATTAATTGGTCTCTTCCTCTGTCTAAATGGTTTGGCCTTAGGCTCAAGAGGGATCTCATGTTGAAACAAATCCTCTCTATATTCCTTTAACTATGAATAAGACCAAGCCAGGAAGTCTTGATATTTTTTCAACAGTTGAGCATAGGAATATTTTTCTTATTTGCTCGGGTTTCTACCTAACCAGATCTTCCTTGGTTTCTCTTTTGTTCCCAAATCATGTTCTTCAACATCCTTATATGCAAACATGTTTCTATTGACCACACAATCAACATTGTTAAAATTTGACTCTAAGGCAACTAATCCTCTAGGGATGGTGTTAGTTTTTAATTGGATGATATCCTTGCCAAAAAAAGTTTCTTTTCCATCAACTCCACATACTAATGGTTCAAAATCAACAAGCTAATTAACAAAATCACCTTGATTCTACAAGAATATTTGAACCTGAACATCATCATTAAACACTTGCCAATGCTTCACATTATCAGGGACTGATGGCCTAGTGAGTATCTCAATGTCATACTCACAAAAAGGAGAAATGGTAAAATTTCCAAATCTTGACCCCAACACTGCTAGCCTTTTTGTAACTGTGTTGAGACTTCTTTCATGATGCACAATGTTGAATGAATCAAACATTTCAATCGAGCCAAAACTTCATGTTTATAATATTTCATCCGCCACTTTTTTGTATCATACAATTTTCTTATTTACTTTACAACTAATTTTGAATCTCCTCTTGCAACAATGTCTTTCACTCCATACTTCCAAGAAATCCTTAATCCTAACAACAGTGCTTCATACTCCACAATGTTACTAGTACATTCAAAATTAAGTTTGAAAGAGAAGACAAACTATTCCATGCTTGGAGAAGTCAAGACTATACCAGCACCATTCCCAAACTTGGAGCAAGCTCCATTAAAAAAAAAGGTCCATGGAGACCCTACCAGGTCAAGGGACTTTGATTGATCCATCTTGTTTTCTTTTCCATCAAGCACATCCAATGAAATTTCCATCATCAACATCGAAAATAACACTTCATAGGAAGAATTGTTGGGATCATCAATTAGATGCAACATATTTTTCTCCCCATACAACTTGATAAGGTTTCCTGAAATTGGGATAGTAGCAAAGGACACATAAATCTGAATGCTGCCACCAACACTTCCAGCCCACTTTCTTTACAGCAACATGCCCCACTTGGCTAGGCAATCAAAAATGACTACATCAAGTTTCAAATTCTTACCTAGATAAGCTGCAAGCTGCACTACCAAGCCCTTTACACACCCAACAACAAGCACTTCTCTAGAGTCCATGGTAGTACATCTTCCATATGTTGTTGTCACTTTGATATCCAGATCATTCATGACCTCAAGAGGCATGACATTGCATGATGCACCCGAGTCAAACATACAATTATGAAGCAATCTATCCTTAATGATCAAAGTGGTGAAGAATGGATCAACGTTCAATTGAGATTCAACAAGGGATGTTCCTAAGTATACCTCGGGTGATTCTTCAAGATCCTCTAATTTTGGTGGTGCTTCTGAATCTACAATGATTAGAGGAGTCTCTACAATGTTTATAATTCTTCCTGGGTTACTTTTCTCTTCCTTCAATCCCAAGTATTCAAATTCTCTCTTCTTGTGCTCAGGAATTCTAAGTATCTCAATAATTGGAACACTAACCTTAATCGAACTTAGAACTTGGGCTATGTCATACACAGCATTCTTTGGTAAGGAAACATTGGGATGAAGATGGACAAAATCATCAAATGGGACTGAATTTTTTGCAGCTTGGGCATGAGGAGATGTGTGTTTCTTAGGAACCATCTTGGGAATGCTTGCAAAAGAAAGGGAGTTTAAGGTTTGTCTTGAGGCCCAGCTCCTTTAACAACTTTTCTCCTAGTGTTATACTCTTTTTCTTGGCAAACAACAACATTCATTAATAATTGTCTATCCTCTTCATAAGGTATACCCCCATCATATTTTTTTATCATCAAAGCTCTCAAATACTCAAATTCATTGTTAGGAATCTCATAAGATTGCACTAGATCTATTTCATAAGTATGAGAAGGAGGAAGAAGTGGTACCTGGTTGATGCAATCCCAAAAGGTTGCAGCAGTCCTTACACTTATTACCTCAATTGATGTTTCTCCTTTTTGTGAACTTGAAGAACAACCCACCATGTAGATATCATTATCAGTACCATCTTCATTATCAGCTTCATCAACTTGTTGGTCCACTTCACATGGAGGATGGGGCAAAAAGAACTTATCACACCAATCAATCTAACTAGCTTCCTCAACTGCAGAAACCTTGATCGGAGGGTCAGGAACAAATTTGTTTTCACGTTCTTGGGGTTATCTATTTCCCCCTCGCATGGAGGTCCTTTACCTTTTCATCGGCCTTTGATCACCCCTAGGATGACTACCAATCATCACGATTTCATGCTCTTTATTGACCTTGTGAACCTTGGTACATCCCTTTTCTTTGCCCTTGAGCTAATTTGTATGAAATTTCTTTGACACACCTACAAACGTTTTGTCAAGCTCTTTTCTAAATCAGCACCCTTGCTAGCTTGAGGTTTCTGCGGATTTATCAACTTTACATGCTCCCTCTTGGGAGGCTTCCCAACTGCTTTGATATTGTTTTCAATTTGCAAGAGAATAATGAAGGCCTACCTTAAATTGCTAGGGTTTTTATCCCTCAAGTAGTATGCAACCTTCTTATCAAATGCATCTGAATATTTTATTAAGCATGACTCATCACATGGCCTTAGATTGAGTAGGTAATCTCCTCAAAATTTTGTTAAAGTCATAAAATTATTCATTTGGGTTCTTTTTAATGTTTTCAAACTTAGACAAGAGAAATCTAGGATATGTCTTGTCACCATATTGCAACCTAAATGCATTTTTCATTTCAGCCCATGAGTCAATAGAGTTGTCAGGCAGAGCCTTGTACCAATCTCTAGCATCTTCTTCTAATGTGTGGATGAAAAATTTGATGTATACATCCTCAAACTCTATTTCAAAATCCTCCATCATATTAATGAATAATTTTAGGTGTTGATCACCTGTTATAACATTGTTACCTTGGAGCTTAGGCAATCTATTCCTTACATCTTATGGAACAACATTTGGATAACCATCCATCCCTCCAAAGTTTATAGGACAAAAGGTATTGACAACAAATGGAGGTCTGGGTGGGGCTGAGCCATATTGTGATGTGGAGGTGGATTTGTAGGAGATATGAGATGATGAGGACTGAGGGGTCTGTGGGGTATATGGATATGGATTTCAAAAGGACTATCCCCTAATGTTTCTGCTTCTCAGAAAACTCTGTTAGATATGGAAAATACAGGGACAAAGTGAGAAGAAAACTTTTAAAATGTAGATGAAGGCCCCTCACTATATGGATAATGTGGCTCTATAATTAGACTATCTCGACTAAAGCTACTTAAGGAAGAACTTCCAACTTTAATGACAGGCTGATCACCCTCAAGGCGGTGGAGATTTATTTTCTTAAGGTCAGATTCCCAACAAATTTGCACACTTTTCTTTCTTCTTCAGAACCTAATTTTTCCAGTGCAGAACAACCTCCTAGCAGGTCCTTAGCGAATACAAATCTTGTTCCTTCCAATTTTTCAAAACTTAGTAACAAATTTCAAATGACAAAAAGCTAAGACAATGTTATTTATCAAAATCAAATCAGCATGGACTCGCCACTAAGGAATTTCACCCTAGTTGTGCAAATGCACTAAAATAATCTATCAAATGTCTGTCAGCACTGAAATCTTGCAAAACTTTATAAATCAAACCTTCCTTTACTTGAATCTATCAATCACAATGCAACCAAAGTGCAATAATTGATGGAAATTGGAAAAAAGAGTAGACTGATATTGAAACCTTTGCTTAAAAATTACAAATCTGAATATAGAATGATATTTCAACAATGTACTAGGATGCAACATTTGCAAGAAACATTACCAGGGTTTGACATGTATCAAAATATCTCATATATTTTCAAAACGTCCCCGTGTAGCACCATTGAGGTGTTGGTACCCAAAGTTAACCTTCCTCAAAGCTCAAGTAGCATCATGTATTTAACAAGACACTGAGAGGCAGATAAATGATGTTATGTGTCGTTTACAGTGGGGAAAGCAATCTATCTGAATTGTTAGCACTTGAATCTTGGGGGAGTGGGTAGCACCCTTGAGGAATGTGATCTTATCCTAACTACTTTAGGTTGTGCCTTTCAACCAAGGTAAGAGAACCTATAATGTAACCTCTATTTGAATGAAGGAGATGGAAATATCACTCAATTTGTGTAAATGGTATGAAAAGGCCTTGGGAAAATATGATCAACACTCCAAATCTGTCTTTCACAAGTTGTCACTTCCAGATTATGGAGATATTTTCAATGCAAGGCAAGGTTACTAAAGACATTTGAAATCCTGATTTTCTTCTAGCATATTTTTACAGTGGGGTTTGCATTTGTTGATACATAGGACAAAACAGGGGTAGTATGGGTAGGATTAGTTGTTTTTGAATGATTTTTGGGTGGGAGATTAGACAAGACAAACCAAGGTCTTCCAGACTCTTTGAGGACTTCAACAAAATTTGGAAAAGAACTTAACAACAGAAAGCATCAAAATGGTTAATCACTCCTTCAACCAGGATATGTGCATCAAATGGAAACCCAGATCTGCACTCTTCCACACAATATTTGATTATCTATCACAAAATCTTGAGTTAGAATGAATTAATGAATCATTTAGTAATCACTACTTGATCATGCCTAAGGTACACCCAAAGGCTTACAAACAATCTCTGAAATCAAAGGAAGGTGAAGTGGTTTTAAATTTGTTTATCTCTTTATCAAATGAAAGCTCTTCTGAATGTGAGATTGCAATTGTGACTAAACTATCACAATAATGAGATCGTGTATGATCAAGAGAGATTCTAAGCACAAGAATACAACAGGAAAAAGAAACAAAAATTGAAAATCATTCTAAAATGTAATCTTTCACAAATCTTTCCAAGAGACAACATAGAATAACTAAAAAATGATCAAATTTATCAGCAAGGGAAATGTTTTGAAACAATCTCAAAGCTTGTTAATGGCTATACATGTGCAACCAACTTAACATGATTTGAAATTTGATACAAAATGAATGATATGAGCTTCTCAAGTGGTTACTTAGAGTATGGGCTTCTTCCCAAATTTTCCTGTGAAATTTCTAAGTTTCTTAGGGTTTTCCAAAACTCTTCAAATCCTTTGCATGACAAATTCATCCAATATATAACATTCAATTACATTTGAGCCTTCTTTTCTAAGGAAAGAATATGCCAAGCATCAAGTTTGTTACAAAAATTCATCATGATTCATAGAAAGGGACATTTAACAAATTTGCAACAAAAATTGCCAAGTGATTCAAAAGGTTGAATCATTGCAAATATTTGAATCATTATCCTCTGTGGAGGCACGTCTTTCATCCTCAAGGCATGCGAGACTTTTTCTATTCATTTTCCAAAAATTTGGTGAAGATTGATGCAAAAATAGTATCTCATATTGAAGCTTCACTGGAGCTCAAATGACGGCAAACTAAAAAAAATGCACGATTCTGGAGCTCAAATGTTGATCTTCCTTTATTCTTTGATTTGAGCCCTCTGCATGTCACAATTGGAAAACGAGATTGGGCGCTTCATTTAAAAACTTTTCAGGATAAAATGGAAAATTTGGAAATTTTCCTCCGCCCCTCCGCCCTTTGAGAAACAAACCTACATGCATCCCAAGGTGGGCCCCATTAGAAGCACGTTTCGATTCTACACATTTTAACCTTTTTGGAAAAAGTAAAATTATCAAAATTACCCCGTGGGCCTGTACCTTCGATTCTATTCCTTCCATGTGTCGATCATTGATTGGCTGTAGAGGCATGCTTCCTTTTTGTAACTTTAAATCATTTTACGAAAAGGAAAAAAATCTTTTCCTCCTCGTGGCCCGCTGTAATCCATGAAGCTTTGATTTCCTTCTTTATCGGGGCCGTGCTCATTTTGTAGAACTTAAGCACATTCACCAAAAAGGAAAAAACACAATCTTTCCTTTGAAGGTTTACATCCCCGCCACTCCAAAATGCCACGCGTCCTTTTCTGATTGGCTGCGGGATTTTAGTTGAAAACTTCATTTTAATACTTTTTGCCCAAAAAGGCAAAAATTCTCTAAGTCGACCGCCACCCTGCATTCCCTCCGCCCGATCCTGCCACGTGTTCCATTCTGATTGGTCATAGGCCTTAGGATTTTTTCTTCATTTTGAATTTTTTCCAAAATTCCTTAGAGCACCAAAAATACCCGCCACTTCCCACCCAATCGAAAGAAGACATGTCATCATTTTCGGGCAAAAATTTCAAAATTTTCCCGCCGCTTGAAGTCGGGAAAATTAGCACATGGCAAGGCCATGGGGTAATTTGAAACTTTTAGCCAAAGTAGCTAAAAATAACAAGTTCTCAAAAATATCCACCGCTCCTCCTCCAATCAAAAAGTGCCATGTAAGCAACATTAGAACCAATCAGAGTGAAGCAAAGCCATGGGACCAAATTTACCCTTTTGCCAAAAAAGTAAAAAGTGATAAGTTAAAAAAATTATCCGTCGTTCCTCGGATAATTAGAATAAACCACGTTGCCGATGAATTCTGAGAAATAATTTTATGGGCAAATGACACCCGTCTGACTGTCAAAACACAAAAATGCTAGGGATGCCCTAGAATTCAATTTTTTCGCTAAGGACGGCAAATTTTTCAAAATTGAACTAACTGAAACATGTTTTTAAAGCATTTTTTATCATGGAATTGGATTTTCAAAGGCATACAAGTGTAAATCGATCAATTTTGAACTTTCACGATCGGGAAAAAAGGAAAAATGGTAGAGCCCATAGATTTGGAAAAATTGGGGCACAAAACAAGGCACATATGGAGGTTCCTTTCAAATTAGGGAAAATCAACAAGTTTGTGAGCATTTCAAAGCATTCGACTAGAGGGGAAAAGTTGCAGACCATCAATTCGAAAGGCAAAATGTTTCAGAGAAAGCATAGTGAAGGAAAAATTAGGGCAACATGGTGTAAGCTCAAAAATGGCACCAACACCCACCATATGTCCCTAAATCACAACATGAATCCTTACATATCACACAAATTACAATTATGATGAGCATAATCACAACATACAATCAACTGCCATATAACATTACGACACACACATTTCTATACAAATGATAATGACATCATTATGGAATCTAGTTCACTACAAACCAACCTTGCCATACAACACATCAACACACCCACACATCACAAATGTCGAAAGGCTCCAACACTCCATAATCAACAATAACATTCCTTTCACACACACAACAAGATGGTACATCACACTCAAATTCTTATTGAATTCATGAAAAGAGAGAATACTCTCATCTCCAACACATCCACATGCCAACAGTTACGCACTAAGTGACATACACAACATGTGCGTTCACAACATCACAATTATGACATAGTTCACATCACGCTTATATCACATTACTCTTCCAATATCATCCACCATCAAGAAACACCATAAACATCATGCAACACAATCATGTAACACTATCACAACTCCAAACTGGCCCATAGGTTCGAGAGCATGAATCTTCACTTTGATACCAAGTGTAACGCCCACTAAAACAGACACACAAAACAATATAGCAAAATAAGTGATAAATTTTTTTTTTTTTTTTTTTGACTTGATCGAAGGATGGAACGACACTACAGGTGGATCACAATGGCTACCACCAACTCACGATAGGCTTGACACAACATTGACCACCAAGGTACAATGAAATCTATGATGTCAACATGAAACTGTTCACTTCCCATTTTGACAGAACATCACATACAGGTCCAACCACAGAACACACTTACGTTTAGGGGCATCCCACAAGGAAATTCTTGTGAAAGTTTCTTGTTTACTAAAACATCTCTTAATTCTTAACTTACGTTCTTAAAAAATTTATGTAATGATTTGCACAATTCTTTTCACAAGGGAGAACTTATTTCTTTTCTACTATTGACTAAATAGCTTAAGGCCAAGCTTTCTAAAATAGGATCATCAATTATATGTCAATAACTTGTTTAATTCATTTGATTTAAGAACATTTTCCATTTCTCACAAGGTTAATTAATCTTACTCAAGCCACTGACACTTGTTCCACACCTCTATTGCATAGGTGATAAGCGCAAGCTCCGATTGAGGGAAAGTACCGATTAGGGTTTAGAACAATAATCTTCCTTGTTTAAGGATCAAAGTTTGACATTACTTAAGAAAGATCATCATGAATCAAGGCAAGGGTTAACGGAAAAGGTCAAAAAGAATTCAGCTTTAGGGTCTCATTGCTTGATTAAGTTTGATAAAGGAAGGCAATTTTACATTTCAAATGATTGAGAGAGATTGAATGGTTTCTTAATAAATTTCCTCCTACTTATACAACCTTATTATCTTCCAAAAACTAGTCAATGATTACACTATAAGATCACTTAAGACTTCACCATAAAAGGATAATGTTGATTTGTTTAGCTTGGGGAAAAACAAGTAATTATATTTCATTACAAAATATAGTTTCCTCTTTGATCGTTCAAGGGCTCAAATGTTATCAAGTAGATCACATCTACATTAATTTATTCGTATATATAAATTTTATTTTAACTTTTATAAGGATTATCCAGCCCATTTTATAATGCTTATAAACACATTGTTACTATGTCTTAGAAAGATTTACAACTCAACATTTTATCTCAAGAGAAAAGTTTAACAGTACTCGTTTGTGAAAACAAAACAAGGTTACATAAATTCTTTCCAACATGATGCACAACCCAAAGGGACATACCAACTCTATGGAACCATGACTAGGGAACAAGAGAGTAATAACATTGGTCATGCCACGCTACTATTCTTAGGATTTATATAATACATAGAATCACCCATAACCATGTGGTAATCAACTTTTATCTTTTCCATGATAACAAAACAAACCAAAGTTTCAAAAGTTACGACAACATTACTCCACAACACATGATACTAAGGCACTGGTTTTCTTCTAAATTCCCTACATAACCCATACCGAGTTTTACAACAAAAAATACTCATACAAAGGAACTTCACAACCAAGTTTTATGAAATATCCTACAAGTATTTCCCTCATCTACTCGCATAAGCCATCTGCAACAATTGATAACCTGAGTCAGTTCATGAGAACTGAGCAAGATAAGACTACACAAAGCAACTATAAGCTACTATCTAAAAATATCAAGAAAGAAAAATATTCTATTCCAAGAATTGGCTCGAAGCTCATATACTAACAACCCCTTAAGATAAATAAAGTTTCCACCATGCCAATCTAAGAAGAAAGCCTTATACTTTAGTTATGAACATTGACTCAAAGCAACAAAAATTTAACAATAATTCGAGAAGGAACCATTGGCCTGATTAAGTTAGAAGCAACAATCAATGTAATGGGATTTCCATCGAATAAACAATTAGGTTATAAGATTGAGAATTTTTATTCGAACCAACATTCTAAATTCATAAAACAAAAAGTACCAAGGGCACAAGCTATGATACTAGATTTCTTAAAATGAAAAAATTGAACAATTAATCTAGGAGGAAACACGGGATTCCAAAGGTTAACATGAAAGGTCAAGTGTATTAAAATTTTAATCATGTGATCATATAGATTATATGAAAGAAGCCTAATACATGACCACCACTCAACATTATTTAAAAGGGAAGGTAAATAATACTAGTTTCGACCATTGACTCCAAGAAATCTCACAATCATTCAAGAAGGGGCCACTGCCCTTATAGGCTAGTAACGACAAGCGAGAGTAAAAGAGAGTTCTGATATACAAGTTAACATTTTAAACATCAAACCAATTTTTTCACGCTATGGATTTCCAAACATTATCTAAAGTCTATAGTTTCGTTTTAAAATAGTGTGGATCACTACTTTCCATCACAAGTCCTTTTAGAGTGCCCCTCGTTGACAAATTCAAACCATTCAAAAGTAAAAATTGCATTTGTAAGTATCACCAAAAGCCATTAAATTAACATCAACTTCAACTATCAATCAACAATGCATCTATATATAAATACCCCCAACTATCCCTAATGCTCTTAGCCATTCTATCATAAGTCAACAAGATATCAACGCACATACGCCATCCAAACGTCAATTAAAATCAACGAGATGCAAAATTATAAAATGCCACCAAGAGTCATCATGAGTAGAATTATGCCAAGGTAGTTCTGACAATGAAGGAATACTATCCATAACACACACATGAAACTACAAATCTCGGTGACGAAAACCTTTGTTATGGTTTAAGTTTCATAAGGGATGGTCAAAGTGCCCCTAAAGGAAGAACTTAAACATCTGGACCTACACCGATGATCATCAAGTAGTTGGGTAAATGTCCAGGATTCTAATCAATTCTAAAGGAAACCCAAGGTGCACAAGACTAAGCAATCGGGTACCTTAGCCATGATACCCCCCCTTCATACATAATAGCAACCACAACAGTCAACTACACGTAAAGTTTTGTAAACCTGTGGGATTGATTGGATATCAAAGGGGCCACCTACCTAGTCCAAAAGGGAGAACAAGGAGGTCCAACAGACCTTGAAAACTACACCTCACCGTGGTTGGGAAACACCAAAGGAAATAACTAACATTACGAAATTTGCTTCTATAACTCAAAAGGGTGACTAAGTGCCCATAAAACTAAAATCAATCCAAACGGATTCGACCTAGTAGTTGTTCATTAAAGCCAGGTTGTCATAACCCACAAGAACAATGCTCAACCTACCCAAAAGAAAAAAAAAACTATAGATAGCAAGCTTGTATGAAGAGCAAGAGGTTTAAGGATACATCAGGTTTGCATTCACCACAACATTTACTAGCTATAAATGGCTTACTAACCTTGTTACTCAAACACAAAAATGTGGTTAATGATGGTAGGAGGTCATTTACTTTGGCAAGGAAACACAACAACCAATGCAGAGGAAGAAAGAAAATAGATCTATGCTATTCACTTTAACACTGACAATGATTACAACAAAAATAAGAAAATTACAAGGGGAAGGGGAATAATTCTCACAAGGTGAAAAAACCCACCACAAAGCAGCATAGACAAACCAATTTCAGGGAAGGAAAGGTTCATTTTCTAATATTTTTAAATTTTAGCAATTGTAACAAAAGTAGGATTATCTTGCATGTTTCTCTAGCTTCTACAAGTCACCAAAACCACTCACAAGCCTGCAACAGCATTCCCTAGGTCAAATATCCATCCACCTACATGGTGGCACTAAAACACCACTCATTCTCATGTTGGACAAGAAGGGATCTCCCCAAAATCACGAGCTGCATCTTCCCAAAGGAATACTAGAGATCTCAAGGACTACCATGACAACAGTACAAGAACACAATGGGTTTATTGAAAGGGCCAAGGAAACACGTGATGAACATGAATAAGGCCAGACTCCACAACCTTGCCAACATCCTCATAGCCTCCTCTAGCCTGTACACATCTTGAGTCAAAAATAAAATCTTAGAAACAAGGTAAGAACATCCATAGAAGCAAAATGAAATGGAATCCCTTTTTTTGTCATATGCGCACTGCAGAGGCTCAAGAGCTTAGAATGTAACGTTGAAAAGAAAGTAAAATGGTCTCATGGATCGCCATGGTGGTCATGTAGGGTCTAAACAAGAGGGGCTTGTAGAAAAATGACCAGCTCAAAAAGGGAGGCTAAAGCAACAATAGGGAAATCCATCAAAGCACAAAGGGACACATTTTCAAAACAATTACAGGTGTAGGAGATTAGGATACCTTGTAGGAAAAATGTGTAAGAAAACACATGGCAGGAGGACCGTTTGAAAAAAATCCTCAAAGAGATGAGGTCGCAGAAAGGCCACGTTGCAGGATGAGAAAAAGGAGGATCAACAACATAGCTTAGACTCACCACAACAACCGATGGGTGTCCAAACTCCTTCTTTCACATTTGTCCATATGTACACAGTCAAGACAAAATAACAGCTTAGGAACAAGTATGGACATCCATCGAGCATTAGGAGCAATTTTTTTTTCCATTGTTGCAATTGAAGGTGCCCAAGAAGGATTGCAAACAACAAGCACAACTAGGATTAATTTTTACGGTCTCTTCCCTTTTCCCTTATCTTGAGATATCTCCCTCTCACATGGCCAAAAAAATGAGTCACCGAGCCCACCGCATCAATGCCAAACACAATTTAAAAAAACAAGGGAGAAAATCTTAAGCGGCCAGTAGGTTTAGGCTTGTGTTGTGCAGATCCACCTAGCGGGAGGAAGCAAAGGTGCGTCCAAAGCAACAAGACAATGCGTATGTAACCCACAAAAAATGTGCCAAATAAGTTTTTAAATGCCATAAGGGAATGGAAGATTCGGTGGGAAGGGAGTCCAAATCACCATAAATTTAGCAGTGTAGAAGACCCTGCGTGAAGACCAGTTTGTCAGGTTAGGTAAAAAAAGGTTAACTCCCACATTAAATGAAAAACCTTCCATGCAACCCACTCAGCCAAGGTTAGATACACGGGGGAAGAATCAACAAAAAAAATAAGTTTATCTTTTTTTTAAAATATATGGGGCATTACTGGACACATGGTAGATATATTTACGGGGAAGTTTAAAAATTCAACAACAATTATAAATCATGGCCACATAAACTAATTCCATTCGATACGGTATTTGGTTACTACCAAAAATAGGTTTTAAATCTAGCAAGGGGATTGAGATTATACCTTCATTTAATCATGACAGTCCCCCTTAATCTTGAGGAAAAGAAAAAAATAATCTCTGGAGCTGGAAGGTCCTTCTATGACACCAAAATTTTCTCTCAAACACACAAACCTTTCCTTTAACGTAGGTTTGATAAAAATGTTAACTATTTGTTTCTTTGACCTACAAAACTTTAGCTCAATTTTTCCTTTCTCCACCAATTCACGAATGAAGTGGTATCTAATGGCAATATATTTGCTTCGTCATGAAAAATAATATTTTTAGATAATGTAATGTAAGACATATCATCGTAATAAATAACATAACCTCCTTGTTACTTTTATTGGGCATCTGACAAAAAAAAATGCAACTAAATCATCTAACAAGTTGTTGAGTTTCTTGAACAATATACTCTACTTCTTTAGTTTACAAAGAAACATTTGATTGTTTCTTTGAAGATCATGAAATGGCTTTTGATTCAACATTGAACACATATCCAAATGTTCTCTTTATTTAATCAAGGATACCTTCCCAATCACTGTCTGTGTATCCAACTAATTAAAAATCATTATTGACATCATATAAAATTCTAATATTTCTTGTTTCATTCACATACCTTAAAATACGCTTGCATGCTTTCTGGTGAGACTCTTCGGTGTCTCCATGAATCTAGAAATTAAGCTAACGACATACATAATATTTGGTCTTGTTGTAGTTAAATACATCAATCTTCTTAACATGATTTTTGTCTTGTAAGATACACATTGCTGCTAAAATCATCTTTTTTCAATTTCAAACATAATTCAGTTGGTGTAGATATTGGTTTGCAATCCAACATTATGAATCTTTGCAAAACTTATTTTGCATACTTTTTTTGACATATAAAAATTCCCTTCTCTGTTTTCTTGACCTCAATTCCAATAAAATACTTCAACAATCCTGAATGAATCATCTCAAACTCCTCCTTCATGGCTACTAAAAATTGATCAATTGCTTTGTGTGAATTTCTAGTAAAAATTAGATCATCTACATACAAAACAAAAATTAAAATCTCACCATTATTTTCTTTTATGTATAGTGTGGGCTCACTACTTCTTTTTATAAATCCATTACTAATCAAATATGAATCTATCCTACTATACCCAACTCTTGGTGCTTATTTCAAACCATACCAAATTTTTTTCAGCTTGTACACTTTTCTTTCATGCCATGGGATTTCATAATTGGGTAGTTATCCCATATAAACTTCTTATTCTAGCAGTCTAACCAAGAAAGTTTATTTTACATCCATTTGATGGATCTTCCATTTGTGATGAGCAGTTATGGCAATAATTGTTCTCACATTCTCTAGCCTTACTACTAGAGAAAATGTCTCATTATTATAAAGACGTCCAAGATTTTGTTTGTAGCCTTTGACAACTAATATTTCCTTGTGTCTTTCACTTTTACATTTGGGTGTAGTTTTGGTTTTATAGACCCACTCGACTCCAATGAATTCCTTTCCTTCAACAATATCTACTAACTCCCATATCCAATACCTTTCTATTGCATACATTTTGCAATTCATTTTTTCATACTATTTATTATCTTTAATTACTTCATCATGATAAATAGGGTCATCTTGTGAAAATGAAGAAAAAATAATCATTTCATCTTCATTTTCTTCATTACTTAACGATCATAAATCTCTCATACATTCCTCATTCTTCCTTACTACTCCAATTAGTATTATGATGGTGAATATGCTTCATTATCTAGTCCTTGCCTGATTTTTTGGTTGTTTCCATTTGAAGATTCACCCCTTTGTTATATGGGTTTCCAACTTGGTACATTGGTTGCTCTTTCTTATACTTGGTTCTGGAAAAATGATAGGTGCAATTACATTTGTTTTATGTTGTTCCACTACTTTTGCATATTCCCAAGATGCTTAATTAATTAAACATCTTTAGTGATTATCATCTCCTTAGTAACTAGATTATACAATCTATAAGCTTTATATTTCTCACTACAACCAATGAATATGCACTTATCTCCTCTTTTATCGAACATTGATTTTGTTTGTTTTGGCACATGTGCATATGCCACACATCCAAAGACTCTCAAGTGCTTAACACTTGGTTTTCTTCCACTCCAGCATGCTTCTTGAGGTATCGTGTTCCTCACACTCTTTTAGGACATCTATTTAGCAGATATATATTGTTGTCCCAAATACGTTTTCCTAGAATTCATTGGACAATCCTCTAGATTTATGTATGTTCCTTGTCATTTCTTGAGTGGTTTTGTTCTTTCTCTCAGCTACACCATTTTGCTAAGGTGTATACCTTGCTATAAATTTTTTCTTGATCCCGTGTTTTCAAAATAAGTTTAAAAACTCATTTGATATATGTTCTCCCGCTCTATCAGTTCTCAATGTCTTTATATAATGGCCACTATTCTTCTAAACCATGGCCTTGAATAGTTTGAATACCTCAAATGTTTCTAATTTATTTTTCAGAAAATAAACCCATTTCCTTTTTCCTAAGCCATCATTAAAAGTAATGAAATATACACATTTTGACATGGAGGGATTTTTAATGGGACAACACAAATCCAAATGTATCAGCTCAAGATGTGAGTTTTATCTCCATGATTTACCTGAGGGAAAAGTATTTGTGTTTCTTACCTAATATACATGCCTCACAAACCTTTTCTCATTGTTAAATAGGAGAGAATCCTTTAAACATTTTCTTATTATAAATAATATACAATCCACCATAATAAAAAACCCATACCTAAGATGCCATAGAGTGGATTGATCAATGACTATTGTTTTGAATGATGTTGTGTCTTCTACACTTTGCATCCTCAAAGAAACATTCTATTTTGTGTCATCTACACAACTGAAATAAGTTTTTTGCTTACACGGTTTTCATATAAAAAAAATTCTCCATTCTCAAACTTCACCTTAAAACCATTTGGGCCAAGCTTCCCAATATAGAGAAGATTATACTTTAATTATGGAGCAAGGAAAACATTATGTATATGCTTCTTGTCTCCTTGTTTGGTGAGAGTAGATAAAATACCTTTACCCATCATAGGAACATTATTGTCTATTCCCATATTCACTTTAGATCTCATTTCTTCGTCTATATTACTAAACATCTCCTTGTTGCAAGCACTATGCAAATACCATACTTTTTTGTTTCCTTGCTCAGCTACAAAGCAAGTTAATAGAAAAGATCCACCCATTTCCTTCTTTTTAGGTTAAACTTCATTTAAATTTGAGAATCTTGCATTATGATTATGATTTCTCAAATCATATTCTTTCTTTTTGCATTCACTTGGATAGTGTCCAAATTTCTTGCAGTAATAACATTATACATTTGATTTGTCATACCATTGTTAAGAACTATCTCTTGAAGTGTTTTTTCTCCTTTCTCTTCCTCTCCCTCGTTCGTATGGCTCTTGATAATGGTTGTGTCTTCCACCTTCTTGATGGTTTCTAAATCTCCCTCTTCCTCATATGTATGTTCCTCTCCCCTACCTCTAACACTTGTATTTTTTTAAAGACATGTTCATTGGAGAAACTTGTTGATCTACTCATCTTTTATTCATTGGTTTGCAAAGAACCCATCAACTCATCAACAATTCATTTTTTTAGTCTGTAAACTCTTATATGACTACCACAATCGTCTCAAATTTAATAGGACGAATTCTCAATACCTCCTACATGATTTTTGTTCTTATACCACATCTCCATTTGTCCCCATCTATTGAAAATGGTCATAGTTCTTGTAAATAAGTCATTTATAGACTCTGAGTCTTTCATGATAAGAGATTCAAACTCTCTCTTTAGCATTTGAAATATTTCAACTTTTACTTTTTCACTGCCTTGATATGCATTCTGCAAGGTGTCCCATGCTTATTTGGAGTTTGTAGTTGCTGCTATCCTAAGAAGTATTGAATCACTGATTGAATTTTTATATCTCTCAAAGCCTTAATATCTTTTCTTTTATTCTCCTTCAAAAGATTCTTTTGTGCTTATGTCAATGCATTGAATGCAACTTGTTCTTGTATGTTTGTATAGCCTCCTTCAACTAGTTCCCATAGCTCTTGAGAAGAGAACAAATTCTTCATTTTAATGCACCAAATTTCATAGCTCTTCCCATCAAATATTGGGGGTTGTTGCCAAGAGTTTCTACTACTTTAAGCCATTACAACTCAACCTATAAAATAAGAAAACAAAACAACAAGTTATTGAGTTCTTATTTTCTCTTATATTAAATTGTTGGCAAAATTTATCATCAAATGCAATAAGGAAGGGAAAGAGACAACCATAAAAACACACACACATATATTATATTATATTACTTGAAAATAATCTCTTTCTATTTTCTGCTTTATTTCTATTGTGTTACTGCACTTTCTCTCCTTTTCTTTCTCTCTATGTTTTCCCTTCTCTATATTTTTCCTTTCTCCTTCAAAGTGTGATGCTACACTTCTATTTTTCTCTTCTCTTCTCTTTGTCCTTTGAGTTTCGGTCTCTTTCTATTCTCTCTTCTCGGTATGTTGAGAGTAGTTTAATATGATTGCTGCATTTTTATATCTTCCTCTTTTACAATTTAAAGCATTTCCATAAATATAAACATATTTACTTTCTCCTTTGTTGCACAAAATATGCCTCAAAATATATAATATAATATAATATATTGGGCCCCATAAAAAATATCATGACCATTTATAAAGGGTGGACCGAAAAAATCATGTAAACCATTTAATCTAAGCAATTTCATTTTCATGGAAAGAAATATGAATGAGGGTGACACACAAAAATAGTGACACTTGGCAGATAGAGATTCGCGGAGACTAACTTTAAAACCTCAATGGTACATATAAATAACTTCCACATAAACTAATGTTGGTTGGTGAGGTGGCTACACCAAAAACATGTTTTAAATCATGAGGGTATCGAGATTAGAACTTCATTTAATTTTGACAATAATAACCAAACATTAGTTTAAAACACAATTGGTGACACTAATTTTTCCATACCTTAGGAAAATTATACTCGTCAACTATATTTCTATCGTTCAAAGACCACTTCCTGCTTTATTTTACCTTTACAAAAAAATCTCATCTCCTTATTTTAAACTTATCATAATCATTTGTAGTTTTCTTAGAGTCATTAGTATTACACCTTTTCTGAAATTTATCATTTTCATTGTTCCTTGAGTTTTAACAGCTAGGAATAGAACAAACGCCTCTAGATCTTGTTGATCTTTTCATTTACAAAAGAAATAGTTCATTTAAAATTTTGGAACCTTCTTTATGTTGAACTAGTCCTTATTTTTGTGCTAACTTGCCTTGGAAATCATCATAGAATCACATATATAAATCCCCTAGGTCATTATTACCTCCATTGACTTACTACACCCAAAGACACCACATAAATCATCACACAAAAGAATTTTACACGTCCTAAATATCTCAAGAGCACTACTCTGAATGTGCAAGACAAAAAATTTAAATCTGAAGCACTCTTAATCCAATGTTGAATGTTCTCCAAATGCATCTTAGAAAATGAGGGATTATCTTAATGTCCATAATGTTAGGAAACAACATAATATGTATAAATAAATATGGAGAGAGTAGAATAAAAACATACTAGTTTACACAGAGAGAAAATTACAATATACAATATACAAAACATGCAAGGGACAACCACCATATTTATGCGGTAAAACTCCAAGAGAGAGTTTAGGAAAACATCAATGGTGCAAGATATCAAGCTTTTTAACTTAAAATTGAACAAATTACATGTGAATTCGTTATAAGAAACAAAGATCTCCACAAAAATATATACACCTAATTGGCGAAGTACAATTAGGATTCCTCCTCCTAAAAATAGAGTGGAAAAACGCCATTAGGATTTTCCTTTCTAAAAATAGAATTCATTAGAATTTGGTTGAATTCGTCTTTCTAGAAACAAGGGATTGACTCACTTTTTGTTGCCCCCAGGACCCCCTTCCATATAAGTGGGGGCAACCCCCTACATCCCCTTTAATAAGTGAGGTACAAACCATGCTACAAAGGGATCCAAAATTTAACTTTGTTGTCATATATCTAAGACATAATGATTCATGTAATTTCATTGAGTATATAGTATGAAATTTGATCCATTTAAGAAGAAGCGACTTCATCTTAAATATATGGGTAGTTTCAAGAATATTATGAAGCCATAATAAACCAAGAGACCAACCCATAAAAAAATATATTTTTGCACAAATTATCATAATTCTAAAATAATTACACCTTAGATCATCACAGCTCTCAAGTTCTAGAGTAAATTTGAGAAGATTATATAGTAGTATGATGTTGAAGTGTTAGTTGCAGCTAGCATTGGGAAAAAAAAAAATCCAGGGTAGGGTAGTTAGTATGTGGAATGTTAGCCACAAATTGTTTACCAGCGAGTTATCCTTCAATCTACCCCTAACTCAAAATCCATTGATCTTCTTCCTTTAAAAATACGAAGAAAATAAATCTATTCAATAAATAGTAGTTGAAGTTTTAAAAAGTTACTATTCATTTGAAAAAGAAAATAAATATATTTTTTCGAATTGAAGATTTTCTAAATTATGGTATCTTTTATGGGCTGGCTGGTTATTCGAAGGGTTCGAATTTGGCAAACTTTCCGTCAAGCAGATGAAATTGACATGAGCGGAGCATACAAGGAGATGCGAATTCCAGTCCTTATAAGTACATACAAAATTCAATTGACTAGACCCCACTGCAATTAATTCTTTCCACCATGATTGGAATCCCATGCTGAGGATTAAGGGTAACGAAGGTCATAGGTGCATGCCTATACCCTCTGCACACACTAAATCTGAAGCTCCTGAGCATCATAGCCATCACGACCTTGGCTTCCAACATAGCAAAGTTCTGTCCTATGCACATCCTTGGCCCACTAGAAAAGGGAATGAAAGCAGAGGGATGATTGTTTGTAGCTTTGGCTATTCCATCTCTGAAACGATCTGGCCTAAATTCATTAACATCATCACCCCAATACTCTGGGTTTCTGTGCACTAGTAAAATGTCTACCACCACATTCACACCCTTAGGAATTGTAAAACCATTTCCTAACTTTATGTCCTTGAAGGCCTGCCTGATTACACCTCCTCCAGGTGGGTACAATCTCAGTGTCTCCTTCAGTATCATCCCAATCTGTAAAATAGAACAATGCTTCGTTAATAGAGACATGCTTCTAATGAAGGGATTTGTAACCAAAACTATCATACTTACAGTGTTGAGCTTTGCTAGAGAATCCATGTTCGGATTGTTGTTTCCGCATACTGCCACGGCTTCCTCCCGAGCTTTCTGTTGCCAATCATGGTGGAGTGACAAAAGGAGTATTGCCCATGACAGCAAACCACTGGTTGTATCTCTTCCTGCCAAGAGAAATGCTTTGCACTCGTCGATTACATGCTTTGTTGTGTAGCTGAAGTTCTTGTCATCTGGAGAAACATTCTCAATTTCTGAGAGCATCAGCCCGAGAAGATCAACCCCATATGATTCACTATCTTTTCTTTCCTCTATCATATGCTTTATGTTCCTCTCCAGTCTTCTGTTCCTTTTCCAAGCCTCGAGATTTATGGGAGTGGGTATAAATCTTAAAAAACAGAAAAAAAAATTCAAATTACTAATAACAAATAAAATCTTAAATTTAAGGATTTTGTTATCTTCCCAAGTAAAACATAGTACTCGAGCCATACCTGCTACCTGGAAGCCATAGATAAGGAAGATTCTGGATCATTAAGTCCTTCAACTTCCTGATGTCCTCATAGAGTTCATTTCCAAGTTTGTTGTAATGCATTCCCAATTCCACCCTCATAAAATTGTTTGCAGTAAGCCTATCCATAAAATAAGTTAGCTCTATTTCACAAGGCTGCTTTGTAGATTCCCCTATAATCTCATTCCACTCTTTTACCAAATCGGCTGTACAGGCGGACATGATCTCCACAGAGGCCTGCACAGCATAATTCCCAACAGTAAAAGTATTGAGTAAAGTAGTTCTTGATTCAACTTCATAAAAATGTTTTTATCGCACTAATTCAATCTTAGATGCATCTTCGTATGAAATAATATTAAAATCTTGATCCATAAATTGTATTGTGATACTAGGAAGAGAAGGGGATATAACCCTACATAGCTACCAAATACGGTAAAATTATAAAGATTTTCTTTCTTGTGCTGAATAGGCTTATCGGGATATCTAAAATAATAATGTAAAGATCACCTTAAGCTTTTCGACATGAAATGCAGGGGCCACTATTCTTCGCTGTTGAGACCACTTTTGGCCATTAGCACAAATTAATGCATTACTAAATAATAGAGACAGCATTTTCTTAACCATAGGGGATATTCCGCAGTCACCCGAGTTTTTGGAAGAAAGAATCTGCCTGATAAGCTCTGGATCCTTTATAACAATTCTGGGCTCAGATCCAAACCAAATAACAAAATTGTCCCCTGTTCGAGAATTAACCCAATCATTACAAAAACAATACACATAGTTACTAGAAATCTTATCCCAAACGTAAAATAAAAACAGATATCTAGTGATTGAAAAAGAGACCATAAATCTGTGACCACTTGACAAAGTATGGGACAACTCTGTTCCTGATATTATGATTTATGGAAGGCATGTCTGTGAGCATCTGCTGCCGCGTCATGTTTGCAATTTCAAGAAGGTTTCCGATCATGAAGCGAGGAGCAGGACCGTTGAACCCCTGTTTCTTCAGAGCTAAGTAAATCGTCCATGGCCTCCACAAATACTTAATCAGAAAACCTATAAAAAATGGACACATTCCAACCAAAACCATATAAACCACAGAATTAACAAATCCTTTCAAGAGATCCATGACACCCAAGCAATTGCAATACGATGGAAGGTGGATCAAGTAATATCGGAATAATTCATATATAATAGGGGCAGCTGATAAAATGTTTGGGGCTATGGATAAGCAACGAACGGTGGGTTTTTTTTCCATTTTACATAAATGAATTTAAATTTAAAATTGAAAAATTAATGTCCACAAGTAACCAAAAAGGTTAATGGGACTACAAGAGGAGCAAAGAGAACAAGACAATGTAGGAAAGTAAAAAAAGACAAAAAAAAATACAAGAAGCAACTGGAAAGAGACAAGATACAACAAGTCTATGTGTCATGCTTAAGAGGTTCTACACCTAGTAGATCATGACTGTTGTGTGGAGTCATGAGCTCATTTATGCCACCGATGTTGTGTAGAAGGATGAAGGAATGAATCAATAGTTTGAGACCCAAGGCTGCCATGATGATGTTTGAGGAGGCCATATCTATGTTGGGTCATCTCCCTGATAAATAAAGATACACACCTTTGGTCTTCATAATGGATAAGGGATCGTAATGAGCCTTGAGTTTCTTAAGAGACAATAGTACCTACCACGGATCTCACAAAGACAAAGGAAAGTGAAATATAAAGTGCTCCTTTGATTAAAGTTCATTCTTGAAAAGTGTGCAAGTGCGTTAGTCTCTGGGAATGTAATGCTCTATCTCCGTGTGAAGTGGATGAGAACAAACTCGTAGTTTCCCAAGGGGAATATCAAACCAAGTGGAAGCCTGATGTATTTTGGGGAATGACACGTTCATTTTAAATTTAGAGATAATGCTCCAAATAGTGGTGCATTTTTGTTGGCAACATTTCTATTGGTTCAATCCAAGTTGATTTTATGTCAGATTTGTACATCTCCTCTCTAATTCCTATATGAATTTCCCTTCTTAGGATGTCGGGAGAATTAATAGAGAATATGAGAGCATGAAGACAATTAATATCCAATCGGATGCTTTGGAGGAAAGTTGTGCAATGTGCATACGAAATGGTTTGGATCCCCAATTCACAAAGCCTCATGGATGATTGGAGGGCCTTGAAGGTATATCTATTCTTGACAGTTGGTGTATCTGTCAAACATCTTAGTCTATGAAGTAGCATCACAAGATGAAATATACTTGGGATATGCAGAGAGTTTGTGCCAAATTCATCCAAGATGATTGCATGTAGAACTGAGCTTTTTTTCCTGAGAGTCTTGGATAACATGGAGAGGAGTACTCTATAAACATGAACCCAACCAATGTGTCGAATATCATGGCCAAAAATCTCACAACCATACAACACTGTTAGTGTCACTAGAGATTGGCAAATGTGCAATTTAGCTTTCGCATCTTCAAATTGAAGCTGGAAACATTGTCTCTCAAGTGCATTTCTAGGGCTGCATAAGCTTTACATAATCTCTCTTCAGCTGCATAAAGCATGTTCAAAGAAGGGCCCATGAAAGTCTCCTTTGTAAGAGGAGACCACTTCCACCAAGTTTCCTTTGTACACGAGGTTAGTTGCATGGGAAATCATCTTGGTTGTATTAAATGCTATCAATTTAGTTTTCACCAAGTTCACTTGTAAACCATGAGTATCACAAAAAGAGAATAATATGTCAAGGTGTCGTTATACTCCTGCAAGATTATGCGACATGAGAATAGTATCTTCTACAAATAATAAAATAGCAATGATGATATCATATAAAAGACAACCATCATATCTAAAACCGGAATTTGCAATGATGTGCTCTAGTTCATCAATGTAAAGACCAAAAAGAGTAGGAGAAAGTGGGAAGCCTTATTTAACAGTGATGGTGCTATTGATATCACATGTATAACCAGTAGGAGTTCAGACTTGGCCAACCACCTTTTGATTGAGTGTCATCACAAGAAGAACCAAATGCTCTAGAATTTGAAGGTCATGAAGCGGTTGGATTAGAAGGTGGCTAGGTACACTATAAATTGATTTTTAAAATTAAACAAAATAGAGATAAACCTTACACTTGTTGGCCCTTCCTTATTTAGTTATGGATCTAAGTATTAATACATGGTCTAATTTTAGGTGATCCCATCTTAACCTTGCTTTTCCTTTCGCATGGAGTTTGTGGGATTCAGTAAATCTAGAAATCAAACCATCTAACACTATAGAAAGTAAATTACTCAAAGTATATCCAATCATGATGGTTCTATAATTATTTGGCTCCTTTTAATTCCCTTATTTAAATATGGGGCAAATGATGTGAGACATCTATACTTTGGTGGGAATTCATGGGAAGCCACTAGATTGAAGATATGAGCAATGTGCATTGTTATAGACAAAAAACTATGCACTTTAATCATAATTTAGCTCGGTTTTATACTACTGTTTAGAAGGTTTTCAAGTAGATAAAGTACTAATTAATCCCACCTTTTGGTCATCTTCGTTTTATATTTTATTGCGTCAATACGAAGATATTATGTCCATGAACCATTTACGTCTCAAATTTGTTTACGAAAACCAAGTTATTTCCATTCACGACATCCCCCTTCACCTCCATTATCATCGTCTTGTCATTATGATACTCTTGCATCTCCCCCTCATACTCACACAACTCCTCTTCCATCACCATCTGTGTATCATGTTCCTACTTCACCACATCGATTGGATCCTAGGCGACCACTCCATTCTTTTAGTCCTACACATTGGCATAGGCCTAGTCATATGAATGCTACCGTATCCTGTTACCGATCACCGAATCATTTTATCCCACATGGCTCATCCTTTGCCTTATGTACAACACCTCCTTAATCTCCATTACCTACGCACTTTACTACACCATGACATGCATATTATGTACACCCATCGCATGCATATCGGCTTCATTCCCCCGTGCAACATTTGTATACCATACCACCATTACTCGAGCATCACTCTCCCCTTTCATTATGCTAGACACCGGTCGATGGAATTTCATCCCTCGACGTTATAGGTTGATTTCTCCTTTATTACCGCTTAGGAGGCATAGCCACTACACATTTCTCTCCCTTTCTAATATTTAGTGTCATTTTACCCCTAATCTTTATATTCTCTCTCATTCATCTCTTCACATATACGTACACTTAATACACATTATAGTACTTTCGTTACCCAATGACACACCCTTGTGCTTTGGTTCACACTTGAGTGTTTAGGAATTACCATTACACTGAACCCCACACACTACACTATAGGTCTTACACATTAAAATTACATGATCATAGTCTACACCCTACATTATCTTAGACATTTATCATCTTGTAGTCATCTATACATCATCTATCTCACCCACGCTACACTAGGAATCATTATGTATGAGTCTAGTTTTATATTTCATCCAGGCATTATATATTTACACTAGGTCAAATTATCTATGGGTTTAGACTTACCTATTATCATTACATATCATATCTACACCTATATCTGCATCTATTTCATCACATGCATTTTACATATTACACTAGATTCCATTACATATGGGTCTAGTTTCATTTTATCATATTTACATATTCCATTTGTATAGACAATTACTATTGCATCTCACACATCACATATTCTATATACATGACACATCCTACATAATATTACCCACATCAAGCATCTACCTCCCATCTTCATCCCTCGATCGTTTATACTATGTTGTCTTCTACGCATTCATCACACTACCCTATGACAAATTCTAATTCCTCGGTCCATAATCGATTGTAGAGTTTTTACAAATCAAATGGACCTTAGGATAAATCACCACCATCCTTTTGTCATCTTCTAGTGCCATACACCTTAGATTTCATAACCATTCCCTTCTTTTCAATCCCATAGTGACATATGCTTTAGGCTAAATCATAAAACATCTTCATCCTTTCATCTTATAGTGATATATGCTTAGGGCTAAATCATCACTCATACATTCAACAAGTAGTGGTATATGCTTAGGCTATAGGGTCCACATGCATCTTTCCATATCTCATTCCCATACACTCATCATATAGTGATATATTCTTATGGATAAATCATCACTCCTACATTCAAGAAGTCATGGTATACACTTGGGTTATAGGGTCCATGCACATATTCTCCAAATATCACATTTCATCACCATTCCATTCACACGCTCATCAAGGCACACTATATAGAACCAACACTACTCGACCATTTCTTGATGATGCACTCTCATTTATGGTTTTGTTGACATTTTTCACACCCCATGAAAAACGTGAACTCAAAACTTTTAAGTTTCTCAGACTAGATGGGTTGGAGGTTAGACTATATTTGCGACAACCATCTCGAAAAGGGATATAGTTTTTAATTACTTGATTTTAGATAGAATTAGAATGCCATACATCAAATCAATAGCTAAAAGTGTTATCCCAGAAGGAAACACCTTGCATATACCACCTCTCGATGTATCGTCTTCATCAAAATAGTGTAGTAACATAGGAAGAATGTTACAAGGCCTTGGTGAAGGCTGGAAAAATGTCATAAGTATGGCTTTACGTTCTGAAACAACAGTCGCAGTTGCAGGTTTGAAGTAGGGAAAGGTACAAATTTACAAACAGTTTGTATTTCCAATGAGCATCAAAAAGGTAAATTTTATTTTAATTTATTTTCTTGATTAAGTGAATTATTTAAGTGTTTTGAGTTGTATAAGCTCATTATTATCGATACAAATGAAGAGAGTATAGAAAGGAAATACATACATCTCATTACATGAAAATAGTTCATTTATTCATAATGAATAATACTATAGTGAACCCACACAAGCCATGGGAATAACTCTAAAAGCGAGTGCATGAAAAAAATACACCTATGTAAAACTATGAGTAAAAGAGAAAGGGAGATCCATCATTTCCTATTTGGATGGATTCTTCGAGTTGGTTTCAAGCAGTCCTCGATGCTCCCTCTTCATCATCTTCTCCAGCTGCTGCCATTAAACCTGAAAGAGAAGTGGAAAACTATGTTAGAGATCCAAATTTCCATTTCTATTGTACTCACAGTTTTAAACAAGTGGTATTTCTTATAATGAGCTTGAATTCAGAAGTACAAGAAATAAAAATTCATAGTGGAATGTCATTTTAAGAAAATTAAACAAATGATCAAGTACAAATTTGTTATAGTATGCCAATACATTTTTAAAGGAAGAAATGTAGATCTCTAAGAGCCACTAAAAAGGATACTAAATTCTAAGAATTAAGGTAATCCAAAGCAAGCAAATGAAGATTACAATGTACCATTTTGCAAGATAAAATAAGTAAAATTAAAATTGGTCAATATAATTATAGAATTAACAGAGGTACAACTATACAATGTTGAAAGTTGGCAACTACTGGAAATTGCAGATTGCAAAATACAGGTTACAAAGATACACTCTGACTAATGAAAGGAAAATTTGTATTGTGAAATAAGCATCAACGAAGCATAATGAAGCTATAACTATAATGGGATTTAGATAACTTTTCAAGTAGCAACAAGTTGAAACAGAAATACAAGTATCCAGAAAGGCTATGGAATAAGGATCTTATTCAAATTCACAAGAGAAATGCATCGAAGGTAAACTATAAAATAATTGAAGGAAGTAACAGTTGAAAATTATATATTCACCTTATGCCTCAAAATGTATAGCCATACTTCAAATAATCAGTATAAATTTGTCATGAGATTACAGTTATAGCAATAATGCCAAAATTTAAGCATACATTTCTAGACATAGTGGAGAAAGAAGACTTTGCATAGTTTTATCTCAAAGCACATTTTTTAGGCATGCATTGAACAAACGAAAAAAACAAATAGAGCTCCAACAACAAAGCAAATTTTCTGTCAAAAGTAGACAGTAACCAAAGTCAATTGGATTGAAAAATAAGAATAAGATTGAGATATAACCAAGAAAGGTTGATTCAGGTCTACATGGTTTATGTTATGGGAAATTACAATCAGAGAAAGGAACATTTACAGATAAGAGAAGTTATCTTAATTTATGTAGAAGATATTATCACAAGATAAGGTTGCAAATTATCAATATGAATGCACCTTCAAACTACAACAAATACTCATTGGAAAGAGAAAATTTATTAGCAAGAAACTTCGACTAATTAGTTTGCAGCATTCAAGGTGCCAAGATTTGCATCCATTCACTCAAAGGAATACAATTTTCAGGATGGAGAAGATGCAAAATGATCATTCCCATAATGGTACCTTAAAGAGATGTAAATTTTCATGTTACAAAATTGCATTTTCAAAAGAGTCTTAATAGTGATGTAGAAATAAATTTAAAGCCACAAGATTTTGTTCATTAGAGAATCACAAATGTTCAAAAGGATCAAGATCAAACATATGGAGAATATGTATGGCTACAGTCCACCTTAGAGTTATTATTATAACAGGAAGAAATTGTTTCCAGTTTCCAAAAGTTTCTTTCTGTGACAGCTAGAATAAAAATAGAGAACTCACTTCGACAATGGATTCACTCAAATAAAAGATTACTTTATGACAAAGAATGCAGACACGAATGTTCTCAATAAAAATAGGCTTTAATTTAAACATTGAAACCAAGATTATACTAGATCATGAGCTGAAAGCATATCTGGTTATAAAATTAAAGCTACAGTCACTCTTGTGAAAAATAATATACAATAGCCATTTAAAACCCTTCAGGACAACCTACCAAGGGATACATATTCTGCAACATGTAGAATTCAAATCACAACCATATGCAAAAGTCCCAAGTCATGACATAAAATTAGGAAACAATAGTGTTAAATTCTAAAAGCAGTGACTCATTTCATTTACACAGCGAGTGATTGAATGGAAAAAATAGAAATCATGTAAAAAGGAAATACCAATTTCTTGAATGAGTGAAAGATATATTCTCAAAACCTCACTCAAACGAACAAAGCTTCTGAATAAAATCAGCCACGTACGTTTCCCCAAGGTAGAATTAAATGCGAAGAGATTGAGCAAAGAAAAATGTCCTAGCAAAGGGGAGGATTTGAACCCATCTCGTAATATAATGAATTCACCCAGAAGAGAAAGAATAATTACTTATGAAGAGAAGATAAAGCTACAAACTCAGCTACAAATAATAGAGAGTTGGGCATACAAGTTTCACAGAATGACACAAATCAAGCCAAGGGTTAAACCGAATGCAAGGTCATTCCTTGTTTTAAATGAAATTATTTCAGTGTAATTATTTATGGGGTTTTCAATAATAAAAAAGGAGACAAAATTCTTGTTTCGAAGGATGCACAGTAAAACTTCATACGACAGAGCCATAAATTATAGATCTAGGGTTTAAAAAATTGCAAAAAAACAATTTTAAACTCAACCATAAGCTTGAAAAGTAAAGAAATTTTGTGTACTTATTCAACCTCTTATACTGAAGCATCAATAATGACGTCCAAAGATCTATAACTCCAGATTTACCATTTTCTAATAAGAAGGAAAAATACCCATTTTTCATTATGCAGACAACACAAGCTAAGGTATCATTGCGCACTTACCAGTCAGATAGAACATGAATGCCCTTATGGAAAAAGATCCAAATATGGGCATTTCCGGGAAACAAATGAATATTAACAGTAGTAATCATTAAAAATGGAGCAACTAAATGCTTGTAAATAGAAAACCCCCAAAAGAAAGGCCGTATTATGAGACAGTGAATATATCTGCATAAATATGTTGTAAATAGGCACATTTTTCATCCAGAATAAAATCAAAACTAAAGCATGGTGAGAAATATTCAAAGGATATTTCCAGAGTTAGTTCCAAATCATGAAAATGATGGAAAGAACTTTAAGATTTGCATAAAAATACCGCAAGTAAATGGACTAAAACTAATAACCTCAAGATATGTCGACAAAAATAGAGAGAATCCAATAATAATGGTGTGTAAGTGGCACAAAAACATACTCAGAATGCAGGAAATAGATCTGAAAAGATAGTTTCCATGCCAACGTTTATCAGAAAACCATTTTTGAACACTTATATCTTCTAAAACTGGGAACAAATATAGAGTTTCTCCACAAAATAGAGAACTGTAGCACAAGTAATAATCCATTCAAATTGGCGAAGTATATACTCCATTGAAGGCCAAGAAATCAACCTTCAAAATCAAAAACATTAACGAACACAAAATTAATGTCAGAGTATACTTAACTCGAAGAAGAGCTCATGAGAATGAAAAATAAGTAGGTTTGTAATGCTTTTACGTCCTAACTCGAGTCTCAAGTTAATCAATTCAACCATGGTTCAGTAAAAATATGCACGTGTCAAACAATGGTGAAACCGTAATCAGGGTTGAGTTAAGACCAACGAAATAGGATCACCAGGGGTCGAGCCATCATGTGGAAGGGGACTTTTTCCTAATAAACAAAATATCATTGCATTGACCTTTCTAAGGTCTTCAACATGCATATAATAAAATAATCAAAGATGGCCGAAAGTATTAGGTTTATCCAATGAATAATCAAAAGAAGACTGGGAAGAATAATCCATGGTTTTTCAAACAACAATAATTCCAAGGTGTATACCATGGAATATTAAAAAACCTAATGATTTTATAATCATCTATACCATTCCCAAACCAAAAAAGACCCCATCAAGTGTATATGTGCCATGATGAACTAAATTCAAGAAGGATAATGAATACAATGGGTTAACATAAGAAGCATGGAGAACAAAAAATGAAATGGTCCCCACATGGGTGAATAATTTTTTGAAGTATTGGGGATCAAATGCATTATTTATTTTAGTTCCACATAAGTATTATTATGCATGTAATCACAAAGATACTAATATGTCATTATAAGCATGAGTTATCCTTCTTACACAGTGTCACATCGTGCACAAGAAGACAAAGTATATGCACTTGCCTTAGAGGAGACTTGCATAGAAAGAAAGTGGCTAATATTAGCCAATATATTCATCCAAGTATATTAATTGTATTAAAAATAAAACATTCAACTAGAATTTGAATAAGTGTATTTTTGTAACTAAGATTATTAATGCCTCATTATAATCAGCATGTCTATTTTTACCCTTTTATTTATTCATGATAAAGGCGTAAAATTAGCATGCATGGGTGAGTACAGACTATAGTATATTTTTATGAGTGGTTGGGTGAATTACTTTTGATATATATTGTGTGCACTATCAAGGCAAAAAGAGTATTTTTTTGGATAGAGGAGTGCTGATGCATATATCTTCCAGTTTTACCTTGAATGAGAATTAGTTTTGGCCTTTCCAATTATTTGCAGTAGTGTGTATCTTTCCATTAATTCTTACAAATGATAATTCCCTCATGATTCATCTTACCTTGCTGCAAATATTGTATTTTCAACATAGTCTTAGTGTGCATGTTTAACTTGTTGTGTTGTTATGATTTATCCCTCAATACATAAGTATTTTTCCTTAATATTCTACTGAAAACCATTGGTTCGTGCATCTAAAATTCACTCTCAATTTTACCGTACATATACTCAGTCAAAGCCCTCAATAAGTTTGGTGCATAACCCATTTGAATTTCGTTTTAGTCATGTTTTTTACCCTCAAAACCACCAATAAATTAGTTTAGGATACATCAATTAGGAATCGGCCTTAGATACCAAAAAATCACGTCAACAATAGGTATACCCACATAATTGAGGTGTTTCCATTGTATCTATGAAAGTGAGAGATCAAGCAAGCTTAGAACCCCTACTTTTATCTCTCAAACCAGGTGCACTTTTGAGAGATTACGGTTTTGGCATACCTAGTGGGACCAATACTATTACTGATGTGTTTGTAAGATTAAAGATCTTAAGCAGAACTTATTTGGTGACTTTATAAATTTGATTTCAGATCATTACAAAACTTTTCAAGATCACTAAATTTTTCAGCTTCATTTTCATGTCTTTTTGAGGAAAATCGGGTATGTTATTTTTCTATTATCATCTATTTTTGTGAGTAGCAAACCTATTTTTCATAGTTTCAAAATTTTATGAGGTCCCAGAGCCACGAACCCTTATTTTCAGTAGTATTATCAGCCAAACCAGTGGCCTTTTTATCCTCTTCCCCCTTTAGAATAGTTCTATAACACCTATCACAATGAATATCCTTATGACCCAAACCTTAGAAATCAATATGATTATTAATATAATGATTATCATGATGTTCAAGGTTAAATTTATGTAGAGGGTTATATTGATTGTGAAAGGAAGAGAGATCTTGAAGTTGATATTACCTAACTAAGAAATCATCAGAAGTCATCAGAAGTGAAGAATGCTAGGCATCAGGTTCAGGAACCGTATTAATAGGATGTTCCCACTTACCTTCCATATAAAAATTCAGTGCCCATAGAACCTCCTTGCCAGCCAATGTAGCCGATTCCTCATTTTCAAAAATATCAGGTTGCTTCAATTCCTATTTTTTCTACCCTAAAATCACGTAATGAAATGAAATTTAAGTGTCCAAGATGGTGTATATATGATGTTCTAAATGAAAATTTTGTACCCCAGCCTCTTGTTCAAAATTCTCTAGTTAACGCTGAAATTAAGCCCACTCATCCTCTTCTACTTGTACTTGAAGTCCAGGAAAGACAGAATCAAAATATCATTCAGGAGGGGCATCCAAATGAAGAAAGAAACAAGATAGTTTTTTGGGAAACCATGCAGTAATTGGTTTCTAGATTTCATTTCGATCATATTATAGAGTTAAATAAGTAACCCATTCAAAAGGTATAGTTTGATCTTGTAACACTGTATCAAAAGCAAGTAAAATATGATCAATAATGTGCATATTTTTAGCATTGTGTGTGTTGGTGTCCATTTTGATCTTACACCACCTTTGCCCTAATTTTCTTTCACTTTGCATTTTATGAAACATTTTCTATAGCTTGAGGGGGTGAAATGAAGTTTCTGACTTTATTTCCATGCCTTGATTCATTAGAAAATCATTTGTCATGCCCCCTTTTACAAAAAAACCCATGTTTTCCCTAAATTCTTCAAATCCACGGACTCTACCTTTTTTTTCATTTTCCCAATCGTGGAAGCTTAAAAATGATCGATTTATACTTATATGCCTTTGAAAATACATCCCCATGGTCCGAAATGATCGAGAATCATGCTTCATCCTGGTTCTATTTCGTAAAAATTCCATCCTTGGTGAAAAACCGGATTTTTGGCATAATTGGAATTTTTTTGTATTTTTACTGATCTGACGGGGTATTTTAGTTGTCAAAATTATTCCTAGAACTTGGAGGGTATGTGGCAGCTTCTAATTAGTTGAGGGGGGTGAGAAAGTGTTTCAACTTATCATTTTATGTCTTTTTGGTAAAAGGGGCATTTTTGGGCCCATGGCTCTGTTTTTTCCAAAAATGCCTACGTGGCGTATTTTGATTGGTTGGGGGAAGGCGGGTGGTCGATTTCCTTAAAGTTTTTAAACTTTATTTTGCAAAAATTCTAAAATCACAAAATGGGCGGAAGCTCCACAACCAATCAAGGGTGAAAATGTCTCCTCTAAAATGAAAAATGGAGAAGCGGCCCGATGGAGGACTTACAGATTTTTGAGCTTTATTTTCTAAAGTTAAAAAATGAGGTGCATTTCTGCTCCAATCAGAGGTGGAAACGTGGCCTTGAAAATTCAAAATGGGGGTGGAATTTTGGGTGAATTTGAAGTTTTATCTTTGAATGAATCAATGCTAAAATGGGGAGCGCATATCTGCTCCAATCAGTGACAGACACGTGGCACGGGAGAGGTCTGAAAGGTGGAGGTGCGGGAACTTTTGGAAAAGTTTCCTTTTTTCCAAATAAGAGGTAATATGATAGAATCAATCTATAATTTTTCCGGGACCCACATTTGGACACGTGGAAAGCCCGAGGGGGGGTGTGAAAAAATGGAGAAAATTTCCTTTTTTTCCAAAGGTTATTAAGTGATAAAATTTTGCTCATGGGCCCAATCCAATCACATTGTGCCACGTGGCTATCTCTATTTAAAAATTGTAAAAGTCACCCAAGTTTTTTTAAATCCATATTTTCCACATGGAGGGCTCAGATTAAAAGTTGAAAATGAATCGATGGTAGATCTACATTGCATTTAATTCTACCGCTATGGGAGCTCCAAGATTCTTGGAGATGCAAATTTTGCATCAATTTTCATCAATTTTTTTATGATTTCATGTCATTTTGGTCTTCCAAGACCAATGTAATCATTTTCATGGTTCAATATTTTGATCTAGGGTGTGTTTGAAATGGATTTTTCTTAGGCTCAAGAAAAAAGTAAAGTTTCGAGATCCAAAGTTGCGAGAGATAAAATTGGAAAGGGAGAAAGATGATATAATGAAGGAAAGGGGATCTGCATGATTTGAAGATTAAAAATGTGCCTCCACAAAGGATAATGGTAAAAAAATACAATGATTTGACCCTTTTGAAGTAGTGGCAATTTTTTTCCAAATTTTTTAAATGTCCCTTTCTGTGACTTATGATTGGAATCTTGTAACAAACTTGAAGCTTGGCGTATTATTTTCTTGGGCATGAAGGTTCAAAGGTAATTGAATGATATATGTTTCATGAATTTTTCATGGAAAGGGTTAAAAAAATAGTTGAAAGAGTTCGGAAAAGCTCGAGAAACTTACAAATTTCACAGGAAAACACGGGAAGAAGCCCATACTCTAAGTTACCATCTAAGAAGCTAATATCATTCATTTTGTATTAGATTTCAAATCATGTTAAGTTTGTTACACACGTATAGCCATTAACAAGCTCTGAGATTGTTTCAAAACATTTTGCCTACTTGATAAATCTTATCATTTTTGAGTTATTCTGTGTTTTCTCTAGGAAAGATTTGTGAATGCTTACATTTTAGAATGCTTTTCAGTTTGTGTTTCTTGTTTCCTATTGTATTATTGTGCTTGGAATATATCTTGATCATAAATGATCTCATTACTAGTGATAGTTTAGTGGAATTTGCAATCTCACATTTAGAAGAGATTTCATCTGATGAAGAGTTAAACAAATTTAAAACCACTTCACCTTCCTTTGATTTTAGAGATTGTTTGTAAGCCTTTGGGTGTACCTTAGGCATGATCAAGTAGTGATTACTAAATGCTTCATTGATTCATTATAACTCAATATTTTGTGATAGAAAATCAAATATTGTGTGGAAGAGTGCAGATCTAGGTTTCCATTTGATGCACATATCTTGTGAAGGAGTGATTAAGCATTCTAATTATTTCTATTGTTAAGTTCTTTTCTAAATTTTTCTGAAGTCCTGAAAGAGTCTAGCAGACCTTGGTTTGTCTTGTCTAATCTCCCACCCAAAAATCATTCAAAAAATAACTAGTCCTACCCATACTACCCATGTTTTGTCCTGTGTATCAAATAAATGCAAACCCCATTGTCAAAATATGCAGAAGCAAATCAGTATTTCAATGTCTCTAGTAACATTTCCTTGCATTTGAAAATATCTCCATAATCTAGAAGTGACAACTTGTGAAAGACAAATTTGGAGTGTTGATCATATTTTCCCAAGGCCTTTTCATACCAATTGCACAAATTGAGGGATATATCCATCTCCTTCATTCAAATGGAGGTTACATTATAGGTTCTCTTACCTTGGTTGAAAGGCACAACCTAAAGTAGTTAGGATAAGATCACATCCCTCAAGGGTGCTACCCACTCCCCCAAGATTCTAGTGCTAACAAGTCGGATAGGTTACTTCCCTGGATGTAAACAACACATAACATCATCTATCTACTTCTAAGTGTCTTGATAAATCCATGATGTTGCTTGAGCTTTGAGGAAGGTTTACTTTGGGTACCAACACCTTAATGGCGCCGCTGCTTTAGGGACTTGTTGAAATTATATGAGATATTTTGATACATTTCAAACCCTGGTAATGTTTGTTGCAAATGTTGCATGCTAGTACATTGTTGAAATATCATTCTATATTCAGATTTGCAAGTTGTTAAGAAAAGGTTTCAAGATCTGTCTGCTCTTTTTTCCAAATTTCTAGCAGTTGTTGCACTTTGGTTGCATTGTGATTGATAGATTCAAGTAAAGGAAGGTTTGATTTATAAAGTTTTGCAAGATTTCAGTGCTGACAGACATTTGATAGAGTACTTTAGTGCATTTGCACAACTAGGGTGAAATTCCTTAGTGGTGACTCCATGCTGATTTTATTTTGATAAATACCAGTGTCTTAGCTTTCTATCATTTGAAATTTGTTACTAACTTCTACAAAGCTAGAAGGAAGAAGATCTGTCTTTGCTAAGGACCCTGCTAGGAGGTTGTTCTCAGACCTGGAAAATTCAGGTTTGGAGAAAAAAGAAAAGGTTGGAAAGTAGTTGGGGATCTGACCTCAAGAAAGAAGTATCCAATGCTGAGGGTGATCATCCTATCATTGAAGTTGGAAGTTCTTCGTCAAGTAGCTCTGAGTTATATAGTCCTATTGTAGATCTACATTATCCATCTAGTGAGGGGCCTTCATCTACATTTAAAACGTTTTCTTCTCACTTTGTCCCTGTATTTTCTAGATTTGACAGAGTTTTCCAAGAAGCAGAAACATTAGGGGATAGTCCTTTTGAAATCCATGTCCCTATTCCCCATAGATCCCTCAGTCTTCATCATCTTCTATCTCCTATAAATTAACCCCCACATCACAATATGGCTCATCCCCCACCCAGACCTCCATTTGTTGTCAATACCTTTGGTCCTATAAACTTTGGAGGGATGGCTGGTTATCCAAATGTTGTTCCACAAGAAGTAAGGAATAGATTACCTAAATTCCAAGGTAACAATGCTATAACTAGTGATCAACACCTAAAGTTCTTCATTAATATGATGGAGGATTTTTAAATAGAATTTGAGGATGTATACATCAAATTGTTTATCCACACATTAGAAGAAGATGCTAGAGATTGGTACACAAGGCTCGCTGCTGCTAACTCTATTGACTCATGGGCTGAAATGAACAATGCATTTCAGTTGCAATATGGTGACAAGAATGATCCTAGATTTCTCTTGTCTTAGTTTGAAAACATTAAAAAGAATCCAAATGAATCAGTTCATGACTTTAACACAAGGTTTAACAAAACTTTGAGGAGATTTCACCAATCTAAGGCCATGTGATGAGTCATGCTTAATCAAATATTCAGATGCATTTGATAAGAAAGCTTCATAATACTTAAGGGATAAAAACCCTTACAATTTAAGGTAGGCCTTTACCATGGCCTTGCAAATTGAAAACAATATCAAAGTATTGGGTAGCCTCCCAGAGAGAGGGTGTAAAGTTGATAAATCCAGAGAAACCTCAAGCTAGCAAGGGTGCTGATTTTGAGGAGGTTGTCAAAACTTTGGCAGGTGTCGTTAAAGAATTTCATACAAATTATCCTAGGAAGAAACGGGGATTGGCCAAGGTTCACAAGGTCAACAAAGAGAAAAAAATCATGACATATTTGGTAATCATCCTAGGGTTGATCAAAGGTCGGATGACAGAGGTGAAGGACCTATGGGAGGGGGAAATAGACAACCCCAAACACGTGAAAATAAATTATTGCCTAACCCTCTTACTACTAGGGTTGTTGTTGCGGAAGAGGCTAGTCAGATTGATTGGTGTGATAAGTGTTTTATGCCCCATCCTCCATGTGAAGTGGACAAAGAAGTTGATGAAGCTGATAATAAAGATGGTACTGATGATGATATTTGCATGGTGGGCCATTCTTCAAGTTCACAACAAGGAGCAACACCAACTAGAGGTAATAAGTGAAAGGATTGTTGTAACCTTTTGGGATTGCATCAAACAGGTACCACTTATTTTTCCTTATCATACTTTTGAAGAGATGTACTACAAGCTTTTGAGATACTTAATAAATACTTTGAGTATTTGAGATCTTTTATGATAAAAATGTATGATGGGGGTATACCTTCTGAAGAGGATAGACAAATATTAATGAATGTTGTTGTTGGCCAAGAAAAAGAGTATAACATTAGGAGAAAAGTTGTTAAAGGAGTTGGGCCTCAAGCCAAACCTAAAACTCCCTTGCTTACAAGCATTCCCAAGATGGATCCTAAGAAAGACACATCTCCACATGCCCAAGCTACCAAAAATCAAGTCCCATCTGATGAGTTTTTCCATCTTCATCCCAATGTTTCCTTGCCAAAGAATGCTCCATATGACATAGCCCAAGTTCTAAGTCAGATTAAGGTTAGTTTTCTAATTATTGAGCTGCTTAGAATTCCTGAGCACAAGAAGAGAGAATTTGAATACTTGGGATTGAAGGAAGAGAAAAGTACCCCAGGAAGAAATATAAACATTGTGGAGACTCCTCTAATCATTGTAGATTAGAAAACACCACCAACATTAGAGGATCTTGGAGAAGCACCTGAGGTATACTTGGGAACATCCCTTGTTGAATCTCAATTGAACGTTGATCCATTCTTCACCACTTTGATCATTAAGGATAGATTGCTTCATAATTGTATGTTTGACTCGGGTGCATCATGCAATGTCATGCCTCTTGAGGTCATGAATGAGATGGATATCAAAGTTACAACAACATATGGAAGATGTACTTCCATGTACTTAAGATAATCACTTGTTATTGGGTGTGTAAAGGGCTTGGTAGTGCAAATTACAGCTTATCCGGAAACAATTTGAAACTTGATGTAGTCATTATTGATTTACCATCCAAGTGGGGCATGTTTCTGTCAAGGAAATGGGCTATAAGTGTTGGTGGCAGTGTTTAGATGGATATGTCCTTTGCTACTATCCTAATTGAATTCAACATTATCAAGTTGTATGGGGAGAAGAAGATGTTATATCTAATTGAGGATCCCAAAATGCTTCCTATGAAGTGTTGTTTACTTGATGTTGATGCTGAAAATTTCATTGGATTTGATGATGGAAAAGAAAACAAGATGGATCGGTCAAAATGCCTTGAGGTGGTAGGGTCTCTATGGACCTTGTTTTTTTATGGAGCTTGCTCCAAGTTTGGGAATGGTGCTGGTATAGTATTAACTTCTCCAAGAATGGAAGAGTTTGTATTTTATTTCAAAATTAATTTTGAATGTACTAATAACATTGCTGAGTATTAAGAATTGTTATTAGGATTAATGATTTCTTGGAACTATGGATTGAAAGACATTGTTGTAAAAGGAGATTCATAATTAGTTGTCAAGAAAATAAGAAAATTGTATGCTACAAAAAATCAGTGGATGAAACAGTATAAACATGCAGTTTGGGATCTGATTGAAATGTTTGATTCCTTCAACATTATGCATCATGAAGGAAGTATTAATATAGTTGTAGACAAACTAGCAATGTTGGGGTCAAGATTTGGCAATTGTATCGTTTCTCCTTTTTGCGAGTATGACATTGAGATACTCATTAGGCCATCAGTCCCTGATAATGTGAAGCATTGTCAAGTGTTTAATGATGATGCTCAGGTTCAGATATTCTTGTAGAATCAAGGTGAGTTTTCTTATCATATTGTTGATTTTGAACCATTAGTATGTGTAGTTGATGGCAAATAAACTTTGTTTGGAAAGGATATCATCCAATTAAAAACTAACACCATCCCTAGAGGATTGGTTTCCTTGGAATAAAATTTTAATAATGTGTGTTTTATAGTCAATAGAATCATGTTTGCATCTAGGGATGTTGAAGAACATGATTTGGGAACAAAGGATAAACCAAGGAAGATCTGGTTGGGTAGCAACCTGAGCAAAGAAGAAAAACATTCCTATGCTCAACTGTTGAAAAAATATCAAGACTTTTTGGCTTGGTCTTATTCTGAGTTAAAGGCATATAGAGAGGATTACTTTCAACATGAGATCCCTCTTGATCTAAATTCAAACCATTCAGATAGAGGAAGAGAAAAATTAATCCATTCCTCTCTATGAAAATGCAAGAGGAATTAAAGAAGTTGAGAGATGGAGGGATCATTCAGCCCACAAGGTATTCCTCTTGGGTTAGAAACCTAGTCCTTGTCAGAAAGAAGAATGGGGATATAAGACTTTGTGTAGATTTCAGAAATCTAAACAAAGAGTCAATGTAGGACAACTATCCCTTACCAAATATGGAAAACATGTTGCAGTAAGTAACGGGTTCTAAGTTGTTTTCTACATTGGATGGCTTGTACATATACAATCAAGTGGTTGTCAAATAATCATAAAGACTTAAGACAACATTTACCACTCCTTGCGGGACATATGTTTTTTAAGGATGCCCTTTGAATTTATGAATGCTAGTGCCACTTTTCAAAGAGAAATGGATGTTTCTTTTTCTAGTTACGTTAATGATTTTATTACTGTTTACCAGGATGATGTGACTATGTTTTCTAGGGACATAAGTGATCACTTGTAGCACTTGGAAAAGATGTTGATCAAATGTAGGGAATATGGCATTTCTCTCAATCCAAAGAAGTTTCATTTTGGGGTGAAAAAGGCCAATATTAATGGTCACATTGTATCAAAGGATGGTGTCATGATTTACCCTTAGAGGGTGGAAGCCATCAAAGAAACTCCGTATTACTAGAAGCAAGAAGGGTATCCAATCTTTCTTTGGGAAAATTAATTTTATCAAAAGGTTTGTGTATAACTTTGTTGAGTTGACTCTCCCCATTACATGCATGTTAAATAAAGACTAGGTAATAAAATGGGAGGAGGATGTTATTAAGGCTTTTGAAGTAATTAAAGAAGCATTGAATCATGCACCTGTTTTAGAAGCTCCAAATTACAAGAAGCCTTTCCAAATATTCTCATTTGCTTATGAAAATACCATTGCATTAGTTTTGCTGCAAAAGGATGAGGATGGGGCTGAGAGTCCTATTACCTTCTTTAGTAAGGCTTTACAAGCTGCTTTGAGTTAAATTACACAATCGTGGAAAAACAAAGCATTTTCCTCGGTAAAAGCAACAAAGGTTTTCAGGCCTTACATATTAATTTCAAAATTTGTTGCTTATGTTTCCCACACCATGGTAAAATACATCTTATCGTGATGGAGATGTCAAGGAAAAGATGTAGATGGGTGAAAAAATGCAAGAGTATGACATGGAAATCCAAACCACAAAGTTAGTATGAGGTTTGGGTCTTGCTAAGCTTATGGCCGAGAGAAACTTGCAAACTATACAACTGAAAGAAGTAGAGGAAGAAATGGTAGATTTTCTTAAGAAATTGGTAAGTTCTGAGTGGTACAAGTATATAATATTTTACCTCAAACACTGTGCTGTCCTTATCATTTAAATAAAAATAAGAAAAGAGCCCTCAAGTTGGCTTCTCAAAATACATTATCACCGACTATGGGGTGGCTTGAAAGAACCACAGAAGGTGTCCTCTTGAAATGTATAAGTGAAGATGAAGCTCCCAAATAGTTGCTGATTTCCATGGGGAAGTTTGTGGAGGAAACTTTCTTAGCAGAGTTACAACACATAAAATCTTGAGAGATGGTTATTGGTGACCTACTCTCTTCATAGATACAACCTGCTTTAGTTTGAAAATGTGAGAGTTGCAAGTGTTTCTATGGAAGAATGAAAGCTTTAGGCTCCCTTCCTTTGCAACTTGTATCAATTGAAGCTCCTTTCAAACAATGGGGAATGGAATTTACTTGGTGAGATTTCATACCCCTATAGTGCTTGGACATAAGTGGATTCTATTAGCCATGGATTACTTCACCAAGTGGGTAGAGGCAATCCCCACAAAGAAAACAACACACCAAGTTGTTATGGACTTCTTGTTAAGTCACATTGTATGCAGATTTGGTGTGCCAGTGTAGATTGGAGATGATAATGCTATGTGTTTCAGAGCCAAACCTTTGATGGAAATGTGCACAGAATATGGAATCAATCTGAATTATTCTTCAAAGTATAATCCCCAAGGGAATGGACAAGCTGATTCCAACAATAAGAACTTGTTGAAAATTATCAGAAGGACCTTGGAACAAAACAAGAAGAAGTGGGGTGAACAACTAAAGTTTGTAGTTTGGGCTGATATGATAACTGCAAAAGAGCTACTCATATGAGCTCATTTGAGTTGGTGTATAGAACTCAAGATCTATTTCCCTTACATCTGCAATTGTCTTCATTTTAGTTTGTTCAATAGTTGGAAGATCAAGAGCTCAATCCATATGAAGAAAGGATTAATCAGATTGTTGAGCTTGATGAGGAGAGAAGAGCATCCCACCAAAGGCATGTCAGGTTTAAATAAAGGATGAAGAAATTATTTGACAAGAAAGTAGCACTTAAGTGTTTTCGGTATTGGAGATCTTGTGCTATTGTGGGATAGCCGACATGAGGATAAGGGCAAGCATGGTAAATTTTATGCATTATGGATGGGCCCTTATTCCATTGATATTAGAATTGGTGAGAATACCTTTTTTCTCAAAGACCTAGATGGGGAATTGCTTGAACTCGCACATGTTAATAAAGACATCTGAAGCATTTCTTGGATTAATCCCTAAATTTGAGGTATGCACCACTTGTACATGTATAATCTTTGTTGTTATTTTTGGGGTTCTTTGTTTTTGGTGTTTTGTCAGTTTTGGTTCATCTAGTTCTTGGCACCATTTTTTGTCGGTTTCTCGGGTAGTTCTCTGATGTTATTTCTCGTGACTCCATTTACCCAATAGATATTTTTGGCACTTGGTCTAATTTGTTCTTGTGGCATTCGCAGGAGTTCCCATCCCCGAGCTAGAGCCGATGTTGGTGTCCATTTTGATCTTATACCACCTTTTCCTAATTTTCTTTCACTCTGAATTTTATGAAACATTTTCTATAGCTTAAATGGGTGAAATGAAGTTTATGCCTCTTTTTCCATGTATTTTTCATTTTAAAATCACTTACCATGCCCCATTTTGTAAAAAAATCCCAAGTTTTCCTGTTTTTGCCCTAAATTCTTGAAATCCACAGGTTTTTTCATTTTTTTTTCCATTTTTGCCAATCGTGGAAGTTTAAAATAGATCGATTTATACTTATATGACTTTGAAAGTATTCCCATGGTCGAAAATGCTCATAATCATGCTTCATCACGGTTCTATTTCAAAAAGAATCCATCCTTGGTGAAAAAATCAGATTTTTGGCATAATTGGAAAGTTTCTATATTTTTATGGTATGATAGGCGTATTTTAGAAATAAAAATTATTCTCAAGAACTCGAGAGGGTATGTCGTGGCTTCTAATTGGTGAGGGTAGCGGGCGGGCAGTGTTTGAGTTATCATTTTTGCCTTTTTGGCAAAAGGGGCATTTTCGGGCCAATGGCTCTGCTTTTTCCAAAAATGCCTACGTGGCATGTTTTGATTGGTTGGGGGAAGGCAGGTGGTCAGATTTCCTTAAATTTTTTAGACTTTATTTTTCATAAAGTTTAAATTCACAAAATGGGTTGAAGCTTTGCAGCCAATAAGGGGTAAACACGTGTCCTATAAAAGAAAAACCGGAGAAGCGGGTCGATGGAGGACTTAGAGATTTTTAGCTTTATTTTCTAAAGTTAAAAAATAAGATGCATCTCTGCTCCAATCAGAGGTGGAAATGTGGACTTGAAAATTCAAAATGGGGGTGGAATTTTGGGTGAATTTGAAGTTTTAACTTCAAATGGATCAATGTAAAAATGAGGACCACATATCCGCTCCAATAAGCGAAAAACACGTGGCACAGGAGAGACGAAAAGGTTGAGGTGTAGGGAACTTTTGGAAAAAGTTCCATGATTCTACTGGGACCCACATTTGGACATGTGGTAGACCCGACGGGGGGTAGGAATTAATGGTGAAATTTTCCATTCTTTCCAAAGGTTATTAAGTGATAAAATTTTCCCGACTTGGCCATTCCAATGACATTGCACCACATGGCTAGCTCTATTTAAAACTTGTAAAACTAACCCAATTTTATTTTAAATCCATATTTTCCACGTGGAGGGCTCAGATTAAAATTTGAAAATGAATCGATGGAAGCTATGCATTGCGTTTGATTCTACGCAATGGGATCTCTAGGATTCTTGGAGATGTGAATTTTGCATCAATTTTTGGTGATTTCATGTCAAATTGGTCTATGAGGATCAATGTAATCATTTTTATGGTTCAATCTTTTGATCTAGGGTGTAGTTGAAGTTAATTTTGCTTGGTCTCAAGCAAAAACGTAAAGTTTTAGATCCAAAGTTATAGAGGTAAAATTAGAAAGGGAGAAAGATGAAATGATGAAGGAAAGGGGGTCTACATGCCTTGAAGATGAAAAAAGTGCCTCCACAAAGGATAATGATCAAAATATTTACAATGATTCAACCTTTTTGAAGCAACTGTGAAATTTCTGTTGCAAATTTTTTAAATGTCCCTTTCTGTGAATGATGATTGGAATCTTGTAACAAACTTGATGCTTGGAATATTATTTTCTTGGGAATGAAGGCTCGAAGGTAATTGAATGCTATATATTGCATGAATTTGTCATGCAAAGTCCTTAAAAAAAGTTGGAAGATTTTGGAAAAGCCTGAGAAACTTAGAAATTTCACGGGAAAACCTTGGAAGAAGACCATACTCGAGTGACCACCGAGAAGCTCATATCTTTCACTTTGTATTAGATTTAAAATCATGTTAAGTTGGTTGCACATGTATAGCCATTAACAAGCTCTAAGATTGTTTTAAAACATTTCCCATGTTGATAAATCTTATCATTTTTGAGTTATTCTATGTTGTCTTTGGGAAATATTTGTGAATGCTTACATTTCATAATGTTTTTCAATTTATGTTTCTCATTTCCTATTGCGGTCTTGTGCTTAGAATCTCTCTTGATCAGACATGATCTCATTATTGTGATAGTTTAGTGGAATTTTCAATCTCACATTCATAAGATTTTTCATCGATGAAGAGTTAAACAAATTTAAAATCACTTCACCTTCCTTTGATTTCGAGATTTTTGTAAGCCTTTGGGTGTACCTTAGGCATGATAAAGTAGTGATTACTAAATGCTTCATTGATTCATTCTAACTCAATATTTTGTGATAGAAAATCAAACATTGTGTGGAAGAGTTAAGATTTGGGTTCTATTTGATGCACATATCTTTGTTGAAGGAGTGATTAACCATTCTGATGCTTTTTGATGTTAAGTTATTTTCTAAGTTTTTATGAAGTCCTGAAAGAGTCTGACAAACCTTGGTTTGTCTTGTCTAATCTCCCACCCAAAAATCATTCAAAAAACAACTAGTCCTACACATACTACCCATGTTTTGTCCTGTGTATAAAATAAATGCAAACCCCACTATAAAAATATGTAGAAGAAAATTAGGATTTAAAATATATCTAGTAACATTGCCTTGCATTTGAAAATATCTCCATAATCTACAAGTGAAAAATTGTGAAAGATAGATTTGGAGTGTTGATCATATTTTCCCAAGGACTTTTCATACCATTTGCATAAATTGAGGTATATCTCCATCACCTTCATTCAAATAGAGGTTACATTATAGGTTCTCTTACCTTGGTTGAAAGGCACAACCAAAGTAGTTAGGATAAGATCACATCCCTCAAGGTGCTACCCACTCCCCAAGATTCAAGTGGTAAAAGTCGGATAGGTTGCTTTGTCCATGCAAAAATGACACATAACATCATCTTTCTACCTTTGAGTGTCTTGCTAAATCCATGATTTTTCTTGAGATTTGAGGAAGGTGAAATTTTGGTACCAACAGGTGTGAATGAAGGCACGTTAATCGTACAAACTAATTTATTTAAAAAAATGAACCTGAAGATGATTTGTAGATCGAGTTATGAAGATAAATCATCTGATATAGGGAATGAGAAGCCTCTTTATGGCTTAATAGATGTGAAGTTTGATAAGGGAAATGAAAAAGAACACTTTCAATATTTTTCAGGAAATGAATCTCGGTGTGAAGACCCTTATTGTGTTTCATGCATGGATATAGCTAAGTTATTAGGTACTTGCAATGATTCACAAGGACTATCATATGATACTGCAAGTATTCATGAGTAGAAATATTTCATTGAGGAGGAAACTAAATGTTCAGGAAGCATAACAAATATGGATAGAATGGAAGAACTCAAAAACACTATTGAAATATCAATAAGAGTAATAATGGATCAAAAACTTGAAGAAACTAAATAATAGTTTCAAGAAATTGAAATTATTTTCAAACAATTTAAAGAAGTAAAAAACCATCTTATCATCTTCACAATGTCGATTGATGAGTTACAATAGCTTAAAGAGGCTAAATACTTTTCTTATTAGTTTCAGAATTTCAAAGGAATTAAACCGTAGCCTATAATAGTTGAATAACCTTTAAACTAGCTTTAGAAAGAGCCCATGATCGAAAAGGACGTTCATGCTTCATTAAAAAAAATAAATTATATTTTAAACTATTTGGAGGCCATGTAATATTCGGTACCTTTCTATTTAAGAACAAGTTACACTGATCCTCGAGTTCATAATTTTCTCAGAGCCCAAAAATGAGAATTAGACTTTCAATAATCATTCCAAAAAACTCTCAGAACAGATTACAGATCAATTACAAAGGTTCTTCATGTTTTGGGATGATTTTTGGAACACAATCAAGGTACACGTATCATTTGTAGTTCTATCATGTAAATTTTTTAGTAAGCCAACTTTATTGCCTCATTTCTAGAGAAAAGGAAGCTATTTTCTCTATCTCTTTCGAGTTTCGTTGAGCTTCAGTTTTGTTTCTTCTTAGAATAGGGTACATTATGATTTCCCTTTTAATAAGTGTAGTTCATGCATAATTCATATTTTCAATTCAATTAGTGCATTCATAAATGTGATTTCGATTACCGGATCCTTTGCCAACTTTATTTTATTTTTCTTAGGGGTAAGTTTTTCAAAAAAGAAATATTTTCGTTATATTCTTTTAACTCAATGCCCAACAGTCTTATAACCTTGTAGTAATCTTTCCCAGCAAGATCACCAGAAATGTTGAAATTTTTCACACCCCGTGTAAAAGGTCAACTCAAAAATTTTAATTTTCTCATATCAGATGGGTTATAGGTTAGATTATATTGGGGAAAACCATCTCGAAAGGGTATACATTTTTTAATTGATTTATTTTGAACAAAATTAGAATGCCATGTCGTCAAATCAACAATGGAAATTGCTATCCTGAAGGAAACACCTTACGTATACCGCCTCTCCAAAGTATCATCTTCGAGAAGAGAGTGCGAGCTCTAGGAAGATTGTTGCAAGGCCTTAGTGAAGGTGGTAATAATGGCATAAGAAGGGCTTTATGTTCTAAAACAAGTTTCTCGGTGTGAGTTTGAATTATGGAATGGTATATTTTTACGAATAGTTTGTATTTCCAATGAGCTCAAAAAAATTACATTTGATTTTAATTTATTTCCTTAATTAATTGAATTATTTAAGTGTTTTGAGATTTATAATTTCATTATTATCCATAAAAATGAAGAAATTACATAAAGGTAAAGACATACATCTCATTACACGAAAATAGTTCATTTATTTATAAGGAATAATAGTACAGTGAACCCACACAAGTTGTGGGAATAACTCTAAAAGTGAGTGCATGAAATAAAATACATGTGTGTAAAGGTATGAGTAAAAGAGAAAGGGAGATCCATCATTTACTATTTGGATGGATTCTCCTAGTTGGTTCAAGTAGTCCTCACTTTGCTCCCTCTTCATCATCTTCTCCATTCACGCTGGTGCCATTGAACCCCAAAGTGAAGTGGAAAACTATGTGAGAGCTCCATATCTCCATGCCTATTTTACAAAAAGTTTTAAACAAGTGGATTTTCTTAAAATGAGATTGAATTCAAAAGTACGGAAATAAAATGCATGGTGGAATGTCATTTTCTGAAAATTAAATAGATGATCAAGTATAGATTGTTATACTATGCCAATACAATTTTAAAAGAAGCCATGTAGATCTCTAAGAGCCACTAACAAAGGAGAATAAATTCTGAGAATGAAGGTAGTCCAAAGCAAGTAAATGAGGATTACAATGTACAATTTTGCATGATAAAAGAAGTAAAATCAAACATGATCAATATGATTACAAAATTTAAAGAGGTACAACTATATAGTGTTGAAATTTTGTAGCTACCATAAAGTGTCGATTACAAAATACAGGTTATAAATATACATTCGGACTAATGAAATAAAAATATGTATTGTGAAATAAGCATCAACGAAGCAAAATGTAGCTATAACTATAATGTGATTTTTATAACTTTTCAAGAAACAACAAGTTGAAACATAAATACAAGTATCCGAAAGGCTATGGAATAAAGAGCTTATCCAAAGTCACAAGAGCAATGGATTGAAGTTAAAATATAAAATAATTGAAGGAAGTAACATTTGCAAATTATTTAATCACCTTATGAGCTATGAAATATAGCCATACTTCAAATAATGAATATAAATTTGTCATGAAATTACAGTTATAATAAGAATGTAAAACTTCAATCAGACATTTCTAGACATAGTGGAGAAAGCATAATTTTGAGAGCTTTAACTCAAAGTACATTTTATAGGCATGTATTGAACAAACGAGAACAAAGAAGCATAGCTTTATTAACAAAGTAATGTTAATAAAAGGAAGAAACGAGGACTAAAAGGACTTAAAGAAATTCTGGATCACTCTTATAGGGATAAAAGAAATAGATAGGAAGCTGGGAAGCTTCTACCTCAAGAATCACAAGGGCTACTACTAGGAGAACTACAAATATTGGAGTCACCTATAGAAAAGGTAGACTCTCCAAGAGAGAAGTAAGAGAAAAAGAGATTGAGAAAGAAATTGTAGATGGTACTCAAAGGATCTTGAACCATCCGGCAACTACATCCCCAAAACTTTTTTAATGAAGGTTATTTCTTGGAATGTCATAGGGCTCAATGGGGGACCTAAGAAAAGAATTCTTAAGGAAATTAAAATATCAAGCAGACCCAACATCCTTCTAATTCAGGAAATGAAAATGAAAAATAAAGTTGTTGAAGATTACAAAAGATATTTCTGGGAGAATGTTGCCTTTGCTGCTGTTGATTCTCAAGGTGCTTCTAGAGGCTTAGCGGTCTTCTGGGACACTAAAATTGTTCATGGTAATGTGCTTTCATCCTCCCATAATCATTTAGCTATAATCTTTAAAAGCCTTGAGAATAATTCTAGCTGGATTCTTTCCAATATTTATGCCCCTAATACTGTTGCTGGTAGAAGAAATTTGTGGAAAGAGTTAGTCTTGTTTCGGAATAATTTTGAGGATATGAACTGGTTGATAATGGGGGACTTTAACACTCCTTTAAATCTGGGGGAAAATTTTGGAGGGAACTCTGATTTCTCTATCAGCATGGAAGAATTTTTGGCTTCATATCGACTCTTAATCTTATGGACATAGAACTTCATGGTAATCAATACACCTGGTCTAACAAAAGAATTGGGGAAAATTTGATTCAGGTTAGATTAGATAGAGCTCTCATTTCTACTAATTGGATCTTAGATCAGAATTTTCATCTCTCCTCCCTTCCCAGAATGGGTTCAGACCACAATCCTATTGCCCTTAATTTCTTCAATTGGTCAAAACCTTTCCACTGCAATTTTAAATTTGAAAAGATGTGGCTTGAACATGAGGATATTCTGGATAGAATTAAAGAGTGGTGGTCTTGGGAAGGAACAGGGATGGCTCAATTGAGGCTTCTTCAGAAGCTGAAAAATGTGAAACAAAAGGTTAGAATCTGGAATAAAGAGGTTTTTGGGAATATTTTTGAAAAAAAGAAAGAGCTTAAACAACAACTGAAGAGTTTGAGCTTAAAGTTTCTTTGAAAGGTATGACCCTCGAGGATCATCAACAGGAAAAAAACTTCTCTCTACCCTGCATAATATAAACAGCTGTGAGGAATCCTTTTGGAGAATGAAGTCTAGAGCCCTCTGGTTAAAAGTAGGAGACAAAAATACAAAAAAATTCATATGAAAACCCTCAAACATAGGGCTTGTAATAGAATTACTGAAGTCTCAAAGGGTAATGGGAACATTACTATGGATTCTGAAGACATCAAAGATGAAGCCCTCAAATTCTACAAGAATCTACTCACAGAGAATAATTCCTACAATGAGCAAGCGGCCTCCTTTCTCTTAGACTCCATTCCTAATAATTTACTACCTGCTAAGAGGTTTAAGAGTCTTTCCAAAATAGTCACCATCGAGGAATTGAAAAAAGCTGTTTTTGCTCTAGAAGGGGATAAGGCTCCGGGCCCTGATGGTTTTTCTGCAAACTTCTTCCAAAGATGTTGGGAAATCTGCTCCGAAGATCTATTGAAAGTTGTTAATGAGTTCTATAGAACTGGAAATCTCATAAAAGAGTTAAACAATACACATATTGTGCTTGCTCCTAAGAAGTTGGATGCAAAGGATTTCAAAGATTTTAGGCCAATCAGTTTGGTTAATGTAATCTATCGGATCTTCACAAAGATTTTAACCACTAGGATGCAACCTATACTAATGGAAATTATTTCTCAACAACAGAGCGGATTCATTCAAGGTAGAATTATTCAGGATGGAGTTATTATGGTCCATGAAACAATTCATTCAATGGATAAAAGTAAAAAAGCAGGGATGGCTATCAAGTTAGACATGCATAAGGCTTTTGATAGAGTCTCCTGGAAATTCATGGATGAGGTTTTATCCAAGTTTGGATTTCAAAATAAATTCAGGAAAATTATACATTCTTGCATTTCTTCATCTAGATTCTCAGTGGTTGTTAATGGGGAACCGGTTGGTTTTTTTGCCAGCAATAGAGGAATTCGACAAGGGGACCCCATCTCCCCTTTGTTGTTCATTATAATGGCTGACAGTTTAAGCAGATCTATCTCAAAAGCTATTCATATTGGTATGATAAAGGGATTTCAACCTACTTCAGTAATCAGGTTTCCTCTCACCAGTAGTTTGTTGATGACACTCTCCTACTTCTGATGGCCTCAATAATTGAGGTGAAGGCTATCAAAACTATCCTTAGATTTTATGAGGAAGCCTCGGGATAGAAAGTTAATTTTGACAAAAGCTCAATCTATTTTTTCAATACTCCTATTGAAAGGAAAAGAAAGATTTCTCTCATTCTTGGATGTACTATTAATTCCCTCCCTGCTACTTATTTAGGGCTCCTTTGAGTACTAGTAAGGTTTCTAATGAGGTTTGGAATGATCTTCTTAAGAGATTTAAAAAAAAACTGGCTGGTTGGAAAGGAGCTTTACTTTCAAGTGCAGGCAAGTGTTTATTGATAAAAAGCACTCTTCAGAACTTACCTATTTATATCATGTCAATGTTCAACATTCCAACAACAGTGATGAATAGCATTGAAAAAATTCAAAAGAACTTTTTATGGCATGGTACTGAAGACAGGTTTAGGTACCATTTAGTTGCTTGGGAGCAGGTCTGTAAACCAAAGAGGATTGGGGGTTTAGGAATCAAAGATATCAAACATATGAATGCTGCTCTTATTGCAAAGTTGGGTTGGAGACTTATAAAAGAGCACAAGCCTTGGACCGAGTTGATCAAAATCAAATACCTTTCCAATCAAAGCATGAATTCCTTTATTTTTGATCAGTTTCTTCTGAATGGTTCTATTTTCTGGAACAATCTTCTCCACATCAGACATATTCTCTCTCAGGGATGTAGTTGGAAGCTTGGGGATGGTCAAGACATTAATTTCTAGACTGATAAATGGTCGATATTAACTGGATTTCCTCTTATGGTCACATTAAAGACAACTTAATTAGAAATTATGGGCACAAAGTCCAGGGCTATATTGAGGTGGTTGAAAATAAAAGGAAATGGAAATAGTTCAAAGTAGATGAGGATAATGTGCAGTCTGATGTTTCATCTATGCAGAGTCATCTCTCCCTAATTCATATCAGTCCTCAAAATCATAAGGATGAACTCATTTGGAAAGATTCCTTTGATGGAGAGTACTCGGTTAAATCTGGCTACAACTCTTTCTTTGCCTCTATTGAAAGTGATACTGAGTGGCATAAGTTGTGGATGCCCGAGCTAACCCCTAGAGTAAACTTTTTCTGGTGGCTCATCATTAAAGGCAAGATCCTAACTAATGACAATCTCATTAGGAAAGGATTCATCATGCCTAACAGATGTTGCATGTGTCAGGAAGAAGCAGAAGACATCAAACATCTCTTTCTTCATTGTAAGTACACTTCCAAAATTTGGCATCTTATTTTTGAAAACTTTAATCAGGAATGGATCTTTCCCCATACTTGTCTTCAGGCCTGGGAACAATGGAACTCTCCTTACAAACATTGTGTGGTGAGGAGATTATGGCAACTGGTTCTACCTCACACCATGTGGCGAGTTTGGAAAGCTCGTAATGATGTCATTTTCAGGAATACTAGAAAGTTATGCAAAAAAGTCTACAAAGAAATTATCATTGCTGTGAAAGACAACATTGAAAGATTTAAACCTCCCAAAAATAGACTTTACCCTGAGGAAGAAGAGCACATTCTGGCTGCTTGGAATATTGGCACTGTTTTGAACAAGAATAACAATAGTATTGATAGATCCACTGTCTGATGGATTAAGCCTCCCAGTGCTTGGCATAAGTTGAATTTTGATGGGGCCTCAAAAGGAAATCCGGGGATTCTGGAGGTGGGGGAGTCATTAGAGATCACAAAGGCTGTTTTGTTGCTACTTTTTCTGGAAAAATGGGTAGGCAAACTAATCACTACTCTGAAGCTCTTGCTGCTCTTTGGGGAATAAGGCTAGCCAGGGATTGTAATATTTCCAATATTATAATTGAGGGTGATTCGCTGAACATTATCAATCTTTTAAATCAAAAACAACCCCCCAGTTGGTCAATCAGGGACTTTATTGCTGAAGCTACTGATATTTGCAAGAGTTTTGAAAATTTTGAAATCAAACATACCTACCGTGAAGGCAATAGTGTGGCTGATGGTTTGGAAAATTTTGGGGTTAATAATACTTTTCAAACTTGGTTAAGGGGTGACATTCTTCCTACTAAAGTTAATGAAGACATCATCAAAGATTTGCATGACTTGGAACGTAATCACTAATGGTTGTAGTGTTGATGCTAAGGAGTGGCTTTTAAGTGCAAAATGATGACATCATCAAAGATTTGTGTGACTTGGAGCATCATCATTAATAGTTATAGGGCGAGATGCTAAGGAGTGGTTAATTAATTGCAAAGTGAGGACTAATAATTACATCTCTTCACATGATTGGGAGGGCTTCAAAAGCAGAGCTGAGGATGATTCGTATAGTTTTCAAATTTTTACCATTGCGGGAAGAGGTAATATCACAGGAAAAATGGGGGGACCGCCTTGCAAGACAGAGCCCACTCATAATCCAGCTTGGAAAGATGATACAGTTCTTTGGAACTATCTACAAAAAGGGGGTCTAACGAACTTTATTGAAAAAATCCAAGGTTTTGATCAGGATCTCTCAATTAAATTTTCTCATGGATGGAGGAATCACGTGGTTAAGTACAGTAATATCAAGGTTGAGATATTAGAGGAGCTTATTGCCTAGGTCACCAGGCTCAGTCTAGATGGAACCAAATTCTTCAACAAGCGGGTGGACAGAGAGGTGGAGGCTAAGAAGTTTCTTGATGAGGGGGAAAATCTGGAATTTGTGACGGCTGGCATCAAACTTGCTTCTGTTCCAGAGCCTTTTGCTGAGATCGCAAGGATGGTAGTAAGGTATGTTACTCTAGAGGGAGATTTGTCACTATTCCCCAAAAGCACTTGATCTTCCTTAATCACTTCCGTAGAAACCTCACCATCAACTTTCCTCATTACTTGTTGAATTCTCTGGAGAAATCTATTCTGGAAGTACAAAATCACACTAGGGTTGTTCCCCTTCATCAAGGGTTAATACTTCTTATTCACCGCCACTGCTCAGCCTATCCCCGCTCGGATTCTGCTCCTCCCCTACCTCCATCCCTCCCCTTCCCGATAGGAAACTTGACATTGCTTCAACTAGCAGGAAAAGGAAAGAGATGAAAACTAAGGTCCCTGCTTCTCAGAGGGTTCTTAGAAGTCATAAAGACCTAGAGCTTGCTACGAATTTACTGCACATTAGTAATCCGGTGGAGGAGCCTAAAGATGAGGACTTGTTGGTCAGAGTTGGAAAGATGGAAAAGGAAATTCAGAACTAAAGAGTGTTATTAGGGATAGGAAAGATGGATAAAGCTAAGGGAAAAAGGAAACTGCAAAATGATGAAGATGATGATATCACTGCTGAAGTTTTCAAGAAGCTTCAATCTCTGGATGCCAGGCTTGGCAATGCAAAAGGGCGTAATGACTGTATCCTCTCTAGCCCTTAAAAGTATCTACAATTTTATCAAGCAACATGTTCGTAGTATTTGCAGTCTCAGTGGTATTACCAAGGATATTTGGGGCTCCAAGGAGAATAGAGATCTTGCAATTTCCCAGGCGGATTTGAAAGACCCTTCCCAGGCCACTGCCATTGCATTCTTCATCTCGCTCCAAACGATTAAAGCCAAGATTGACCGGGCTATCAAGTGATGCAGAGCTCTGTTGCTATTTACTGGCGGTGAAGTTGCTTTGTTGACTGGCATTTTTGGTGTTGTTTTTGGCTAGGAAGACCAGTGATGGTTATCTCTTGTTCGTATTTTGTCTCTTCTACTTTTGTTCGGATCACTGTCTATCTTGATCCTGTTTTGTTACTATATTGTATTATCTGGCTGTTGAGCCCCCTGATGTTGGATGTTTTGCTCTTTTAGAGTCGGTTTTTCCTCTTTTGGTATCTGGCTTTTGAGCCTTTTTGTACACAGGGTATAGTCCCTTCAAAACTATTTACCCATAATAAAAAAAAAAATAAAGTAATGTTACTTTCAAAAGGAGAGAATAAGACAATTAAATCATATTGAAAAAGAGGAATATTATTGAGTTATAACAAACAAAGGTTGATCAAGGTCTACATGGTTTAAGCTATGGGAAATTACAATCAGAGAAAGGAACATTTATAGATAAGAGGAGTTATCTTAAGTGATGTAGAAGATATTATCATAGGATAAAGTTGTAGATATTAAGTATTAATGCACTTTCAAACTACAATGAATACTCATTGGAAAGAGCAAATTTATTAGCAAGAAACTTCAAGTAATTCATTTTCAGAATTCACGGTGCCAAGATTTGCAGCCATTCAGTCAAAGTGATGCAATTTTTAGATGAATAAGGTGCAAAATAATCATTCCCATAATGGTGCCTTCAAGAGATGTAAATGTTCATGTCAAAACAATAGATTTTTAAAATAGTCTGAATAGTGATGCAGAAACAAATTTTAAGCCACAAGATTTCATTCATTAGAGAATCGCAGATGTTCAAAATGATAAATATCAAACATATGGAGAATATGTATGGCTACAATACACCTTAGAGTTATGATTATAACAGGAAGAAATTGTTTCTAATTTCCAAAAGTTTCTTTCTGTGATAACTAGAATACAAAATAGAGAACTCACTCCAACAGTTGATTCACTTAAATAATTGATTACTTTATGACAAAGAATGTGGGCAAAAATGTTATAAATTTTTTTTTTCCATTTAAACATTGAAACTAAGATTATACCAGATCACGAGTTGAAAGCATTTCTAGTTATAAAATTAAAGCTACAGACGTTCTTGTGAAAGATAATATATAATAGCAATTTCGAAACCTTCAGACCAAGCTATCAAGGGATACATACGCTACAACATGTAGTCTTAAAATCAAAACCATATGTAAAAGTTCCAAGTCATGACAGAAAATTACGAAACAATGCTCGTAAATTCTCAAAGTAGTGACTCGATTCATTTCAACAGCGAGCTATTTAATGGAAGCAAAATAGAACTCAGGTAAAAAAGATAATTCTCATTTCTAGAATGAGTGAAATAAGAGTGAAATATCCAATCTCAAAACCTTACTCAAATGAAAAAGGCTTCCGAAGTAAATCAGCCAAAGCAGTTTCCCCAATGTAGAATTAAATGCGAAGAGATGAAGAAAACAACAAAATGTCCCAGCAAAGGGGAGGCTTCAAACCCAGCTCAAAATATAAGGAATCCACCCAGATAATAAACAACAACCATGTATGAAGAGAAGCTAAAAGATACAAACCCAGCTGTAAATAATAGAGATTTGTGCATCCAAGTTTCAGAGAATGACACAAACTAATCCAAGCGTTAAACAAAATGCAAGGTCATTTCTAGTTTCAAATTCCAATATTAAAGTGCAATTATTTTGGGGATTCACAATAATAAAAAAGGATACAAAGTTCTAGTTTCAAAGGATGCGTAGTAAAAATTCAGACGACTGAGCAAAAATTTGAGAACAGGGCTTTAAAAACTTGTAAAAAGTCAATCTTAAACTCACCCATAAGCTTGAAAAGTACATAACTTTTGTGTACTCAGTCAACCTCTTATACTGAAGCATCAGTAATGGCATCCAAAGATCTATAACTCTAGATCTATAATTTTTTATAAGAAGGAAAAATACCCATTTGTCATTATGTAGAGAATACAAGCTAAGGTATCATTGTGCACTTGCAAGTCAGACAACACATGAATTCCCTATGGCAACAGTTCCAAATATGGGAATTTCTAGGAAAAAATGAAGATTAACAGTAGTCATTATTAAAAACGGAGCAAATCAATGTGAGTAAATAAAAAACCTCCGAACGCAAGGCCGTATTATGAAAACAACCAATATATAAAAACAAATTTGATGCAAATAGGCACATTTTGTATCCAGAAGAAAATCAAAACCAGAGCATGTCATATTCAAAGGGCATTTCACATTATTCCAATCACGGCAGCAAGAAGTTTAAGGTCTACATAAAAATACCACAAGTAAATAGACTAAAACCAATAACCTCAAGCTATGTCTATGAAAATAGATAGAATTCAAGAATAATGGCATGTAAGTGGCACAAATACTTACTCATAACATACCAAACAGATCTGAACAGATAATTTCCATGGAAACAGTTATCAAAAGACCAATTTCGAACTCAAATAGGTTCTAACAATGGTAGAGAACAGAGAGTTTCTCCACAGAAAAGAGCATTGTAGAACAAGTAATAATCCATTCGAAATGGAGAAGTAGAACCTCCATTGAATTCCAAGAACTCGAGCTTCAGAATCACAAAACAATGGAAACAAAATTTTTTTTGTCATAGTAAACTTATCTCAAAAAAGAGCTCGTGGGAATGAAAAATAATTATGTTTGTAATGATTTTACATCTGAACTTGAGTCTCAAGTTAATCAACTCAACCAAGGTTCTATCAAAAACATGCACACGTTAAACAATGGTGAAACGCTAATTAAGGTTGAGTTAAGACCACCAACAAAGGATCGTAAAGGGTCGATCAATCATGTGGAAGGGGACTTTTTCCCAATAAACAAAATATCATTTCAGTGACCTTTCTAAGGTGTTCATCATGTATATGATCATATAATAAAATATGACCGACGATATTAGTTTTATCCAATGATTAATCAAAATAATCCCAAGAAAAATAATGCATGGTTTGTCAAACAAAAATAATTCCAAGGTGTATGTCATAGGATAGTAACAAAGCTAATGATTTTATAATCATCTTTACCATGCCCAAGACAAAAGAGACCCCATCAAGTGTATATGTGCCATGATGATCTTGATTCAATAAGGATAATGCATATAGTGGGTTAACATCGAAGCATGGAGAACAAAAATGAAGTGGTCCACACATAGGTGAATAATTTTGTGAAGTATTGGAGATCAAATGCATTATTTCTTTTTCTTGCACAAAACTATTATCATACATGTAATCACAAAGGGATAGAGATCTCATTATCAACATGAGTTATCCTTCTTACACGTGTTACATCATGCACAAGAAGACAAAGTACATGCACTTGCATTGGAGGAGACTTGCACAACAAGAAAGTTGATAATATTAGCCAAAATATTCACCCAAGTATATTAATTGCATTAAAAATAGAATAGTTAACTACACTTTGAGTAAGTGTATTTTTGTAACTAAGGCTATTAATACTTCTTACTGTAATTAGCATAAAAATTTCAGGCATGGGCTAATATATAGACTGTATTATATTTTTAGGAGGGGTTGGGTGAATTATTTTTCTATATATTGTGTGCACTAGCAAGGCACAAAGAGGACTTTTTAGACATAGGAGTGCCAAAACATATTTATCCCAATTTTTCCTTGAATGAGAACTAGTTTTGGCCTTTTCAATTATTTGCAGTAGTCTATATGTTTCCATTAATTATTGTGATTGTTAATTCCCTATTTAATCATCTTTACCTTACTGCAAATATGGTATTTTATACATAGGATTAGTGTGCATGTTTAACTTTTTGTTATGTTGTGATTCATGTGTTAATTGATACAATAATTAAACCATTGCTTCGTGCATCTAAAATTTACTCTCAATTTTGTTGTGCATATACTCACAAATCCTCAACAAGTTTGTTGTATCACCCATTTAATTTTATTTTCCCTCAAAACCCCTTAAAAAATAGTTTAGGATACATTAATAAGTTACCTACCTTGATATCGAGAATCACCTCAAAAATAGGTATACACATGACACTGAGGTGTTTCTATTTTATCTACGAAAGTGAGAGATAAACAAAGCTTATAAACCTATTTTCATCTCTCAACTAGGGCACAATTGTGAGAGATAATAGGTTAATTATTAACTGCTAAGGGGCGATCAAAATTAACATCATTACATATAATTCCATTTAATCCAAGGGCGTGTTGCTCATATCAATCCATTTTGCATTCCATACCATCCATCCACAACATACATCATTGTCTTGGTAGCATTTAATCTTGTTTGCTATTGTTTTGCATGCTCACTTTATTACACATTTTAGATTCTTTTCTTATATGTCATTATCATACCTACATGCGCGTTCATGGCTTTGCCTACTTTGATCATGATACAAGAAATTTACATGTGGCATGGATACTCGCCTTCTACCCTTACTATAGTGGTCGTTGGTGGTATCCACATTCATATTATAGAGGTGCTATTGTTTAACTTTGTACTTAGAATATTATACTACTTGTTTGTACATGCTTTCGCATATTTTTTATCAACAATTCAGCCCCCCCAAAGGTAATTTTAATAACTTTCACAATTTCTTTAGGCAAAGAAAAAGTGTCGCAGAAAAGTCTTTAGAAAAATCCACGGAAGTTGAAGAACAAAATTCCACAAAAATTTCCATATAAAAATCCAGGAAGCCATAGAAAATTCTATTGAAATTTCGTAGAAATGTGTAAAAATTGGAAAATCTGTGGAACAAAGGAAAATCATAGTTTTTGCAAAACTTTGAATGGGCAAAATTTTTGATCCGAGATCGAAATTTAACAAAATTTATATCATTGGAAAGGTCTCAATTTCCTCTATGTAATGGGAATCATATTTCTAAAAGTTATTTAGGGTAGGTATGTGAAAAAGAGTGAAACATATCTAGATATAATAAATTAGATACCTAGTCCCGTAAAATACAAGAATCTCTAGCAAACCCAAAATATCTGCTCACACTTAGAAGACTATAATTTTTAAATTCTCAATGTATTTCTTCAACATTGGTCTCATTGGAATTGTGACTCCCTACCTGATGCACAACAATCAATAAATCAAGAAATTGATGAATTTTTTATGATGATTTAAGGAATATGTGTTAGGATCAGGACATTGTTTTAATTGGTAGTTAGGATGCATATAATGAGGCATGGGAAGACATTTTTCACTGCTGTAGAACTTTGAATAGTACGGGAGCATCCGTTTATAAGAAACATACCACCAAATACACTCATTTACTGACAAGTTGTAAGTTTTTGAAAAGACAAATTTAGGATTGTAATTCTTTGTCTCCTTCTTAATTCTATAAATTGTAATCCTGGGCTCATTTGTAAAGGATTCAGTCATTTTATCTCCTGCCCCCTCTCCCTTTCTTCTCTGCTAGGGTTTAATATGGAGCTTAAGCCTCCTTAGCTAATATCTATAATGGAATTTTCCTTTCCTATTTCTCACCAATTATGTACTTGCATGAATTCATGGAGTAATAAAATATGTTTCGTGATGCATCTTGTCCATCCTTTGCATGTTTTATTGTCTCTTATTTCTTGTCATCATTACAAAGTATAATGTGTATGTTTATTGATGTTTATTGCAGGTTTTAGGTGCTATGTTTAATGGGTTTGAAGTGGCATTTTGTGTGAACTTTATCTTTAGTCTATGATGCATCTTTTCCATCCTCTCCATTTCTCACCTCTCTCCACTTCGATAGTTGTGATTATGATCAATAACCTCATTTTTTGGTGTATCACCACTTTAGTGTATGTTTTATTTTCAATTCTCTCTCCATGGTCTCTTGAAAGTTAGATTAGGATTAGATATCCTTTCCTACATTAGAGTAGATTGTGGCAGGTAGTGTAGGATTAAGAACCAACTTTATCTTGAGGTATATCTCAAGTAGAAAGTCCCACAACTCGTAGAGATAGTACCCATGTTAACAAGTAAACCATGAGCTAAAGAACACACACTTGTGTAAATCGGAGGGTCTTGTGATTCGGTGATAAGCAACTCTAACATGCTATGGAGTGTTCCATGTGTAGAACTTTTTCTATAGGTTTACATGATTTCATGACTACTTTTTTATTTCTAGTTGTCTTCTTTTTTTTCTATTGAATGCGAGATTTCCCATGTTCTTGTTTGCAAACTTGTCTCATTATTTCAGCTATGATGTCCTTGTGTGTATTATGACATCATGAGTGATGTCCCATATTTGAAACCCTCTTTATGTGGTTTAATTTTTTTCTCGCGTGTTTACACTACTTTGTTCGGTAGTTTGTACATTATTTCCATAATTTTACACTTGTCTTATTATATGCATTTGTTTCAAAATAAAACTTGCTTTGGCTAGTCATCCCCTTTTGTGCATGCCTTGGTATCTACCAAGTGTTCCTCTTTCCCCCTATAGGGAAGAGTTCTATAGGTTAGAGTGTTGTTTCTCCTCATTTGGGGCCACATTATCCTTCTAGGGTCATCGCATGAACCCCCAAAAAGGGGAGGCATCATTGAGGGTTTTATACTAAAACATCATATTTACACCATTTCAGGACATTAGGAGTGAGTTTAGATCACTCTACAAACTCCATACACATCGTCCTTAATAGGACATGGTGTCCTTTGAAATTTTTGGAGTGGTTATAGGATTGGGGGTTATAGTGGGTATTTCTCTCTACACTTCTCCTTCCAAAGTGGCGTCGGTCACCGAAAAAATCAAGACATAATAGATATCTCTTCACAACATTTCAGAAAAATTGGTTAAATTAGGAGAACACATCACATTTCCTCCCTATAATTCTTTAGCCAGGGTGGCATGAGATCACTCAAAAAACTCTCGAGAGTATATGATATCCTTCTACACCTTTTTTTTGACATGGAATAGGTGCACATGTTCCATTTACACTTTATTTTATAGCGTATTTCAAATTTACGTACTTTACACATGCATATTTTTCACTATTTTTACATACATACATATATAGATCATTTTCTCCTTGTAGTTCCACCATATGATAAAGAAGAAGTCAATTTGTAGGCACCAACGATAAAAAAAAAAAAAACAATAATGACAACGATGACATGTATCTACATGTCTTTTCCTTTACTAACCATGTAGGTACACTACACACAACAACTACACATGCATTTCTCCATAGGTCTACTCTCATCACTTTTTACGTGCATTTTATATCATTAGAATCCACGCTCCTCCACATTTTTCTTTTTTTCATTCCATGATTGATTCTAGTCTATCTAAATGTCTTCTTCTACACTCTACATGGATATCAGGTACACATCTCTCTAATTTACGCTTACGAGATTTCCGCTACCAACATAAAGTGAGGGAAATATGTAGACAAAAAATTATGCACTTTACAAATAATTTATATTGGTCTTATACTACTATTTATAAGGTTCTCATGTAGATAAAGTACTAATTAGTCCCTCCTTATAGCCATCTTTGTTTTATATTTTATTTTATCATTCCCACATATTTTATTACACTTATCAGCCCATTTCACAACTACCCCATCATTCTAGACCAAAATCAGGATGCCCTAGCATGTAGACTTGGGTGACCCGGATCCACTCTAGGCGCATCGATCTATGAACATATTTTTCATCTATTTTTGGGGCCTTTCTAGCCATTTGTTGTCTTTATTCTTTTGTCAGTCCTCCTTGTTTGATTAATTAAAAAATTAAGCTTGAGATCCCTATAAATATAAAGCTATAGTACCATAATGAGGGCCATATGCCATATCATTACACACTATTGTCACTCAATCTAGAGTTGCATCATGTGCATCCACATAGTGTCATACATCAAGGCTAGGATATCTGTATAACACACATTGCATAGGGGGAGTGATTCTATTATATTCCATGCACACATGCTATTTGAGTTTCTATAGTTACTATTTCTCACTATTTCACAAAGTGCAACCGGAATGAGAGCACCTAAGGTATGACATGCACCCACACGATAGAATTACATCTAGCTCTGAAATGTAGTGTAACTCTTATTAATAAGACCACTTATTTGGCGGCTAAGGTCATTATGACCCATTCATATGCATCTTTTATTTTTCTATGGTTTGATACTTCTCTTTACATTGCATGTCATTATTTAGCTCATCTAATAGATCTAGCATGACAAATAGGGAAGGTTTGGAACCAACTTGTTACCATACCAGTTGTAAGTTTTGAGCATTTACAGTGAAGAAAGTGCCCAAAATACAGACAAGGGTGCCTTAGGGTGCCCAAGTCACTTACCATCTTCAAGATCTACCCTTCACAGTGTCCCTGAGTGTTCATTTGTACTTTCATATTTTTTTATCAGACCTATGACACTGTTCGACCATCTATAACAATAAACTAAGCTATTTCCTTCCCTTGTCTTACATACTTATAGTTTACTTTCACTTAGGAAAAAAATCTACTGCATTTTTTATAGTTACTATTTGTTATCATTTACTACAATGTTTTAGTCCTCCTAAGTTATATTAACATTAATACTCTAATTCCTCCATTTAGGTCACTTAGGTTTTATTTTTGTTAATAAGTTGCTAAGAGTTTTTTTATTGTGGTAAAGAAATTAAGCTCTCAAGTTCTCTAGGTCTGTTGATTTCCCTACCTGAAGTTTGAAGATAGCACATACCACCATATAGTTTGTTAAGAGAGTTTTACCTACCACCTCTTCTCTACTGATATTTGAACTTCATAGGGGATTTTGTAGAGTGGGGATGCATAGTTGAACCATGTATTTATGTCTTGTTTAACACATGAGGATTTCCTTGGGAGGAAGGATTGCTAAAAAATAATTCGCTTTAAACCTCAACATGTTGAGTGTGTCCCTCTATTTCTTGTGATTATATAACCTCTTCTTTTTCCGTAGGATCCTGTGATATATTTATTGATAAACTTCTTCTTATAAGGGTGTTTGCGAATGCTATGAGCCATGAGCTTGTGGAGGGATTTGCAAATATTTTCAAACCAAACATTCTAGGGTGCAATGGCTAAGTGGGACACCGATGGGTTGATTATGAAGTGAAATGGGGAAAGTATTGAGGATTTTATTCCAAATTTTTTGAAATATATTCAACTCTTGTAATTGGGCATTGATAGAATTTATATAGATTATTTACACTATTTGTAAATGTTGTACAAGAAAGGATGATGGGTTGTAATATTTTGAAGAATTCATCTAAAAATCATATTGTAGTGTATTTGTTACATGAATGATTTTTGAGATTCTTTTTACATATAGAAATATTGTTTTCATGTCTTATTTATTAATTTAGTTTGATTAACTATGGATGAATGTGTTTTAAGATGACAACTCTAGAATTGTGGTTATTTATAATGTTTTTGTTTGTTTAGTTTATATTTTGAGCTTAAATTTACCTTCCATTTGAATTTCCTAAAGAATTCTTTTTTTTTTTTGAGAAATCAATTGTAATATATTTGTTTATAAAATAGAGTTCATATTCTATTTTATTTTCCAACATAACCATTATTTTAAAACTTATATATTATATTAACTTCATTGACACCATCTCTGACCATTCAAGACAAAATTTATTAAGAAGGTAACAAAATTATTGATAGTTGTATTATTTAAAAAATAATGATTTTAAAAATAATATATCTCAACATGTTAGAGGTAAATATATTTAAGTTATTTATACTATTGGATATTGAAATGTAAACTAATGATTATAGATAAAAAAAAATCATGTAGTGGTTATCCTCTTCGATGTAAAACGTGTTGTATTGATATTTATAAGTCTATTTTTTATTATTTATGATGGTAGTCATAGGTCGAGGGATGATGGTAGAGGGAAAGTTTTATATTATCAAGTTTTCTTGATCATTGTTAAAATAATCCAACCATATATTAGATGTATTTGATAGTGTTAATCACAAAATCATATTATGATGACAATGTTACATATCTCGCAAACAAATTTAAAATTTTGATACATTTTTTATGCGATTTTTACCTCATTATTATGAGGTTTTGGGGGCATTCCCCCACTAATTTTGCATGAGGTCTAGGGGTGGAAAATCCTAATCATTCAACCATATTTTTAGGAGGAATCCTAACTGTACTTCACTAGTTAGTTTTATATATTTTTGTTGAGATCAAAAGTTTCTCATAAAAGTTTAGATATAATTAATTCATATCTAAGAACTCAGTTGGTGTTTTACCATGTCAATTTGGTTATCGTATCTTACATGTTTGGTATTTTATATATATCATTTATTTATATCTCTGTAAACTATAATTTTTTTATTTAACTTTCTATGTATGCAATGGCTGCGAATTTTGTTATTTCCTAACAACTTGTATCAGGGAATCATTTTTAATATTTGTAGTAATTTTTATGTATATGGTGTTCTTATTACATAAAATGGATAAAGTTTTAAGTGAAAAGTTTGAGGTGGAGAATTTTAATGGAAAGAACAAATTTGATATGTGGAAAATCAAAGCACGTGATGCACTGGTGCAATAGGGTTTGTATAAAGTGTTGGATGGAAAGGAATAGAAACATGTAGGGGTGAATGATGATTACTAGGAAGAGATGAATATGAAATCTCTCAATGTAATACAATTATGTTTATAGATGAGTTCTATTAACTATAGTTATCGAAAATACATTAGCGTGTTTGTGGACCAGATTAGAAATTATTTACTTTACAAAATATATAACAAATCCTATTTACCTAAAAATGTAGCTATATACATTGTGGATGAAATAAGGTATGAATTTTTTTGAATATTTAAATATTTTCTATTGGTGGTCGATTTGATCTCACCTAATTTGTTCAATAATTCTTCAATATGTGGTCCAAACATTCTCTATCTCCCTGAATGGATGGGTACAAATTTTATCTTCATTTGTATGCATTTGTAAATCCATTTCATGGTCGTGGATTGATTTGAACCTAATATTATTTACATATTCTCTCTCCTTGTTGAAAATTTTCAATTTTGGGCATGAATGGTGGAGTTCTCCTTGTATTTTACTATTTTACAGAGTTTTTTCCCATAAAATTTTATCTCAAAGATCGAAAAATATGTGGTCTCCTTTGATTGGCCGAGGCATGGCGGATATATTCAGCAAAAACTTATCACTTTTGGTTATATTTGTAAAAGGGTTAAATTGGTCCCATGGCGCCATTAAGTTCTCGATTGTCAGGTTCAAAATTTTCAAGTGGCGGAGAAAATTTCTTATTTTTTCCTAGAAGTGTACACATGTTGTAAGTTAAGCTGTTGTGGAAGAGAGTAAAAATGAAAAGAAATTCCTAAGGCCCGCAAGAGGACACATGGCGGTTTTAAAAGTCAAAAGGTGAGGAAGCGGATCATTGGGTTACTTCAAAGTTTTTTGGCTTTATTTTTGGAAAAAGAGTAAATTCATAAAGTAAACCGTGACTCCACTGGGGACCAAAGACACATGGTAGTTTGAAAATTCAAAGGTAGAGGGGATGCGGATCGGTGGAGAAATTTGAATATTTTTGCCTTTGTTTTGAAAAGAATAAAATTATAAAATAATATGTGACTCGATGGGTTCCAAATAAAGGCATGTGTTGGCTTTATGCTTAAAATTCAAGGGTGAATCGAGCAAGTATTTTGAAGATTTTTGACTTTTTGTGAAAAGGAGCAAAGTTATAAAAGTATTTTGAATGATTTATTTGACTTTTGTGAAAGAGAGGTGGGTCACTAGAGGTTTTGAAAGTTTTTGCTTTATTATAAAAATGAATAAAGTATAAAAGCATTTCCCCGCTGGAGAAATTAAATGGTGTCAAAGTCAAAGCGATGTGAGTTGTCGAGCCTTTTGAAGATTTTTGCGTTTGTTTTTTTTAAATCATGTGTACCCATTTTCAATCGGGCTATTGGGACATGGAAAAATGTTAAAATTGCAATTTGGAAATTTTTATCTTTTTTAAAAAGTCAAAGTAAATTAAGACGTGACTTAGTCAAAAAAACGTCCCCATTTTTCAAGGCCCAAAATTCATAAAATGTAAAAATGCCCCCAAACGCATTTCGCTCAAATATTTCAATGTGGATGACTCTAATTTAAAGTTGTAAAAGGATAGAATCAATGGCTGTTGTGCATTACATCTGATTTTGCCACCATTAACACTCCAAGTCTTCAGAAGATGCAATTTGTGAATCATTTTTCATGTTTTTTTGATGATTCCTTGTCTTTTTAATCAATGAAGTTCAATAAAATGATTGTGGAGCTCAATTTTCAAATCTAGGAGGTGCAAAGGTTGATATTTTTGAAACAAAATTGCTCAGGCACTTGCGAAAAGTTAATTACCAGATCCAGCAGAGCAAAAATTGTAAAGGAAAGATGTGGAGAAGCATGCTGCATGGTTTGAAGGATGAAAACCATGCTCCTAGTTAAAACAATGATGGAAATATTTGAAAAGATTTTCCTTTTTGAACACCTGGTGAATTTTGGCCATAACTTTGTTAAACGTGACTTTCTTGGAATCATGATAAAAAATGTAATAAACAAAGGTTACTGGAATATTCTTTTCTTAGGGGAAAATCTTGGATGTAAATTGAGTGTTATAAAAGGCATGAATGAGTCAAGAAATTGGTTACGGGTTAATCTTTATGGGAAAATTAGAGAAAGCCCATCTTCCTGAGAGACCATCTGAGAAACCTGTTAATCTCTATTTTTTTAGATCCAATCATGTCAAGTTGGTTGCAAGTGTATAGCCATTGACAAGCTATGAGATTGTTCAAGAAACTTTCCCGTGATGATGAATCTAATCAATTTTGAATTAATATGTGTTGATCTTGGGAAAAATTGTGTCTTCTTTTATTTATGAATGTCTTCAAATAGTTTTTCTTTTTCTTGTTGCAATCTTATGTTAAAATCCTCTGAATCACATAGATCTTATCCCTGTGATAGCATAGTGGCATTTGCAATTTCATTATGAGAAGAGCTTTCATCTTGTAATTAAATAAACAATTTAAAATCACTTTGCTCTCATTTGTTGAAAAATATTGTTTGTAAGTCTATGGGTGTACCTTATGCGTGATAAACTAGGGACCTTTAATGTTTCATTGAGTCTTTAACTCGATCCTTTGTGTTGAATTATTGAAGAATGTGTGAAACCGTGTAGATCTGGGCCTTCATTGATGTACACCTTCTGGTTGAAGGAATACTTTGGCTATTCTTAAGCTTTATGTTGTTGAGTTTTCCAATTGTTGTAAATTTCCTCAAATATGTAGAAAAATCATCTTCATCTTACTTAGCCTCTCCGACCCAAAAATTTCTCAAAAGACAACGAATCCTGCCTTGGACGACCCTTGTTTTTCTTGTGTATCAACAAATGCAAAAATTCCACTGTAAAAAATATACAGAAACAAATTAGGTTTTAATGTCTTTAGTAACCTTAACCTTGTTTTAGAAAATATCTTGATCTTCTAGAAGTGACAACTCATGAGAGTTAGATGGTGGTGCATTGATCATATTTTCCCAAGCTTCTCTTTAAAAATTTTTGCAAAGAAGATATCTTCATATCCTTCATTAAAAAAGGTTACAAAAAGGGTCCTCTCATCCTAGTTGAAAGGCACAACCTTAAGTAGTGAGGATACATCAAATCCTTTGAAGGTGCAATCCATTTCTCCAATGCCTGAGTGACAAAGAGCCAGTTGAATCACCTCCCTAGCTACCAAACATCATATATTGTGATTTGTCTATCTTTGAGTGTCTTGTGAAATTTGTGATGCTTCTCGGATTCTCGAGGAGAATCAATTTGGGTACCAACACTAAAGTGGCACTTTATTCTTTGGGGAATTTTTTTACAAATTCAAACATAGACAGATCCCGGTAATATTTCTTACATATTTTAAGTGAAATACATTGTTGAAACATCATCTTATGTTGAAATTTGTAAGAATTGAGAAAATTTATAAGTTCTGTGTGTAATATTTCCAGTTCTAGTTATTTTTTCACTAATTTTTCATCATCAATGATAAATATGGGTAAAGGAAGGTCGATTCCGAAGGTTTGTAGGATTTAATTTACAAACATTTTATAGATCATTTTAGTGCATTTGAACAACTAAGGTTAAAATCCTTAGTGGCGACTCCGTGTTGATTTAATTTTTGATAAATGTCAATGTCTTAACCTGTATCAAGTAATTTTTCACTAATATTTAAAAAGATGGAAGGAAGAATATCTTTCTTCATTAAAGACCCTACTAGAAGGTTGTTTCTAGAATTAGGGAAAGTCAAATTCTGAAGGAAGAAGATTCTGAAATTTTTGTAGATCAAAAGTTAAGAAAAGAGTTATCCATTGTTGAAAGTGATCAACCTATCATTGAATATTTCCATACATCTCAATTGCTTCTTAATTAGGTATTCTTTGTGTGATCTAAATTCTCCATCTAGAGAGGGGCCTTCATTTTTATTTGAAAATTTTTCTTCTTAGTCTATCCCTATGTTTTCCAAAGCTTATAAGGTCTTCAATGAAGCGTAGCCTTTAGGGATATTCATTTTGAAAATTATATTCTTGTGCCCCAAAGACCCTCACTCCTCATCATTTTGTACCTCCTCAAAACAATATGGCCCAACCACCACCTAGACCTCCATTTTTTTAATACCTTTGGCCCTATAAATTTGAGAGGTATGGATGGATATTCCAATGTTGTGCCACAAGATGTTAGAAATAGATTGCCTAAGTTTCAAGGTAATAATGCTATCATTGGTGATCAACATTTAAATCTTTTTGTCAATATGGTGGAAGACTTTGAAATTGAATTTGAAGATTTATATGTAAAATTGTTTATTCATACTCTTGAGGAGGATGCATGTGACTAGTATAAAGATTTGAAAAAAATTCAATAGATTCATGGACAGAGATGAAGAATGCCTTTAGATTGCAATATGGGGATAAAACAAACCCTAGGTTTCTTTTATCTGAATTTGAAAATATAAAGGAAAATCCTAATGAATCGTTCATGATTTCAATAATAGATTCAACCAAACCTTGAGAATATTACCTATAATCTTAAGGCCTAGTGATGAATCATGTTTTATAAAGTATTCGATGCATTTGATAGAAAGGATGCTTATTATTTGAGGGAAAAAAACCTGGAAATTTGAGGCAAGCCTTTACCATGGATTTACAATTGAAAATAACATCAAGGCCATTATAAAGCCTCCTAAGAGGGAGGTATCAAGTTTATCAATCCAAAAATACTTAATCAAACAAGGTGGTGGATTTGGATCAGGTTGTAAAAACTTTGGCGGAGATGTTAAAAAAATATCCTATAAGTTAGCTAGAGTAGAGAAAGGGATTGGACAAAGTTTCCAAGAGGTCATCACAAGCCACAAAATCAAGAAATATTTGGAAATCATCCTAGAGGTTATCGAGAGATCCAATGATAGAGGGAAAGTGCCCATGGTGTTAGGAAATAGATAGCCCCAACCTCATGAAAATAGAATTATGCCCGATCCTTTGATCTGCTAGGGTTATTGTGTGGAAGAAGATAATGAAATTGAGTGGTGTGACAAATGTTTCTTACCACATTATCCATGTGGTGAAGACAAGGAAGTTGAGGAAGAAGATGATGATCAGATAGATGATGATGTGTGCATGATGGGGTGCTCTACAAGATCACAATAGGGAGAAACTTCAACCAAATTAATAAGTGCTTAGAAATGTTGAAGGTTTTTGGGATTGCATTCATCATGTATTACCTCTTCCTTTCACTCATGATTTTAAATTGATATGGTACAAGATTTTAAATTTCCTAATCATGATTTTGAATACTTGAGGGCATTAATGATAAAAAATTATGATGGAGGAATCCCTTCTGAAGAGGACAGGTAGTTATTGATGAATGTCGTAGTTTCCCAAGAAAAGGATTATAACACCAAAAGTAAGGTTGTCACGGGGTAGGGCCACAAAAAAAAAAATCCACTACTCACCAAAGTATCCCTAAGGAAACTCCTAAGAAATATGCATCTAAAAAAGGCCTTGTTGCCCCAAATAGAACTTTTGCTCCTCCCCATGCTCAAACTTTGAAAAATCATGTGTTATAAGATGAAGTTGTGAATCTCCCTCCAAATATTTCCTTACCCAACTATGCTTCCTTGTGACATTTCCCAAATCTTGAGTTTGATCAAGGTTTCTGTTCCTATTGTTGAATTTTTATAATTCTTGAGCATAAGAAAAGGGCCTTTGAGTATTAGGGTTTAAATAATAAAATATTACCCAAGGAGGAATGTGAACAATATAAAGGTTCCTCCTACCATTGTAGAGTTAGAAAAACCACAAGTACTTGGAAGAGCTAGGGAGCCACCTGAAGTATTTTTGGGAACATATTTTGTTGAGACTCAGGTGAATGTGGATCCACTTTTTACTACTTTTATTATTAAGGACATGTTGTTACACAACTGCATGTTTGATTCTAGAGCCTCGTGTAATGTTATGCCACTTGAGGTCATGAATGAATAAATATAAAAGTAATAGTAGCTTATGGGAAATGTACTTCCATGGATTCAAGAGAGTGCTAGTTATTGGATGTGTCAAGGGATTTGTAGTAAAAATTGTAGCTTATCTAGGTAAATACTTAACTCTCTGGATGTTGTTATTGTGGATTTTCCTACTAAATGGGGGATGTTGTTATCCAAAAATGGGATGCTAATGTGGATGGAAGTGTGAAAATGGACATGTTTTATGCCACCATACCTATTGAGGGAAGCCTTGTGAAGTTGTATGGTGAAAATAAAATGTTACATCTCATTGAGGATCCCAATAATGCTTCTATGAAGTGTTATACATAGACATTGATGATGATAACTTTGTTGGCTATGCTGATAGTAAAGAGCACAAAATTGAGGAGTGCAAGTTTTCTGAACAAGTAGGTTCTCCTTGGACTTTTATGTTTGATGGAGCTTGTTCTAAGTTTGGTAATGGTGTTGGTGTTGTCTTGATATCTCCAAGCCAGGAAGAGTTTGTTTTTTCTTTTAAACTCAACTTTAAGAGCACTAAAAATATTGCAGAGTATGAAGCATTGTTATTGGGTTTAAGAATTTATTGGAAATATGGTGTCAAGGATATCATTATTAAAGGGGATTCTGAATTGATAGTCAAACAAATTAGAAAGTTGTATGCAACAAAAAACCAGAGAATGAAGCAATATAAGCATGCAGACTAGGATTTCATCGAAATGTTTGATTCTTTCAACATAATACACCATGATAGGAAATACAATACTATGGAAGAAAAATTAGTAGTGTTGGGATCTAGATTTGAAAATTGTACAATATCCCCCTATTGTGAGTATGATATTGAGATATTAAATTGACCGTCCATCCCTTAAAACATCAATCATTGGCAAGTGTTCAAAGATGATGCCTAGGTCCAAAGGTTTTGTAGAACCAAGGAGAATTTTCTGATCAAAATATAGATTGGGAACCAATGGTCTATGTAGTTGAAGGAAAGGAGACATTATTTGGTAAATATATCATTAAGTTAAAGACTAATAATATTCCCAGGGGTTGGTTGGTTTCACTCAAATCAAATTTTGATAATGATGATAGCATTGTCAAAAGACATATGTCATCCTCGAGGGATGTTGAGGAACATGACCTAGGCACAAAGGATAAACCACAAAAAATATGGTTGGGTTGTAATCTAAGCAAGGAATAAAAGCAAGTCATATGTCCAATTGTTGAAAAATATGAAGACTACTAGCATGGTCGTATTCTAAATTGAAAGCATATAGGGAAGATCTCTTTCATCATGAAATTCACTTGAAGCTAATTCCAAGCCATTCGTAGCAAAAATCAAAGGCCATCAATCCACCCCTTTCCCTAAAAATGCAAGAAGAGTTGAAAAATCTAAGGGATGGGGAATTATACATCCTAAAAGGTACTCCTCATGGGTTGCAAACTAGTACATGTTAGAAAAAATAATGGAGACATAAGGTTGTGTTTTGACTTTAGAAACTTGAATAAGGCATCGATAAAAGATAACTATCCTCTACCAAATATGGAGAATATGTTACAATTGGTGGCTATTTATGAGTTATTGTCTACCTTGGATGGTTTCTTTGGGTATAACCAGGTGGTTGTAAAGCAATGTGAGAGAATCAAAACTACCTTTACCACTCCTTGGGGAACCTATATGTATGTCAGAATGCCTTTTGGTCTGATGAATGTTGGAGCCACATTTCAAAGAGAAATGGATGTAGCTTTCTCTGGATACATTAATGATTTCATTTTTTTGTATCAAGATGATGTGACTGTTTTTCCTAGAAAAATAAGTGACCACTTGCAACACTTGCAAAAAAATGATGTTAAGATGTAGAGAGTATTGTATCTCACTAAATCCTAAGAAGTGTCATTTTGGGGTTTAGAAAGCAAACTTGCTTGGGAACATTGTCAAAAAAGGGGTCATGAATGATCCTAAGAGAGTGGAGGCCATTAGCAAAGTTCCTATTCCATGAACCAAGAAAGGAATTCAATCCTTTTTCAAGTAATTAAATTTTATTAGGAGGTTTATCTCTAACTTTGTTGAACTAACTATCCCAATCACTAGCATGTTGAAGAAGGATCAATGTATGAAATGGGAAGAAGTAGCCATTCAAAAATTTTCGGGATCAAAGAGGCATTTAAAGAATGCTCCTCTGTTTTGGTAGCTCCTGATTAGAAGAAGCATTTCCAAATTTTTTCCTTTACTTCAGGAAATACTATTACATCTGTGTTATTGTAGAAGAATGATGAAGGAGATGAAAGACAATTTCCTTTTTCAGTAAGGCATTACAAGGAGCTGAGCTAAAATATACTATCATGGAGAAGAAAAAATTTCCTTGGTAAAAGCAACAAATGTTTTTAGGCCATGAATTTTGAGTTCTAAAGTTATAGCCTATGTTCCCCACACCATGGTGAAAGATATCCTATCAGAAATGGAGGTTTCAAGAAAGATATGCTGATGGGTAAATAAGTTGCAAGAGTATGATATGGATATCCAAACTAAAAAATTGGTGAGAGGTTTGGGGATAGAAAAGCTTATGGCAGAGAGAAACCTGCAAATAATTTAGGTAAATGAAGTTGAAGAAGAAAGGTTGAATATACTTGAAAAGTTGATGAATTATGAATGGTACAAGGATATCATTTTTATCTCAAACATCTACAAAGTGCTCTAAATATTTAAGTAAGAATTAGAAAATATCTCTTAAGTTAGCTTCCCAAAATATGTCATTACTGATTTTGGGTTATCTTGGAAGAACCTCGAGGGAGTTCTCTTGAGATGTATCATTGAGGATGAAGCCCCTAAAATAATTTTGATTTCCATGGTGGAGTATATGGGGGGAATTTTGTTGGAAGAGTCACAACTCATAAGATTTTGAAGGCTGTTATTGGTGGCCAAATCTTTTCAAAGATACAAATTTGTTGGTTAGGAAATGTGAAAGTTGCCAACATTTTTCAAGAAGAATGAAAGCTTCAAGCTCCCTCCCTTTACATCCTATGTATCAATTGAAGCCCCATTTAAGAAATGGGAATGAAATTCATTGGTGAGCTTCAGATTCCTCAAGTGCTAGCCATAAGTGGATTTTAGTAGCCACCGATTACTTCACCAAGTGGGTGGAGGAAATCCCCACCAAGAAGGAAACTCATCAAATGGTCATGGATTTCATTCTGAATCATATCATTTACAGTTTGGAGTGCTTTGCTAAAATAGTTTTTTATAATTCCATGAGCTTTCGAGCTAAACCTTTTGTGGCCATGTGTAAGTAGTATGGGATCAATTTAACATATGCTTCCAATTACAATCCCGAAGGTAATGGAAAGCAAAGTCTAGCAATAAAAATTTGTTGTTGAAGATAATCAAGAAGAACCTTGGAGTTAAACAAAAGGAAGTGGGGTGAGTAGTTGAAGTTTGTTGTTTGGGCTGATAGAATCACTATTAAAAGAGCTATTGGAAAAATTCCATTTGAGTTGGTGTATGGAACTCAAGCTCTGCTTCCCCTGCATATGCAATTATCTTCATATCAATTTATTTAACAATTGGAGGACCAAGAGGTTAGTCCATATGATGCTCATATCAATCAAATTGTTGAATTAGATGAAGAAAGAAGAGCATCTCCTCAAAGACATGTGAAGTTCAGAGAGAAGTTGAAGAAATTGTTTGATAAGAAGGTGAACTCCAAGAGCTTTCAGTGTGGGAGAGATCTTTCCTATTTTGGGATAGAAGAACATGAGGATAAGTGAAAGCATGTAAATTTTGATGCATTGTGGATGGGCCCTTATTCTATTGACATTCAAATTTGTGAATACACATTTTTCTTAAAAGACTTAGATGGGGAATTTATTGAGTTTCCTATTAATGGAAGCGAGTGTAAACATTTCCTTGATTTATTTCTCAGAATCGAGGTGAGCACCATTTTTATATACCGTTTGTATAGTCCTTTGGTTTCGTTCTATTTTTGCATTTTTCCATTTTCGTTTTGTTCTAGTCCTTGGCGGCCGTTTTTGTTGGTTTCTCGGTTTGTTCTTAGAGGATAGGTTCGTGACTCTATTTCCCAATGGTTTTTGGTACTTGGTCTACTCTTTTGTTCTTGTGGCACTCTCTGGGAGTGCCCATCCTGAGTCAAATCTGATGTTCATGCTTGATTTGATCTCCTCCAATTTGTTCAAAGAATTATTCAATCTAAGTGGTCTAAAACATTCTCTATATCCACTGAATGGATGCGTACAAGTTTTATCTTCATTTTATGCCTTTGTACATCCATTTCCATGGTCATGGATTCATTTGAACTCATGTATTATTTACAATTTCTCCATCCTTGTTGAAAAATTTCAATTCAGGCATAAATGATGGAGTTCCTACATTTTACTATTTGACGGGCATGTTTTTCCCATCAAATTTTATCTCGAATCATAAAATACGTGGTATCCTTTGATTGGCATTGGCATGGTGGATATATTTTATGAACTTGTCACTTTTGGTTATATTTAAAAGGGTTAAATTGGTCATGTTGCCCCATTGTGTTTTGATTGGTAGTTCAAAATTTTAAGTGGTAGAGAAAATTTCTTATTTTTTCCCCAAAGGTGTACACATGTCGTAAGTCAAGATGTTGTGAAAAGTGGGTGTTTTTTTGTTTTAAGGCATTATGGAAAAAAGAGTAGAAATGAAAAGAAATTCCTAAGGCCCATGAAGACATGTTTTGCTTTGAAAAGTCAAAATGTGAGAAAGCGGATCATCAGATTACTTTGAAGTTTTTTGGCTTTATTTTTGTAAAAATATTAAATTCATAAAGTAAACCATGAATCCGTTGGGGACCAGAGAAGGACACGTGGCAGTTTGAAAATTTAAAGGTAGAGGGGATGCGGATCCATGGAGAACTTTGAAGAGTTTTATCTTTGTTTTGAAAAGAGTAAAATTATAAAAAAGCCGCGACTCTGTTTGGTTAATAAAGGCATGCGTTGGGTTTATGTTGAAAATTCAAGGGAAGAGTGGCGGACCATCGAAAGTATTTTGAATATTTTTTTTTTTTGTGAATAAGAGAAAAGTTATAAAAATGGCCACACTTCCATTGGGAAAAATTGTGATATTTGAGCCTACATTGAAAATTGAGAATGGAGAGGTGGGTCATCAAGGTTTTGAAACTTTTTTCTTTATTATGAAAAATGAATAAAGTATAAAACTGAAGCATAGCTCCAATAGAGAGCAATTAAAGCCTTCATTGAAAATTCAAAGTGGGGATGTGGGCCTTTGGAGCATTTTGAAGATTTTTGTGTTTTTTTAAATGGTAAAGTTACAAAATGAAGCGCGCCCACTGGGACCCACATCAAAAGCTTAAAGTGGAAGGGTGGGTCATCGGGGGAAATTTTGAAATTTTTCCTTTTTGTAAAAAGAGGTAAAGTTGTAGAATTGAGTTATGACTCCGTCAATGCCCAAGTTAAGCCATGTGTTGAGCCCATTTTTCAAGGGCGAAGGGTAGGGAAAAATGTTAAAATTTTACATTTTCCCCAAAAGTCATAAAATGCAAAAATTTTCCCATACCCATTTTAGCTCAAATTTTCGACGTGGATGGCTCTAATTTAAAGATGTAAAAGGACACAATCAATGGTTATTGTGCATTGCATGTGGTTTTTCCCCATTAACTCTCCAAGACTTCAAGAGATGTAATTTGTACATTGTTTTTCATCATTTTTTGATGATTCCTTGTAATTTTTATCAATGAACTGCAATCGAATGGATTTCAGCTCAATTTATAAATCTAGGAGGTCCAAAAGTTGATATTTTTGAAACAAAATTACTTGGCACTTGCAAAAAATGAATTACGAGATCTAGCAGAGAAAAATTGTAGAGAAAAGATGAGAAGGATGGAAGTTGGATCATGCAAAGGATGAAAAATGTGCTCCTAGTTAAAAAAATTATGCAAATATTTGAAAATATTTTCCTTTTTGAACACCTGACAACTTTTGGGTGTAAATCTGTTAAACATCACTTTCTTGGAATCATGATAGAAAATGTAACAAACAAAGGTTCCTCGAATATTATTTTCTTGGGGGAAAACCTTGGATGTAAATTTAGTGTTATAAAAGGCATGAATGAGTCATGCAATTGGTTGGGGGTTAATTTTATGTGAAAATTTGAGAAATCCCATCTTCCTGAGAGACCACTTGAGAAACTTGTTAATCTATTTGTTTTAGATCCATCGTGTCAAGTTGGTTGCAAATGTACATCCATTGACAAGCTCTGAGATTGTTCATAAAACTTTCCCTTGTTAATGAATCTAATCAATTTCAAATTAATCTGTGTTGATCTTGGGCAAAATTGTGTCTTCTTTTATTTCAGAATGTCTTCAAATAGTTTATCTTGTTCTTATTGAAATCTTATGTTAAAATCCTTTGAATCACCTCGATCTTATCCTTGTGATAGCATAGTGGCATTTGGAATTTAATTATGAGAAGAGCTTTCATCCTCTAATGAAATAAACAATTTAAAATCACTTTTCTCGCATTTGTTGAGAATATTGTTTGTAAGTCTATGGGTGTACCTTAGGCATGATAAACCAATGATATTTAATGTTTAATTGAGTCTTTAACTCAAGCATTCATGTTGAATTCTTTAATAATATGTGAAACCGTGTAGATTTGGGCATCCATTGATGCGCACCTTCTGGTTGAAGGAATATTTTGGCTATTCTAAAGATTTTTGTTGTTGAGTTTTCCAATTGTTGTAAAGTTCCAAAATATCTAAAATCATCATCATCTTTCTTACCCTCCCACCAAAAATTTCTTAAAAAACAATGAATCCTACCTTGAACCACCCTTGTTTGTCCCTGTGTATCACCAAATGCAAAATTCCACTATCAAAAATATGTAGAAACAAATCAGGTTTAAATATATTTAGTAACCTTAACCTTGTTTTAGAAAATATTTGCATCTTAGAAGTGAAAACTCATGAGAGTTAGTTGGTGGTGCATTGATCATATTTTCCCAAGATTCTCTTTAAAAAATTGAGCAAAGAAGGATATCTTCATATCCTTCATCAACAAAGGTTAAAAAAGGGTCCTATCACCCTGGTTGAAATGTCAACCTTAAGTAGTGACAAAGAGCTAGTTGAATCATCTACACCGGATACAAAACAAAATATATTTTGATTTGTTTGTCTTTATTTGTCTTGTCAAATTTATGATGTTGCTTGGCTTCTAAGGAGAATCAATTTGGCTACCAACATTTTCAATACTCGGGTATATCGAGTTGACTAGTATTGACATGAAAGTGGAGGATGAAGACAAATCAATCATCGTGTTATGTAATTTACTAGATTATTTTAATCATATGGTAAATTCTTTTAGTTTTAGTATTACCATGACCTTGAAAATAATTACATTATGGGATAATTTTTGGATAAAAATATGAGAATAAAATATACTAGAGAGATATCTAAACACGAAGCCATGTTTGCTAGAGGTAGATCTAAATAAAGAGGTCAAATATTAAGAGGTACATCTAGATATTATTAACAAGGAAGGAAGAGTAATGAAAGGAATTGGTACTATGGAAAATTAGGGCATCTTGTCGAGGATTTATAGGAGGGAAAATAAAAAGAAAGAAAGGAAGATGTCACCAAAGAATAAAATCAAGTAGAAACAAGTGAAGGTATGACTGATGAAGTTTTATCTATTTGTAATGTTTCATCTTATTATTTTGAATGATTTCTAGGTTTATATGATACGCATCACATGTGTCCCCATAGAGGTTGGTTTTCATCTAAACAAACCATTTATAGTATTTCTATTTTGTTGGGAAATAATGTTTCTTGTAAAAATGCGGGGATTGGTTGCATCAAGATAAATAAATGTGATGGTATAGTAAGATCTCTAACAAAGGTAAGAAATGTACAAAAACTACAAAAATTTAATTTCCTTGAGTAAATTAGAATCTAGTGGTTATAATTTCTAAGGTAAAGGTGGAGCTCTAAAGGTATCTAAATTTTCCTTTGTTGTAAGGAAGGATCTAATTGTAGGGAATCTTTACATTTTACAAGGGATTATAGATATCATTAAAGAAGCTATGGTATTTAAAACAACAAAAGAGGCTACTCGTTTATGGCATCTACGTTTGGGCTACATGAGTGAGAAAGGATTAAAGGTTCTGAAAGATCGTAAGTTACTCCCTGATTTAAAGTTTCTAGACTTAAATTTTTGCAAGCACTGTGTTTTTGGGAAAATATCAAGAAAAAAATTAAATCTAGAAGTCATTTAAGTAAAGGTATTATTGATTATATTCATTCTAATATTTGGGGTCCAACACCTTTAATTTCATATGGTGGAACATTGTATTTAAATTAATTTATAACTATTTACTGTAGGAAAGTATGGGTCTACTTCCTTTACTGAAAATACAAAAATTTAGTATATTCAAGTATTTTAGGGCTTTGGTTGAAAAGCGCCTTTGGTAGGTTTAACAAATGTTTTAATATTGATTGTACAGTTTAAGGAAAAACATATTCATGTGAATTTTTTTATAAAGAGCATAAAATTTCATATAATACTATGATAAAGGAGTTTAAAGAAAGGATGTTATAATATCTTCAATACTGTAAAAGTATTAATCTATCAGAATAATGTCTTTTTGAGTTGAAGGTGTCACCTCAGGGTGCATGAATGAAGAGCGAGTTTCAAGATAGGGGTCTAAATTTTGAATCTAGATCTCTCTACAAATTATCTATGATGTATCTAGAGTTTTGACAAAATAAAATGAATGAAAAAAAGGTTTCACAACAAGTATACTAGTTGAAACAATGGACAATATATGTTATATGCGAGATGAAGTTTTTAGGATTCATTTTTATGAATGATGTATATAACATACGAGTGTATTTGAGGTTACAAGATCAATTTGTTCAAATTAAGTCAAACACCATGAATTTTTTCAAAAACTAATTGAAGGATGGATAAATATTTGTGTTGAACTTGAAGGATTGAACTATTAAATGATGGTGTGTTTGAAGTCAATACAATCATGAGAGGGTGTAACAATAGTTTAACATAGTAAGATGATTTTTTGCATCTGTTTTTACCCTTGTTTGACATGTGAGATGAACAAGAAAGTATAATTCTTGTCATTTGATGCTAAAGGATATGTAGAGTTTGTAAGGATTAAAAATGTTTCTTTAGAAGATTCTACAAAATGTTTATGGGTTTGGAATAGAGATCGAAAAGTATGATGAAAAATCATACTAAACCGACATCTCACAAAGACAAATTTTTGTGATCTCACCTACATGTCTCTACGTAATGATATTAAGCCTAATTCATGAATAATAGAGATAAATAAGTTGCATTTGGTTACAAGATGACTCATGTAGGAGACAAGTTGGCTAGAATAAGTGAAGTAACATGGGAAAAGGCCTATTGTTCTTAAAAGGTTGAATGAGATCTACATTAAATATTATTGGTACCCAAATTTATTCTCCTTTGAGGCCAAGAGTAACATCATGGATTTCAAGAGATACTCGAGTCAAAAAATCATCATATATGTCATTTTGTAGCCATGGAGGTGATTCGGTTTGCTCTTTCTCACTCGGGAACTTGAGAAATGGATAACACCATCAAAGTATTCGATCTATCCTCACTACTTTAGGTTGTGCCTTTCAACCATGTGAGAAAGGACCCATTTTGTAACCTCTCTTGATGAAGGATATGAAGATACCCTTACATGCACAAATTTTATAAAGATAACCTTGAGAAAATATGATAAATACACCACAATCTAACTCTCATGAGTTATCACTAGAGAGAATGAGATATTTTAAAACAAGGTTAAGGTTCTCAAGACATTGAAAATCTGATTTGTTTACACATTTTTGATAGTAGAATTTATTCTTTTGTGATACACAAGACAAATAGGGGTAGTTCAAGTAGGATTCATTGTTTGAATAATTTTTAGTGGGAGGCTATGCAAGATAAAATTGATTTTGCTAGATATTTGAGGACCTTTATAACAATTGGAAAACTAAACAACAGAGATATTCATAATAACCAATATATTCCTTCAACGAGAAGATGTACATCAATGAAGTCCTAGATCTTTACGTTTTCACACACTCTTGAAGAATTAAACACAAGGCTCAAGTTATAAGACTCAATTAAAATTATCGATCCTTGGTTCATCAAGCCTAAGGTACACCCAAAGACTTAGAAACACTCTTTGTCAACAAATGAAGGTGAAGTGATTTTACATTATTTATTTCATTAATAGATGAAATATCTTCTCCATAATGAAATTGTAAATGCCACTAAACTATCACATGGATGATATTTTGAGTGATTCATAGATATTTTAATATAAGACTGCAACATGAAAAAAAACTATTTGAAAACATTTTGGGATCTAACAGACAATATTTTCCCAACATTAACAGAGATTAATTCGAGATATAATAGATTTATCAACAAGGGAGAGTTTCTTGAATAATCTCAAAGCTTATCGATGGTTGTAATCTTAACCAAATTGACATGATAAAATCTAAACCATAAGACATTAACGAGTTTCTCGATGGTTTCTCGAGAAATATGGGATTTTCTCAAATTTCCTCGTAAAAATTAACCCTTGACCATTTTCATGATTAAAGAATGATTTTTATAACACTCAATTTACATCTAAGCTTTCCCCCAAGAAAAGAATATTTTAGGAACCTTTGTTTGTTACATATTTGATAAAGATTTCAAGAAAATGACGTTTAATATATTTACACCCAAAAGTTACTAGGTTTTAAAAAGGAAAATCATTTCAAAATATTTCCATCATTGTTTTAACGGGGGCACGTTTTTAATCCTTGTTGCATCTGACATCATTTTTCGCATCTTTTCCTCTACATTATTTCTCTGAACTAACTCCTCTAGATCTGGCATTTTATTTTTGTATCTTTCCGAGCAATTTTGATTTCAAAATATCAGCTTTTGTACCTCCTAGATTAAAAAATTGAGATCAAAACCATTCGATTGCAATTCATTAATAAAAGCGACATGGAATTATGAAAAAATGATGAAAAATGATGCACAAATCACGTCTCTTGAAGTCTTGGAGCATTAATGGTGGAAGATCCATATACATTGCACAAGAACCATTGATTATGCCTTTTACAAATTTAAATTAGATTCATCCATGTAGAAAGATTTGAGCTTAAATGGGCTAAGGGAACTTTTTAGCATTTTATGAATTTTGGTGAAAATGTGCAATTTTGACATTTTGCCCCACCCCTCTACCCTTGGAAAATGGTCTTGACACGTGGCTCAAGCTGGGCCTTGATGGAGTCGCATCTCAATTCTACAACTTTACCTCTTTTTTCAAAAAGGACAAATTTCCAAATTTCCCCCAGCGCTCCGCCCTTATATTTTTAGCTTTTTATGTGGTTCCTGGTGGGGTCATGCTCCATTTTTGGAAATTTTACCACTTTTACAAAATGGAAAAATCTCAAAAATTATCCAATGGCCCACATCCCCACTTTGAAATTTCAATGCAGGATTTAACCATGACATCATTTGTTCCCAACATAAATGTGGCCCTTTTATAACTTTGTTCTTTTCACAAAAAGGAAAAAAATATTCAAAATACTCAGACGATCTCGCCACTCCGCCCTTGAATTTTCAACATAAACCCAACACATGCCTTTATTTGGGACCCATCGGAGTCACAACTTATTTTATAATTTTATTTTTTTCAAAACAAAGCCAAAAATATTCAAAATTCTTCCCATGTCTACATCCCCTCTACCTTTGACTTTTCAAACTACCATGTGTCCTTCTCTTGTCCCCAGTGGAGTCGCGGTTCACTTTGTAACTTTACTCCTTTTACAAATTAAAGATAAAAAAATTCAAAGTAACCCGATGATCTTCCATTCCATTTTTGACTTAGAAGTGACCACGTGTCCTCTTGTGGGCCTTAGGCATTTCTTTTCATTTTTACTCTTTTTCCATAATGCCTCAAAACACAAAAAGGCCCTCCCCTTACACAACTACTTGATTTATTGACATGTGTACACCCTCGGGGAAAAATAAGAAATTTACTCCCTCACTTAATAATTTTGAATGGCCAATAAGAACTCAAAGGGCTACGGGAGAAAATCAATCGCTTTTGCAAAAGTACCAAAATTGACAAGTTTATAAAATAAACCATTAGTTCCTCCTCCAATCGAAAGGAGACCACATATTTGTTGATGTTGAGATTAAATTTGATGGGGAAAACATGCTCGTCAAATAGTAAAATGTAGGGAACCTCACCATTCATGCCCATAATTTATTTTTTTCAACAAGATGAAGATTTGCAAATAATACCAGGTTTAAAGCAATCCAAACCTTGGAAATGGATTTACAAATGCATACAAATGAAGATAAAACTTGTATGCATCCATTTGTGGAGATAGATAATGTTTAAGACCACGCAGATTGAAGAATTCTTTGAACAAATTGGGTGAGATAAAATCAGCACCAACATCGGCTCGGCTCCGATTAGGGATGGCACTCCCGATGAGTGCCACAGAATAAAAGATTAGACCAAGTGCAAAAAAATTAATTGGGAAATGGAGTAATGAATGATCCTCTAGGTTCAAACTAAGAAACCAACAAAAATTGGCCGCGAGGACTAGGAAAATGAAAAAATGCAAAAATAGATGGAAACTAAAGGACTATACACTATACAATTGATACTCACCTCGATTAAGAAATCAATCAAGAAAATGTTTCAAATGTTTCCAATATGGATAGAACCATGCCAAGTAGTTTTGATATGTTTTAATAAAATAGACACATGCTTTTTTTTCTTTTTCATCCAAGTTGATATCAAACCACATTTTTCGAGGCTTATGATTTGTGCCTGTGTCATATTATTCAACATATTTCGAGGATGCATCCAACATCAAAGTCCTAGGATAAAAAAACTACTCATGATATCTGCATTCATCAATTTCATATTCCCTGAAATCAACATAGCTCACAAAGTTACCAATATCAACATCTGTATATAACACTTCATAAGAAGCATTATTGGGATCCTCAATAAGATATAACATTTTCTTTTCACCAAATAACTTCACAAGGCTTCCCTCAACTGGGATGGTTGCATAAGACATATCCATTTTCACACTACCACCCACACTAGCAACCCACTTTCTAGATAATAACATTCCCCATTTAGCAACACATTCCATAATAATAAAATCCTTGGTTAAGTACCTTCCTAGATAATCTACCAATTGCACTACCAATACTTTGAAACACCCAACCACCGACACTTCTTTAGAATCCATGGAATTACATTTCCCATAGGATGGTGTTACTTTGAAATTTAAATCATTCATGACCTCAAGAGGCATTATTTTAAATGAGGTTATATAATAAAACATGCAATTGTGTAACAACCTATCTTTAATAATCAGGGTAGTAAAAAATGGATCCACATTCAATGGGATTTAACTAGAGAAGTTCCCAAATATACCTCAAGTGATTTCCCATGTTCCTCCAATGCTTGTTGTTTTTATAACTCTGAAATGGTAGAGGAAAATCTATATTTTTCACATTTCTTCCTTGGGAAATTTTTTCTTCATTAAATCTCAAATACTCAAAATCCCTTTGCCTGTATATGGTCTAGAATTCAAAGAAATTCAACAATAGGAACATTAACCTTGATCGACTCAAGATTTTGGCAATGTCGTAAGGAGAATATTTGGGTAAGGAATAATTGGGAGGGAGATTGTTAAATTCATCTGATGGCATGGATGTTTTTACAGGTCGATCATGAGTAGGGATATAAGTTTTGTTTGGAGAAACAAGGATTTTTCTAGATGCATGTTTTTAGGGTTTCCTTGGTAATCATTGGAATTTTGATTAGTCTTGTTGCCCTTCCCCTTTGAAAACCTTACTCCTTGCATTATGCTCCTTTTTTGGGAAACTACAACATTCATCAACAACTTCCTATATTTTTGGAAGGAATTCCTCCATCATACTTTTCAATCATCAATGGCATTAAGTACTCAAAATCATGACTAGGAAAATCAAGAGCCCTGTGCCATATCAATTTCAAAATCATGAGTAGGGAAAGAGGTAATACCGATGAATGAAATCCTAAGAAGTCTTAGTAGTTCTACTTCTGGAACTTATCAACTCGGTTGAATTTTTCCTATTGCGAATTGGTAGAGCATTCCATCATGCACGCATCCTCATATGTGTCTCATCATCATCATCAGCCTATTCAAATTCCTTATTGACCTCGCATGGAGAATGGGGAAATAAGAATTTGTCACACCACTCAATTTTATTGTCTTCTTCCACAAGCATCATATCAAGTAGCATCGGGCACCATTCTATTTTCACGAGGTTGTGGTTGTCTATTTCCTGATTGCATGTGCGGTTTCCCTCACATAAAATCATTGATCACCTCTAGGATGATTTCCAAATATTTCTTATTTTTGTGGCTTGTTTAACCTTGAGAATTCTATCCAATCTCTTTCTCTTCTTTGGATAACTTATAATATATTTCTTTAATAGTTCTTACCAAACTTTTACAACCTCCTCCAAATCCATAGCCTTGTTTGATTAAGGCTTTTCTAGATTGATCAACTTAATAGCCTCCATGTTAGGAGGATTTATAATTTCCTTGATTTTTTTTTCAATCTGCAAATCATGGTGAAGGATTACCTCAAAGTTTCGCAGGGTTTTGGTCCCTTAAATAATAAGCAACCTTCTTTCAAATGCATCAAAATACTTTATCAAACATGATTCATCACTAGGACTTAGATTATAGGTAATCTTCTCAAGGTTTTGTTGAATCTAATTTTGAAATCATGAACATATTCATTAGGATTTTTCTTTATATTTTCAAATTCAGACAAAAGAAACCTAGGGTCTATTTTATCTCCATATTTTGGTCTAAATAATTATTCATTTTTGTCCATGAATCTATTGAATTGTCTGTTAAAGCCTTATACCAATCACGTGCACCCTCCTCCTCAAGAGTATAACTAAAAATATTAATATACACATCTTCAAATTCAATTTCAAATCTTACCATCATATTGACAAAAATATTTAAGTGTTGATCACAAGTAATAGCATTATTTCCTTCAAATTTAGGTAGTCTATTTCTAACATCTTGTGGCACAACATTGGGATATCCATCCATAGCTCTAAAATTTATACGACCAAAGGTATTAACAATAAATGGACGTCTGGGTGGGGGCTGGGCCATATTGTTTTGAGGAGGTGAATTTGAAAGAGATAAAAAAATGACGAGGAGTGAGGGGTATTTGTGGCAGACGAATATAATTTTCAAAATTAATATCCCTAATGGCTCGAGTTTATGAAAGACCTTATCAATTTTTGAAAACACAGGGACAAAATGAGAAGCAAATTTTAAAACAAAAATGAAGGCCCCTCTCTAATGGAGAATTAAGATCTACAAAAATACTACCCGATTCAAGCACTTGATGACGTACATAAATATTTAATGTCGGGTTGATCGGTTTCAACAATTGATAACTCTTTTCTTAACTTATGATCTCCAACAACTTTCCAGATTCTTACGCGCTTCTAAACTTATCTTTCCCATTTCTAGAAACAACCTTCTAGTAAGGTCTTTAACAAATAAATATATTCTTCCTTTAGGATTTTCAAATATTAGTAACAAATTACTTGATATAGGTTAAGACATTGGAATTTATCAAAAATTTAATCAACATAGATTCGCCACTAAGGATTTTCACCTTAGTTGTGTAAATTCACTATAAATGACTAGTCAAATGTCTCAAATACTGAAATCATGCAAAACTTCATGATCTTGACCTTCCTTTACCCGAATTTATCATTTACAACACAAATTTAATGCAATATCAAGTGAAAACTCTAAATATTGCACATCGAAAACTTGTAACTTTGATCAATTTTTACAAATATGAACACACGATGACATTTCAACAACGTATTTCAACTTAGACTATGTAAGAAACATTACCAGGGTTGATTTGTGTATGCATTTGTAAAAATAATCCTGGCAAGCGACACCAATTTGGTGTTGGTACCCAAATTGATTCTCCCTTTGAGGTCGAGCAACATCATGGATTTCACAAGATACTTAGAGTTAGAAAAATCATCATATATGCCATTTTTAATTGCCGGGAGGTGATTTAACTGTCTCTTTGTCACTTGGGTGTTGGATAAATGGATAACACCTTCAAAGGATTTGATCTATCCTCACTACTTTAGGTTGTGCATTTCAACAAGGGTGAGAGGATCCATTTTTTAACCTCTGTTGATGAAGGATAATAAGAGACCCTTATGTGCATAAATTTTTTAAAGAGAACCTTGAGAAAACATGATCAATACACCATAATATAACTCTCACAGGTTATCACACTTTAGAATGGATATATTTTCAAAATAAGGTTAATGTTGTTGAAGATATTCAAAACGTGATTTGTTTCTCGCATATTTTTGACATTAGAATTTATTCTTTTGTGGATACATAGGAAAAACAAGGGTAGTTCAGGTAGGATTATTTGTTTGAATGAATTTTTTGTGGGAGGCTAAGAAAGATAAACTTTACTATGTCATATCTTTGAGGACCTTTACAAAAATTGGAAAACTCAACAACAAAAATCTTCATGATAGCGAAAATATTCCTTCAACCAGAAGGTGTGCATCAATGGAGGCCCAGTGATCTACACGTTTTCACACACTCTTCAAGAATTTAACACAAAGGCTCAAGATAAAAGACTTAATTAAACATTAAAGATCCTTGGTTCATCACGCCTAAGGTATACCCAAAGACTTACAAACAATCTCTACAAAATGAAGGTGACTGATTTTAAATTGTTTATTTATTTACTAGATGAAAGCTCTTCTCATAATGAAATTGCAAATTCCACTAAACTATCACATGGATGAGATTTTGTGTGATTCGGAGATATTTTAACATAAGATTGCATCAGAATAAGTAAAACTATTTAAAAACATTATGGGATCTAGTAGACACAATTTTTCCCAAGATTAACATAGATTAATTCGAGATCTAATATATTTATCGAGCGGGAGAGTTTCTTGAACAATTTCAAAGATTTTAAATGGTTGTACACTTGCGACCAACTTGACATGATAGAAATCTAAAACAAAAGATTAACAAGTTTCTCTTATGGTTTCTTAGGAAGATGGTATTTTCTAAAATTTCCTCATAAAAATATAACCCCCACCATTTGAATGACTAAAGCATGATTTTATAACACTAGATTTACATCCAATATTTCCCCCAAAAAATAATATTAGAGGAACCTTTGTATGTTACATATTTGATCATGATTTCTAGAAAGTGATGTTTAACATATTTATGCCCAAAAGTTACCAGGTGTTCAAAAAGGCAAATCATTTAAAATATTTCCATCATTGTTTTAACTGGGGACATATTTTTCATCCTTCGTTCATGCAACATCCTTTTTCACATATTTTTCCTCTACAATTTTTCTCTATAACTAACTCCTTTGGATTTGGAATTTTTCATTTTTTTAGGTGCCGAAGCAATTTTGATTCAAAATATCAACTTTTACACCTCCTAGATTCACAAATTGAGCTCCATAAATAGTAAATTGAACTTCATTAATAAAAAGAAAAGGAATCGTCAAAAAATGATAAAAAAATGATGCACAAATCACGTATCTTGAAGTATCTGATACCATTAAAGGTGGTAAAACAAGATGCAATGCAAAAAAACCATAAATTCTTCCTTTTACAACTTTAAATAAGAGTCATCCATGGAAAGATTTGAGCCGAAGGGGTCCTGGGGGAATGTTTTTGCATTTTATGACTTTTGGTGAAAATTTATAATTTTGACATTTTGCCCACCCTCCGCCCCTTGAAAAATGGGCTTAACACATGGCTTAACCTAGGATTCACCATGTAGTCACGGATCAATTCTATAACTTTACCTCTTTTTAAAAAGGAAAATTTCCAAATTTCCCCAGGTGCTCGCTCTTCATTTTTTAGCTTTTGATGTGGGTCCTAGCTTGACTTATCAACACATCTACACCCTCGGGAGAAAATAAGAAATTTTCTCCACCAATTAATAATTTTGAACCACCAATCAAAACTCAATGGGGCCATGGGACCAAATCAATCCTTTTGCCAAAGTAGCCAAAAGTGACAAGTTTATCAAATAAATATGTCGTGGCCTCATCCAATCAAAGGATACCATGTATTTTCCCGATCTTTGAGATAAAATTTAATGGGAAAACACACTCTTAAATAGTAAAATGTAGTGAACCCCACCATTCACGTCCGCACTGAAATTTTTCAAAAAGGATAAATAATTTACAAATAATACCAAGTTCAAAGGTATCCACGACCATGGAAATGGATTTACAAAGGCATAAAAATGAAGATAAAACTTCATCCATTCGGGAGATAGAGAATGTTTCAGACCACGTGAGATTGAAGAATTCTTCAAAAAATTGGGAGAGATCAAATTGAGCACCAAAAATATTATTCATTCATTCTTATGGTGTGACTACATGATATTTCATTGGTCTCATGTAGTATAAGATAAGGGAGGATAATGTAACCTTAGGGTGGAGTGGTGTGAACTAGTTTTTTTATCATGGTGAAGTGAGACATATTAATTTGAAGGGAATAAGTTCATGGGGAGAAGTGAGATAATTTGAATAGATCCATACATTTAGTCATAGGTAAGACAATGGTGTTAATCCAAGTGGGAGATTCTTGAGGTAAGTTTTGTTTTCTTTTTTTTTCATGTCGAATGCATGATCCTTTTTGAATAATGTCAAAGGGGGACAGAGTGTTGTTAGAAACTAGGAAGGGTGATGTGAGCTAAATTTGTTTTATTTCCATCACATATTTGTAAGTATGTTGTCCTCAATGAAAAAGTGGGAGAGTTTTCAATCCTATTCATTGGTATCATCATTGACGTCAAGTGGAATCGATGGTAAAGGATTTAGTGTGATGTGAAGCTCGGTCATAGGCATGAAGGTTAATTGGTAGTGCCTTCTCATTGGTATATAAGCATTCATGATGGTTTCTGTAAAAAAAATCATGACTTTAGATAGTATTTAGCTCGGTCTCATATTACTATTTTGAAGGTTCTTAAGTGAAGAAAGTACTAATTAATCCCACCTTTTGTAAATCTTGTTTTATTTTGTATTTCATCATTCCCACACATTTATACATACATGCCCAGTTGTTTCATCACTTTCCCTTCATTTTATCTTAAACATGGGTGTTAAATCCTTTACTCGGGTGCCCTTTCCCACTAGGGCACCCCGATCCTTGTTTTACTTTACCACCTCTTTTTGGGCTCTTTCTACCGATTTTTAATCCTTATATTTTCCTAGTCAGCCATGTCGGGGTTAATTACAAAGTTAGGCTAGAGAACCCTATAAATATAAAGTTATGAGAGCATAATGAGCGTCCTTTGTCACTTACTACTATCACTCCATCTAAAATTGAATCCATTCCATCACTTACATCGACATAGTTCCATGCATCAAGGCTAGGAGATGTGCATCAACACACACTTCATAGGGGATAAATTCTATTTTATTCAATGCACACATAATATTACATTTTCTAAATTTAGTTATTTCTCGCTACTTCAAAAATTGAGACTGGTAAAAGCAACACCTATGGTATGACATGCACACACACATTAAATATATATCATGGTCTCAGGTCAAAACCATGAAGAAAATGCTCAATTTAGTATGTCCCAATGTTGTGGTAGCCGAGGTCAGTCCAACCATTCATTTTTATCCTTTTTAAGGTTAATATACTTCTTTTATATTTTGGAGGTCTTGATATCATCATGTCTTTATATCCTTTACATTCAATGCGGTATCTATGAATCCATTGCGATACTCAAAGTGAAGGTTTTAGTGTATCTTCTAACCAAAAAGAATTAATTTTCAATATTTTTCATGGACTAGGCACCTATTATGCCATACTAAGGCACCATAAGGTGCCCTTATACCATCTTTGGTGCTTCATTCTATTTAGATTCTCAAAATCCATGGTTTTCTGACCTTTGTATAGTTTTTCCTACTTCTGGAATCTTCTGTCACACGTGCCACACTCTGCGATAACCACCGAATAAGTTGAGTTATTTCCTCACATGAATATTAATCGTTAGGGTTTCACTTATATTAATTCAATCATTTAATTAACTTATACTACTTTATTTAGTTCATTTATGATGTTTATGTCCTCCTATATTAGATTAAATATCATTTTACTTCCCTAGTTTAGTTAAATTTAGTTAATTATTTTGGTGAACGTGATCACTTTCACTCATAGGAACCTCCTCTTTATTCTATCATGGGTCTTCAAGTTTATTTATATGATCTTCTTAAGAGATATTCCACTTTCAATATTTTTACAAAAACCCTAGACACAAAATACTTTGATGAAAATACACCACCACACTGAATTAAATTATATGCTTCATTGTTTCTTTTTGGACCCTACCCTTAGTGAACCTCCACCTAATCAATCACTATTTGACTTGATTCAAGAATTAAATACATTATTTAAAGATAAATTTACTTCGATTCAAACCTTCCATACATTATTTCAAGTTAAATTTGACACGATGGAATCCACAATCACATCTGTTAGATCTTTAATTCAACACCTTAAGGATGCTTCTCAATCGCATGTTTGTGCTCTCTTTACATCTCATGTGCAATCTATGTCCGCTACATGTCATATAGCGGAACCTCAAGTCATTCCATTGCCAAAACCTATCATACTTGATCACAATACTAAGGCACATGAAAGTCCTGATTGAGCTTCTTAGTGATTAATTGATCACTCTATTGTCTATTAATTATTATCCTCTTTATCACCTAGCAATGTATCAATATCATCCATATTTCCATTATCATCAAAACAATGGACATAATGACCATGATTGTTATGATTTAAAACATAGATTCAAACATCTCTAATATTAAGCATTTATTTCACTCACTATAAAACATCTTATATCATGCCCACTTAAAAATACAACACCCACATGGTCTCTTATGTCTATTCTTCCATCTCTTAGTCATGATCAATCTAAACAAGATCCTACGACTACTATTGAGCCTCCCTCGAATCTTTATAAGGAAGTTATTGATGATTATCTTATTCATTACATGTGCAATATTTTCAATCCCTCACATGTGCATAGTTATCATGATTTTCCATGATGGAATTCACAATAACCTCTCATTAGATCTGAAATTAAATAGCTTAAGGATGCTTCTTAATCACATGTTTATTCTCCCACTACATCTCATGTGCATTCAACATAGTAATCTATGTCCACTACATGTCATATAGTGGAACATAAAGTCATGCCATTGAGAACCTCTCATACTTGATCGCAATACTAAGGCACGTGACACTTTGATTGAACTTCTTAGTCGTCAATTGATCACTCTAGCATCTATTGATTTTTATCCTCCTTATAACCACAATATCATCCATATTTACATTATCATAAAAAAATGGACATAATGACCACGATTTTATGATTTAAAACATGTAGATTCAAACATGTTGAGTGTCGTGGATTTATTTCACTCACTTGAAAACATCTTATATCATGCCCACTTACAAATACTACACCCATATGGGTTCCTATGTCTATTCTTCCATCGCTTAGTCACGATCAATCTAAGAAAGATCCTATGACTACTAGTGAGCCTCCTCTAATCATTTAAGCAAGTTATCGATGATTTCTTATTCATTACGCATGTGAAATATTGTCAATCCCTCTCATGTGCTGAGTTAGGTTTATCCTATTCAAACAAGCATTTCTCCTATTTTTGATGTTGCTACTTCTCCATTTAATGATCATCATGCCACCATTTCTCTAGTGCCTTGTTTAGATAGACAAAAATCACCTAAGTAATTACCTATGACATCCCCACAACAAATTCAACCACCTATCAAAATTAGTTCACAAACCACTACTACTAAGTGGTGTACTACATTATCAAATAAACTTAAGCGGTCTCCCTTGTATATCAGTGTAACATGGCCTCCTCTCAAATCTAAACTCTAACCAAATAAGTTCTTTAAAGCAACTAATCCTCCTCCTAGTGTTTTCAATACATTTTCAATTTCACCACCACCACCTAGTTATACTACAAACTTTGTTAAACAAGGTCCTACAATGCGTAAAATTGACATTTTGTCATGTACTCTTATTACTCTATCCTTTTGATGACACACTCATATTATTATGGTTCTTATATGACCATTGAGGGTATTTCACCATAAATAACAATGTTTCATTTTACATTCCCCCATTACATCACCATATATACATACACACATCTATAATAATTTAACACTCCTTGTGAATCATCAAGTAAAATAAATATATCATGTCACATTACCCTTATACATTATTCATTACATATTACACATGTTATCATACACTTGGGTGGCATATAATCCCACATACCCCTAATCTTAGCATATGTCATCACCAATCCGCACTATGATAATTCTTTACCGGGAACTCCTCGTGTAATTATTATTTACTAATGCACAACTTTGAGTTTGGTGGATGGAATATAGAAACACAACAAAAACATAACATAATAACACCATAGACTATGATAAGAAGGAATGATTATAAATCTAAAATATAAGTGTAAATTATAATATCAACATGAAATTGTTACAATCTTACCCATGAGGTACTTGAAGTGTTCTGACTTCACTTTCCTTCCAACAATAACTATGGGAGAAACTTCACAATTACACCTCTTAATGACTTCTTTAACACACCTTCAAAATGATGGCTTCCTTTACACACTTACTCATACAATATTTCTCACTACTTCCTTCTATGCTAAATGAGGGGGTGGCCTCTCTATTTATAGAACTTCCAGGCTTATCCATCTTATCTCTAAGATAGGATAAGAAATCTATTCTGACGAATCATATTCCATACCTTAACTCTTATCTGTACATGTAAGATTATCTTTTAAGATAAGATAAACCTTATCATTTCACATGGGTTCCACATTTTTAGACTTTTTACAAATAAAATACAAAAAATATTTATGACCTCACTCCTTGTCCTTATTACCAATATAATATTTCTAATTCCTAATCATGTAGACCCTACTTCTCTACTTACCCTAACTTTGACATTTTAACATTACCGAACCACTTACGACAAATATTTACTTTTTACCACAACATTCCTATTGTACTTTTGACTATTACCATACTATACATTATTAGTGGTGTCGTATCGGTTGCGTCGTTATCCTTCTATCGGACACTACTACTAATTATACTTAACAACATCCTATTCCTAATACATACATTAATAAAATAGAAATTACGGAGGAAAATTTTAATGTCGACATTTTCCCCCTTCCTAGCTTCTACTCCATCCTCGGAGTAGACTCTTATGGACATTCTAAAGCTGGTGCTTGGAAAATCTTTAACTTGTCATGGTTGACCCATTTCATAATGGGAGTACCATCCAATTCCTCCAGTCGGTATGTACCATTTTCATGCACAACTATTATTTTGTAGGGCCCCATCCATTTTGGAAGAAATTTTCTCTATCTTCTTTTTTTGTATCTGGAATCATATACTAGAACCAAGTCATTCACATGAAATGGAGACCAATGGATCTTTTGATCAAAGTATTCCTTCTGCTTCATTTTCTTCTTATAGCTTGTATCCTTTGCTATTTCCCTCATTTCCTCTAGCAAATGAAGATGTACCAACCTTTCTTTTACTGAATCACTTTCATCCATCCTTTCATTTTTCATAACTCTCATAGTGGGAATATCAAACTCAATAGGAAGAACTGGATCAATGCCATAAGCCAACTGAAATGGGAGTATCCTGTTGTTGACTTTGATGTTTCCTATATATGCCCACAATGCTGCATGAATCCTTTTATCCCACTTATGTACCTGCAAGGCTGCATCTTTTGCTAGAATTTGACACAACACAAAAAAATTTCATTCCACCTATCCATTTGTGCTTGGCTTGTATGTTGTTGCCTTCCTATGCTTAATAGAAAACTTGTTGACTAGGGCTTCTACCACCTCATTAATGAAGTGGCTTCCTTGATTTGTTACAATTTCTAATGGGCAACCAAATCTAGTGACAATGCGTTCATATATGAACCTTGCCACTTCATCCATGGAAGTTATTTTCAATGGCCTAGCTTTAACCCACTTGGTTAAATAATCTGTGGTAACTACAATATACTTATTTTGGCATGGGGTAGTTGGAAGTGGACCTACAATGTCTATTCCCCACTTTTCAAAAGGACCAAGTGGAAGAATAGGGCATAATGGAGCTGATGAAGTCTTACGGTTACCATGTGTTTGACAAATATCACATGTCTTACAATAATTATAACAATCTCTAAAAAGAGTGGGCGGTGATAACTTTGCATCTAAGATCCTTCTTGTTTTAAGTTTTCCAGAAAGTGTCCTCCACATGTACCATTAAGGAATTCTTCTATCAACTCCTTCCCTTGATCACATCCAACTTCGCCTCTTGTCTTTGTCCATCGAGTCCAATTCGAAATAATACTCCATGCAGAATAGAATATGGACGACTGGCTTGAGTAATCTTCCTCTTAGTCTTTGCATTGGCACCATCAGAAACTTGAATTCATTCCAGATAATTCCAAATATCTATGTATTCACTAGGGATTGTGTCAAGGGATAACAATGTTGCATCTAGGAAATCATCATCATCACAAGATGAACCTAAACCATCATAGGCTCGAGAGAGTGCATCTGCATTGACATGCTTCTTTCTGGCTATCTATAATATCAAATTCAAATTCTTGTAGCAAAATTATCCATCTTGCTATCCTCCTGATGGGTTAGGCTTATTTACAATATATTTTAGAGCACGATGATTCTATTCTGACTATAAATTTCTTCCCTAGCAAAGTAATTTCTAAACTTCTTTACAAAAAAATGATAGCTAGAGCCTCTTTTTCTATTACAGTATAATTTACCTCAGCACTGCTCATTTTTTTGCTCCCAAAGTAAACTGGATGATCATTCCCATTTTCATCCTTTTGGCTCAGAGTACTTCCTAGTGTTGCATTTGAGGCATCAATATACACAATGAATGGCTTTCTCCAATCTGGATTCTTTAAAATAGGTGAAGACACCAAGGGCTTCCTTCAGTTGTTCAAAAGCTTCATGTGCCTTATTTCCTGGTTCATAAGTAACATCCTTCTTCAAGAACTGGGTTAGTGGCTGTGTAATCTTTGAGAAATTCTTGATGAACCTTCTATAGTAACCCACATGGCCTAAAAATGATCTCAACTTACTTCTATTCATAGGAAATGGTAACTCTTTGATTTTTGAAACTTTATCAGGATCAGTACCAATACCATCTCTGGATATAACATGCCCTAACAAAACACCTTTAGAACATCCAAAGACACACTTTGTAGGGTTTAGTGAGGCTTGTGCTTCATCTAACCTTTGAAATGTTGTCTCCATCTAGTGCAGTGGTCCATCTTGCTCCCATAGATGTAAAAATCATCCAAAAATACTCTGATGAAGTTCCCAATGTAGGGTTCAAACACCATATTCATCAAACACTGGAACATTGTCAAATCATTACACAACCCAAAAGGCATAACTCTATAAGAAAACATTCCCCAAGGAGTGGTGAATGGTCTTCAGCTGATCTTTCTCTTATACGAACTTGGTTGTATCCGCTATATCCATCAGCAAAACTATAGCACTCCTGGCCAGCTACTTCATCCAAGATCTGATCTGAGAATGGAAGAGGGTAATGATCCTTCTTTGTTGCCTTATTGAGCTTCCTATAATCAACACAAATGCGTAGCTTCCCATTCTTTTTTATTGAGATCACAATGGGAGAAACCCATTCTAAATTCTCCATAGCAAATATGAATCCTGCATTAAGCAACTTATCTATTTCTTCTTTTACAGTCTTGGAAAAATTAGGATTCATTCTATATGGCATTTACTTTATGGGCTTAACACCATCTACTAGCTCAATAGAATGTTCTACCCAACTTACTTGATGGAGTTCCTTGTAATCAAAAGTGAATAGGTGTATGTACCTTCAAAAGAGATGGAGGTAGCATTCCTTCTCATTCTCCATCACAACATCACCAATCTTTATTTGTTGGAGACGATCATCAATTTCTTCTTCAGATAATTTTATGGGTTCATGAGTCGGTGTGATTGGAAGGATATCCATGACTAAAACATCAACCTCACTTTCTTCATCTTCTATGTCCACTTCACTGGTACTAGAGTAATCAGAGGATGTCCAATCATTAGTTTCATCACTTGAATCCATAGGTTCTACCTTATGATGCCGAGGGATCACATTTATCTTCACCCTCTCTCTACCACATCCAAGTGTCATGAAGCCTTCATTCCAGTAGTTTCTTGCATGAACTCTCCTTAGCCATGGTCTTCCCAACAACATTGGGTACAACAATGTACCATTTTTCATCACCTGAAAGTCTACCACACATATGACACCCATAACGAGATATTTCCACATTTGAAACAACACCTTCTAGTTTAGTTTTTCCCTTATTTAATGACCTTAACATAAGTGTTGAGGGCGATCAATTTTTAAACCCAACATATTCATTACAGACTCGGTCATTACATTAACTGTAGACACCTCCATCAACTAAGACATCATGAATTGAAATACCATTACATAATACCTCAGCTTGTGGAGCGTAGGGATCCCTCTACCTCCAAAATAGGGACCTCAACCTCCTTCCTTCGTCGAGCATTGAGTCCACTTCGCAGCTCTCGCCTCTTCTCAGAAGACATAGCCAAGAGTTGACCATATGTAATATTTGCAGGCCTTTTGGATAGATCTTCTAAGATGGAGTATGGTCCTTGTCCCTGTGAAATCAGAAAATCCTGCACACCCAACTTTCTTCTCCTATGTTTCTTACTAGTTTCTCCTTTCATCTTCTTAGGATCATTTCCATCTTGGTTATCTTTTTCTTTCTTTCTTTTTGTTACAAACACATCTACTTCATTATTTATGCTCTTATCTACTACATCAAAAGAATTCACAGGTGCTTTTCCTTTATCATTATCTCTTGTACTAGATGTAGAAGCTCTATCTGGACAATTATACTTATAATGACCCTTTTTATAACAACCATAACATACAACTTCAGAAATATTTCTTTTTGGACCTCTATCTCCTCCCTGAGAACTAAATTCTTTTCCTTGAAGAAGATTAATAGTTAACTGGCCCATCTTCTTGAGCAGATCTTCATACTTAGTAGATGTACTAGGGAAAAGATTTGTGCTCACCGAGAGTGGTTGTGGATTCTAGACCAAAGGTGTTGGTGTAGGCTCTACCTTAGCAACAATTTCTTTGGGCTCCTCTTCCATGCTTTCTTCTTGCCTTCTTGCAATCTCCTTTGCTTGTTCAATGGTAGTTAGGTGGTCATACTTCACTCATTGTCTGATCTCTGGCTTCATCCCAAGAATGAAGTGCTTACAGAGGAGATTATCCATGCCATTCATCAACCCATCCACTAATCCTTCCTTCGGATCTGGGCATCGAGCTTCCTCCTTAGCTCTAGAACATGAGCATGATAATCCCTTATCTTCTCCTTCTCTCCTTGGGATAGCTTTGTGATATCGATCATGAGATCTACATATTTCTGTTGTTCACCAAATTCTTCAAGAAAACTTTCAGTTAATAAATCCCATGAATTTTTCACATTATCACCTAGTGTTTCAAACCACCTAAGGGCTGAACCATCCAAAAAGGTAGGAAAAATTAGTCCATTGTTCCCTTCTTATGAGGCCATTACAAATGCAAGATCGTTTAAACTCTTGAATGAAAGAGGAAGCATCTTCATTAGATTGGGCTGAAAAAATAGGAATCTTCCCCATTTTCAAAAATAACCACAGTGAAATACCAACCCACAAGTACAATCAACAAGACTTATGTGCACAAATAATTGGAATCACTATAATAGAAAGTGAATTTACACCTTTCTACAATAAAATAGAAATGACCACGGTAAACTATGGTAAAACTTGACTTACTGCGGTAAAAAATGACTTTACTGTGGTAAACACTATTCATGGTAAAAAGTGAAGTTATTGTGGTAAATACTATTCACGGTAAAAAGTGACTTTATTGCGGTAAATACTATTCATGGTAAAAAGTGACTTTACCATGGTAACTACTATGCATAGTAAAAACAAGGTTACCCTCCAAATGTTTTATGACTAAGTGGGAATATCTCTCCAGAAAATCCACCAATGAGGAATGGTCCTGGCAATGGAACCAAAATGTCATCACCAATCCGACACTATGATAATTCTTTACCGGGAACTCCTCGTGCTATGATTATTTACTAATGCACAACTTTTAGTTTGGTGGATGGAATCTAGAAACACAACAACAAACATAACACAAGAATACCATAGACTATGATAAGAAGGAATGATGATAAATCTGAAATATAAGTGTAAATTATAATATCAACATGAAATTGTTACAATCTCACCCATGAGGTACTTCAAGTGTTACTAACTTCACTTGCCTTCCAACAATAACTATGGGAGAAACTTCACAATTACACCTCTTAATGGCTTCTTTAACACACTTTTAAAATGATGGCTTCCTTTACACACTTACTCATACAATATTTCTCACTACTTCCTTCTATGCTAAATGAGGGGGGTGGCCTCTCTATTTATAGAACTTCCAGGCTTATCCATCTTATCTCTAAGATAGGATAAGAAATCTACTCTGACGAATCATATTCCATACCTTAACTCTTATTTGTACATGTAAGATTATCTTTTAAGATAAGATAAACCTTATCATTTCACATGGGTTCCACATTTTTAGACTTTTACACAATAAAATACACAAAATATTTATGGCCTCACTCCTTGTCCTTATTACCAATATAATATTTCTAATTCCTAATCATGTAGACCCTACTTCTCTACTTACCCTCACTTTGACATTTTAACATTACCGAACCACTTATGACAAATATTTAATTTTTACCACAACATTCTTATTGTACTTTTGACTATTACCGTATTATACATTATTAGCGCGGCCATACCCGACAACGCCGTTTCTTCTATTAGTACACTTACTACTAATTATACTTAACAACATCCTATTCCTAATACATACATTAATAAAATAGAAATTACGGAGAAATTTTTTTAATGTCGACACATCTATGCATATCTCAATTTTACATTAATTTCATAACATATGCATACTCATCACACATTTTAACACCATTGTAACCCAATGACACACTCTTTTTCTTTGGTTCACTTTTGAATGTCGAGGGATTACCATTCAAGTGAACCCCACACACCACACCTTAGGAATTACACATTTCATTTCATAATACATTTTTCATCATTACCCATACATTATACACTTATTGTACATTATAATAGTCCTCATTTATGCATTACATAAATTAGGTATCTATGCATTTATTCACATCATACACTCTGAATTTCTACATATATTATACATACTAAGCTAGGTTATATTACATATAACTCTATCATTTCATTTTATCATTACATATTTCATTTCTATCCACACCTATTATTACATTTAACACATTACTTAGTATACATCGTACACTACCTACACATCTTCTATTGTATTTCCCACTCTATGCATTTACAAATCCTACTCACCACATGGTCATTTATTCTCACCACCACATATACAAAATTTTTTTCCACGCGCTTCATTTACCACACTATGACATACTTTATTTCCTTAGTCCATACTCTACTACTGAGGTTTTACTAATAAAATGGACCTTATACTCAGCTTGTGACATTTCCAACCTAGTAGAAAATTCTTTAGGCTAAATCATCACCTATTTCTATCATCATGTACTGGTGTATGCTTTCCCGATGACGCACTCTCATTTATGGTTCATTATTGATCTAAGGGGGAAAAAATGAACATATTTACATACACTTCCATCCACTCAGGGGGCATGTGCCATTTATCATTCCATTTTGCATTCCATTCCATCCATCCTAGCATGTTGATTTGGCTTGGGGCATGTATTTCTACTTGCTGATTTTTATGATCACTTTAATACATGTGTTAGACTCGATTTCTTATATGTTATTATCTATATCATACAAACATGCGTGTTCACGTCTCTATTTAGTGTGATCATAGATATAGGACTGTTACATGTGATATGGATGCTCTCCTTCTACCTTTCTATAATGCCCAGTCACCTGGGGCAATCCATATCTCGTAGAAAAGCGAGCATTTACACAAAGAATAAAATAATATATTCACCATATATTTCTGCACAACATATTTGGCTAATATATAGCCAATATAATAGAAGAACTACTTCCTAGAAAATAGGAAGTCAACAAACAACTTACCCGTTTATAACTTTACGGGTACAACAAAACTCTATAATAATATATTGTTAAAACAATATATTATAACAATTGTAATATCAACTCAACATAATTATAATCTAACTTTTATAATAATGTGAGCACTAATAATAATTCCTAACATTCCCCCCCTTAGTGCGAACATGGGGAAAACCTTCCTTTGTACTGCAATGTGCCGCTACGTAGCATGCTCATGATCTGGATGGTTTCAAGGACAATACCAACAACCTCTGGATGGTTTTCCAAGTGGTTAACCAACAACCACACAACGGATGGTTTTTTAGGATAGTACCAACAACCTCTAGATAGTTTTTCTGGATAACTAACAACCATGATATCATGATGATGCAGTAGTATCAACAACTCTCATCACTATCTCACTGCAGGGAATAACATAGGAAATTCTACTGAAATCATGCTCGTATGACATACATAGAAAAAGTTGACATCGAAATGGAACATTGGAACATGTTCCCCCCCTCAATGTGAAATTTCCACTTATTGAAAACAAGATCACTACAAACTGAGGCACACCACACTGGAAGCACTAAAATCAAACTGCACACACACACATGTCACCAAAGTCATATGCGTCCTGTCGTTGCAATCGACGAGAGGTCGCTGAATGACCTCCAACCTCCAATGCCTCCTGCCTCCGGTATGACGCTGCTAGTTCAGCGGAATGTGAATTTGAAGCTCTGTTTCCACATTGAGATTATTCTTTTCTTCCTTCCCGCAATGTGAAATACTTTATTTCCAGACGTCGGGTAACACCGAAAATGCGTCTGTGAGGCAATTTTTTTTTTTTTTTCCAATATTTTTACAATTATACGACTCTGACTCATGATAACAACTTACAAAATGAGAGTAAACAAATATCCTAAAATCACCTATTTGACTAACTTGACAACACAATGACGTTAATGATTCTGTTACAACAAGACATCTAACAATGACACACTCTTCTTTATTTTTTAATGGAATGACTAGACAAAATTAAAAAGGAGCATTTGACACTTAACAATATAAAGGCACGAACATTAATAATATGACATGACTCATTCAATTTTGAAGACCCACACGAGACAATACTACTTATGAAGAATAATAACTCTAACAACATTCAATTAAATATTGGATTTAATAAAAGACACTCACTAAATAAATGACTTTTTTATCTTGATGGACATACATGACACATTATAAAATAACCTAAAGTATTCAAGTTATGACACTTTAACCCATGACTTAACCCATATTCATCTAATCAATGTCCTATTATTTAATTTCTTACTTAGAATCCTACATTAATTGATCATACATTCCTAGACATGTTGGTTATTTCTCTAACATGCTAGTGGGTGTTCCATGTGCAAAAAATGTTTGTTATTTTCAGCCATGAAGGCCTTCCATGTCTTCCGACTTCATGAGTGATGTCCAATGTTTACAACCCAATTTTTGCGGCTTCCTTATTTTCTCACGTGTTTACACTATAGTTCTTAGTATTTTTTACATTTTCTATGTATTTTACACATGTCTTATTACATGCATGTGTTTTCTAACTAACACTTATTTTGGCTAGCGATCCTTGTTTCGTGCACCATTTTTTCTACCAAATGCACCCCCTTTCCCTCTTGCATGACTCAGCTTATAGAGTTCAAAGTGTTTTAGGTACTCATTTGGGGCCGCATTCACCTCTCAACAACATTACATGCACCCATAAAAGAGGGGGGCCTCAATTTATGGTTTACATACTAACACAACGCATTTACACAAGTTCATTATAATACACTTTCTTCCCTTTCAATTGTGGGTTTACATACATGAGAGTGGGTTTAGACCAACCTAAAAACCCCATACATAATGACTTTTACAAGACATAGTGTCCTTAGCATTTCTAGGAAGTAGTTACAAGCTAAGAGGTTACAGGGGGTGTGCCTCTCTACACAACTTTGGCAAGCAGATCGGATCACCCAAAATACCTAGACAATACAAATATCTCCTCACACAAATTTATGTAAAATTTGTTAGATCTTGGAGGACATAGATCATTTCCTCCCTATAATTCTTCATCTAGGGTGGCGTGAGGTTGCCTAAAACACTTGCAGAGTACAAGATATCCCTCTACACCCTTTATCTCAACATAGATCATGTACATATGTTTGATTAACACTTTCTTTTTCATGTATTTTACATTTACGTATTTTACACATTTATATATACATGAGTATTTCACATAGCATTTTTACATACATACATATTTGAATACTTGATCGTTTCTCCTTATAGTTGCTTTACCATATTAGAAACAAGAAGTAAAATTGGGCGTAAAAACATCAACAACAATAATAACAACATTTCATGATTACAAACTCCTTACTAACCATGCAGGTACACTACACATCGCAAAAGCTACACATGCATTCTGCCCTAGGTTCACTCTCATCACTTTTTTTTCTATGCAAAATTTTCATCTGTAGTTTCAACTCTCCTCCATCTTTTAATCGCTCCACCCTTTTATCTAGTCCTTTAGTGCATTTTCTACTACACTCTACATGGTTATTAGGTATGCATCTCTATCTAGTTTATGTTATCGATATTTATGCTCACCAACATAAAGTAGGTAGAAAATGAAGTCAAAAAATCATGCACTTTAGAAATTATTTAGCTCGGTCTCATACTACTATTTATAAGGTTCTTAAGTGAAGAAAGTACTAATTAATCCTACCTTTTGGCCATCTTGTTTTACTTTTTATTTCATCATTCCCACATAATTTTGAGACATACCCGAGTTGTTTTAGTACTTTCCTATAATTTTAGCCTAAACTGAGGCATCCAGGTCTTGTACTAGGGCACTCCGGGGTACCTCATTCCTACCCATGATGCCAAGATCCTTGTTTTAGTTTCCTTCCTCTTTTTGGGATATTTATACTAATTTTTCATCCTTATATTTTTCCTTATCGGCCATGTTGGGGTTAATTACGAATTAAAGCAAAAGAACCACCCTATAAATATAAAATTATGAGACCATAATAAGGGTCCTAAAATCACTTATAACCATCAGTCCATCTACAGAGTTACATCCATCACATCACTTGCATCCACATAGTTCTATGGATCGAGGCTAGAGATCTACATCAACACACATCTCATAGGGGAGGGATTCTATTCTATTCCATTCACACATACTTTTAAATTTTATAAATTTATTTATTGCTCACTACTTCAAAAAGTGTGACTCAAATTAGAACACTTAAGCCATGAGATGCATACACACACACGATAACTACATTTGTGTATAAAATATAGTGCGATTCTCGAGTTTAGTAAGCCCACTATTGTGGCGGCTAAGGTCATTCGACCCATTCATTTGCATCTCTTATTTTGTAGAGTTTTAATACTTATTTATCTCTTAAAGATGAACAATATAATCTTGTTATATCTAGTACATTCAAGTGTAGTTCATCAATCCAGTGTGACAGATAATGAAAGTTATAGTGTATCTTCCGACACGTAAAGAATCAACTTATGAGCTTATTTAGAGACTAGAGCACATATTCTAACATAGAAGGGTGAACCAGATGCCTTAGTACAATCATGGGCTCTTGAAGCTATTGAAATTGTCTAGATCCATGTTTTTGAGGACCTCTTCGCAGCCATTCTTGTTTCTTGAATCTCCCGCCATACTTGTGACAATGTGTGAAAACCATTTGCAATAAGGTCATTTATTTCCTCACTTTACTCTTGTACATTAGGTTTCATTTATATTAATTGATTTATTTAATTATCTTATACTAATTTATTTAATTCATTTACAAGGTTTATGTCCTCCTAAATTAGATTAACTATCACTATACTTCCCCTAGTTTACTTAATTTTAGTTAATTAGTTTCGCTTTGTTGCAGTTTGGCTACCGAGGTAGGAGTATTTTAAAGGTATAAAAATGGTTGTTTCACTTGAATTAGATCTTCTATGGGTAAAATTTTATGGTGTTAGTATGGGAAACAACTATTGGAGTGATTTTTAGGTCATCTGGTGGAAGTCTGAATTAAAACTGGCTCATTTAGGACTGTTTCTAGAATGTAATGTGCTGTGAAATTTTGTTATTGGTCATGACAATAACATGTGAGAATGCAAGGATCGGATGGAATTTTTATAGTGCACATATAAAAAATAGCGAGGTTTAGGTTAGATCGTGAAGGAAAAATTCAATAGTTCATCAAAGTTGGCTTTGAGGAATAGTAGTGTAGTGTATGTAAGTGAGATAGGTTTGAATATTATGTGCATATTTATGATAAATAAAATCATGGATCACGTAGAGGGGTTATTTTTGGTGCTTCAAGTAAAATTTCATCAAGTTTTGAAGTGGTATGTGAAATTAATGTAAGATTTCCAAAAATTGGTTCATTACGAAAGTAAAATTGAGCCCTTTGTCTTCATAAAGACCCAAGAAAAATATGGATCCTTCATAAAATAAATCATATAATTAATTTTTGTATATACCTACAATATTTAATTATTGCAAAAAAATTAAGGAAAATTGGTTAAGTTTTAGAGAAGTTATGAGCATTCTACCAACCAGATTTCTCTAATCTAAGTATTCCTTCTTGAAGTGTTTTATCCGAAATGAGATATTCTAATTTCTTTTAAATTTTTCAAGTGATGCAACTTATCGAACTTAATGATGTCTTCTCCATTCTATAGTGCTGACTAGTATGGTTTACAAGCATAGTCCTTCTAGCCTATCATCTCATTCTTGCAAGGAATTCACATTCAATCATGTTAGTTGAAAGGTAAAGTCAAAGTTACGTATTCAAATTTATTTTTGTAATGAAAATTAGTTCTATATCCCCTCTAAAGGTATTTTTGCTGATAGAGCACATGTTTGATCCTTTTAGTGAGTATTAAAGCATAAATATCTTGCTTCCACACTTTCGTGTTTTCTTTTCTAAAAAAATTATATAAGGGTATGTTTGAAGATTATTTGTTTTTGAAACCTCTCTCTCATGGGCCTTGAAGTAAATCAATTTTTTAATCCTAAAGTATAGATGAAAAATGAAGTGCTTAAAATGTGGATACTAAATCATGTTGGGATAAATTTGTGCATATACGATGATAGTGATATTATGAATGGAACTCCATTGTACAAGTTGGAATAATAAAAAAGGTGTTTCTTTGGTGTGTAAATGTGGTGCTAGGTGCTCTAAGGAGGTACAACAGGTCTCAGTGATCCTCCACACAAAACTAAGGTTCATCCTAAACCTTGAACCATTTTTTTAAACTAAAAAAGTAGAGACTTATTAAGTTATTTACTCACTATAACCCTTTTTTGAGTTCGAATGTGTAAATTGGAATATTTTAAACAAGTTGAATGATTAGGGAAGATCGAAAATACTTTCACCTAGGAAAAGAAACTATAATATTATAATTTCATCAAAAATGAGAGATAAATCAAATTTTATGCCCCTCAAGCTAGCACAATTTGAAAACCCTTCTTGTAGGGTTTGAAAGAAAAATTGTTGAATATCGAATTCGATCTAATAAAATTTCTAATATTTTGAAGATATAACTATGCATAGGATATGGTCCCATTGAAAAAAGAATAAAATTGTTTCATCAAAACATTGAATATTTTTACCTAAATATTTCTTGTGGGTTTTCGTTCAAGTGTGTGCAAACAATGTAGATCATGTTTGAGTGAAAAATTCCTTTATACAAATAACTTATAGCTTCATGAAAATAAATCAAAAGGCAAATGGATGGCTTGAAAAATATAAAAACCTGGTTGTTTTGTTGTGAAAGTTAAAAATTCACGTGATAATAAGAGAATCAAACACAATGTTCATGTTTTTGTCTCGTTGACTTTAAAAGTGTAGAATTAGTTGAAAAAATATTTGAAATATGAAATATGTCCCTTGTGGTATCCAAAGAAGCCTTGAAAATTTTCTAGCTTCTTCAAATGTCATTTAAGTGTTTACTCTATCTAGTTGGATATACACAACCATTGTTCTACTACTAAGAAGTACTAAGATGTTTTTGGACTTCTATTTGATAAGTAAAGTCATAATTGAGTCCTATTCTAAGGTATATAAGCTTGTGATGAAGCCAAAGAGTCTTCATCTAATATAAAACTATATTTTTCCTCATATGGCTCAAACAAGAGGTGGAGGGTCATCCTTTCTTGTCAAGAAATTCAATTAATCCAAAAGGATATAAGTTGAAGAGTGTAGAACATGATAAGTTTGAAAAAATATGCAAAAGAGAGTGAAGGGGTGAATATGTAAGTTTTTGCATACAAAATGATGTTATTATGATGAAATGTATGTTCTATTGAAATTACATGGAAATTGGAAAAGTCAATTGTGGACTTTTTTCTTAATATTAAAAACATTTTGTTAGATAGGTTTGTATTGACTTTCTAAAAGAGGAAGTGAAGTTTGTGAGAAAGGAAAAACTATATTGAGACCATGTTTAAATGTAGGATGACAATGCAAATACCTATAATGGAAATTAGAGGACATAAGACATGTAATCCGAAAAGGTGGGCATGAAAAGAGTGAACATGATAAAGTATTGTGTGTGAAAGAGAAAATTTGACAAGACACATACCCAAGTGTTTTTAGTGATTGAAAATTTAAGATACAACACAAATAAATGCTGATTGTATTTGAAGAATAGATAATACATAGAGTTTTCAAGAAGGAATGTAGGGATGCATACTCGGATGATGAAAATTCATTGAAAATATTTATGAAGTGATGGTGTTGGAGTATCCAAAAGATACTACATGAACAAAGTATGAACGTGCACTTGAAGAAGTGAGAATACACTAAGTTTCCAAGTTGAAATCAAGTGCATATAAAGGTGTGTTTGAGACTAAGATGTTTAATGCAAACAAAGACTAAATGTTGAACCTCCTTGTAAAGCGAATCTAATGTTGTGAGATTGAATTTTGGATAAGTTGAGTACTAAACAACAATGTGTGAGCAAGGTAATGATTTAATCGGTTATGATAAGATAGAGTGTACTTCAAGAGAAAAAATATAAGGTGAGGGTTTATGTAGTAATTTTAAGGTTTGAGGCATGACAATAATTTTTGTATAAAATAAGCCTTGTATCATTAATACTAGACATCATTAGATGATCAAAAGAAAGGGGAATTAGGGGTAGAACTAGATAATTGAGAAAATTCATAGATCACTATTAGTTGTTTGACACAATAAGCCGAGTGTAATAAAGAACTTGTGTTTAATCCTAAGTTACTGCTTAATAGGTGGGGATTTGTAGCTTCCCTGTGAGCTAAATCTCACTAATATTCATTTGTCGTTGAACCATACTTGGCAGTTGAAGCTTCCAAACAAGTTAAATATTTTCAAACATCTCAACAATGTTCATTTGTTGTTGAACCATACTTGGCGATTGAAGCTTCCAGACAAGTAGCTCGGGCTTAAATTTTTTAGTTGAGCTCCATGATCATTAATATCTCAAAAATGAAATCAATGTAACATATGCATGACATTTTTTTCCTAAGCCTTGTTCTTTGTTTCAGTGGGTTATTTTCCTTGTTTGGGTTTACCATATTAAAATTGATCTCTTTGTTTTTACTCTCTTTTTAATTCCTTGTGTATATTTTAATTTTTTCATCATAGATAATATGAGAAATTAAATTTGAGAAGAAACTCATTCAGCCCCCTCTCAGTGACCTAGTTTCCAACAATCGATATAAGATTTTACTACTCCTGAGTGAAGCCTAATAGCTTAGAGGTGATCCTAAAATAAAAATCATGGTTATTTAAGTAATTTGTAGTAGTAGTTCAAGAGACAAGTATTTTAGTCAGGATGAAATATAATATGAAGAGGAAGAAAAGGTAAATCATGGATTAGAACTATAATTTATTTGAATGAACTGAAATATCAAAGGAAAAAGAACCAATAAATGAAGAACAAGATGAAATAGTATGAGGAGAAAATAAAAATTATTGAGGAGGTGGAAAAACATAAATATGAAGAGGAAATTAAATATCTAGAGGCACAATTGGAGATAGTTTTAGCATCCCTCATAGACAAAGAAAAAGAGCATCTCAAAATCAATATAGAGTGGAAATCCTAGGTTAAAACAATGTCAAAAGATGTACTTTGCCAATGAAGACACTGCGCATGAAACAACATCGTCCTATAAATCCACAACCGTTACTACTCTCTCAAATCAAGAAAAATATAATTCTCTAACATGTGGCATCCACCTAGCTCAGATATCCAAATATCAATAAATATCATTACAAATGAAATATTATTCAATTTTCACTATTAAAATATATATTGATTCAAATCTTTCATATGCTATAAGTAACTATTTATAATAAACCTTACAAAAAAATACAAGTTGTAAATATTTTCTCATATCTTGAGCCTCATAAATCTATTGGTCTCAATGTTTGTGCTATATGGATCAACATCCCGTATATAAATCAAACATGTACTATTCAATATCTATTGACACTTTGACTATATTATCTAATAGTATTTCACATTAACTATTACAAATCTTATACATATTTCTTTCCATTAGTTCTCATTTCTTAGTCCCTCAACCTTTATTTGAAGGGGGAATACAATAAAGATCATCCCATAATACCTCCTACGTTAAAATACGATCAATCAACACTCCTAACATATTACTATTAAAACTTGAACTTTGATCTCATCTATGAAAAGGTACAATCATTCTATGCTACAATCAATATTTTATATTGTTTCAAATATATTCCCTAAATCACCTAATCTGGGGAAAAGCATAAAAAATCTCTTTGAATAATTTAATAAATACATGATCAAAATAAATCATCTATCAATCAAATAAATAAAGTGGTATAATAAGCACATTTACTACTTCTCCAAGATAACCTAATTTTGGAGCTATATCACAATTATTATCACTCCTAGATTACCTAACTTGGGATTCACTTTATATTACTATCACTTCTAGATGACCTTGTTGGTATCCAAATTGATTATCGCTTGGAAGATGAAAAGAATCACATATTTAACAAGATACTTAAAGACAAACAAAGCATGATATAAGTCATTTTGTAGTGGGATGGGATTCACCACTCATGTGTCACTCAGGAGTTACGAAATGCATAGCACTTTATTAAGGGTTTGATCTACCCTCACTAATTTTTTTGCCTTCAACTAGAGTGAGAGAACCCATTTTTAACCTCTTTTGATGAAATATATTAAGAGATCCTTTTTGCACAATTTTCAAGAAACTATTATCCAATATAAGCCCATGCTTATTTTGGTTAACTTACCTCCATTTTTTCCTTCCTTGTGCTTCAATCTAAAATGTCACACTTTTCAGAACTCAAAAATTTCTCGGAAATGGCTTCATCGATGGGAAATTTCTTCCCCTTTCCAAAAAGGTAAAAAGTCCTAACTCCGTGTATTTTTAAGTTATGGGCCGATGGGACTTAGGAATTTTTTTCTCAAGGTATACTTGACGGCTCAGGAAGATTTTTTTCCAAGAGAGATGGTGGAATGGAGGAGATTCATAGAGAATTTTGGCACTTATCCTCTTTTTGGCTAAAAATTTAACGTCAATTTTCGGCCCATGAGCCCACGAAGAAAGGAAGTTTTTGCCCCAACCAATCGAACATGACACATGGCCAAGAAGTGGAGGACCGAAAGAGAGGTGGAATACTTTCCGACACTTAGACATTTTTGTTAAAATGCGTAGAAACCAACTTTGAATCTATAGGCTTGGTGGGGTTCTTAATGCAAAGGTAGGCCCACGGAATAAAATTGTTCACTTAGGTTTTTTTTGGGTAAAATATGCAAAATCAACTGCAGTGCGAGCCTTGTGAAGAGAGAAAATAGAATTGTAGGGAAAAGGGGATAATTTTGACATGTAGCAATTTTTGGGGCCAAAAATAAAAGGTAAAAATCAGTCCGTCAGCCAACGAAGGAGGATGAAAGCAAAATGCTTAAGGCTCTGTAACTTGATCGAATGTGACACGTCATCGGCGGGAAAGAGATGATGTAGAGGAAATTAAGTAATTTCGATCATTTTTTCCAAAAATTTTAAAGGCATGAATTGGCCCACACCTCCGTGACCAATCAAAACATGACACATGACCATCAAAGGCACAAAGGCGAGCTAGTGGACGTATTTTGGAATTTTGGCTCTTTTGTCAAAAATGGATAAAGGAAAAACTTTGAAATGCACCTCCACAACCAATCAGAAGGTGCCACGTGTTAGGATTTCTAGCTTTTTTGCTTTTTTTTGAAAAGGGGCAAAAATGGAAATGGTCGGCCGCTGGAACCCGATTTTCGCCATTTTTATCCCTAACTTGGTTGCACAGAGCTCAAAATGGCCATATCTTTGATCCAGTGTCAAAATTCATCAAATTTGATACATTTGGAAATCTATCAATGCCCTATATCCAATGAAATCTTAAAATTATAATTTTTGTGAGGTATGGTTGAAAAATTTAGAAAAGTCCAAGGCACCAAAAAAAAAAAAGAACAGACATCCAACCACCGAAATTTAATGCGGTATGGCACCTATTTTCCTCTAAGATCGTCAAATACATTGGAAAATGGATTTTTGAAGGTTCCCTTTCCATATTAATGGATCTTATCATGTGGTTGGACCTAGAAATCAATTTCTCGTGTTTATCTCCTCTGCTTTTACGCTTCATCGATATATGCCAATTTTTGGCTCATTGTAAAGGGTTGGACATTTTTGGTTTCACAGGCTCCCCATGCCCCTTAGGGCAAGTTAATTCATGGAGTTTTAGACCTCCCATATAGAATGTAGATACAAATTTTCCTTGTTACCATTGTAATGCATCGTATCATGCCTTGAGAGCAATAATACATGTTCTGTGGATACTCTTCATCCCTTTCTGTGTTAATTATTGTCCTATGATCCTTCATTACAAATATGGTGATTTGTGAATGTTTATTGTGTTGCATTCTTTTGGTTTTTGTCTATCAGCAAAGAAATTGTCCATCATTCCTTTGGTGCATCACCTTGTTAGATTTAGGTTTATTTTCCTTGCATTCTTTAACTTTGTCTCCTTGGCAAATTAGAGTAGGATTTAGAACAGAACCTCTACAATTTCATGCTTTCACCTACACAGAGGAATAAGAACCAACCTCAATCTAGAGAGTCTTTCCAATTGCAAAGTCCCACACTTTGGGGAAGACTCCATGTTGTGCAATCACACCAAATGACCCATTTCTAAACTTCATATGTCAGAGGTCAATTTGGGGGTGTTGTGATTCTGCACTAATAGTTTTTACATGCCCGGTGGGAGAAAGAGGTATTCACTTTCATTGCAACAAGATTGGTGTGCACTTGTTGTGAGTATTTCTAGCTTGCATGAAGATTTAATTAGACATCTGGTGACTCCAAGTGGTATAAAATCCAGCTCTGGTTGTAGTAATCCGAGTTTAGCGATTCATGAGAAGAATCCAGACAAAATCAAAAATAGAGAGGAGTGATTGTTTGTCTATCTACATTTATCCCCAGAAAGAACAAGGAGAGGAAGAATATTTCAAAGATCTCCATCTCCACCAAATAGAAATCTTTCAACACCTCCACTGGAAGGCCTTTCATCCAATCAACAAGGTTTATTAGGCCAATCAGGATGGCATAACCAAATCCTTATGTCAACTTCACTGGAAACAACCCACTTGCCCTCAATGCACAAAATCTAGTTCCATTCACAACATTGAAGAGCATCCCATTTTTATCTGGAGAAAATCAGGCTACTCTTAATGACTATGTCCAAGACATTGCTAAGGTTTGTGTAATTCATGAAATTGTGGAAATGGATATTGTTGTCAAGTTGTTGGCATCCTCCTTCAAAGGAAAATCCTTGAAATGGTTTAGAAGTCTGACAACATGATCTATCACAAGTTGGGACAATCTATGCACAACCATCCATAACCAATTTGGAGAAAAGGGGGATAACTTGTCTCTATTAGAACAATTGACAACCATCAAGAGGGCTCCAAATGAACAACTAACTGACTTCAACTTCATATTTCAAAGAACATGGGATAGAATTCCATTAGCCATGAGGCCAATAGCTAAAGGTGCCTTTCTATACTTTCTCAAAGCTTTAAATTCTGATATTGCAATGTTGATTCAATCCATGGGAGGTGTAACCTTACTCGTAGCCTATAGTATTTCTATTAGAGCTGAGAATTGTTTAATCCAGGATGGTAAAATTGCACCTAGACCACCCATGCCCCTATATTCAGAATTAGGAAATCCAAGTACTAGCCAAACACCTACTTTAGCTCCCATTCCTACTCCAAGAAATCAAAGTTTGACCAAGCCTCTACTTCATCTTCCAATGCCTCAAATGAGCTCTAAGAGGTCATGAAACAATTGTAAAATTTGGGTAATGAGTTGGTAACACTTAAGAGGAAGCAAGATCAAAATTTTATACCTTCTTATCAGCCTCAAACTCAACCCAATAGACCACCATATCATCCTAATAGGCCACCCAACCCAATAACAAATCAGAATCAAGTCAAGCCTCATGCCAATAGGCCATTCTAGTCTTACAATCCTAATGTTGCATCTACATCTAGAGCCTTGGTGCTAGTGCAAAATAACATGGCTCAAGAATACGATTGGTGTTTCTCATGCAATAAACATCACAACCAATCAATGTGCTTCAATGGTGCTCTGAATCAAGATTTAATAGTGACAACAACTAGTGTAGAGAAAGAAACTGGTCAAGAAGCAAACCAACAAAAAGGAACATCTCAACATCGAGTAACTCTAAATAAGACCACACTTGTCAATTGGTAGGCTGAAGAATTTTATGGGATGTGTTGTATATATCTTCCCCCTCAGGTAGATATAGACAAACATGGAAGAATATGGAAATCAAAGAAACTCAGACCCCGACATTTATTACGTCACCCGTAGGTTAAGGGCACAGGTAAAAGGATGTCGACATGAAAATGGATGCACCCTGGCATAGGTTAAGGGCACAGGTAAAAGGATGTCGACATGAAAATGGATGCACCTGGCGCAGGTTAAGGGCATAGGTAAAAGGATGTTGACATGAAAATGGATGCACCACAGCCCAGTTAAAGGCACACATCGGAAGGTGTCAACATGTAAAAATCCGTGCCCATGCCACGGAGTTAGAGGTGCACATCGAAGGTGTCAACATGCAAAAATTCACACCCATGGCATAGGTTAGAGGCGTACATCAGAAGGTATTAACATGAAAAAATTTGAGCCCATGGCGCAGGTTGGAAGCACACATAAGAAGGTGTCGACATGCAAAAATTTGAGCCACCGCGCAGTTGGAGGCACAAAGCACAAAATGTTAACACAACATTTTCAGCACCTATGACGCACGTAAGAGTATGTCGACATAAGGATGGATGCACCAAGGTGCATCTTCATGAGGCGCATCTTCGAGGTGCAATATTTTAAGCGTTGACACCCCAGTAAAGAAAACCCCGACACGAGATATTCAAATGGCCATAAATTTTCACAGGGAGCTCGGATTCACGCAAGGTTGGACTTTTCAGAAAGCTTAATTGGGTGAGAACAAGTTCTTCAAAAATGCAAAATACTATTCACCATTTTTGGGTTTCTAGGGTTCTCACTCTACCGCCATAATGAGATGAATTAAATACAACCCTAAGGTGGTTGGGTAGATTTAGAATTCCTCTCTCTTCCCTCTCTCATTCTTCCTATAAATTGTAAGGAGGGGGTTCTTTCTAAAGGTTGGACATTCTTTTTTTCCCCTCCCTTCTCTTTGGAAGGTGAATTTGTGGAGTACAAACCTCCCATCTAAAACCGTAATGTAACTTTGTCTCTTGGCATTTTGTAGTGTATTGTATTAATCTTTGGAGTAAATAATGCATGTCTATGGATGATTCTCAACCCTCTCTATGTTGATATGCATCTTCCCGATCTTGCTGCTCGTAAATCTAGTTATTTGTGCATGATCATGCATTACATTTTAATGGTTTGTGTTTATTCGCAAGACAAATGTTTCTTCATTCCTCGCATCACCTTTGTTAGTTTAGGTTTATTTTTATGCATCTTCTTACCCTGTCTCCTTGGAAAGTTGGATTAGGTTTTTGAGTAAACCCTCTACATTTTTATGTGTGCATCTGAACAGAGGAATAGGAACCGGCCTTCATCCGAAGAGCTTTCCTAATTCACAAGGTCCCACACTTAGGAAAAGCTCCATGTTATGCAATCACACTGAGAGTATCAACCCATTGAGTTACAGACATTCAGGGGTGTTGTGATTCGACATCAATAGTTTTGGCACGCCCTGTGGGACCAAGAGGTCAGTCCACAAGATTTGAAGGAATTTTCAAGAAATTTGGACTTAGAAATTGTAGGTTTTACAATTTCATATTTTTTTCACCTTCCAGGTTGAACTCCGAAATTGATTTTCAAGGACTTAACTTGCTCAAAACAAGTCAAAATTTCACCAATCGATAGATCGGGGATAGTCTTCAAAAGATTATTCTTAGATTTTGAGATTTTGAATTTCAAAATTTCATATTTTTAGTATTTCAGGTTTTCCCAGGCGTTGAGCACATCCCAAGTTCGACACGGTGTCTTTTAGGTTTTGTAAGTTGCCTTAGATGACCTAAGTTTTGCTATACCTTTCGGGGATTAGTAATCGCACAACAGTCCCAATAACCAAATTAAAGAACCGTATCTTCCGGGTCCTTCATAGTTTTAATTTCTTTTTAATATTGTCGGAGTTTGGCGTGTAACTTGATAGAATCTAGCCTTTTGAGGCTCGTTCTCTAACACATCCGGTGACTTCAAGGGATAGAATTCATTAGTATAGTAGCAAAGGTTTCCCGGTACATGAGAAGAATTTGAACCAGTCTAATACTCAAGAAGAAGGGTTATTTGTCTATTTGTAGCTATCACTGTGAAGAGGAAGGAGAGGAAGAAGACCACCAAGATCACCACCTCCACCTAACGAGGACTTTATCGACCCCTCCACCTCGGTGACCTTTCATCCAATCAACAAGGGTTCTCAAACCAATCGAATGGTGCAACAAAACCATTTTGTCAAGTTCCTTCGGAAGCACCCACTTTCCTCAATGCACAAAATCCAATTTCAATTGCAGCATTGAAGAACATTCCATTTTTCACTGGAGAAAATCATACCACTCACAGTGATCATGTCAAAGACATTACTAACGTTTGTCAATCCATGAGATAAATGAAATGGATGTTGTTGTCAATTTTTGGCATCTTCGCTTAAAGGAAGGCATTGCAATCGCTTAGGATCCTTGGAGTGGTTCTATCCAAAATTGGAATCATTTATGCATAGTTCTCCATGAGCAGTTTGGAGAAAAGGGAGCCAATTTGTCTCTACTAGAAAAATTGACAACTATCAAGAGAGCTCCCAATGAGTAGTTGGCTGACTTCAACTTCAGATTTCAAAGGTCTTGGGATAGGATTCCAGTGGTCATTAGGCCAACAACTGAAGGTGCTTTTCTATATTATCTTAAGGCTTTGAATTATGATATTTCTATGTTAATTTAATCTATGGGAGGCACAACCTTACCTGTTGCTTATAACATTTCCATTAGGGCTGAAAACTATCTTATTCAAGGGTAAGTCGGCTCCTATGCCTCCCATGCCCTTGTATCCAAACTTAGAAAATCCATTACTAGTCAAGCACCCACTTTGGCTCCTATTCCCACTCCTAGAAATCAAAGTTCAAATGAAACTTCTACTTCATCCTTTAGTGATTTAAATGAACTCCAAGAGGTCATGAAATAATTGCAAAATTTGGGAAATGACTGGTTATGCTCAAGAGGCAAGGGCCCAAAGCTTTAGACCTTCTTATTAGCCTCAAAACTAGCCTAATAGGCAGCCATACCAGCCCAATAGGCCACCCAATCCAGCTGCAAATCAAAGCCAAGTAAGGCCTCCCACCAATAGACCATTTCAACCCTATAACTCCAATGTTGCATCTGCTTCTAAAGCATTAGTGCCGGTCAATACAACATAGCTCAAGAGTATGATTGGTATTTACCATGCAATGAACCTCACAACCAATCTATGTGCTTCAATGGTGCTTTGAACCAAGCCTTGATGGTGACAACTACGGCATAGAAGGTGAAGTGATTCAAGAAACAAATCAGCAACAAGGAAAACCCAACGAAACATAACTCCAAATGATACCGCACTTGTGAATTGGAAAGCCGAGGATTTTGTGACATGAATCAAACAATTTCTCGAGTGTAGCAGCTAACACAAGATCAAAGAAGAGGAATATTGGTGAAGGGTAGTTATTGGCTCCAAGTGATCTATAACCCTCCATCACTCCACAAGGTATCGTAAGCAAAATATAGTTCAAAACATGTAAGGATAGCCCAAACCACCTTCTAAACCAACTCAAATGCTAGCTGTTGCTTCCCATGCACAAGAAAGGAGTGTGCAAGCTAAAGGACATCAAAGAGATGTTTCATCCCCATTTAGCATCATTGATCAAATGAAGAAGACAAATGTGAATATATCAATGTGGGAATCTTTATCCATCCCGTGCCAAAGAGATCTTCAACAAGCTGCCATGAAGAATTGGTCAACTTCGAACCAGCAGTCCATATGTAAGAGAATGTCCTCAAAATGCAGCTCATCCTGAAGGGAATCATGGAGGACAACAACGTAAAGTTTTGAAACCCCTCCATTCTATAATTCATTAATCATTGGGATAAACTAGTACACAATTGCATGATTGATTTTGGGGCAATTAGTTCACATACCCAAGCAAATAGGCTGATCACTGGTCTCGAAGATGAAGTTGTATCAAAGGCGGTAGTGCGATTGGATGGGATAGCAGTGGCAATAAAGTGGGAGTGATTAAAGGTTTGAATCTTACCTTGCATGCATGCCCCAATGTTACTTGTTTTGCAAGATGTGTCGGTGATAGATTTTCCACCACTCTTTGCCCTATGCTTATCAAGGTATTTCACTAAAATTGGAGGCTACTTATCTATGATTGATTCGGGGCAATTAGTTTTGTCATACCCAAGCAAATAGTTGATCAGCTGGGTCTTGAATATGAAGTTGTATCAAAGGGGTAGTGCAATTGGATGGGATAGCAGTGGCAACAGTGGGAGTGATTAAAGGTTTGAATCTTACCTTGCATGCATGCCCCAACGTTACCATTTTGCAAGATGTGTCAGTGATAGATTTTCCACCACTCTTTTCCCTATGCTTATCAAGGGATTTCACAGCTAAAATTGGAGGCTACTTATCTAGTTGACTGGTCACACATGTTGTTCAAAACAAGATATGGTACTAAGGTCACAATCAGATCCAAACCAATTGCAAACTTTCATATTGAGCCTCATACTCCAAGCCAAATCAATGCCAACTATTCAGCATTTGATCAAGAAGATTATCCAAGCACAGATGAAGCTGACGCCAAAGTTGGAAGCATCCCATGTTTGACTCTTGATGAATGGGCGAGCAAGGTACATGATTTTGATCCCTACTAAGAAGTAGACAAATCAGAGCTAGGATTCTATTGCATACATGAAGAAAACCAACCTATTCCTAGCATCACTAAACCAAACCATAAAGATGACAACGAGGTATGGTAGTTATTTTTCAATGGATCAAGGAGTAGGCAAGGTGCAGGAGGAGGAGTTATGCTTGTTTAACCTCAAGGCATCAAATATTATTCAGCTTTCCATTTCTGTTTTCTTGTTCAAACAACACAATTGAATATGAGGCCTTGATTCATGGACTTCATTGGGCAGAAAAAGGGAATAAAGAACTTGTAGGTGTTTGGAGATAGTGAGCTAATCGTCAACAAAGTCGGGGACAACATGCTACAAAGAATGACTTGTGAAGAAGCTCCAAGAACAAGGTATGGGACCTCGTTGGATTTCAAGCTTTCAACATCGTGTCCATACCAAGGAAGAAAAATGAAGTTGCAGATAGGCTTGCAGTAGTTGGAGCAACATTTGATGTGGTTGAAAACATCAGAAGGGGAAAACACAACCACATATGCATGTGATTGTGAGGCCAACAGTTCTAGATAATAACACAAGCTGGTAGGTGTTTGAGAACGATCAACAAATCGTTAATTTTTACAAGAAGAGGCTGAATTCTCAAATAGGAATCATGATGAGACTAGAGCATCGATGACGGGATCAAGTAGTGCAGTTGCGGACAAACAAGCTTCCTAAGGGTTTAGTAACATTGGAGTCTATCTTCAACCCTAACGACTCAGATTAGTAAGGAAAAGGATAACATACAGTCAAGAGAGAAGATTCGAGAGCCAATTACAGTTGGGAAGGCAAAACACTTCAAATTGGTAAAGTGGCCACTGAGCAGGAGAAATCAGATTTCATACAGCTTTGCCAAGAATTTCCAGATGTCTTCACTTAGAGCTATGAAGACTTGAGAGGATTCAATCTAAAGTTGGCACAACATACCATAGAATTGGATCTAGATGCTAATCCCATCGAAAGAAGCAGAGATCAGTCAATTCTCACATTGAGCCTCTAATGAAGAAAGAGCTAAACAAGCTAATAGAGGCAAGCATTATATTCCCGATCAAGCACTCAAGCTGGGTTGCAAACTTGGTTCCGGTTAGGAAGAAGAGCGGAGAAATTAGGTTGTGTGTGGACTTCTGAGACCTCAATAGGGAATCTCTCAAAGACCATTACCCACTTCCTTCAATGGAACAAACATTGCAAGTGGTGTGCAGTTCGGAGAGATTCTCTCTCTAGATGGCTATTGAGGGTATAATAAGATAATGGTGAAAGAAGATGACTAGTTCAAGACGGATTTCACCACCAAATGGGGCACCTATGCCTCTGAAGATGCCATTTGGGCTATCAAATGCTAGAGCCAATTTCCAAAGGGCAATGGATATGGCACTCAAGGGATTGATCAACAAAATAGTTCTGATATATCTTGACGACGAGATCACCGTATTCTCAAAAATGTAGCGGCTCACCTCTTTCATCCGAGACAGGTATTTCGAGGTGTAGAATATTTGGGGTATCATTGAATCCCAAAAATGCATATTCTCGGCTCACGAAGGAAAAATTCTAGGTCATATTGTTTTAAAGGAGAGATTGACGATTGACCCAGAAAGATTTGAAGCAATTCGAGCGTTGCCATTGCCAAGTCACAAGAAGGCTCTTTAAAGCTTCTTAGGAAGGATCAATTTTGTCCGCATGTTTGTTCCAAACTATACACTCTCATAAATCCAATAACATTGATGTTAAAGAAGAGCATGGTATTTATGTGGACATCTAAAGGTAAGGAAAGTTTTGAGGCAATAAAAGAGGCTATATCTCAAGCTCTGACTCTCGTCAATCCAAACTTCTCCAAGGACTTCATGCTATATGCCTTCGGTGGTGGAGACACAATTTCTGCAATCTGGTAAATAAAAAAACAAAGAAGGGTTAGAACAACCAGTTTCTTTCTTCAGTCAAGGCTTGGAGGAATACGAAACTAGGTACTCTTTCATTGAAAAGCATGTCCTTGTAGTGATTAGGAGCTTAAAGAAATTCAAGCACCTAGTCTCAAACAACAAGATCCAATTATTGGTCTCTCATGCGGAGTCAAGGACTTCCTTCTAAATAAGGATCTGAATGAGAAACATGCAGGATGGATAACCCGTGTCATGGAATATGACATCGAGATCAAGGTCACAAAACTAGTACGTGGAAAAGGACTATGTGAACAGCTAGCTTTGAGTCGGCAAGTTGAAGCAGGTGATGAAAAAGAGACTATCTTGGTATTACAAGATGGACAAGAATAAGAGAATGATGATGTGCCCACTCCTTGTTGGACTCAGAATATGATACACTTCCTATAGGTAGGCCTATGCCCTCTAGAATTGAGCAAAGAAAAAAGGAGATACTTCAGATTACAAGCCATTCCATATGTGCTTGTTGATGGTGTTTTGTTTAAAAAGACATCAATGGAGTTCTATTGAGGTGCATTGAACAGTCAAACTAAGAGGGTGTTACGATATTTTCATGATGGATATTCTGGAGGACATTTCTCCCCACGAGTAATAGCTCTCAAGATAATGAAGGTAGGGTATTATTGGTGACAAAGTGTTCGGTGACTACTATACATGGATAAGAAAGTACAAGAAATGTGCGCTCTTCACGGAAAAGAAAGACTAGCAGCGCTTCCATTGCACCCAATTTTGGTTGACCAACCATTTATGTAATGGGGATTGGACTTCATCAGGGTCATCAACCCAAACTCAAGCCAAGGCCACAAGTGGATTCTCAAGGAAACAAACTATTTCACCAAGTGGACCGAAGCAGTAGCGCTCAAAGAAGCAAATGAGTCTAACATACTAGACTTTTATGAAGGAATAGTGACCAGAGTTCGGTGTGCCGGCCACTATCATATCAGATAATGCATTGGCATTCATAGGTTCCAAGATTATAGAATGGGTGGCAAGAATGGAATCTATTTGAGCACCTCTTCAAATTATTACCCGCAGGGTAATGGACAAGCAGAGTCCATGAACAAGAATTTTCTAAGAATCATCAGAAGGAATCTGGATGAAAACCAAAGGACATGGCATACCAAGCTAAAATTAGTGTTATGGGCTGATAGGATAACACCAAAGAGGTCTACGGGTAATTATCCCTACAAGTTGGTCTATGGGAAAGAGGGTGTGCCTATATCATTAGAATTGCTAGCATTGGAGCTCATGAAGCAATTGGAGTTACCTAAGTTCGAACCAATGGAGGATAGGTATGCAGAGTTGATGGAATTGGAAGAAATCAGAGAACATGCAGTTCAAATGATTGAGAAAGATCAAGCCTTAGTAAAAAGATGGTTTGATAAGAAAGCAAGAGCAAGGACCTTCCAGGAAGGGGACCTAGTTCTAAAATGGGATGCATATCGGGCAAAACCAGGAAGGCATTCCAAGTTTGATGCCATTTGGAGTGGCCCCTACATGGTCATGGGATGTAAAATTAGTAATTCCTTCCAATTGTCTACATTGGATGGAGAAGAACTCCCGATTCTAGTTAACGGAATCTACCTTAAACATTCTTTGCTAAAAGGAAAAGGTTTATCCTTGTAAATATTAGTCTACATTTAAATTCCTCTAAGTGCGAGATGCACATTGTCTTGTTGTAGTTAGGTTTCAATTTCCTAAGTGCTTTAGCATAGGTTTTTTTTTTCTCAAGTTGAATTTCTATAGTCCAAAGCATGCTCTCAAAGAAGGATTTGCGGTATCGTGCTCGGGATCGTAGATCAAGTTGGTTTCAGTTATTGCTTATGACTCCATGCCCATTGATTGCTAAAAGGCCACGATCTTCTACCTAGCAGGCAGGTGATCCCATTGAGTCACCAAATTGTTGTATATATCTTCCCCCTCAGGTAGATATAGACAAACGGAAGAATATGGAAATCAAAGAAACTCAGACCTTGACATTTATTCCATTGCACAAGAGTTAAGGGCGCGAGTAAAAGGATGTTGACATGAAAATGGATGCACCACGGCATAGGTTAATGGCACAAGTAAAAGGATGTCGGCATGAAAATGGATGCACTTCGGCGTAGGTTAAGGGCGGAGGTAAAAGGATGTTGACATGAAAATGGATGCACCACAGCACGAGTTAGAGGAACACATTAGAAGGTGTCAACATGTAAAAATTTGCGCCCATGCTGCGGTTAGAGGAACAAATCAAAAGGTGTCGACATGGAAAATTTTTTTCCCATGGCGTAGGTTGGAGGCGCACATCAGAAGGTGTCGACATGCAAAAATTTGCACCCATGGCACAGGTTGGAGGTGCACATCAGAAGGTGTCGACATGCAAAAATTTGTGGCACAGCACGGAGTTGGAGGTGCAAAGCACAAAATGTCAACACCACATTTTCAGTGCCTATGGCACACGTAAGAGTATGTTGACATAAGGATGGATGCACCGAGGTACATCTTCACAAGGCGCATCTTCGGGAGGTGCAACATTTTGTGCGTTGACACCACAACAAAGCAAAACTGACGTAGATATTCAAATGGCCGTAACTTTTCACAGGGGACCGCGGATTCGCACAAGGTTGGAATTTTAAGAAAGCTTACAAGGTCTTTAATTGGGTGAGAAAAATTTCTTCAAAAATGCAAAATAAAATTCACCATTTTTTGGGTTTCTTTGGGGTTCTCACCTACCGCCATAATGATATGAATTAAATACAACCTTGAGGTGGTTGGGGTAGATTTATAATTCCTCTCTCTACCCTCTTTCATTATTCCTATAAGTTGTAAGGAGGGGCTTCTTTCTAAAGGTTGGACATTCTTGTTTTGCCCCTCCCTTCTTCTCTTTGGCAGGTGAATTTGTGGAGTTCAAACCTCCCATCTAAAACTGTAATGCAACTTTGCCTCTTGGAATTTTGTAGTGTATTGTATCAATCTTTGGAGAAAATAATGCATGTCTGTGGATGATTCTCAACCCTCTCTGTGTTCATTTGCATCCTCCTGATCTTCCACTGCAAATCTAGTTATTTGTGCATGATCTTGCATTACATTTTAATGGTTTGTGTTTATTGGCAAGACAAATGTTTCTTCATTCCTCGGTGCATCACCTTTGTTATTTTAGGTTTATTTTTATGCATCTTCTTACCTTGTCTCCTTGGCAATTTGGATTATTTTTTTGAGTAAACCCTCTACATTTTTATGTGTGCATTTGAACAGAGGAATAGGAACCGCCTTCATCCGGAGAGCTTTCCCAATTCACAAGGTCACACACTTGGGAAAATGTCCATGTTATGCAATCGCACTGAGAGTCTCAACCCATCAAGTTGCAAACATTCAGGGGTGTTGTGATTCACCATCAACATGATGAACCAAGCACCTTATCAAATTCTAGTAGCTAAAACACGGTCAACTAAGAGGAACATTGGAGAAGGGCAGTCATAAAATTCAAATGATCCACAACCCTCCATTTCTGCACAAGGTGTTGGAAAGCAAGTTATAACCCCAAGTGTGTAAGGTCAGCCCAAGCCACCTTTTAGGGAAGTTCAAATGCCAACTGTAATAGACCATGTGCAAGAAAATAATGTTCAGAGAAAAGGGAATGAAAGAGACAACTCATTCCCTTTAAACATGATTGAGTAGGTGAAGAAGAAAATGTGAACATATCGATGTGGGAATGATTCGCTATCCCAGGACAAATGGATCTATTGCAAGCTACCATGGAAACCTAGTCAGCATCAAATCAGCCACTCAATCATCAAGAAAAATTTCTCACGAATGTAACTCAGCCTGAAGGGAATCATGGAGGAAAGCAAGGTAAAAATTTAAGCCCCCTCCATTCTATGTTTCATTGATAATTTGGGATAAATTGGTGCATAATTGCATGATTGATTCTAGAGCAAGTAGTTTTGTAATGCAAAACCAAATAGTTGATCAATTGGGCCTTCAACATGAAGTCATCTCCAAAGGTGTGGTACAACTAGATAGGACATCAATAGCAATAATTGAGGTAACTAAAGATTTGATCCTTACCTTGCATACATGCCCTAATGTCACATCTTTCAGGATGTGTCAGTCATAGATTTTCCACCACCCTTTGCCTTGTGTTTTTCAAGAGACTTCACTACCAAAATTGGGGGCTATTTGTCTGCTGATTGGTCACACATGTTATTTAGAACAAGATATGGAGCTAAGGCTACAATCAGATCTGAGCCAATTACAAATTTTCATATTGAGCCTCACACACCAAGCCCAATCAATGCAAATTGTTCATATTTTGATCAAGAGGATTATCCAAGCACCCATGAAGCTGATACTAAGGTTGGATGTATTCCAGACATGAATCTTGATGAATGGGAAAGTAAGGTACATGCTTTTGACCCCTACAAGGAAATAGAAGAATATGAGCTAGGAGTCTATTGCTTGCATGAAGAAAATCATCCTCTCCCTAGCATCACCAAGCCAGACCACAAAGATGATAATGAGGTATGGCAGTTGTTCTTTGATGGCTCAATAAGTAGACAAGGTGAAGCGAGAGGGTTATTCTTCTTTCACTCCAAGGCATTAAATACTATTCAGCTTTTAGATTTCAGTTTGCATGCTCAAATAACACTGTTGAATATGAGGCTTTGATCCATGGATTACATTTGTCAAGGAAGAGAGGCATTAGAAACTTACCAGTATTTGGTGATAGTGAGTGATTGTTGATCAAGTAAGAGGACAACATGCTATAAAGAATGACCTGCTCAAGATCTACAAAAATAAGGCATGGGATCTCATTGAGGATTTTGAAGCTTTTAGCATCAATTCCATCCCTAGGAAGAAGAATGAGGCGGAAGATATACTTACAGGTAGTTGGAGAAACTTTTGATGTTGTGGAGAGTATCAAAAGTGACAAAATGTAACCACACATCCATGTAATTGTGAGACCAAATTTCCCAAATAATAACACAAGTTGGCAAGTGTTTGAGAATGATAAAAAATTAATTTCTTGGTAGAGGAAGTTGAGTTCTCTACCAAAAATCAAGACAAGTTAGAGAAGCAGATGGGATACATTAGTGCAGTGTGAACATACAAGCTTCCAAAGGGTCTAGTGACACTGGAGTCTATATTCAATCCTAATGACCAATTTCGTAAGGAGAAATATAACATAAGGGTCAAAGGATAAGATTCAGAACCCATCTCCGTGGGAGAGAATGAAACACTTCAAATTGGCAAAGTGGCCACCAAACAAGAAAGGTATGAGTTCATACAACTTTTCCAAGAGTTCCCAGATGTATTTTCTTAGAGCTATGAAGACCTAAGAGGTTTCAATCCAAAGCTAGCACAACACACAATTGAATTGGGTCCAAATGCTAAGCCCATCAGGAAAAATAAAAGGCATGTGAATCCACACATTGAGCCTCTTATGAGGAAGGAGATAAACAAGCTGATAGAGGCAAGTATTATTTTCCCAATCAAGCATTCAAGTTGGGTTGCAAACTTGGTTCCATTCAGGAAAAAGAGTGGAGAAATTAGGTTGTGTGTGGATTTTTGAGATTTGAACAGAGCATCCCTTAAAGATCACTACCCACTTCCATCAATGGAGAAAATATTATAGGTTGTAGCTAGCTCTGAGAGGTTTTCATTGCTAGATGGATACTCAGGATAGAACCAGATAATGGTGAAAGAATATGATCAATTCAAAACAACTTTCACCACCAAATGGGGAACCTATGCCTATAGAAAGATGCCATTTGGATTGTCTAATGTTGAGCCACATTTCAAAGGGAGATGGATATGGAATTTAAGGGATTGATCAACAAAATAGTACTGATATATCTTGATGATATAATTGTGTTCTCTAAAAATGCTGCAAACCATCTCTTTCATTTGAGACAGGTATTTCAAAGGTGTAGGAGATTTGGGGTATCATTGAATCCCAAAAATGCATATTTCTAGCTCATGAGGGAAAACTCCTAGGCCATATTGTATCAAGAGAGGGGTTAAGAATTGACCTAGAGAGAGTTGAATCAATCATAGCATTTCCATTTCCAAATCATATGAAGGCCCTTCAAAGCTTCTTAGGAACGATCAATTTTGTCCATGAGTTTGTACCAAACGTTTCTACCCTTGTCAAGCCAATAAAATTCATTTTAAAGAAGAGCATGGAATTTAGGTGGAAAACTAAAGGAAAATTTAGTTTTGAGGCTATCAAATAATCTATATCACAAGCCCCAACTCTTGTGAATCCATATTTCTCCAAGGGATTTATGTTATATGCCTTTGGTGGAAGTGATACAATTTCACCATCTTAGTACAACAAAACAAAGATAATTAAAGAGCAGCCAATCACCTTCTTCATCCAAATCCTGATAGACTATGAAGTAAGATATTCTTTCATTGAAAAACACATCCTTGCAGAGAATTAGAAGTTTAAAGAAATTCAAACACCTAGTTTCAAACAATAAGATCCAATTGTTAGTCTCTCATGCGGGAGTTAAAGACTTCCTTCTCAACAAGGACTGAATAAAAATCATGTGCGATGGATCACTCATGTCATGGAGTATGACATTGAGATAAAATTCACTAATTTGGTCCGTGGGAAAGGTCTATGTGAGAAATTAACCACGGGTCGAAAAGTTGAAGCGAGCAATGAAGAAGAAGTTGTTTTGATCCTACAAAAAGCGATCAAGAAGAAGAAACGATGATGTGCCCACTCCTTGTTAGAATTAGAATATAATACATTTCCTACAGATAAGAATGTTCCCTCCAGAGATGAGAAAAGCAAAAATAAAACACTTCAAATTACTTTATTTAATCCATTCCATATGTGCTTGTTGATGGCATTCTGTTCAGAAAAGATATCAATGGTGTTCTACTGAGGTGTATTATAACATATCAAATTGATAAAGTGTTACAAGAATTCCATGATGGAGTAGATGGAGGTCATTTTTCTCCATGGGTGATAGATCTCAAGATCATGAGGGTGGGTTATTATTGGCCCAAGGTATTTAGTGACTTTTATGCATGGATCAAAAGGTGCAAAAAATGTGCATTCTTCATAGGTAAAGAGAGGCTAGTAACACTTCCATTGCATCCAATTTCAGTTTACCAGCCATTTATGCAATGGGGATTGGACTTCATTGGAGTCATCAATCCAAACTCAAGCCAAGGCCACAAGTGGATCCTCACAGCAACAGATTACTTCACTAAGTGGACTGAGGCAGTAGCACTCAAAGAGGCCAATGAATCTAGCATACTAGATTTCTATGAAGGGATAATAACCAGGTTTGGTATACCAGCCACCATCATATCAGACAATGCCTTGGCATTAATAGGATCAAAGCACACTTAATGGGCTGTTATAAATGGAATCTATTTGAGCACTTCATCAAACTATTACCCTCAGGGTAATGGCCAAGCTGAGTCCACAAACAAGAACTTATTAAGGATTATCAGAAGGAATCTTGATGAAAATTAGAGAACTTGGCACACTAATCTCAAATCAGCTCTATGGGCTGATAGAATAAGACCAAAGAGATATAATGGCAACTCTCCACTCAAATTTTTATGGGAAAGAGGCGTGTTTCCTATATCACTTGAGTGCCAGCATTGAACTCATGAAGCGCTGGAGTTATCTGAGTTTGAACCAATGGAAACAAGATATGTAGAGTTGATGGAGTTGGAAGAAATCAGAGAGCATTCAATTCAAGCAATGGAAATGGATCAGGCCTTAGTCAAAAGATGTTTTGATAAGAAAACAAGAGCAAGGACCTTTTAAGAAGGGGATCTAGTGTTAAAGTGGGATGAAGAATGGGAAAAACCAGGAAGGTATTTCAAGTTTGATGCCATTTTGAGTGGACCCTACATGTTTACGAGATGTAAGAAGTAAATTCTTCCAATTGTACACATTCGATGGTGAAGAATTTTAGATTCCAGTGAATGGGATCTACCTCAAACATTGCTGCTGAAAAAGAAAGGTTTCACCCTTGTACATATTAGTTTAGATTTTCAATTCCTCCAAGTGCTTGTGCACATTGTCTTGTTGTAGTTTAGGTTGCTTTTTTCCTAAGTGCTTTGCACACTCTACATGTTCTACTTGGAGCATGTATGATTTCCAGTTTTGTACATAGTTGTGTTGTGGAGTTTTGTTGCTCTTGAAAACATTTGGACTTGGCATTTGGTAAGAAATCAATTTCAGTTCTAATGGGTTTCCAAGTGGCCTAGGGATCAGTTTTCAAAGTTTAGATCAATAGCAGGCTATCACTCATGACTCCATGCCCAATGGATTCTTCAAGGCAGCTGATCACTTCATCTAGCAGGTAGATGACCCCTCTGAGTCACCAAAATTGTTATCCAAAATAAGCCCATGCTTATTTTGGTTAACTTACCTCCATTTTTTCCTTCCTTGTGCTTCAATCTCAAATTTCACACATTTCAAGCACTCAAAATTTTCTGGAAATGTCTTCATCATATGGGAAATTTCTTCCCCTTTCCAGAAAGGTAAAGAAGTCCTCCTAACTCCTTGTATTTTTCAAGTTATGGGTCAACGGGCCTTAGGAAGATTTTTTTCCCAAGGTGGGCTAGTGGGCTCAGGGAAATGTTTTTCCAAGAGAGATGGTGGAATGGCGAGGATGAGGAGATAACTTCAGCACTTAGGATCTTTTGGATAAAAATTTAAGGTTAATTACTGGTCCACGAGCCCATAGAGAAAGGAAGTTTTTTTCCCCAACCAATCAGAAGATGACACGGGAAAATAAGTGGTGGAATGATGGAGCAATGGAAGACTTTCCGACACTTAGACATTTTTGTTGAAATACGTAGAAATCAACTTTGAGTCATAGGACCGAAAAGGTTCTAAATGCAAAGGCGGACCCTGCGAAAAAAATTTACACTTAGTTTTTTTTTTGGCTAAAATGTGCAATTCAATTGTAGGCCCATGGGCCTGCGAAGGGAGAAAATGGACTTGTGGGGCCAAAGGAGAATTTTGACACTTAGCCTTTTTGGGGCTAAAAAATATAAGGTAAAAGATCAGCCCACGAGCCCATGAAGGAAGATGAAAGAAAAATGCTTAAGGTCTCTATAACCAATCGAGAAGATGACATGTCATCGGTGGGAAAGCAAGAATGTAGAGGAAATTAAGAAATTTCATTCATTTTCTCCAAAAAAATTTAAAGGCATGAATTGGCCCATGCCTCCATGACCAATCAAAACATGACACATGTGCCACCGGAAAAATGGCAGGCTAGTGGAGGTATTTTGGAATTTTGGCTCTTTTGTCAAAAAAGGCTAAAGGAACAACTTTGAACCACACCTCCTCAAAAAATGAGAAGGTGCCATTTGTCAAGATTTTTCCATGGTTAAAATGAGTTGCGGGAACATGGGACCACTAAGAAACTTTAAATTTTTCCATATTTTGCAAAAACACCATCCAAATTTGAACCCCACAATCAATCGAAGAAGAAATGTGGCCGAGTTTTGTGCGAGACATCAACAACGAGAACATGGGTCATCGAAAGACTTTAGGAAATTTTGCATTTTTGTGTTGAAGGGGTAAAATGCTAGTTCTTTGTCCCAACCAATCAAAAGCACCACATGTCACGACGAAGCTACTAACACCTAGAGATTTATGGGTTTTTGCAATTTTTTTGAAGAAATGAAAAAAGGAAATGTTTGTCCTCTGAACCCAATTTTCGCCATTTTTTCCCTAACTTGGTTGTAGAGCTTCAAATGGCCATATCTTTTGATCCGGTTGATCAAAATTCATCGAATTTGATACCATTGGAAAGCTCTCAATTCTCGCTATCTAATGGAAGATTCAATTTTTAATTTTTATGAGTTCTAGTGGAAAAATGAAGAAATTCCTAGGCATGTGAAAAATGTAGAACAAACATCCAAAAACTGAAATTTAATGCGGTATGGCACCCATTTTCCTCCAGCATGGTCGAATACATTGAAAAATGGATTTTTGAAGGTTCCCATGACGTCTTAATGGATCTTGTTAGGTTTCTGGAAATAGAAATAAATTTCCCATGTTTCTCTCTCCTCCATTTTCTGCTTCATTGATATATGCCAATTTTTGGCTCATTGTAAAGGGTTGAAATTTTTTTGTTTTACAGATCCCCTCTTCCCCTTGGCTAGTGAATTCATGGATTTTCAGACCTCCCATTTAGACTATAAATCAAAAATTTTCTTGTCATGATTGTAATGCATCATATGAAGTTGTGAGAGTAATAATACATGTTCGGTGGATATTCTTCATCCCTTTCTGTGTTAATTTTTCCTCTTTCATCCTTAAATACAAATTTGGTGATTTTTGCATGTTTATTGTGTTACATTCTTCTTTTTTTTGTCTATCAACAAAGAAATTTTCCATCATTCCTTTGGTGCATCACCTTTTTAGCTTTAGGTTTATTTTCCTTGCATTCTTTAACTTTGTCTCCTTGGCAAAATTAGAATTTAGAAAGAACTTCTGCAATTTCATGTTTGCACCTATACGAGAGGAATAGGAACCAATCTCAATCTAGAGAGTATTTCCAATTACAAATTCCCACACTTTAGGCAAGAATCCATGTTGTGCAATCACACCAAATGAACCACTTCTAAAATTTAGATCTCGAGAGGTCAATTTTGGTGTGTTATGATTCTACACTAGCGAGAAACGTTGAGATAATATGATCAATACAACACAATCTAACTCTCACGAGTTGTCATACTAGAGAGTGGGGATATTTTTTAGACAAGGTTTAGGTTCTTCAAGACAATAACTTAAACTTGATTGCTTATACATTTTTGGCAATAAATTTTTTCATTTATGGATACACACTACAAACAGGAGTGGTTCATGTAGGATTCATTGTTTGAGAAATTTTTGTGGGAGGTTAGGAAAGATAAATTTGATTTCACTAGATATTTGAGAACCTTTACAACAATTTGAAAACTCACATACAAAATGCTTCTTGAATAGCCAAGATATTCCTTCAACTAGAAAATGTGTATAAATGCACTTGCAGTTTCACGGTGTATAAAGAAAAAGATGAACTAATTTCACACTCTTCAAGAATTCAACACAAAGGATCATGTTAAGGACTCAATTAAATATTAAAATCCTTGGTTCATCATGCCTAAGATAAACTCAAGACTTACAAACAATCTTTGTCAACATAGTTAAAGTAAAGTGATTTTATATTGTTTATTACATTACAAGATGAAAGATCTTGTCATAATGAAATTGAAAATGCGATAATGCTATCACATAGATAAGATCTTGTGTGATTCAGAGGGATTTTAACTTAAGATTGCAATACGAACAAGAAATACTATTTGAAAACATTCTGAAATAAAATCATAAATAATTTTTCCCAAGATAAACATAGATTAATTTGAAGTTTTTTAGATTCATCAGCAGGGGAAAGTTTCTCAAACATTCTTAGAGCTTGAAAATGGCTATAAACTTGCAACCATCTTGACATGATTAAATCCAAAACACAAGAAATTAATAGGTTTCTCAGATGGTCTCTCAAGAAGATGGTATTTCTCAAATTTTCTCAGTAATTTTAACTCTTGACCCTCGCATTTTCATGATGAAATCATGAATTTTATAGAAATCATTTTACATCAAAGCTTTTCCCCAAAAAACAATAATATTTCAAGGAATACTTTGTTTGTTAGATTTGTTCCAGAAAGTGATGTTTAACAAATTTACAATCAAAAGCTGCCAAGTGTTCAAAAGATTAATGTTTACAAATATTTCCACGGTTACATTAACTAGGGCATCATATTTTTTTTTGCAAAATTACTTAAGCATTCCCTCCTCTTTATCCCTTTTCTCTACATCTTGATCTGTTGGATCTATTGCATTTTTTAGGTTCTGAGCAATTCTAATTAAAACATCAACCTTCACATTCCTCAGATTCACAAATTTAGCTCCACAACAATTAGATTTGCACTTCACTAATAAAAATCACAAGAGATCATCGAGTAAAAATGAAAAATGACACGCATTCGCATATCTTGAAGTCTTGGAGAATTAATGTCAAAAAACCAAATGAATCGCACCAAAACATTAAATTTGTCTTTCACAACTTCAAATTTGAGCCCTCCATGTGGAAAATATTTGAGCCAAAATGGGCACTCTGGGGCACTTTTTACATTTTATGACTTTTAGAGAAAATGCGTATTTCGACATTTTTTGCCCAACCCCTCCACCTTTGAAAAATGGGCTCAACACGTTTCTTAACACAGGCGTCGATGGAGCTATAATTTACTTTATGACTTTTATTCTTTTTCAAAACAAAGATGAGAATCTCAAAATTCCCCGGTGACCCACCTCTCCGGTTTTAACTTTTTATGTGGGCCCCGGTGAAGTCACAGGCTCACTTTAATACTTTAATCATTTTGAAATAGAGATTAAAAACTCCAAAGTGCTTTGGCGACCCACCTCCCCACTTTTGATGTAGACTCAACACGTGGCTTTACTTGGGCATTAGTGGGGCCACACTTCACTTTTATACTTTATTCCTTTTTCATAACAAAGCTAAAAGTTACAAAAATCTCTAACGACCCACCTCCCTACTTTGACTCTTCAAATGGACATGTATCCTTCTCTCGGTCCCCACATGATCACTTTTCACTTTATAAATTTACTACTTTTCACAAAACAAATCTAAAAACTTCAAACCTGCTCCATCAATCCACCACTCCGATTTTGAATTTTCAAACGCCACGTGTCATTTTATGGGACTTAGAATTTATTTTATATTTTCATTCCTTTCGCCATAATGCCTTAAACCACAAAAAGGAGCCCACACTTCCACAACCACTTGACCTATGACACATGTACAACTTCGAGGAAAAATGAAATATTTTCTCTGCCACTTCATAATTTTGACTAGCCAATTAGAATTCAAGGAGTCATGAGGACTAACTCGACATTTTTAAAAAAGTAGTAAAAAGTGACAAGTTCACCGAATAGATCTACCATTTCGTAACCAATTAAAGAAGACCACATATTTGAGGCGTTGGGATAAAATTGACAGGGAAAACACAACCGTGGAAAAATAAAATGCAAGGGAAACTTCACCATTTGTACCTAAATTACAAATTATTTCACATGGAAAGAAACCAAGAAATAACACAGGCTTGACATGATCAACAACCATAGAAAAGATTAAAAAAACACCACGATAAAGAGAGAAAATTTCTTATGCAAGCACACAGGAGATAGAAAGTATTTTCAAACCATGCAGATCAAGAGTTTTTGAAAAAACAGGGTGATATTAAATCAAGAACACAACATTGGCTCCAAATAGTGGATGGGCATTCCCGGTGAGTGTCACAAGAATAACATAGAAGACCATTTGCCAAAAATCCATTGGGAAATGGATTCAAGATCCATCTTGCAGAGAATAAAAACCATTTCAACACCCTACGAAGAAACAGAAACCAACCTCATAGAAAAAAAAGTAAAATGAAAGACTGTACAATGTACAATGATGCACACCTTGATTTAGAGGAAACAATCAAGGAAATGTTTCAAGTTCCTTCAATTCTGGATATGACCATGCCAAGCAATCTTGATACTTTTTTAACAACTGAACATATGATTGCTTTTCTTCTCTATCCAAGTTGTTATCTAATCACAAATTTTAGGCTTATCATTTGTGTCTAGGTCATGTTCTTCAACATCTTTTGAGGCTGCATCAAACATCAAATTCCTAGGAGAACCAACCTACTCAAGATATATCTGCATTGATCAATTTCATGCTCCTTGAAATCAACATAGCCTGAAAGTTATAAATATCAATGCCTATGTGTATAATAATTCATAAGAAGCATTTTTGGGTTCCTCAATGAGATATATAATTTATTTCTCACCATATAACTTCACAAGGATTCCCTTAATTAGTATGGTTGCATAATACATGTCCATTTCCATGCTTCCACCCACACTATCTACCCCCACTTTCTAGATAATAACATCCCCATTTGGCAGGGCGATAGTCCTCAATAACCACATTCAGGTTAAGTACTTCCCTCGATAAGCTTCGAGTTGCACTAATAATCCTTTGACATATCTAACTACTAGCACCTTTCTTGAATCCATAGCATTACATTTCCCAAAGTTGTTATTACTTTGATATTTAACTCATTCATGACCTCAAGAGGCATTACATTACATGAAGCTCCCAGAATTAAACATGTAATTATGTAACAACCTATCTTTAATAATCAAAGTGGTGAAAATTTGATCTACATCCAACCGAGATTCAACCAGAGAAGTTCCTAGATATACCTTGGGTGATTCCCAGTTCCTTGAATGTTTTGGTAGTTCTAATTCTAAAATAGAAGGAGGATTTTATACATTTTCACATCGTTGCCTGGATAATATTTTCTTCCTTGAATCCCAAATATTCAAATGCTCTTTTCCTATGCTCAAGAATCCTCGGTAATTCAACACTCAGGCACAAGCAAACCTTGATCGGCTTAGGATTTGGGATATATCACAAGGAAAATATTTGGGAAAGGAATTATTAGGAGGAAGATTACAATTTCTGTGATATTATGGGAATTTTCACATCTGGGCATGGATAGGAATACAAGTTCTATTTGGGGAAACTAGGCCTTTCCAAATGTATCTTTTTTTGGAAGGTCCTTTAAGACATTGGTGATAATTGGAATTTTTGGTTTGGCTTGCTGGCCCTACCCTTTGACAATATTAATTCTATTATTGTGTTTCTTTTCTTGGGAAACTACTACATTCATTCTTGTTATCCAAAAGTCAACCCTCAAGGTAATTTTGATAACATGCATCAAATTTTTAGTCCCGAGCAAGTAGATTGATTCAGGCCCAAAATCATGTTTTTGGGGCCTTCAACTTCTCTCTAACTCTCCCATCCAAGAATAAATCCCAACGAGTTAGAAAAAAATGGAAAAATGCAAAAATAAGGTTGCGGGGTTGTTTTAAAGAATTTATGGTCCTGAGGGTTCGGTCGTATCAAAGTCTGGTCGTCATTCATAAGTTTGGGGAAAAATACAAAGAAAATTGGCTAAGTTAGACAATTTTGTCCCAAGCGATCAATGGGGCAAAAAAAATTAATGGGGCGTGAAAAGGTGAAACCTATTATAAAATTTGTCTAATCTTTGTTTCACCTTGGTTTGGGGAATTTTACGCGAGGGACGAAAAGGTGAAAAAGCCGTAGAAGAGAAGGAAGCCTGAATTGGCTGATGTAGGAGAATTCATCCAGGGGACAGCCGGGACAAAAATATCGCTTGTGCCGAAATGGTGAAGGCAAAGAAGAAAAGTCAACGTTTGACCCGTGAACTTCAAACGGCCATAACTTTTGACTCCGAGCTCCGATTTTCACAAAATTGGACTTTCTGAATGAGATCTTATTTTTAATGAGGGTAGATATATTTAATTAAAATAAACATATTCGGCTCCAGTCAGTTAATGCTCATTCCCGTCAAATGATAGAAAACGCCTGCTAGACCCAAAATAGCTGCCCTCACTTAGAAGGCCATAACTTTTGCATTTATCAATGAAATCACACAAAATTGGTACCGTTGGAATCATGGCTCCGATCCCAACACATATAAATCAATAAATTACATATTTGAGGAGATATTGATCAATATTTTTTTATAAAACGTGGCTGGGTTCATAACGGGTAGTTGGGAGTGCAATTAAGAGGCATGGTCATCATTCTTTCTCTGCATGCAGCCACAGGATAGTATGGGGAGCCTTTTGCAAGTAATATACAATCATTTTACTCCATTTAATTCCTCATACAAGTGGTTGAAGGACAGATTTCGGGATTTCCATTTTCCCTTCTCTCTTTCTTCTCATTTTTTCTATAAATGGGAGTGTTGGGCTCATTGTAAGGAGAGATTTTTAGATAGCAAAGCTCTGTCAAAATTTCTTTGTGAAGCCAATGTGATGTAGACCCTTGTAGTGGACTCCTTGTATGGTGATCCAGGCCCTTATCTTGTAATAGATTGAACTGTGCATATCATGAAGCAATAAAATATAAGTTTGTGGATGTATCTTCCCCTGCTGTGTTTTCTTGCATTCTTCTTGCCCCTTCAATCTTGATTACAAGAATACTGTGTCTACTTTATGTTCATGCAGGGATCCACTATCATTGTGTATGTTTGAAATGTTGTTGTAAAATGCATTTTTGCTGGATCGTGGGGAACTGTCATCACTCCCTCTAGTGTGCATTTTGCTTCTTTATCTCACACATTGGAAGGATACTCTCACACACCCTCCTTTTCTGGTGTATCACCACTTTAGTGTAGGCTTTCATTTTATGCATTTTCTCTCCTTGGTCCCTTGGAAAGTTAGATTAGAACAATTAGTTTACCCTACATTAGAGTAGATTGTGGCAGGTAGTTTAGGAGCAAGGACCAACTTTCTCTAGGTCTATCTAAAGTATAAAGTCCTGACTTGGAGATAGTACCCATGTTATCAAATCACATTGTGAGTTCAAGTATATCTCTGAGGGTCTTTGTGATTTGGTGATAACAATTACCAGGTTGCATGCCTTCTTGAGAAGGGATTCCTCCATCATACTTTTTAATCATTAATTCCCTCAAGTATTCAAAATCATGATTAGGAAAATAAAAATATTTTACTAAATCAATTTCAAAAGTATTAATTGGAGGAGGAGATGATACCTATGACCACAATCCCATAAATCTTTAGCGAGTTCGACACTTATTAATTCGGTTGAGGTTGCTCCCTTCTCGTGAACTTATAGAGCATTCCATCACACATAGATCATCATATGTCTCATCATCATCAGTTTCCTCAACTTCCTTGTCTACATCACATGGGCAATGGGAAATAAACATCTATCACACCACTTAATAGCATGAACATCTTCCACAAGTAGCATCTCTAGTAGTCAAAGGATCAGAACCATTTTATTCTCTGGGGTTGAGATTGTCTATTTCCCGACCCATGGGTCCTTTTCCTCTATCATCTAGGTATACGATCACACAGGATGATTTTCAAATCTCTCTTGACATTGTGGCTTATGTTGACCTTGGGAACTCTGTCCTATTCCATTTTTATACTCTAGATAGTTTGTAAGATATTTCTTTAACTTCTTCACAAAATTTTCACCACCTCTTCCATATCCATAGCTTTGTTTTCCTAAGGCTTTTGAAGATTGATCAACTTGAGACCCTCCCTTTTAGGAGTTTTCCCACTTCTTTGATATTATTTTCAATCTTGCCTCCATGGTAAAGTTCCCGCATTTTTGTGCCTCAAATAATAAGCAATTTTTTTCTAAAATCATCAGAATATTTTATCAAGCAGGACTCATCACTTGGCCTTAAGATTATAGGTAATATTTTCAAGGTTTTGTTGAACCTAGTATTGAAATCATGGACAGATTCATTTGGATTTTTCTTTATATTTTCAAACTCAGATAAAAATATTATGGGATCTATCTTATCCCATATTGCAATCTAAAGGTATTTTTCATCTCGACCAATGAATCTATAGAATTATCTAGAAAAGACTTGTACCAATCACGTGCATCCTCCTCAAGAGTATGAATAAACAATTTTATATACACCTTTTCAAATTCAATTTCAAAATATTCCATCATATTGACAAAACGTTTTAAATGTTGATCACCATTGATAGCATTACTCCCTTGAAATTTTGGTAACCTATCTCTAACATCTTGTGGCACCACATTAGGATATCAATCACATACCTCTAAAATTTATAGGTAAAAATGTATTGACAATAAAAAAAGGTCTAGGTGGAGGTGGGCCATATTCCCTTGAGGTGGTTATCTTGCGGGAATAAAAATGACAAGGAATGAGGGTCTTTGTAGCACAAGAGTATAATTTTCAAACTGAATATCCTTTAATGACTTAGTTTCATGAAAACCCTATCAAGTTTGGAAGACATAGGAAAAAATTGAGAAGAACACTTTTCATACGCAAATGATGGCCACTCTACTAGTTGGAGAATTCAAATTTACAAAAAAACTACCTAATTCATAAACACTTGAAGATGTATGGTAAATTTCAACCACAGGTTGATCACTTTCCACAATTGATAAGTCCTTTCTTGATTCTTGATCTCCAAATACTTTCCAGACTCATCTTCCTTCTAAACTTGTCTTTCCTAATTCTAGAAATAGCTTTCTAGTAGGGTCCTTAGTGAAGAAAGATATTTTCCCTCCATATTTTCAAATATTAGTGAAAAATTTCACTTGACACCGGTTAAGACAATTTGGTATTTATCAAAAATTAAATCAACACGGATTTGACACTAAGGATTTTCACCTTAGTTTTACAAATGCACTATAAATGGATTTTCAAATATCTATCGACACTTAATTTCTACAAAGCTTAGTAGATCTAACCTTCCTTTACCCCTATTTATCACTTGATGATATAAATTTAGTGTGATAACCACTAGGAACTAGAAATATTACTCAATGAACTTGTGATATTACACAATTCTTACAAATATCAATAAAGGATGACATTTAAACAATGTATTTGCACTTAAATCATGTAAGAAACATTACCGGGGTCGGTTTGTGTATGCATTTACTTAAATAGTCCATGGCAAAGTGGTACCATATCGGTGACAAATGATGCAAAAATACTCAAATACTTCAAATACTCCTCGAAACAACTCCATTCGGTGTTGGTATCCAAATTGATTCTCCCTTAGAAGCACGAGTAGCATCACAAATTTAACAAGATACTTAGAGACAGAAAAATCATGATATAAGTAATTTTTATCCGGGAGGATTCAACTGACTCTTTATCACTCGTGTTGGAGATATGTATAACACCATATTAAGGCTTTGATCTACCCTCACTAATTTAGGTTGTGCCTTCAACAAGGGTGAGAGAACCTACTTTGTAACCTATTTTGATGAAGGATATAAAGAGATCCTTCTTTGCACATTTTAAAGGAAATCTTGATAAAATATGATTAATACAACACAATCTAACTCTCACGAGTTATCACACTAGACAATAACGAAACCTAATCACTTTTGCATATTTTGGCAATAAATTTGTTCATTTCTAGATACACAATACAAAATAGGGGTGGTTAATGTAGGATTCATTGTTTGATAAATTTTTGGTGGGAGGTTAAACAGGATAAAGTTGATTTCACCGATGTTTGAAAACCTTTACAAAAGTAGAAAAATCACAAAAAAATGCTTCAAATAGCCAAGATATTCCTTCAACTAGAAGATGTGTATAAATGGAAGCCCGAGAGATGCACGTTTCACACACTCTTAAATAATTCAACACTAAGGCACATGTTAAAGACTCAATTAAACATTAGAAATCCCTTTTCATCACATGCCCAAGATACACTCATAGACTTACAAACAATCTTTGTCAACATAGTGAAAGTAAAGTTATTTTAAATAGTTTATTGCATTACAACATGAAATATCTTCTCATAATGATAATGCAAATGCCACAATGTTATCACATGGATAAGATCTTGTGTGATTCAGAGGACTTTAACATAATATTACATCAAGAACAAGATATACTATTTGAAAACATCCTAAAATAAAAGCAAACATAATTTTACCCAAGATCAACACAAATTAATTTGAGGTTTGTTAGATTCATCAATAGGGAATGTTTCTCAAACAATCTTAGAGCTTGTTAATGGTTGTACACTTGCAACCATCTTGACATGATTAAATCCAAAACACAAGAAATTAATATGTTTCTCGAGATGGTCTCTCAAGAAGATGGACTTTCTAAAAATTTCTCAAAAATTATAACTCTCGAGTCCCCCATTTGCATGAGTAACTCATGCCTTTTATAGAATTCACTTTACATCAAATATTTTACACCTAAAACAAGAATATTCCAAGAATACTTTGTTTGTTATAGATTTGTTTCCAGAAAGTGATGTTTAACAAATTTACAATCAAAAGCTTCCAAGTGTTCAAAAGATAAATATTTTCGATATTTCCACCGGTTACATTAACTAAGACATCTGGTTGTTGCTTTTGGAAAATTACTTGGAGCATTCCATCCTCTTTATCCCTTTTCTCTGCTAGATCTAAAATTTTCTATAGGTTCCCGAGTAATTACAATTCAAAACATCAACCTTCACATTCCTCAGATTCACAAATTTAGCTCCACAACAATTCATATTTTCACTTCACTGATAAAAATGACAAGAGATCATCAAATTAACAATGAAAAATGAAACACATTCGCATCTCTTGAAGTTTTGGAGCATTAATGGTGGAAAAACTAGATGCATCGCATCACACCTGCCGTTAACTCTATCTTTCACAACTTCAAATTTGAGCCATCCACGTGGAAACTATTTGAGCCAAAATAGGCCTGGGGGCACTTTTTGCATTTTATGACTTTTAAAGAAAATGTGCTTTTTTACATTTTTGTGACCCCTCCACCTTTGAAAAATGGGATCAACACATGGCTTAACAAAACATGGAGGTATGAATTTTAACCTTTTTCAAAACAAAGGCGAGAATCTCAAAATGGAGGTTCGACTTTTAATTTTTCTGTGGGCCCATGACTTTTATTATTTTTCAAATTAAAAATAGATGAAACTCGAATCTCAAACCTCCCCACTGCCTCAACTTGTGGCTTTACTTGGGCATTAGTGGACCGCACTTCACTTTTAAATTTATTCCTTTTGTAACAAAGCTAAAAGTTACAAAAACCTCCGGTGACCTACCTCCCTTCTTTGACTTTTCAAATAGCCACGTGTCCTTCTATAATCGCAAGTCATGGTTCACTTTATATTTACTACTTCTGCTCCACCGATAATTCATTAAGAGATAAAATATGCAATAATCCCTTACGAGAATAAAGTAGAAACTAATATGAACATTTACTCCAAATAAAAGTGCAACCCACCTCCCCGCTTTTAATGTGACTCACCCAATCGTGGCTTTCCTACGAAGAATCACTTGGATTTTATTACAAGCATTACAATACCCAGATCCACACTTCACTTTTATAATTTATTCCTTTTTCACAACAAAGCTAAAAGTTACAAGTACTTCCCATGGGACCATCGCCTCCCCATTGTTTGAATTTTGAGTTAATAAACCACGTGTTTTCTTGGGGGCTTCACTCTAAACCCCCTTACCCACTCACCGGTCAGTGGGACTCTTTATAAATTTACTATTTAGAAGGCGTAACACTGCTCCACATGATCTAACATAACTTGCCTTTGACTTTTCAAACCGCCACGTGTCCTTTTCCGGGCTTTAGGAATTTCTTTTATATTTTCATTCCTTCACCATAATGCCTTGAAACAAAAAAGGGACCACCCTTCCGCAACCTCTCGACCTATGACACATGTACACCTTCGGGAAAAAAAGATATTTTCTCCGCCACTTCATAATTTTGACTAGCCAATTAGAATTCAAAGGAGCCATGGGACTAACTCGACATTTTTAAAAATATAGTAAAAGTGACAACTTCATCAATAGATCTACCATGCATAACCAAACAAAGAAGACCACGTATCTACGAGCGTTGGGATAAAATTTGACATGGAAAACATGATAGTGGAAAATAAAATGCAAGGGAAACTTCACCATTTACATACCAGTATTACAAATTATTTCACACGGAAAGAAACCAAGAAATAAAATAGGCCCGACATGATCAACAACCATATAAAAGATTCATAACAACACCACTGATAAAGATAGAAAATTTCTTACACAACCACACAAGTTGATGAAAGTATTTTCAAACCTCTCGAGAATATTTTTTTTTGAACAAATAGGGTGAGATTAAATCAAGTACCAAAGACCTAACATGGAATCCATCAATAACTATTAAAATTGAAACACTTGTTACTTTACATGTGGGGAAATGAGACGTCATTATATTTCCTATACTTCCCCTATATGTGTTCTTACATCACATAAAATACAGAAAAAACATGGAACAAGACGAAAATAAATTTTTTCTTTGTTTGTTTGCATGGTTGGACCTTTTGGGGATGTATTCATGGATGAAGAGTAAAAATAGACCTCTCCCCAACACTCTTCAACTAACGAGAGGATGCCCAAATCCTCACATTTACAAACAAAAATTGTTTGGGAATCGATCACTCCCTACCTCTTAAATCTCCCTTGGAAATAATTCAAAATATCAAAATTTCCAAATAATTTCAATTACTTCTCCAAGTGCTTGTTATAAAAAGTTTCTATCTCCACTTACACTAGATGGATGAAAGGGCTAATCCAAGGTTAACCACTCCAAGTTTCTATATTCTACATGCACTTTCAAACATGGCTTCTCTGAACTTTATACATGTTTTCTCCTTATGTTTTTAGTTAATTAGATATAACACATTAAGCAACAATTTTAGTGTCTTCTCCACTTGGTTGTAGCTTAAGAAAGATAAAACATATAAAACAAATTCATTAAACTCTTACATATTAGAATAGATAAGGTAACAATACTAGAGGCATAGTGTCAAGTGTTTTGAACCTTTAAATTACATTCTTTGTGTCTTTTAACAAATTCAATAAACACAAGTGGAAATGAGAGATCCCATCACAAAATTACTTGATGAATACCCTAAGAGGAAGATGAGGGATATGATGGAATATTTTACTATGTTCTCTCATAGTGCTTTCCTATAACTTGCCTCACATTCTAGTACCACACCCAAACCATGTAAACCCTTCAAGGGTTGAACATCCTTCAAGGTAAAACTAAATTTTTACAATCCATAGTTTAGGAAAATTGATGGCAATGAATTAGATAAATGATGTGATCATATTCTAAAATCATATTTATTTTTCAATATTTTTGTTGATAATGGAAAGATAAAATTTGAACTAATTTAATATTCTCCATAAGTAAAAAATGACATGAATCATAGTTCATGTAAGATGGTGATAATTATTTTGTAATTGTCACTAAAAACCCTACAAACATGTGATCATTTTATAGAGACTAATAAAGATGAATATTATATATTTAAGAAATATGGTGACCAATTAAAGAAACTACACAAATTACACCAGGTTCATGATGAAATAGTATAAGACTATAGTAAAGAGTTTCACACCCTATATAATGAGAAAAATCATATGCTAAATTATTGTAGTGTTTTACAATATCACATCTAGGAAGAGATGGAGTTCACATAAATCAATACTCTTAAGGAGGCCTACTTGATACATAGCAAAGGTTAAAGAAAGGTCAAAATGTAAGGAAAATAATGATCAAAAATACCAAAATAAATGTTATGATGGAACTAAGTAACAAAGAAAGGATGAAACACTAGACATAGAAACATGCAGGGAAATAAAATGCACAAAAGACATAGAATTTGATGTGAGAAACAAAATAATATGTACCTTGACATAAATATTTTTTTACCATTAAAATGCTTCATTAACAAATTCATTTAATATAGATGTGGAAAAAACATCTTCAGAGAACCCATGTACACATGAAGAAGTGGATCTTATTGCAAATGCATATGCAAATGCCACTCTTTCCACCATCCAAATAATGTATTCCCCAAATAAGGATGCAAAATGATTATTTTACTCATATATGTTGATAAATGAGTCTTAAATGCAAGCTTAAGGAAATGTAGAACCAAAACTAGGTCAAAAGTGACAAAATTTTTATTCTAAAATTGAAAACATATTACATCAACTAGTAATTTTGGATGCCTCTGTTCAATATTATATTTTTAAGAACAAGAATCATAGTCCATGTAATATATATTCTAATTTACTTTTTAAATGTTTAAAATTAATATTTCACAATATTCCCACTTTTCTAATATACACAATTTTTCTAACTTTCTACCATGTACAAAATATAATAGTTTCTTGTTTGCATTCCCTGATTTTTTAGTTATGTAATATACATTACATATAACTTTTATATAAAGTTAGCTATGATCATTTATTAGGTTCTACTTTTTTGTATTATTTCAATGAATAAAATATCATTTACTAGTTTTTAAAGTGAACACATCCCAAAAATGAAATAAATACCATGTAAACCCCCTAATTAGTACAAAAATAATTAAAAATAATTTATTTTGAATGTTTATAGAATGGAGTGTAGCTCATGTCAATTTAAATTTTTAAATTTGGATGAGAGGACTAAAATTATGTAAATAAAATATATTTGTGTTTAAGAGAAAAATGAAGACACTACTAAAAAAATAAGCATTAAAAGATTATGTTATAAATTTTTATAAAGAAATACATCACTAGAATCTTGAGAAATATCTCAACATCATATAGTCCGATTAACAAAATAAGGAGGTTTGTAGATGACCTAAATGGGTATCTACAGGTATTAATGTTAATCTAGTTAGGAGGACTAAAATGTTGTAAATGAACAGAATAGTATAGAATAAATGTAAATAAATTTTAATATATGAAATGAAACCCTAATGTGCAAGAAAATATTAAGGAAAAGACTCAGGTTGATAACAAAATATTGTCATACAAAGGTCACATATCTAGAAATAAAAATGGAAGTGTAGAAAATGCTCGGGGACCCTACAAAGGGAATATCTATATATTTTGAGGTGACACAGTGAATAGGAGTGTATTGGGGCATCCCGGGGCATTGTGGTATATAATTTAGGCACCTGGTCTCTGTAAATACTCAAAATTGGTTTTGATAGTTTCACAAGTTGATTTGAAACTCATTTAGTTTGTTTCACGGATTCATCAAATGAACTTGAGAATGACCTATAATTGAATGAAAATTATCAAACCATAGAAAAATAGAAGATGCATGTGAATGGTTCGGACATACCTCAACCACACGAGAAAGTGGACTTATCACTAAGTGTTGTACTACATTTTAGACCCGGATATAGTTCTAGTGTTTGTGTGCATTTTTGCCCTAGGTTCCCTCATGCTAGTCACACTTTGTGAAGTAGAAATAAATAATATATATAGAGATTTAATTAACATGTGTGCATGGAATAGAGTGGAACCCCTCCCCTATGAGGTCTTGTGTGATGCAAATCTCATAGCTTGAATGTAGTACACTATGTGGATACAAGTGATGTAATGGATGCAACCATAGATGGAGTCATAGTATTGATAAGATGCAAATCACCTAGACCCTTATTATGGTCTTATAATTATATATTTAGAGGGCTCTCAAGCTTAGTTTCATAATTAATCTCGAAAAGGCCAACTTAGAAGAAGATAAGGATGACAAACAACTATAAGTGACCCCAAAAATATAAAGAGGTTATGCGTAGATCGAGCCACCTGCAATGGGACCAAGGTGCCTCAAGAACCCCAATATAGGTGGGGTGACCTAATTTTAGGATAGACTATCTAGAAATATCACTAAATGGGTTGATAGGTATCTAAAAATACGTAGGAAAGAAAAATAAAAGATGGATAAAAGGTGTGATTAATTATTAATTTGTACACTTGAGAACCTTCTATATAATAGTATAAGACCAACTAAATATTTTCTAATGTGTAATATTTATGTCTACATTTTCCCCAACTTTATGTTTGTGAGCGGAAATATTGGAAACATAAAGTAGATAAAGATGCATACCGATAACCATGTAGAGTGTAGAGGAAGACATGCTGATGGAATGGACTCAAGCATGGAGTGACAAAAATAAAAATTCAGAGTAGCATGGATTTGAAAAATGAAAAATGTGAATAAAAAGTGATGAGAGTGAACCTAGGGCAAAACACGAGTATAGCTGATGTTGTGTGTATAGTGTACATGCATGGTTAGTATGGAAAGTACTTTCTCATATGTTGTCATTATCATCGTTGTTATTTTTGTTTCCCCTTTTGACATATTGTTTCTCACTAAGCATACTTGGAAGGATAAAATGATTAAGTATTCAAATATGTATGTATGTAAAAAAAAGTTGTGTAAAGTACATAAATGTAAAATACACTAGAATAAAAATGTAAATGGAAACATGGAACATGTGCACTGATCCATGTCGAGAAAATAAAACAAAAGTGTAAAAGGATATCTTGTAGGGTAAGTGCACCAAGTTGGAGACAATTAAGTGGACATCAAATCCTGAATTTTACATTAAAAATAGCAAAACATCAAATTTAGTCTTCCGCATGGACTTGAACCATGCCAAAAGTAAAAATATGTCATAAAATGGTACCATTGCATAGGGAGACTATTAGATTTGTAGAAATACTGATTTTAAAGTGAATATAAGAGGATAAATATCATTTTATAATTTTTACTAATAGTAGATCTTTAAGACACTTTTTCCCGTGAATGTTTATGTCTACATTTAAGACTGTAAAATTTGTTTCACTTATCAGAATGTGATAAAACTTATACCATCCCAACCATGGTGAAATTATATACATGTTCAAAAAAAATTATTTGATTTCAATATTTTTGATGAAGTTATGGTGGAAAACGGAAAGTGCTTTCTGTTTTTTTTATGTTTTCATACCACTTTCATGGAAAAAATCATAAAAAATAAAATATTACTCAAAAAAATACAAAATAAAATCCATCCCAAGATAGATAGTGTCATATAACTTCTCACCAAAGGAAAAAAATATATATATATTTTTGGTCATCCAAATTGTGGGCAAACAGACTATAATCTTATCGAGCGTTTTTTAAGAAAAATACCAAGTCATTGAATATTGAGTTTTTAATATAGCTAATCTTGTCCATTTTTTACAAAAATTAGTATTTTAGAAACTAAATTCTGGATGCTACAATTCATATTAATATAATTTTGTCTAATTTTGAGTGTATGTATTGCTAATAATCCCTACAAGTTGATATTATGTTGTTATTTGCAATATGATGTCCACGGATGACCCTATATTTGTCCATCAACTTCCTGCACTTACCCTGTAGTGTCATAATTTTTGGGTGATTTGAGGCCACCTTGGATGAAGAAGTATAGGAGTGAATTATATTTTATCCTCCAACCTTTAACCGCTTCGGTTGGAAGAGATATCTATACTTTCCTGGTTTTTAGTGATCGATACCATTGGAAAAAGAACTATAAAGAGGAACACCAAATGTAACCCCCAAGCCTATAATTTCTCTGTGGAAGTGTAGGATGAAAAATGTCTTGTTAAGGCCACTGTGTATGGATTTTGTAGACTATTTTAAACTCACTTGTTATTTTTGAACCAAAGGCGTATACACTCATGGTGAGTAGAAAATCCTTATTGATGCCTTCCATTTTTGGATGCATGCGATGACCCTAGAAGGAGCATGCGGCCCCAAAAGAGGACCAGCCGTAGTCGACTGTGAACCATTCCAAAGTTAAATGCTTGGTAGATACCATGGTGAACACAAAAGGGGATGGCTAGCCAATACAAGTGTTATTCTGAAAACACATGCATGTAATAAGATAAGTGTAAAAGATAAAGACAAAGTAGAAAATACCAAGAAAACTATTGTAAAAACATAAGAAAATAAGATGATCATACAAAGTGGGTTTCAAACATGGGACATCACTCATGATCTCACAGACACTCAAGGACATCATTTCTGCAAATAGTAGATAATTGAGTATAAAATAAAAGGAAAATCCCCCATAAACTATCAAATAAAGAACACAAGTAGAAACAAATAAATAGTCATGGAAACATAGAATCTTGTAAAACAAGTGTTGCACATGGAACATCCATTATCATGTTAAATTGATAACCAATATGTCAAAGAGCGTATAAGAAAATAGTAACATACGTTAATTAAAAAATGAAACAATCACACCTCGTATAAATTGAATGTGGATGCACCTAGTGACTCTTTATAGGAAGGTTATAATGTGAGCCTCCATGCCGCGTATAGATTCTTGTATCTGCAATCACACTAGAAAAAGGCATGAACGTGCATGTGTGTCTGATAATGACATATAAGAAATAAATCTAACATGTGTATTAGAATGATCATAAAAACACTACTAAAATAGAGTAAATGTTACCAAGACAATGAAGTATACAGTGGATAGATGGAATGGAATTCAATATGGAATGATAGGGGAAATGTGCCTCTTGAGTGGATGAAATTTGTATACAGTGAGGTTTATTTTTTACCCCTTTAGTAGTCAAGAATGAACCATAAACACGAGTGCATCATCAGGAAATGGTTGAGTGGTGTAAGTTTTATCTAGCTTATTGTGATGAATAAGTGTATGTGATGGTCATGAAATGTGACATACAAAGAGATGTGTGTGGAATTTATAGCCTAAGTGTATACCACGATTGATTAAATGAAGGAGTAATGATTTTAACATAGGTGTATATCATTATAAAATGAATGAATAGGAATGGGTCATATGGAAAGATGCACGTGGGACCTATAGCCTAAGCGTGTTCCACGACTTGTTGAATGTATGAGTGATAATTTATCCCTAAGTGTATATCATGATAGAATTGGGATATGGTGAGGAGTGTTATGGAAAGATATGTGTGGACCGTATAGCCTACGTGTATGCCATGACTTGTTGAATGTATAAGTGATGCTTTATCCCGAAAGTGTATACCACTTCAAGATGATAAGAAGGTGTCATAATTTAAACTATGGTGTATGTCACTAAAAAGTGAAACATCATAGAAGGAAATGTCACAGGTGAGTGTAAGGTCCTTTTGATTTCTAAACCCTCAACAATCGAGTATGGACCGAGGAACTAGAGTGTGTCATAGGGTGGTGAGTAGTGCGTAGAAGACAACACAAATATAAATGACCAAGGCATGTGAATGTGTAGTTTAGAAATATAATGTAAAGTGTGTAAAGGGTATGGAATGTAATGTAATATGTAGGTAGATAGAAATACAATGTGTAGTGATAATAGGTAAAAATAGACCCAAGTATAAGGAAATCTAGTGTAGGATGTAGAATAGGTAGAATGTATGAATGAAATGACACTAATGTATAAAAATGAAAGATGGAATAATGATAGGTGGGACTAGACCCATGTGTAATGTAATCTAGTATAGCGTGTAGGATAAGTAAGGTGTGTGAATTCAATGTGAGGTGTTAGGATGTATATGTAGTGTGGAAGATATGATGATAGGTATAGGTAGAATATGTGATGGTAAAAGATAAATATATAATCATATACCACGTGACCTAGCGTAAATGAAGAATGAGAGGATGGAATGCAAAACTAGGATCATATACAATTATGACAAGTGTAGTATATGCTATGGAATATGTAATGTAGGATGGTGGAATGTAAATATGTAGGTATTGTAGTGTAGTTTTGGGGTTCGATGTAATGGTAATCCCTTAACAATACAATGTGAATCGAATAACTAGGGTGCCTCATCGGGTAATGAGGGTGTGATAATATGTGAAGGGATATGTGGATATGAGATGACGATATATGATAGAGATGAAGTGTAGATGTAAAAGGGTAAAAGTATGCGAAGTGAGGTGGGAGTAGTATTTCATCTGATATGCCACCCAACATTAGTGTGAGAAGAGGATATGTTAAAAATCAAGGAGATCATCATGGTCTCGGGTCAAATTAAAATGACTAGGGATTAATAATATGATAGGCTATAATGTGAGCTTGATCATGTAATGAGCAGTAAGGCATAAAATATACATGCCCATAACATATTATTCATCAGTGAAAGTGGGATGTGGGCAACCATGGGCATACCTAAAAGTGTAGCTAGGTGAGTAGCCAAGGAAGGAACTACTACAGATGAGGACATGACCGAACGACATAGGAATGAAATGTCAGTGTGAATAGGGTCCAAAGTTCCACCAATGTAGGTAAGCCAAGAATCTCCTAATGTGAGTGGAAAGGAACAAGGTGTATGTGGTAAGTAGATGAGGAGATGGAAGACACGTAAGCCATAAGTATCTATAACAGTGATAAATCCATAATATAAATGTGGAGAATGAGTGGAAGGTTGAAGGTACTCAAAAGTGAAACCAAGACAAGTAAGTCGAACACGGGAACATATGGTTTCATCATGATTGGGATCGAATGGAACATGGTTCCATAAATAAATAACGGATAAAGAGTGTTAATCAAGGGTGGGAGTGTGGGTGATAATGGTGAAGAAGGGACGATAGTGTTCATGGAAGGATCGGGTGGATGATATGGAACTATGGATGTAGGAATGGGTGATGGAGGGAGAAACTCATCTAGTAAAAATATATCTTCCTCAAGTGGAAATAAATATGGATGATCATCCAAAGGATGAGGTTCATCTCTAGTGTGAATTTGAGGAATATGAATACTAGTATGAGGGTCATGGACACAATATTGGAATGGATCATGTTCTCGGAAGACGGTATACGCAATATGCTCATGTAATAATTTGATGTAACTATGGACAATAGAAGAAACAAATTGTATGGCATGGAGCCATGGTCTACCTAAGAAGAAATTATATAAGACAAGGAAATAAATGACAAAGAAAACAATAGGGAGGGTCTAAGGACCTACATTTAAATGTCGAGGTAACGTGGCCTAGAAAAGGAAAAAAAACCATCATAAGCATGGAGTGAAATGGAAAAAGGGTTAATATCATGATAAGACAAACTTATGGCTTGGAGAAAGGACATAGGGCACAAATTAAGTTAAAATCCATTATCAATAAGAGTACGCTTGACATCAACATTGTAGATGAAATACATGATGTAAATTGGTGGGTAATTATCAAAAGGGTGAACATCAATTGGAGGATTTATCTAGAATTCTATATGTTGAGAAAAGGCCTCAAAAATGTGTCATAAAGGGAATCGGATGCATGTCCGTAGAAACATTAGTATTAGTAAAGTGTGTTTGAACACGATGAAGAAAATCGGGGTGGGTATGAAGATATTATATGATAGATATTTTCATGACAGTGGAATGAAAAATCCCTAGAAGGTGGTAGGAAGAAATGTTGGGTTCACGAAAAATGATTAACAAAAATAAGAAGGTTCCTAGATGGCTTAAAGGGGTATCTAGGGTATTAATCTTAATCTAGTTAGGAGGACTAAAATGTTGTAAATGAATGGAATTTGAATATAATATATCTAAATAATTTGATCTATATGAAATGAAATCCTAATGTGTAAGAGAAGAGTAAGAAAAAGACTCAAATGGTAACATAAGACTGTAAGTAAAGTGTCATAGATGAGGAAATAAAATATCAAAGTGTAGAAGAACCCCAAATACCTTGTGAAGTGTATATTTGGTCTATCGAGGTGACACATGCACATAGGAGTATCTTTGGGGTGCCTCGAGGTTCCCTGGTTTGTAGTTTAGGTGACCTCATCTTTGTAAATACTCAAGAACTAGTTTAGGTAGTGTTGCAAGTTGATTTGAAACTCATTTTTTCTGTTGCATTGGATTTTTGTATGAACTAGAGAATGACTGTAATGTAAGTAGAAGTACCCAACCCTAGAAAAATTTAAGATGCATATGGATGGGTTAGACTAATCTTAGCTGCCAAGCTAGTGAACTCATCATCGAGAACCGCACTACATTTTGTAGTTCTAGTGTGTGTGTGTGTTGTGTGTGTGTGTGTGTGTGTGTGTGTGCATTTTATGTAAGTGCTCTCATGCCATCACACTTTGTGAAGTATCGATCAATAGTAGTTATATAAATGCAAGTAACGTGTGTGCATTGAATAGAATGGAATCCCTCATCCTATGAGGTGTTTCTTGATCCATATCTCCTAGCTTGAATGCATGGCACTATGTGGATGTAGTTTATGTAATGATGCAACCCTAGATGGAGTGATAGTAGTGATAAGATACAAGATTAATTTCATAATTAATCCCGACAAGGCCGATCGAGAAGAAGATAAGGTTACCAACAACTAGAAGTGACCCAAAAAGAAATGAAAGAGCTTTTACATAGACTGGGTTTGGTGGAATGGGACTAGGGCACCTCGGGCACCCTTATGACAGATGGGGCACCGTATTTTAGGTTAGAATGTTTTAAATGTCATTAAATGGGATGATAGTTATTAGGAAATATGTATGAAATATGAAATAAAATACAAGAAAAAGATGGCCAAAAAAGTGGTTTTAACTAGTACTTTGTACACTTGAGAACTTATAAATAGTAGTATAAGATTTGGCTAAATATTATCTAATGTGTAATATTTGTGTCTACATAGTCATGTTTGGTTTTTAATATAGTCTTATACTAGATGATAAACTAGGGTGTATAATCAACATTATTATGTTTTTGAAAAACATAAATTCAAGCACGGTATAAATTATGGAATGTTTATGCATAAATATCCTAGCCAAATCAATGCATATGAGTGGGTAATTTCCAAGCCAAATAATAGATAACATGAGAACATTATTTTGTACTCACATTTTACCTTATTGTAAAATTTATAAATAAATGATCTTCTTCCCACAATGCATGTGTCCTACACTAATTCCACATATTTGTGAAATGATTTATTATTTTAAAGGCATTCCATATGAAAAGTGAGTCCACACTGTTATGTTTGTTATATTGATAGAACATTATTATTGTAGATTTTTTCTTATTATCAATCATTATTTTGAAAAATGTTTTATTCATGTTTCAAATTTGATTTTTTATTCTTTTTAATATTTCTAACATTCATAAAAAAATAAAAATTTAAAAATTATCTTTAGTTGATATCTATTTGATAATTATGGGAGTTAAAAAAAGGAAACCACTTGAAGTGATATAGAAACGAAAGGAATGGATGTGAAAAGGATGTGAAACAAAACAAATTAGTATGTCTTTTGCGAGAAAATTATATGATGAGAAATATCATCTATTATCAAGTATAACTAGGAATAATAAAACAAGGGAGCAAGTGAAACAAAGATATGTGCAAGAAATATATCCATGTATTTAGGTGAATATATTCCATTTCTTCCAAATAAAATCTAGAGTGAAACATATCTTCGAAACCCATTTCATTGATAAATAATGAATGATGATGTAATGCCAAATGAACAATCTATTCAAAACGCGTAAAATTTATGAAATTATTCGGATGAAAAACATATATGAAATGAAAAATGTTTACATGATGTTCAACCAACATCACCATTTATATTTTAAAATAATATTTTACATAAAATACATATAAATTTACTTTAAATTTATGAAAGTGATTTAAACCATTGAGTGATGTGATTGGTGAATGAAATTGTAGAATAAAACCTAATCGTATATAGAAATAATTTTTATTGACTTAAATCAAATAATAAGATGTCAATTTTATATTCAAATGATGAAAAATATAATTTTTTAACGTAGTATAAAGACCCTTATTCTAAGAACGTCTAATACCAACACTAAAAAAATGATTATAACAAATATCAAATATGAATTTTAAAAAATACGTCTAACATCATGTATCAAAGTTAGTAATACTACCAAATGTGTTATTAAATAAACTATAGTGAGTAAAACAATAATTAATTTTTGTCTAATTAGGAATACAAGTAGTCTAATTAATATAATTAGAAAAAGTACTCAAAGCTATTCAATAAAAAGAAATATTTGATGATCTCAATAAAAATTAATTATGATAATTCTCTGTACACTCCTAAAGAAATACAAAGAAATAGATGAATAGATGTAATCAAAAAATTATTAATTTTGGTAAACAAATATAATGGTTTAATTTAATGAAAATGAATTTTTAAAAATAAGTATTAGTTCTTGAAATTATGAATAACATCATAAACATTTATTAGATATGAAAACAACACAAACTTATAACAAATTTAACAAGGATCATCCTGAGAACAAAATTAATTAAAGGTATTTACTAATACTAAAATATTTTTACGTTAAATGAATCACTCACTAACTTACTTGTTATTTTAGGGTCCATTTATAATTTGTTATGAATATGATGTTTTCTATTATATTTGTGGTACTTTTCATACTAAAAATAGTTTACAGAGTGTCTAATATATTTTCCGTCTAAATTAGAAATAGATTTCACTTCACGTGTTTTTATAAAAGAGAAACAATTTTAATAAGAAATCGTGTTTATACTAAACCTTTAATAGTTTCATGGTTTGTAACATTATTAAAATTCTATAAACGGAAAGAATACATATGTAATTAAAAACGAAGTAATTTGTTTTAGGAAATATAATTCTATTGCATAAATTACAATATATTGTTAAAAATTTAATATTTCTTAATTAGTGAGTAAAGAAATAAGTGTATGAGATTTTATGACTATGTTTTGATAGATGATATTGTATAAGTATGCAAGTCATAAAAAAACTTTAATGGTTAAATGAGAAATTTGGGTTGTGGAAGGAGTCATTTCCTCTTCCTACCATTATGTACCATTATGTCAATTGTTTATTTTTAATGAATTATATGCTATGAGAACATATTTAAATTCAAACCACATTACTACAATTGTATTAAGTTTTAAATATTTGTGTATATAACATCCACTCTTTCTCTAGACAATATAAAGGAAAACAAAAATATATTGACAGAGGATCATTTCTATATTAGGGATCATTGTAAACATTCTAGAATGTAATGGCATATGGGTTTTAGATATTATATTGTAATTAAAGGAATAAAAAATCATATATAGTAAATTTTTCATTTGGTTAGAGAACTATATATCACAATTAAAGAATTCATGATTGTTTTACTAGTCGACCAAGATGAGTGGTGCTCAACATATTTGGAATTTAATTTAGGTAGGGCATGGAAAAAGGGAGCATGATTGTGTATGAGAATGTTTTAACATATACTAATTAAGAGAAGAGTTAAAGTATAAATATGGTACAATGTTGAATTATAAAACATCCATTATGGAATGGTGTAACTTAATAATGGGTCTTGGTAATGAGGTTAATCTAAAGCTCATAGTTTCAAATATTTTATAGAGGAAGATAAATTTATAAAATATGAAGAATCATTTAAACTAAAATGATCTTATGAGTTCCACTCTTTTAAAATTTCAAAAGAAGGTTCACAAATTATTCGTACAAGATAGATAACATAATTTTGATCTTCATATACATATTTTATTCGGGATGAATCTAAATCGAAAAAGTGGGTTGATGTATGGTGTTGTAATAAATTTACACCAATTGGAGAGAGGTATCGACCTACATGATATCTACAACTCATGGTTGGTTTAATAATGAGTTGAATTTAATCTTATATCATATATAGTATGAGTGTATTATAGACATTTCCTAGTTAGAATTAATATACATTTCATTTCATTATGTAACTTACTTAATCATTTATTGAAATCAAATATTTTTACATTTTGATGCAATTGTTTCTGAAAAAAATAATCCATTAAGGAAGATTAATAATTGTTCATTGATATAAATAAGAAATTGATATTCTTGATCATAAATGGAGAAGGCATATAATCTCCCTCATCATCTATGGTTATTACTACAACACATATTAGAAGATACGAAATGAATAAATATAATGTGTGGTTGTTCAAGGATTTGAAAATTATAGAAAAAAATTCATTATCCTCACCTTTTAATTGCATCAAATGTTAAATCGATAAAATATTTTTGTAGACCATGCAATAAGAATAATTGGAAAGTTCTTGAGTGTAACCATGAAGCAATATTTGATAAAATAAAACATAGATCAGACCCAAATGGTTTATTAGATTGAATTGGAATACTAAAAACTAATTTATATACTTTGTAAGAATACTTTTGTGGAATTATTATGTTGTGTGATTAAGTATTTGTTTCTTTGATTTAATTTGTTTACATCATTACAAATGTTATTAATGTATGATTCTGAATTAAACAAGCTTCAACCTCTACATGGTTGGTTTCATTAATAAATGATTTATACTCTATAAGGTAATTTAAGCTTTAAAATCTACAAAATAATCCTTTGATTCCTTTATTCTAGGATATTGGGTTTTAATCCATTTCATCAGTCATGCATTGAATCATTTTCCTCTATATCCTCCTCAAAATGGATCTCATTGTTTTAGTATAGGAATATATCCATATCTACAAGATCAACTAAAAACTAGAGAGGGGGAGGAGGGAGTGAATATAAATTTAGAGAGATTTAGGTAGAAAGGATAGGGAAGATAATTTGAGAGAGATTAATAGGTAAAAGAGAAAGGGAAGAGAGTGTGAGAAATAAAGGAAAAGAGATACAGGAGAGAGGATGGATAAGAGAGGGGAGGGAGAAATATTAGAGTGATAGGATTGAGAATAGAATGAGTGCAAGAGAGAGGAGGGAAGAGAGAGTAAAAATAAGAGGAAAGAGAGAGGAAGATAGATGTAGTAAGAGAGAGGGAGAGAGAGTGTGAAGATATAGTGAGAGTGAGAAAGTTAAAAAGGAATGAGAGGGGATGGATTAAAGTGAAAATTTGAAGAGAGAGTGAGAAAGAGAATAAGAGAGAAAAGACAAAGAGGAAAATAAATGAGGGAAGATATTGAAAGATATCGAGGGGGAAAAGAGAAATTCAAATAAGAGAGACATGAAATAAAATAGGGAAAAGAGAGATTGATAAAGAGAAATAAAGTGACAGATGGATGAGCTAGAGAGAGTCAAAGAGAAATATAGAGTGAGAAAAAGAATGGGAGTGATAGACATAAAGAGATAGATAGTGAGAGAGGAGGAAAGATATAAATATAGGAGGGAAGAGATAAAAAAATGTTCGAGAGATAAGATAGAAGAGACATAAAAATACATATATAGGGAGGAGGAAGAGAGAGTGAGAGAGACACAAGAGAGTAAGAGAGTTAGATAAATGAGGGAGAGAGAGATAGTGAGAGTGAAGAGAGTGAGAGAGTTAAATTTTCAAATTAATGTATTTCTATAGAGATCAAAATAAATATGTTTAACATCATCATATAAGTCTTCAATAAGGGAGTACCTAAAAAATTGATTAGAAAAAAATTCATTATCATACATATATATATATTGTGTTCTTAGGTGTAGCCATGAAAATTAAAAATGTAGTTGAAATAGAAAACAATGAATTAAAATGAAATAAAAGGAAATGAAATTAGTATATATTTTAAAAGATTAAAATTATAGGATCATTTTAGAAATAAATAAGATCATATATAATTTATATCAACAAAATTCATTTAATAAGACATATTTTCATTTATTAATTTTGTAAATTAGACACAAGGAAAATATTAAGACCCTCCCCCTGAAATGTTTTTATAGAAATTGGTTTGCAAATTTGTGAAAATTATCTTTGTGTGAGTGGGGAATATGAATATGTCATGAAATCAATATTAAATTCTACTAAACATTATATTTTTATATGTTATTGCTTGTAGCATATTTTATGCTATCGAACGACAACATATAGTATGTTATTGGTCGGTAGCATAAAAAATTCTACCCGTCATTAGGATATTTTATTCTAGTGGTTGAAAATATTGAGGGTATAATCTTGGCCTTGTTGGCCGATAGATAAAAAATTTCTACCGGTTGACTATATTAAGGAAAATTTTGTAAATTTCAAGATTGTGGGAATGATGAATTGAACCTTAAAATTTTTGCATACCCAAAAAAATTTTTTAGTCCTTCTTACCCTAAAAATTTGTGAATTTACAAAACTCAAAAACTAGAATGTTCACAATTAACAAATGTTTTCCAATAAAATTTTCCCTTATTAGACATCTAAAAATTTCTACATTAATCAATGCTTTTAATTCATTAAAATTTTAGATTATAATTATTTATTAAATTTACACTTACTTTCATAAAATTATAGCTATATTTCTCCCATAAGGGTGATATTTTAAAATTGGAACATCATGATACAAAAAAATGACACTCACATTTATAGATGGGTCATTAGATGTTATCATATGTGTGGTTCCACTAGCCAACCTTCCCATCCCATCTATCAACATCGATCTAGAAAAGTATGTTAAGATCTCTGAGAATGAAAAGTAGCCAACATTTTATGTTTTAATTACCACACACCATGGAACCTAGGAGTATGTTATGTAAACTACAACTAGGTATCTAGTCAATCTATGAAATATTATCTCAGTATATCCCACATCCAACCATTTTCTATGTGCTTGTATTAAACAAAACGAATTAAAAAAATTTAATTAACACATCACTATAGGGATGTGTAATTCCCCTTCCTCCTCACATTGATCATAACTACTTACCTTTATGGGATGCACTAAATTCATAAATATCTTCAAAACTCTATTTCTAGAACATAATTTTATTCTAAAACAAATTGTTAATCCCATAGGTATTTCCTTATAGACCAAAAGATTTTTTATTATCTTAACCAATTTTCATCATATAAATAAACATTTAGATTCTTTGGCATGTTTCTAATAGAGGAATATTTATTAAATTTTGCATTTAGGTTATCATATGTCTTTACTCTCATCTCTACCTCTTTTTATGCATAAAATACAAAAATTATGTTCATAAATCTTAAAATATAATTACGTTGTTAATAAAAATTGGTAAGTACAGCAAGCTAGGGCCAAAGAGGGGTCATAAGTGGACGTCATATTGTAAATAATAGCGAAATCTCAACTTATAGGGATTATTAGCAATACACATGCACTAAAAATAAAAAAAAAATATAGAAATATGAATCATAACATCCAATCTAGTTTATAAACTACTATTTTTTTTTTAAAAATGGACAAGTTTAGCTATATTAAACACTAAAAATTAAATGACTTGGTTTTTTTTTTTGAAAAAACCTATAATATTGTAGTCCATTTGTCTCTAATTTGATGACCAAAACTTGATATATATTTTTTTCCTTTTGTGAAAAGTTATATGTCTCTGTCTATGTTAGGATAGATTTCATTTTGTATTTTTTTGAGTAATTATTTTTTAATGATTTTTTCGGTGATTTTTTCTGAAAAAATAAAGAAAATGGAGTACTTTCTATTTTCCCGCCATAAGTTCATCAACAAATATCGAAATAAAACACTTTTTTTTTTTTAACGTGTATAAAATGTTTCCACGGTTGGGATACTATAAGATTCATCATATTTTGACAAGTGAAAAAAGTTGCGCTTTTAAGTGTAGACATGAATATTCATGGGAAAAAGTGTCTTAAATACATACTATTAGTAAAATATTATAAAATTATATTTATGATATTCTATTCACTTAAAAACTAATATTTCTACAAATCTAACAAATTTCATCTATGCGATGGTACCATTTTTGTGACATGTTTTTTATTTTTCGGCTTGGTTCAAGTATGCGGAAGAGTAAATTTTATGTTTTTCTATTTTTAATGTAAAATTCAGGATTTGAGGTCCACTTTCTAGTCCCCCAACTTTCTACACGTACCCAAATTTAATTAATTACTTCTTATACCTCACTCAAAGAGTTCATGATTTTGAATTTTTAATACAAGGTTTACTTTGAATTTGAATTTGAGTGGTAGAGTTTTTTTGCCACTAAACCTCATTTAATCACATCAGATGCGTCATATGGCCAATAAGATTCAACATCAAACTTTAAAGAAATTAATATTTAATTTTCCACATTTAATGCTCGTCTTTAAAATTCTAACCCTCTGATGAAATATGATCACCGTTTTCTAAGTAAAAAAATATAGTTTATATGTTATTTTCATTTGTTATATATATTTCAATGAAAAAACCATCGTATCAAATGTATTGAAATTTATAAGGCTATGTTTGTAAACCATAAAACCTTAGCATATTATATTCCTCCATGAGTTACTTTCAGCAAATTGTATGTTTAATCTTATTTAAATGCAAACTCTCTATGTCATAGGGAATCCAGAATTGTATTTTTTTAATTTCTCGGTTAAAGTGGATTTCAAAAGTAGTCCAAAACCTGAAGGAAGTCTTTTCTATTATCAAACATGCTTATCTTCATGGTCCCTTAAGTTAATGGAAGTAACAATTTTGGTTTTCCTCAACACCATTATAGGAATTAATTTCAATTTTGTTTATAAATAACCACCAAAAACTACCATTAAAATAAATAAAACAAGTAGGTTTTGAACCTAAAGGTATTAATATTAGAACAAATCATTGATTTTTAAGAGTTGTTTATGCATAGAATTTTTGAAGTTCTCACCAAATCTGTAAGGATGAGATAGGGTAATGAAATAGATATTTTATACCATATAAAGGAGGTTTCCATCCAATTTATCTTCACTATAAAATCCAATAAAATCTTATAGCATAAAAATGGTATTCCCAAACCATATTTTAAAGATAAAAATTGGATAAAGAGGCCTCCATTTTTTACCATTCCATCATTGTTTTCTTTTCGCAAACAACCATCTTCGACATTTTGATTACTAACATGAATATCATTATAAATCATTTCTATGTTTTTTTAAAATCATTCCTAATTATTTAATTTCAAAAGTCAATGCACGGTCAAGATTTTCCTTTGTAATGGACAACATTTATTCTTCATTTCCATTTCTAGAATTTTTTCCATCATAATTTAGGAAAAGAGCATGCAAACGTAAGCATATGGGAAAACCTCGAGGAACATTATGCGTCCCAATCCAACCATCAACATTATGAAACTTAAAAAATTCATATGATTATTTTCCTTATTCTCATATGTGTATCTAAGTTGTTGTTTCTATTTAAATATTACACGATCATAAATATAAGGCAATTCATTAGTAAAACTAAGGTTTTTAAGTAATTTTACATATAGGTTTTGGGTTGTATATATTTATTCAATAAGAATTTTTAAAATCCTCAATCCTAAACCGTAAGATTCAAATTTTTTAAAGAGAAGACCTATATAGTGTGACTTATAACAATAATAAAGTTTTAAGATGACACTAACTCGGAAAATAAATATTTTGGCCGTCTCACATCCCAAAAATTTTATTAAAACAAATTGAAATTTTGTTAAATAACTAATAGAAGAGTTTAGATAAATTGCACCATGTACTAGTGGAAGCATAAATCATTATAACCTAGGAATAAATAGTTGATCAACTATAATGGGAATAAGTGATAAGTTACAATCACTACGTTAACACTCGTTTAAAGAAAATTGATGGTGGAAAACTAAAACATAAATTTGATAGATAACTATGAATGATGTTAATTAATGTGATGTTAATTTTCATAGAATGATCTATCTAGTAACTTAATTTATGTTTTTGATGTTGATGTAAAATTCGAGAGAATTATCTATCAGTGTCAATAGGGGATACCATGGGTAAATGTCTCACCATTGATTCTAAGACATCTCTATTCAAATTTACAACATATTTTTATATTTTGGTTGATATAGATTCCACGTTTGATTTTTTTGCCACCATTAATCTCATTATTGAGGATTACACTTGGATCAAAACTATGGATTATGTACGATTTCATTTACATTTTATGACTTTATTCTCCATAGGTTACTTATATCAAGATTGTCAAATGTGAAAAACAAGAAAGTAAAGATACATCCTCGTGGTGGAAAAATTATGATCCTAGTCATCTCGTTGTGAATATTCAACCGGATAGTTACTCTCGATAGATTCAACAAATAAATAGGTTCCTAATTAAGATTTTGAGGATGAAATTCCTTCACCCACTCCTTTTGGTAAGTTTAAATCTCATGTTGAGTGGAAGAATCCTTTCCTCCAGTTGTCTTAATCTCAAAATCATCTCGAGAATCTAGAAATTATCATCTTGATTCACTCTAAAGAAAATGTAAATCCTAATACTGATGAAGGATGGATTACTATGGGGAATAATAAGAAAAGGAAAAATATTAAAACTCCCCTAAAAATGCAGTTGAGATCTCATGGGTTAGAGCCTCAAGGATAAGATGGTTTAAGGTTGTTATGAAATTGTTGTTTGTATCTCACTTGGCTACTAAGTACAGGATGATCCTTTTGATCCTCATTTCTATATATTTTTTCTCCATTATATTTTTATTTATTTGGTCCCCTTAAAACCCAACCTAGTTACTAATCTAAAATAAAATTAAAATATTGTCCATTTAATTTTTCATTAATCACTAATCATTACAACAAGATAAAAAAATTAATTTTTGGGAAATAAAATTAAAAACATAATATTAACGAATGATATAATATTAATATTTTTGAATGTAAATATTCTTTGGATACTAAATTTTGTTAGTGTTGATTATTTAAATCCATAAATTTGTATCATTTAGGAAGGTTTCTTATGTAAAAGTATGCATAAGATTTGGTTCATAAATGCACTTGTGTAATATATAACTAGTTAAGATGGTTTGTGAAAATATTACAAAGTGGTTATTATTTTCATTTCAAGGGTGTACAAAGCTAATTGGATTCATAAGAGGTTCTATTTATGCATAATTAGAGAACCTCTAAAATTTAATGGGTTTAAACTATCAGTGTGATTTCATAACATGGATCTTTTCCCAAAGTGTGGGAGTATGAAATCGGGAAGGCTCTCCGGATGAAGGTGGGTTCCTATTCCTCTATTCTGATGCACACATCCAAATTGTAGAGGATCTAATCTAAAATCTAATCTAACTTGCCAAGGAGACAGGGTTAAGAAGATTACAAGAAGTAAACCTAATCTAAGAGAGGTCATACACCAAAGGAATTTTGAACACTTGCTTTTCCATTAAACACAAACCATTAAAATTTAATACAACCACCATGCATAGATAACCAAGATTACAATGAGAAATCAGATGAAATAAATGAACACAAGAGAGGGTTGAAATCATCCAAAAACATCTATTATTGCTCCACAAATTTGTTATAGTGCATTACAATGGCCTAAGAGGAACAAAATTGCATTACAACTTTTATGTGAGTTTTTAACTCCACAAATACACTTACATACCAAGAGAAGAAAGGAGGGTGTAAAGAAAAAAATATGGAGCATTATAAAATTGCCCCTCCTTACAATATATAGGAAGAATGAGAAAATAAGATATAAGAATTCAAATTATTGCTCCAACCACCCTAGAATGCATCAAATTTCACTACAAAATGATGGGTTCCATTACAAAATCCATGACTCCATGTACTTTTCCTTTTTGGGGAAGAAAGGAGCCCATACCTCATCATTGTGGTAGGCGTGAAAACTTGAGAAAATTCTCTAAAATAGTGAACCGTATTTCTTCATTTTGAATAACTTAGTCTCACTCAAATAGTTGAGTAGAGGACCCTTTGAGATTTCCAAAAAGTCCTTTCTTGTGTAAATATGAGCTCCTAGTCAAACATTATGGCCATTTGAAGGTCAGGTGTCATTATGCAAAATGGCGAGTGGTTGGCTCTTTATTTTTAGAGTCCAAATGCGTGTAGTCCAAAATTCAAACTTTCGGAATTAAGGAATTTAGACATTCCCATTTCAGATATTGACTTATTATTCATCTACCAACTTTTCCGAAAGTTACGAAAGTCGGATATTTCAAACTTTCAATTCAAAATTTTAGACATTTTGATGTGTTTCTTATTTTTCAGGGCTCCAAACTTCTGAAACTTCAAAGCCCAAAACTCTGAAAGTCTGAAACCCGAAACTCTAAAATTTTGGACTTTTGGAATTCAGAAATTTATTTCCTTTCGGACTCTGTGCATTGTTCATCTCCCAAATCGCCTCGAGAGTTCCAAAACTACGAAATCTAAAAGTATGAAATTTTGGAATTTCAGAGTTTCATAACTTTTGGTTTCATAAATCTTTTCCTTTCAAGATCTCTGAAATTCTAAAATATGAAATTTCAAAATTTTTAACTTTCGTAGTTTCGTGTTTCGAACATTTTGCTGTTTTTCCATCTTTGCACTCCCCGAGATCTCTAAAACCCCGAAACCTAAAAGTCTAAATTTTGGACTTTCAGAGTTTTGGGTTTCATAACTTTTATTTCCTTTTCACCCCACTCAATGAGAAATCCAAAACTCTGAAATCCAAAAGTCAAAATTTTGAATTTTAGACTTTAGGATTTTGGAGATTTTTGTTGAGTCTCGTGAAATTTTCCTTCGTGCTACATCAAAACCTCCACCTCTAAGTCAAAAATTTCAGACTTTGTAACTTCTTGATTCTCTTAATTTAGCTCAAACCCCCAAGCTTCTCTCGTAATATGCTCAGCTTGTTTTAACTTTATTCACCCAAATCTAAAATGCAAGCCTCCATGAATGAATGAATCCCTTCATTTTCTCATGTGTCCAAGGAGTTGTGTCCAATTTTTCCTGAGGGGAAAAATTTTGGCTAACATGTTTAGTTAAGGAAAAAACTGAGAATTATTATTTAATAAACTAAATTTAAATTTGTATATTGATTTAGACAAGTATAGGGAGCCATGTGATGTATAAGGGAAATTCATTTTGTGTGTAATAAAATTGGTGTTTCTTAAGGATAGATATTTCCATCTAGAAATATATTATTGATTGATTTTTTGTCTTTAATATCCATTTATTTGGAGTTTCAAGTTGTTTTGGGAGTTAAATTTTTCTTGATTATGGTTTGATCATTTTTGAATTTTAAGTTTCAAGTTTAGTTTGAGTCCTACACAATTTAGATTTTTATTTTTTTATATTTTCAAATTTTTATTTTACAATTTTTGGATATAGATGTGAGCCTTAACTTGGATTTTATTAGGGATATTTTTGGGAAAACTATTGTTCAATTTCTTGAGTTTTATTTTGATTTTATTATATTGAGTCTTGGGAAAGAGGAAGGAAGGAAGTAGTCCTATAGTTTTTATCTATTATGTCCTTAAATAGAAATTAGTAATATCCACGTTACTTTGACACTCGTGGAAACTTATTGAATTTAAATTAATGCTCAAGATTTATTTTATTTTATTACATTGTATTTTTTGGTGTTTCTTTTTAGATCATTTGAGAAATTTCTTACTCTCTTAAAATTTTCCAATGTCTAAGGACTCGATTGATCATTTCTACTAGGTGTGATAGTAAACTTTGTTCACAAGAGAGTAATTTATTTTACTTATTAACACATTTATAGTATTTATATATAGTTAAATTGTGTCACAAATTATACGGATAAATATAATTACTTAAATAAAATTCCGTTGATGTTCTTATATTATGATTAGATATTAGATATCATAAGAGAATCTTGGTGATAATTTAGGGTTTATTGTGTTAACTATGAATATGGAGTAAATCCAAAATTTAGATATTAAAATAATCAAATAAGGATATGGTTATTTCTAATTTTCTATAAGAATAATTGTAATCCAACATTCACCCCAAAGGTTATTTTGATAACTTGCACAATTTTTTCAGGATTGAACAAGAAGAAATGGTGAAGGGACAAAAAATTAGATTTTTCGGGAACCCATTTTCCTTTCTCTAACTTCCTTGTCCAAAAACAATCTGAGTTAGTAAAAATTTGCAAAAATCTTAAAAAATGAAGTCAAAGGCCTATTTTACTGCAAATCGGGTCTAGGGTTATGGATGGAACCAATGCAGATCATACTAGGTTTTTCGTACCTATTTTGGGTCTAAAATTATAAGGAGGTAGTGAAATGTGGAAAAATTGGATTAAAATGTCTCACACGGTCCACGGGAAAGCTACGACAAAAGTACATGATGGCCCAAAAAGTCTGAAATCACTTCATTCAAAGCATTGCAACAAAGAGGAGTTCACCCGCTGGCTCACATCCCGGTCAACGCAAAGCAAGGAAATTGATGCGAGATGTGATGGAGGTTAGGAGCTTGAGTTGTGGAATAAGGCACAAAAAATTGCCCCACTTTTCTCAAGACACTTGTAGCATGGACCAAATCACCGAAACACCTATGGGAAAGTTTAATGCTTTGATATGTCGGGAGTCATGGTCCACTTGGCCCGGTCAATGACGGATGCATGGGAAAGAAAATCCTAAATCGGGTCACATGGAAAAAGGAATCCTAGATGGTCTTAGTCTTTGTAAAGACACGAGTTTCCCAAAAACCCAAAATACCCACATTCTAAAGGGAAAGTATAAAGCCCGACATACAAACTTCAAATGGTTATAACTTTTGACCAAGAGCTTCGTTTCTCACAAAATGTGACTTTTTAGAAAGGGCACAACATTCTCTACACCAAAAAAACTTGAATTATTATTTTTAAGACTAAATGTGGGTGAAAATTAAATTAAAATATCTTGATCCAAATATTTAATTACTCAATCTCGTAAATGCAAGAAATCTCTGGCAAACTCAAAATAGCTGCTTGCACTCAAAAGACCATAAATTTTGAAATTCTTAATGAAATCACACAAAATTTGTACCATTGGAATGATTTCTCTGAGCCTAATGCATAGAGATCAAGGTATTTGGAATTTGATGAAGACCTAATGGTTATTTTTCTAAAAGATTTCTGGGACTTTAAATCTTCCCAAGTTTAGAAAATTGATTTTATCAGTGGTTAGGAGGACATTTAATGAAGCATAAGAAGACATTTCTTAATTCTACAAGTTATGGGACAGCATGGGGACCATTTTGAAAGAAACATATTGTGTCATTTCTCTCACATTATCATTTGTATGATATCTTTGTGAATGTAGTTGTGGTGGGAAGGAAGATTTTTCAGGTTCTTTAAATTCTCCTGGTGGAGAATCTCCCCATCCCCATAACTCTATAATTTGGAATGTTGGGCTCATTGCAAGTGGTGCGAAGAAGTGGTTTTTACTCGTGAGTAAAAAAACTCAGAAACTTGTTTTTGAAGCCAATGTACCGCTGACACACGCCACCTTATAGTGGACTCATTTTCGATGCACGTGATCTAGGCCCGCATTATTTTGTAATAGATTGAAAAACATATCTGTGCATATAAATGAAGCAATAAATATAAGTTTTGCCTAAGATGCGTCAACACTATTCCTCTGTCACACGTCACCACTTTGCCCGAGTCACGTGTTTCACTTTCCTTCTTCTTTCCCTTTCAACCTCAATGCCAATATATTGTGTCTATTTATTCTCTTGCAGGAATTCATTATCATTTTGTGTATGAAATATTGTTGTGAATGTAGTTCCTCTGTCTAGATTGTGAGAATTTTAATCTCCCTATCTAGTATTCACTTTCACAGCCAAGATCAATTTTCACACACATTGGTGCTTAAGACTTTTCAAATTTCATCATTCCCTCATTTTCTAAGTATGTTTTCATCACCACTTTATATATTTTAGTAGGCTTCCGAATAATTCCCCTTTTAAAATTTTCATGAAAATTTTGCTTTCTCCATACACATTGTCCCTCATTTTCTGGTGTATCAAGGTAGATTTTTTTCAGAATTCTTTCTCCATAGATATTTTTTAGGATAAGATAGGTTTTCCTACATTTGATTAGATTGTGGTAGGTATTTTAGGGAAAGAACAAACTTTCTCGAAGGTCTATCTCAAGTAGAGTGTTCATGTCTACACTTAAGACTCAAATTTTATTTCACTTATCAACATCTGATCAAACTTATAGCATCCCAACCATGGAAACATTCTATACATGTTAAAAAAGTATTTGATTTTGATATTTTTGATGAAGTTATGGCGGAAAATAGAAAGTGCTCCATTTTCTTTCTTTTTTCAAACAACTTTCACAAAAAAATCATAAAAAATATTACTACTCAAAAAATACAAAATAAAATCTATCCTAAGATAGAAAGTGACATCTAACTTTTCACCAAAGGAGAAAAATAAATATCGAGTTTTGGTCATCCAAATTGCAGGCATAAATGGACTACAATCTTATAGGAATTTTCAAAACAAAAATACAAAGTCTTTGAATTTGTAGTGTTTAATATAGCTAAACGTTTCCATTTTTAAATAAAATAGTAGTTTAGAAATAGATTTTGTATGCTATGAGTCATATTCATATAAGTTTTTCTAATTTTGAGTGCATGTATTGAAAATAATCCCTACAAGTTGGAATTTCACTATTATTTCCAATATGACGTTTACCCGTGAACCCTTTTGGCTCCCCAACTTTCTACACTTAACATTTTTATTAACAAACTAATTATTTTGTAATATTTATGAAAAAATGTTTTTATATTTTATCCATAGAAAGAGGTAGAGATGATAGTAGAGACATATGATAATTTAAATGCAAAAGTTAATAAATATTCCTCTATTAAAAACATGCCAAAGCATATAGATGTTTGTTTTTATGATGAAAATAGGATAAGATAAAAAAATAACTTTTTGTCTATGCATAAATACCTATGGGATTAAAACTTTGTTTTAGAATAAAATTATGTTCTAGAAATATAGTTTTGAAGATATTTTTGAATCTAGTGCATCCCGTAATGGTAAGTAGTGATGATCAATGTGAGGAGGAAGTGGAACTACACATTACCCTATAGTGACGAGTTAACTATTTTTTTAACTCAATTTATTTACTACAAGAACATAGAAAAGGGATGGATGTGGGATAAAATGAAAGAATATTTCACAAATGGACTAGATACCTAGTTGTAGCTTTACATAACATACTCCTAGTTTCCATGGTTTGTGAGAATTAAAAACATAAAATTTTAGCTACTTTTCACTCTTAGAGCTCTTAAAATAAATTTTTAAACTGATGTTAGCAAATGGACTAGGAAGGTTGGCTAGTGGAACAAAACATATGATAGCATCTGAAGAAACATCTATAAATGTGAGTGTCATTCATTTTGTATCACAAATTTCCAATTGTAAAATATCATCCTTAGGAGAAATATAGGTATAATTAATGAAAGTATGTGTAAATTTAATAAATAAATATAATCTAAATTGCAATGAATTAAAATTATTGATTAGTGTAAAAAAAATTAGATTTCTAATAAGGTAAATTTTTAATGGAAAACATTTGTTAATTCATGAATATTCAAATTTTTGAGTTTTTAAATTGGTGAATTCTTAGGGTAGGAATTGCACTGTGCCACTAGAATGTTTTGGGTACATGGAAAAGTTAATATTCAATTCATCATTATAGTAAAATTGAAATTCAAAAAATTTGACTTATATAGTCCTCCGGTAGAAATGTTTTATGCTACCGGCCGAAAGGCCGACAACATACTATATGTTGTCAACCACTAGCATAAAATATGTTTCCAACTAGTAGCATTTTTATGCCACCACTGAAAACATACTATATGTTATTGTCTATAGCATAAAATATGATACCATCTTGTAGCATATAAAAAATATAATGTCTATTAGAATTTAATAGTTATTTCATGACATATTCAGATTTGCCACTTACGTGGAAGATAATTTTAACATATTAGCAAGAAATTTCTACTTATTTTTTTTCAAGGGGGTCTTAATATTTTCCTTGTGTCTAATTTACAAAATTACTAAATGAAAATATGTCTTATTATATGAATTTTCTTGATATAAATTAGATATGATGTTTTTATTTCTCTCATAATTCTATAATTTTAATCTTCAAAATATATTCTAATTATGGGAAAAAGTGTCTTAAAGACCTACTATTATTAAAATATTTTAAAATTATATTTATTATATTCTATTCACTTTAAAATAAATATTTCTACAAAGATAACAGTATCCTCTAAGCAATGGTACCATTTTTGTTAGATATTTTTTATTTTTCGGCATGGTTTAATGTAAAATTTAGGATTTTATGTCCACTTTTTGGTCCCCCAACTTTCTGCACTTACCCAAATTTCATTAATTACTTCATATACCTCACTCCAAGATTTCTTGATTTTGAATTTTTAATACAAGGGTTTACTTTGATTTTTAATTTAAGTGGTAGAGTTTTTTTGCCATTAAACCTCCTTCAATCATGTCAGATGTGTCATATGGCCAATTATAGTTAACATAAAACTTTAAAGAAAATAATATTTCATTTTCCACATTGAGTGCTTCTATTTAAAATTATAACCCTCAAGATGAAATATGATCATAGTTTTCTAAGTAACAAAATATAGTTTATATATTTTTTCATTTTTGATATATATTTCAATGAAAAACCATCTTATCAAATGTATTTGGAATTTATAAGGTTATGTTTTTAATCCATAAAACCTTATCATATTATATTCCTCCATGAGTTGCTTTCATCCAATTGTATGTTTGATCTTATTTAAATGCAAACTCTCTATGTCATAGGGAATATAGGCATTGTAGTTTTTGTAATTTCTAGTTAAAGTGGATTTCAAAAGTAATCCACAAATTGATGGAATTTTTGTATTATCAAACATCCTTATCTTCAGGATCCCTTAAGTGAATGGATGTAACAATTTTGGTTTCCTCAACATCATTGTAGGCATTAATTTCAATTTTTTAATATAAATAACCAGTCAACAAACCACCATTGAAATAAATAACACAAGTAGGTTATGAACCTAAGGGTATTAGTGTTAAAACATTCATTGATTTTTAAGAATTGTATATGGATTAAATTTGTGACATTCTCACCAAATATGTAAGGAAAATATAGGGCAATAAAATAGATATTGTATACCATATAAAGGAGGTTTCCATCCAATTTATATTCACTATCAAATACAATAAAAAATTATCACATAAAAATTTTATTCGCAACCCATATTGTAAAGATAACAATTGGATAAAGAGGCCTCCCTTTTGGTACCATTCCATTATGTGTTATTATTCACAAAATACCATCTTTAGCATTTTGATTGCTAGCATGAATATCATTATCAATTGTTTCTATGTTTTTGTAAATAATTCCTAATTATTTAAGTTCAAATGCCAATGCACGGTAAAAATTTCTTCGTAATGGACAACATTTCTTCTTCATTTCCATTTCTAGAATTTCTTCCATCATAATTCAAGCACAGTTCATGCAAACTTAAGCATATGGGAAAACCTCAAGGAACATTATCCATCCCAATCCATCCATCCACATAATCAAACATAAAACATTCAAATGATTATTTTCCTTATTCTCATATGTGTATCTAATTTGTTGTTTATATTTGAATATTATAGGATGATAAATATAATGTAATTCATTAGTAAAAAAGGTTTTTAAGTAATTGGCATATAGGGTTGGGGTTATATTTTTGGATTCAATTAGCATTTTTTAAATCCTCAATCCTAAACCCTAAGATTCAAATTTTTTAAAGCGAAGGCCTATAGAGTGTGACTTATAAAAAAAATAAAGATGCAAGATGACACTAACTCGAAAATAAATATTTTGACTTTATTACATCCCACAACTTTTATTAAATAAATTGAAAGTTTGTTGCAAATAATTAATAGAAGAGTTTAGTGAAATTGTACCATGTACTAGTAGAAGCGAGACATCATTAAAACCTAGGAATAAATAATTGATCAAACATAATGGGAATAAATGATAAGTTACAATGACTATGTTAACACCATTTAAAGAAAATTAATGGTGGAAAACTTAAACATAAATTATCTAAAAGATAAAAATGAATTATGTGAATTAATGTAATGTAAACCGTGTGAGAATGATCTATCAAGTGACTTTATTTGTATTTCTGATTGTGATGTAAACTTCCACATAATGATCTATCAATTTTAATAGGGTATACCATGGTAAATGTCTCACCATTGATCCTAAGACATCTCTATTCAAATTTACCACATATTCCCATATTTTGGTATATATAGACTCCATGGTTGATTTTTTTTCCACCATTAATCTTCATTATTGAGGATCACACTTTGATCCAAACTATAGATTATATAGGATTTCCTTTCAAGTTTATGACTTTTCTATCCTTAGGTTACTTATCTCAAGATTTTCAAATTGGAAAAAAAGTAAAAGTACATCCTCGTGGTGGAAAAATTATGATCCTAGTCATTTCATTGTTAATATTCAATCCGATAGTTACTCTGAGATAGATTCGGAAAATAAAGAGGCTCTTAATTCAACTTTAAAGGATGAAATTCCTTCACCCACTCCTATTGGTAACGTTAAACCTCATGCTTTGTTGTAAAATAATTCTTTCCTCCATTATCTCAATCTCACAAGCATTTAGAGAATCTATAAATTATCATCCCGATTCACACTAAAGAAAATTTGGATCCTAATTCTAATGAAGGATGGATTACTATAGGGAATACTAAAAAAATTAAAAATGTTAAAAATCCCCCAAAAATGCAGTTGAGATTTCATGGTTAAGAGCCTCAGGGATAAGATGGTTTATGTTTCTTGTATGTTTGTTGTTTGTATCTTAGTTGGATACTAGTAGAGGTTGATCATTTTTGATCCTCATTTCTATATATTTTTCTCCATTGTATTGTGATTTTTTGGGTCCCCTTCAAACCCAACTTATTCATCTAATCTAAAAAAATATTAAAATATTGTCCATTTAATTTTTCATTAATCACTAATAATTACAACAAGATCAAACATATTATTTTTAGGAAATAAAATAAAAAACATAATATTAACGAATGACATAATATTAATATTTTGGAATGTAAACATTCTTTAGATAATAAATTTTGATAGTTTTCATTATTTAAATCCATATATTTGTATCATTTAAAGAAGATGTTTTTCTTTCATGTAAAACTTGGATTAATAAGAGGTTCAATGAAGGGAAAAAGTACAATAATTATTTATAAGAGTTTAGGGAACCATGTGATATATAAGGGAAATTCATTTTGTGTGTAATAAAATTAATATTTCTTATGGGATAGATATTTCCATCTATAAATATATTATTGGTTGATTGGTCCCTAATAAATGTAAATTTGTTGAAAGTAATATTTTGTGTGTAATAAAATTAATAATTTAATGGCTTATGGGATAGATATTTCCAACTGGTTTTGGGAGTGTAATATATAACTATTAAAGATGATTTGTGAAAATATTACAAAGTGGTTATTATTTTATTATGGATATTTTCATATTCAATTTCTTGGGTGTGTGAAGCTACTTGGTCATTAATAAGAGGTTTAGTGAAGGGAAATATTTTTGTTGTTTCTTTTTAGATCGTTTGAGAAATGACTCTCTTAATGATTAAGATAGATCATCTAAATTAAGAGCCTAAAGTGTTTTACTAATGTTATTATTAACTTGTGTCACAAAATATAAGGATAAATAAATATGTAATGAAGTACAAGAATTAATAAATAATCTTGTGATAGCTTTAAATATGAATATGAAATGATAGTAAAAATCATAAGGATTGTTTTTTTAATGAGGAATTTCTCCAAATACTTGAAAGAAGGTTAAGAGCCTAGTATAATGTTATTATAGTGTATTCACAATAAAGTCTAAAACATTTGTAATGAGGAGAAGAAGGTACTTAAATGTTCGCTAAAGTCAAATGAACATAGAACATTGGGTAGTAGCATCGCATGAGAAACATAAAAATGTAGATCTAGACAAATAGGATGGTCTTTGCACTCAAGAGGGAACACAATTCCCACAGGTGCCCTAGGCCTATTTATGGGTGCCTGGGTCTATGGAAAATATTAGAAGACCACCTCCGAGGTGTCACAAGGTTATCACCTCTAGTCACCTTTGGTCACTTTGAGGTCACACCAAGATCATCGAGGTGACTAAAAATTACAATAAAGTATGAACCTATAAAACCCTCAAATAGACATCAAATCCTAAAAAAGAAAGATGAAAATGAGGGATCAAATTATCCTCAGCTATCATAATGGTGAACTTATAATTGAGTGTTTCACTACATCTTAGCCCAATGTAGTTATATGTGTGTTTGTGTGTATATGTTTCCTAGGTGGCTCTTGTGGAAGTCTTACTTTATATTAAACAAGTAGATAAATGTAAATAAATGTAATAGATGTGTGTATGGAATATAATCAAATTACCTACTATGAAGTGTTTGCGGAAGAAGAATCCCTGTGTCCCTTGTGATGGTGCTAGATAGATGCAATCGGAGCTCTTATATGTATTGATGGATGTAACCTTGGGTGGTGATAATTAATTCTTAGTGCTTGGTCCCTTATTATGATCACAAAACTTTATATTTATATTATTCCCTTTCTTGAATTTATTAATTAACCCTGAAAAGGATGATTGCCAAAAATATAAGATGCTCAAATGTCTAGAAAGGACCAATTTTTTTTTATTAAAGTACAAAGGGGTAAGGGGTACTTAAACGGACGAGGGCACTTATCTCTAGTGCCCTTCTTGTGTGCTAGTGTCCAAGATGATAAAATATGGAGTATAAAAGGAAAGGCTAAGCAAGTAAGGGTGTAAGACTCAAATTAGAAACAAAAGAGAAATAAAGGTGGTAGTGGACATGGGTTAATTATTAATTTTTTACTTAAAAGTCTAATAATAATAGTGTTTGATGTGTAATCACGACACCCTTGAATGTTTGCAACTCGATGTGTTGAAACTATCAAAGGTGTGATTGCATACCATGGAGTTGTTTCCAAAGTGTGTGACCTTGCGATCGAGAAATATCTCTAGATGAAAGATGGTTCCTATTCCTCTATTTAGATACACACATTCAAGTTGTGAGGATCTGTCCTAAAATCTACTCTAACTTTCTAAGGAGATAGGGTTAAGAAGATGCAAGAAAATAAAAATAAACTAACAAAGTTGATGCACAAAAGGAATGCTTTGAACAATTATTTTGTCATTAAACATAAACCTTTAAAAATTTTAAACAATCACCATACATAGATAAAAAATTGAGAATGAGAGATCGGGAAGAAAGTAGTGAACTCAAGAGAGGGTTGAAAATCATCCACAAACTTGTATTATTGCTCCAAAAATTTGATACAGTGCATTACAATGGCCAAGAGGAAATATTTCATTTATAGTTTGAATGGTAGGTTTGAACTCCATAGATTCACATGCAGACAAGAGAAGAAGGGAGGGTGCAAAGCAAAAAATTTCAACCTTTTGAAAAATTCCCCTACTTACAATATATAGGAAGAATGAGAGAGGAAAGAGAGAGAAATTTTAATTCTCTCTTCAGAACCCTAAAATGCATTTAATTCACTTAAAAAATTTGGGTTTTACTAAAAAACCCCATACCTCCATGTACCATTCCTTGTTGGGAAAGAAAAGAAGTCCATACCTCATTATGGTGGTAGGTGAGAAACCTGTGACACCCTCTAAAAATGGCGGACTATATTTCTTCATTTTAACTAACTTAGTCTCACTTATTTTAATATATCCAGTTGTAGTTGAGTATAGGACCCTATAATATACCTGAAAATTCAATTCTTATGTAAATCTAAGCTCCTTTACCAAATGTTATGTCCATCTAAAGCTTTGGGTGTCATTCTACAACTATTGATCTTCTTTTTTCGGAGTTCGAAAAGCATGCAACCTCTGAAATCATGAAATTTGAATTTTCAGACATTTCCATTTCAGAGATTGAAATATTTTTCATCCGAAAAAATTCTTGAGAATTCTAAAACTTCAAAACGTGAAAGCCTTTCTTGAAAGTCTAAAATTTTAGACTTTCGGGTCTCGTAGTTTTAGAGGTTGAGACTAATATTTATGTTTTGGGGCTCTAGTCTTCTGAAACTCTTAAGTCTAAAACCCTTAAATTCTGAAGTCCAAAATTTCAGACTTTCAGAATTTGTTTACGAAATTAGGACATTTTCATGTCTTTTTCCATTTCATCTCACTTTAAGCTGAAGATTCTGAAATTTTGAAGTTTGAAACCCTCAATTTCCAAAGTCCAAGATTTCAGACTTTCTTATTCAAATTTGAAGTTCTGTGATGTTGATTTTTGCTACTCCTTTTCCTATACACTTCCCAAAATTCTCGAAACCCCGAAATCCTGAAATTCCTCGATGAATGTTGGACTTTCGACTTTAGCATTTCATACTTTTCCACAACATTTTGTCCATTTTTCGCTTTAAGAGTTTCAAAACCCCGAACTCCAAAGTCTCTTTTTGTAGCAGTGCAATGTGTCCAATTTTGTAATTTCAGAATTTGGGATTTTAGAATTTTTTGAATCCCAAAAATCCTACTTTATCCTATCTCCAAAATCTCCACCTCTCAAGCCTCTCCTCAAGTTATCATCCGCATTGAAAGAAGTATTTAATCGGTGAGATGTGTGTTGAAGTGGATCTTATTTTTTTGGAATTCATAGTTTTCTCCTTTTCCCATAATTCTCTGCAATCTCGACCTATTTCAAACATATGCACCAACCCCGAAGTGCAAGTTCTCTTGATGTGTCAACTCCTCCATTTTTGTTGTGTGTAATTTCTTGTTTGTCAAATTTTTCCCAGTGGAAAAATTGAATAAGAAATAGTTTGTAATCAAGACTAGATAATTACGAAAGTGCGTGATTTTGTGTCGATAATAGTTAAAAAAATTACATGTATAGTTTACGATGAATAATTATAATATAATGTTTAATTATCATGTTAATAGTTAGTTATAAGAGAAACATGGATATACTCTATTTTAATTTTTAATGCCGCTAATCATATGTTAAGTGTTTCAACTTAATTTATAATTTATTATAACTATTTTTGTTGTGAAATTTTATAACATTATAAATAAAACAATTAATGTTGATTGAGATATTATTATGTTAGATAAATTTATCGTTGAATGTGTTGGTGCTCCTTTGAATTTTTCCCTCTTTTTTTCAAAGAATTATTCAATTTTCATGGTTAAAAGTATTTTCTCTCTCCTTGTTTGGTGTGTGAAAATTTTATCTTTACCAGGATGTTATTAGAAATCCTTCTCTATGGTCATGGATCATGTTTAGCCATGTATTATTTATCGGTTTATTTTTGTGTGAAACAATTTGTAATTCGAATGCAAATGTTGAAGTTTCCCTTGCATTTTATTTTTCCACGGATGTTTTTTCCCTATAAAATTTTATCTAAACGTATGCAAGATACATTTTCATCTTTATTTGGTAAACTTGTAAATTTTGTTGCATTCCTTGGTTTCTTGCAAAAGGGTTGAATTGGTCCCATGCCTCCATTGAGTTCTAATTGGCTAGTCAATATTATGAAGTGGTAGAGAAAATATCTGATTTTTTTGACTCATCTTCATGATGAATGAAGTTACAAGAGTCCATGCTTGAAGGTGTACACATGTCATAAAGTTGAGTGATTATGGAAGGGCGGGCCATTTTTGTGTTTTAACTTCGATTCCCTATTCATACGCTCGAATTATGGTGAGAGGAATGAAAATATAAAAGAAACGCCTAATTCCCACAAAAGGACACGTGGCGATGAAATTGTTTGAAAAGTCAAAGCAGGGAAGTGGATCGTCATGTTACTTTGAAGTTTTTATCTTGATTTTGTAAAAGGAGTAAAGTTATAAAGTGAACCGCGACTCCTTTGATGGAAACCACAGAAGGACACGTGGGCTGTTTGAAAATTCAAAGCGAGGATGCGTAGAGATCGGTAGAGCACTTTGACGTTTTTAGCTTTATTTTCTAAAAGGAGTAAAGTTATAAAGTGAACCACAACTCCAATGGGGACCAAAAAGGACATGTGGACATTTGAAAATTCAAAGTAGGGACGTGGGTCACCAAAGGTTTTGGAAATTTTAGATTTATTATGAAAAAGGAATAAACTATAAAAGTGAAGCGCGGCCCATGCCCAGATAAAACAACGTGTTATGTCTACATCATAAGCGGAAGGTAGGTCATCGAGAGGACTTTGGATTTTTAAGCTCTGTTTTGAAAAGGAATAAAGTTAAAATTGATGCGCGAGGTCACCAGAGACCAGTTAAATCCTCAAGCATTAAGAAGTCAAAGAGGGAAGGTGGTTCGGCCAGTGGGCTTTACGGTAATTTTGAGAATTTTGGATTTTTGGTAAAAGAGTTAAATTTGCAAAAGTGAACCCCAACTCCATCAACACCCACGTTAAGCCACATGTTGAACCTATTTTTAAAAGGCAAGTGGGGCGGAGAAACATGTCAAAAATACGCATTTTATTTTAAATTCATAAAATGCAAAAAAGACTGTGCCCCAGTGCCTATTTTGGATAATATCTTTCCATGTGGATGGCTCTATTTCAACGTTGTGAAAGGCGAGAATTAATGGATGTGGTGTGATACATCTTTTTTTTTCCTCCATTAACACTCCAAGAATTCAAGAGATGTTAATGCATGTCATTTTTATCAATGACGTGTCAAATCTAAATTGTTGTGGAGCTAAGTTTGTGAATCTTAGGATTGTGAAGAGATTTTTGACGCTATATTGATGTTTTGAAATTGGAATTACTCATTCAACTCGCCGATCAGTGTGATCAGAGCAAGATGCAGAGGAAAGAATTAAGAGGAGGAAGTTGCATCTACAAAATATGAAGGACATTCTACCAAAAGATATGACCTGGATGACCCAGCTTAAAACAAGAGGTGGAAATATCTAGAAAGATTTAACTTTTGAAAAAAACCTGGCATATTTTGGGTGTAAATTTTTTAAACATGACTTTCTTGCGAACAAATATGTAATAAACAAAGTATTCCTCAGAATATTATTCTTCTTGGGGAAAGGATTTTATGTAAAATGAGTGCTATAAAAGGCATGAATTAGTCATGCAAATGATTAGAGGGGGTCGAGAGTTAAAATTTCTAAGAAAATTTGAGAAATCCCATATTCCTAAGAGATCATCTAAGAAACCTATTAATTTCTTTTGTTTTATATTTAATCATGTCAAGATGGTTGCAATTTTACAGCCATTGACAAGCGATCATATTGTTCAATAAACTTTCTCCTGCCGATGAATCTAGTAAACCTCGAATTGATATGTGTTGATCTCTGGGAAAAATTGTGTCTTCTTTTATTTTAGAATGTTTTCAAATATTTTTTCTTGTTCTTTGTTGCAATCTTATGTTAACATCCCTCTAAATCTTACACAATGTCTTATCCTTGTGATTATATATTTGAATTTGCAATTTCATTATGAGAAGAGCCTTCATTCCTATAATGAAATAAACAATTTAAAATTACTTTACTCTCACGTGTTGACAAATATTGTTTTAAATTATATGAGTGTATCTTTCTTGTGATGAACCAGGGGTTTCTAATGTTTAATTGAGTCTTTAACATGACCCTTTGTGTTTAATTCTTGAAGAGTGTGTGAAACCATGCATCTTTGGGCCTCCATTGATTCACACCTTCTAGTTGAAGGAATATTTTGGCTACTCTAAAGCATTTTTTTAATTAGTTTTCTAATTGTTGTAAAGGTTATCAAAGATCCGGTGAAATTAACTTTAACCTATTTAACCTCACACTAAAAATTTCTCAAATAATGAATCCTACATGAAAAAACCCCTATTTGTACTGTGTATCCACAAATAAATAAAATTCCATTGCCAAAATATGTAGAAATAATCAAGTTCTGAGTATTGTCTTTAGAAACCCAAACCTTGTTTACAAAATATCTCCATCCTCTAGAAGTTAGAACTTTGAGAGTTAGATTGTGGTGTATTGATAATATTTTCTAAAGGTTTTCTTTAAAAATTGTGCAAAGACATAATTACCAATATCTTTCACCAATTACAAAACGGCCCTCTTACCCCTGGATGAAGGCATAACCTAAAGTAGTGAGGGTAGATCAAACTGTTGGTATCAAAATTGATTCTCCTTGTAAAAGTCAAGTAACATCAAGGATTTTACAAGAAAATAAGAGAAATACAAATCATAAGTCATTTTATAGCCGAGGAAGTGATTCAGCTAGCTATTTGTCACTCGGGGTGGAGAAATGGATAGCATCTTCAAGAGGATTTGATGTATCCTCACTACTTTAGGTTGTTCCTTTTAACCAAGGTGAGAGGACCTACTTTGCAAAATTTATTGGTGAAGGATATGAAGAGATCCTTCTTTTACACAATTTTTAAAGAAAAACCTTGAGAAAATATGCTCAATGCACCAAAATTTAACTCTCACGAGTTGTCAATTCTAAATAATGGAGATATTTTCTAAACAAGGATTAGGTTACTAAATACATTGAAACCTGATTTCTTCTCCATATTATGGTAATGAAAATTATTCATTTGTGGATACACATGCCAAGCAAGGATGGTTCAGGTAGGATTCATTGTGTTTTGAGAAATTTTTGTTGGAGATTAAGAGGGATAAACTTGATTTCTCTAGATCTTTGAGAACCTTTAAAACAATTGGAAAAATCATCAACAAAAAGATTCATAATAGTTAAAATATTACTTCAACCAAAAGGTGTGCATAATTAGAGGCCCAGATTTGCACGTTTCACACAATCTTAAGAATTTAACACAAAGGATCGAGTTAAAAGACTCAATTAAACTTTAAAATTCCTACTTCATCACACCTAAGGTGCACCCAAATAATTACAAATAATCTCTATCAACAAATGAAGGTAAAGTGATTTTAAATTCTTTATTTCATTTTCGATGAAAGCTCTTCTCATAATTAAATTGAAAATGCCACTAAACTATCAAATGGATGATATTTTGTTTGATTCAGACATATATGTTAACACAAGATTGCAATAGGAACAAGAAAAACTATATAAAACATTCTAGAATAAAAGCGAGAACAAATTTTTCCCAAGATCAACAAAATTAATTAGAAATTTATTAGATTCATCAAGGAAAAATTTTCTTGAACAATCTCGAGAGCTTGCCAATGGTTGTACACTTGCAACAAATTTGACATGATAAAATCTAAAAAATAAGACATTAACAAGTTTCTCATATGGTCTCTCAGAATATGGGCTTTCTCAAATTTTCTTAGAAATAATAACCCCTATTATTTACATTTCTAGGTCATGCTCTTTATAATACTCAATTTACATCCAAGCTTTTCACCCAAGAAAATAATATTCAAGAACATTTGTTTGTTACATATTTGATTATGATTCCCTAAAATGAGGTTTAAAAATTTACACCCAAAAGTTACCAGTTGTTCAAAATGAAAATCATTTCAAACATGTTCAACATTGCTTTAACTAGAGCATGTTTTCATCCTTCATGTATGTAGGATCCATCATTTCATAATTTTTCCTTTGTAATTCACTCCTCTCGGTAATTCACATTTTCTTCAAGTGCCCAAGAAAATTCCTCTTCAAATGTTCACTTTTACACCTCTTAGATCAAAAATTGAGCTACACAACCATTTGAATAAACTTAATTAATAAAAACAACAAGGAATCATCAAAAATCAATGAAAAATGATGCATATTTGTATTTCGAAACATTTCAACGCATTAATGGTGGTAAAGGCGATGCAATGCATAATAGCCATCGATTCTTCCTTTTAAGTTTAAATTAGAGACTTCCACGTGGAAGGATATGAACTAAAATGGGCTTGGGGGCACTTTTTGCATTTATAACTTTTGGGAAAATGTGCAACTTTAACATTTTTCCCACCCTCTACCCTTTGAAAAATAGGCTTAACACATGGCTTAATTTGGGCATCGATGGAGTCGTGGCTCAATTATAAAACTTTACCTCTTTTTGGAAAAAGAATAAAATTTCAAATTTCCCTCATTGTCCGCCTCCCGCTTTGAATTTTCATGATTTCTTTAATTGACTTTAGCGTGGACACCCTTATCTTTTATACTTTATCCCTTTTTCACAATAATGAAAAAAATTTCAAAAACCTCGACGATGCCTCTACATCTCCGCTTTGAATTTTTCCATGTTGACCCAAACATGTGACATTATTTTATTCCTCGGTGGAATCGCATCCCATTTTATAACTTTGCACCTTTTCATAAAAAGGAAAAAAACTTCAAAGTTCTCTAGTGCTCCACACCTCCACCCTTGACTTCTCAACGTAATTTAGAACATGACTATAACCGGGACCCAACGGAGTTGCGATCATTTTGAAATTTTACTCTTTTCAAAACAAATTAAAAATAGTCAAAGTTTTATGTCGATCTGTATCTCCCCACTTTGACTTTTCAAACTACCACGTTTCCTTCTCTAATCCCTAATGGAGTTATGGTTCACATTGTAACTTTACTTCTTTTACAAAATAAATCAAAAACTTCAAAGTAACCCATTGATCTAGTATTCCATTTTTGACTTAGATGTGGCCACGTGTCTTCTCGAGGGACTTAGGTAATTTTTTTATTATTTTACCCTTTTCACCATAGTGTCTTAAAAACCAAAAAGACTCACTTTCCCACAACTTATTGATTTAAGACATGTGTATACCTTTGAGGCAAAAATAAGTAATTTTCTCCACCACTTCAAAACTTTTACTAATGAATCGAGGATCCAACGAGCCACAGGCGAGTTCAATCATTTTTCCAAAGTAGCCAAAAGTGAAAAGTTTATAAAATAAACCTTTCGTGATTTTCCAATCAAAGGAGACCATGTATTTTCCGATGCTAAGATATAATTTGATGGGGAAAACACACCCGTCAAACATTAAAATGCAGGAACTTTAGCATTCATGCCCATAATTTAAATTTTTCACCAAGGGAAGAGAATTTGTAAATAATACATGGCTAAACTTCATCTACGACCATGGGAATGGATCTATAATGGCATACATAAGAAGATTGAAAATTTTCACGCATCCATTCGGAGATAGAAGATATTTTGAACCAAGTAGGTTTGTGGATTTTTAGGGAAAATTAGTGAAAGATCAAATCCAACAATAATATCGGCTCGATCGGGGATGGGCACTCCAAGTGAGTGCCACATGAACAAATAGTAGATGAAGTGCCAAGAAAAATTGGGTAATGGATTCACAAACCAATTATCTCCTGGAATAAACTAAGAAACTAACAAAAACAACTCCCAAAGTTCCATAAAAACCCAAAATGGAAAAACATAAAAACATATAACAAAACCAAAGGACTATAAACTATACAATGGTGGGCATACCTCGATTCTAATAAATCAATCAAGGAAATGTTTCAAATGCCTTCCATTAACATGAAAATCAAGCAATTCCCCATCTAATTCTTTTAGTAAAAGGTGTGCCCACAAATTTGAATGTCAATTGATAAGGGCCCATCCTCAATGCATCAAACTTTCCATGCTTCCCCTTATCCTCGTGTCTACTATCCCACAATAGCACAAGATTTCCCATGTTGAAATCTCTTGAATCAACTTATTATCAAATAAATTCTTCAATTTCTCTCTAAACTTCACATGCCTCGATGGTATGTTATTATTTATTCATCTAATTCAATAATTTAATTGATACGAGCATCATAGGTATTAACCTCTTGATCCTCCAATTGTTGAATAAATTGATATGAAGACAATTCCATATACAAGGGAATTATAGCTTGAGTTCCATACACCAAATCAAATGGAATTTTTCTAGTAGCTCTTTTAATAGTGATTCTATCAGCCCAAACAGAAAAACTTCAATTGCTCACCCCACTTCCTTTTGTTTAACTCCAAGGTTCTTCTAATTATCTTGAATAGATTTTTATTCTTGGACTCTACTTGTCTATTTCCTTCTTAAATAATTTAATTCTCCCTCATAAAATCTGAGCAACATCAAGGATTTAGCAAGAAAATAAAAGACAGAAAAATCATAAGTCATTTTGTATCCGGGGAAGTGATTCACTCACTCTTTGTCACTCGGGAGGTGGAGAAATGGATAACACCTTCAAGAGGGTTTGATCTATCCTCACTACTTTAGTTTGTGCCTTTGAACCAGGTGAGAGGACCCATTTGTAACCTCTGTTGGTGAAGGGTATGAAGAGATCCTTGTTTTGCACAATTTTTAAAGAAAACCCTTGAGAAAATATGATCAATGCCCACAATTTAACTCGAGGAGATGTCACTTCTAAAGAATGGAGATATTTTCTAAACAAGTCTTATATTACTAAAGACATTGAAACTTGATTGCTTCTTCATATTTTTGTAATGGAAATTATTCATTTGTGGATACACAAAGGTCAAACATGGGTGTTTTAGGTAGGATTCATTGTTTTTGAGAAATTTTGGTGGGAGTTTAAGAGGGATAAAATTTATTTTTCCAAATCTTTGAGAACCTTCACAAAATTGGAAAAATCATCAACAAAAAGCTTGAATAGCTAAAATATTCCTTAACCAAAAGGTGTGCATTAATGGAGGTCCATATTTTCACGGTTTCACAAATTCTTTAACAATTTAACATGAATGATCGAGTTAAAATACTCAATTAAACACTAAAAATACCTGGTTCATCATGCCTAAGGTGCACCCAAAGACTTACAAATAATCTCCATAAAAAAATGAAGGTAAACTAATTTTAAATTATTTATTTCATTACCGATGAAAGCTCTTCTCATAATGGAATTACAAATGCCACTAAACTATCATAGGGATGATATTTTGTGTGATTTAGAGATATTTTAAAACAAGATTACAATAGAACAAGAAAAACTATATGAAAACATTCTAGAATAAAATCAAAGACAAATTTTGCCCAAGATCAAAACATATTAATTCAAAATTTATCATATTCATCAGCGGGGAAAGTTTTCTTCAACAATCTCGAGCTTTCAATGGATGTACACTTGTAATCAACTTGACGTGATAGAAATCTAAAAAATAGGACATTAACCGGTTTCGATATATGGTCTCTTAGAAGATGGGCTTTCTCAAATTTTCTCGAAATATTAACTCCCACCATTTTCATGTATACTTCATGCTCTTTATAATACTCAATTTACATCCAAGCTTTCCCCCAAGAAAAAAATATTCTAGGAACCTTTGTTTGTTACATATTTGATCATGATTCCTTGAAAATGACGTTTAATGATTTACACCTAAAAGTTGACAGTTGTTCAAAAAGGAAAATCATTTCAAATATTTGCATCATTTTTTAACTAGATAATGTTTTTCATCCTTCATGCATGTAGGATCCATCATTTCATATTTTTCCTCTACAATTCGCTCCTCCGGTAATTCACGTTTTCTACAAGTTCCCGAGAAAATTAGGCTTCAAATGTTGTATTTTTCACCTCTTAGATCCAAAAATTGAGCTCCACAACCATTTGATTATACTTCATTGATAAAAAAATTAGTAATCATAAAAATTGATGAAAAATCATGCATATTTGCATCTCCGAAAACCTTGGAGTGTTAATGGTGGATTATGCCTTTTATGCCTTTTTAAATTTAATTAGATCCATCCACATTGGAGGATATGAGCCAAAATGGGCTATGGAGACTTTTTTGAATTTTATAACTTTTGGGGAAAATGCACAATTTTAAATTTTCCCCACCTCTTCACCCTCAAAAACAGCTCAACACGTGGCTTAATTTGGGCCTTGATGGAGTCCCGGCTCAATTATATAACTTTATCTCTTTTTGAAAAAGTAAAATTTTCCAAATTTCCCACAATGGTCAGCCCTCCCACTTTGAATTTTAAACGTTGGCTTTACCTGACTTTGGTGGGGTTGCGCTTCACTTTTATAATTCATCCCTTTTTATAATAAAGAAAAAGTTTCAAAACCTCCTATGGCCTGCCTCTCCGCTTTGAATTTTTCAATGTTGACCCGGACATGTGACATTATTCCTTAGTGGAATCATGGCCAATTTTATAACTTTGCACCTTTTCATAAAAGGGAAAAAACTTCAAAGTTCTCCGATGCTTTGCATCTCCACCCTTGAATTTTCAACATAAATCAACATATGACTATAACTGGACCCAACCAAGTTGTAGGTCATTTTGAAATTTTACTCTTTTAAAAAGAAAACCAAAAATATTCAAAGTTTTCCACCTATCCACATCTCCCTACTGTGACTTTTCAAACTACCACATGTCCTTCGCTAATCCCCATCGGATTTGTGGTTCACTTTGTAACTTTACTCCTTTTACAAAATAAAGCCAAAAAAATTCAAAGTAACCCATCGATCCTCCATTCCATTTTTGAATTAGAAGCGGCCATGTGTCTTCTCGCGGGCCTTAGATAATGTTTTTACCTTTTTCACCATAGTGCTTTAAAAAACGAAAAAGACCCACTTTCCCATAACTCGCTTGACTTATGACACATATACACCTTCGGGCGCAGAAATAAGAAATTTTCTCCACCACTTCAAAACTTTGACTAACCAATCAGGATCTGATGGAGCCATGGGGCAAGTTCAATCTTTATGCCAAAGTAGCCAAAAGTGACAAGTTTATAAAATAAACCCATCGTGCCTCGTCCAATCAAAGGAGACCACGTATTTTTCGATGCTAAGATATAATTTGATAGGAAAACATTCCCACAAATAGTAAAATGTAGGAACTATACCATTCTTGCCCATATTTTAAATTTTTCACCAAGGGTGGAGAATTTGTGAATAATACAAGGCTAAAATTGATCCACACCATGGGTATTGATCTATAATGGCATACGAAGAATATTGAACATTTTCTCCCATCCATTCAGAGATAGAAGATATTTCAAACTAGGATGGACTTGAGCATTTTTAGGGAAAATTAGGACAAGATCAAATCGAGCACCAAAAAACCCTTATGAAAGTGATATCCATTTCTCCAATGCTTGAGTCACAAAGAGCAAGCTAAATATCCTCCTCGTCTACAAAATGACTTATGCCATGGTTTGTCTCTCTCTAAGTATCTTTATAAATTTGTGATGTTGCTTACTTCCAAGGGAAAATCAATTTGGATACCAACACATTGATTTTATATTAGAGTATAAAAATTACACATGGTAACGTGAATTGATTTAAATGAATTATTGGAATTTAAATTATTAAAATAATCTAATTTTGATAAATTTAATAGTTTTTTGAATGTGCGTTTGGATTCTAACATGTTCAATTATGTATTTGGTTTATCAAATTTGGATAGTGTTATCCATAGAAAATATTTATTCTTTGAGTGAGTGTAAAAAAATGTAGTATCTATATAATTACTATCTACTAAGGGTGGAAGGGGCCAAATTATTGAATAATTCATAGGCAAATATGCTTTTACACATTATTTGGATCACTTTTAAGTCATGTGGTAAGTTGTTCTTGTACGATCGTATGAGAGTGTTGAAGAACACCATTTATATTTACCCATGAGTTATTTTTCTTACATTTTTGTGTATTGTGATTAAATTAATTTTCAATTTAATTTAATTTACTAACCTAATTTAAATAAATACTATATTATCCTATAGGTTGTTTGTTTTTTATATTTTAAACTTTTCATAAAATTGAAATCTAAAATTTCTCCTTTGGAGCCTTTGTTTTTAGTGTTATTTTAGACACATAAATATTTTCCTACATCCCCAAATGAGGCCAATATATATACCCCCTATCTAGGTTGGTACATTGACATTCCATTTTTCCCATTTTAGAGTTCAAGAAATCTTTGATAAAAATTTATTTCTTTGAAAGGTACCAAGAAACATGCCATGTGGAAATTTTTGAATCATACACTTAAATTAATATGTTTTGAAGTATTTATATGAAATTTATTGTTGTATTCAACAATGTGGAGCCTATGATTTGTTTTTTTCAAAGAAACCAATTTCTCAAATTCCATTTAGTGAATGACACTTGTCACTTCTTTAGGCCTATTCTCGGGATATTCCACTCAAACATTTGGTGTGTCGACCTCCATCCAAATCCTCATGTCATTAATCCTCATATATTGAATGATGAAGAATACTTATAAAAAAATTACTTTTTTCTTAGTATTTATAAACATAAATAGACCTAAAATACATATGTGTGTGTGTGTGTGTGTGTGTGTGTGTGTGTGTGTGTGTGTGTGTGTGTGTGTGTGTGTGTGTGTGTGTGTGTGTGTGTGTGTGTGTGTGTGTGTGTGTGTGTTATTGTGTGTGTATATGTATATATGTATATATGTATATATGTGTATGTATGTATGTGTGTATGTATATATATATATATATATATATATGTATGTATATGTATATGTATATGTATATAGGTAGTTATGTCTATTTAATTATTTATCACCAAGTATTAAAAGGGCATTACAAATGTTATACAAATTCACAACCTTAAACTAATTATAATATACAATGTTCAAAAAAAATAATTGTAACTTTATAAAACAATAAAACAAAATTTCCTTAAAAATTAAATAATTACTTAATAAACTATTATTATTTTCTTCCTCTTTCATGTGGTATTGGATATTTTAATTAACATGATACTATATGAACAAAAAAATCCATAGTGCTATACTTTGTTGGAATAGTAAAAACACCTAATGATGATAATTTATTTTCAAAATTAAATAATGTATCCAAGTCAAATTTTCTCCTTTAAAACATTTTATTATAGCTAGTTTACCTTTCTTATCTATTTCCTAGCTTTTCCCACTTTCCAAATTATTTTTTCAACCTTTTCCTTAACATTTTGGCCTTAAGCTACGTAATCTCATTGCGGAATTTGCACAAGCACCATGGTGGTTATGTAACCAACGTTATTCCTAGAGGGTAGGTTTAAAAATGTAGGTAGGTTCTATAACCACTACTATGTGCAAACTACAATTCTTTGCACTTTTATCTAGGACTTAAACAACATGTTCTATATGTGTTTCCTTCTTTCAACTCATTTTTATCACACATTTCTTGACCAAATAAGCTATTTTTGAGATTTATAGATGCGTATATACTTCTTCTACTTCACTTATTATTCTTAGTAAGTTAACTATTCTCTCCAATGGTGATTTGGCACTTCTCGGTTGTCATGTGTGTTCCACCATATCCCTCCATTTCTATAAAAATTTTTTTCCCAAAGCATTGTTTTGATTATTTTTAATTGTCATAAAACCATTATGTTGTTAGAATATTTCCAAGAAGAACACAAATAACAAAAATCCTTTACTTTTTTTACTCTTTTTCCTACATTACTACTAGATTCCATGCAAAATTGCTCACTCCAACATTTCAACATCTTCTTCTTGAATACCAACACACACAACTCCCTAGACAATATTGGATAGTTAATTGGAAAAAATCTAAAGGGAATTACAAAAGAACAAACAACAACAGAAATTGTCTCGGTTCTAAATTTTTGGGTTGGAGGTGTACTTTAATTCCTATAAGCTTTGTTTATGTAATTTGATTTCAGCACATAATCAATGTAGAATATGTTTAAATAAAGGAAATTTAATTTACACGGTAGTTTCATTTCCCACTTAGTATTTTTTGTTGGAAAATAATTCTTATCTCATCACTGTGGATTTTTTTAGGGATGGTTTTGGAGAAAGGTCATGTGCATAATGATTTTCATTTCTTCATTTATTCATTTAGAAGCACTTATAGTTATTTTTTTATTAATTAGTTTTTACATTTGTATGGGAAAATATTCTCTTGATATGTTCCTCCTGCTTTTCCTTGTACATTTAAATGGGAAGTTACTTTGAAAAAGCTTCAGCTTCTCTACATTTCATTGTGTTTCTTCACTAAAAGATTTTGTAGGAATTTTAGTGTTTTACTTGGGAAGTAATAGTTGAAGAAAATTTCTTCTGAGAATATTTAAATTCTTCTCATGATTCTAAGGTAGAACCGGAATAAATTTGATCCACAATTACAAATTACAAAAATCCTCTTTTTTAATTAGATTATATTCATTTTATTGTGCAACACGGAAATAACCACATCCGACTATTTAACATTTCAATTTATTTAATTTTAGATTAGATGTAGTTTCCATTCAATTAGATATAATTTAATTTTCTATGTAGCTTTCATTTAATTAATTCCGAAAAACCATAAAATTCTTAAAAACATAGATTAGAGTAGTTTAGATCTCTTTATTTGTATTATTTATGTTCATGTTATAAAGTATTTGGAAAATACAAACATAAGTAGATTATATTAGATTTAATTGTTTTGATTAATTAGTTTATTTTAATTCAATTACTTACTTACATGTGATTTAATTAAATTTAAGGGTATTAATCTATTTTATTTTATCAAAATATGTTTTCATTATTTGTTTAATATAGGAACATAGATTTATTAAATAAATTAACACAAGCTCCCTAATGACCATACAAGATTAGGTTAACTAAGCTTGACATTAGTTTCTATCGGTTTCCTTGTGTTCTTTTTTTCAATATAATCTTTGTTTATATTCCCATATGACCATCTAAGGCCTAAGAATACATAAACGAAGAGTGTGTGATCCAAAAGTACTATAACCAAACATCACTACACAATTAACTTACATTGATAAGGGACTTAGATAGATTATCTTCCAGACCATTCCCATCCACCCTAACATCATCCTCCAAATCTGATTACTTTGAATGATGAGGTGGATAATTTCAACAATTTTTCAACAAACATGCTTTGACGAGAAACTAGATTTTCCTTCCCATTTATTGTCTTGCATTCATGACCCTCTCACAAGATTAGTATATGATAAATGAAGGATGATTTCTCTATGTCCCAAAATTCACTAGGAGTTTCTTTGTAACAACGGATATACATCCAAACATTTGTGTGGATATTATCTTTAATTTTTGTGTTTGATATGAGCAGTTAGACATGTATTCATTTCCCTTAATGAAAAATACCCATCATTCTCGTTGAGGACATTAATTTTCCTTTATTATACCCATATTCATATCCCATCTATCCCACCTATTCCTATTCACCCATTTCTTAACAAATTATCGATTTAATTGGGATATCCTAAGACAACCTTGGGAGGTCCTGTGCACATTGAGTCATGTATTGATTCTTATACATACAAAATTTGTGAACTGACATGAAGGAATAGTTAATTTTCATTTCCTCCATTATTTAATTTCTTTCATCCATCCTTCTCATCTCCCATTATTTTCTAGGTATTTATAAACCCCCTAAATATGTTGGGTAAGGAATCTATAGGCCCATTTATTTTCTCAAGGCCTATTATCACCAAATGGGTATCAACAGGTTACCCTCTTTATCAAGTTGGGGTGATAATTACTCAAGAACTTATTATCGCCTTACACATCTCCTACTCAAGGTTATAATACCCACTCAAAATTTAAGATTGAATATATTTACTAGTCTAATCACAAAGAACAACCAAAGTTCTCCAACTATAATAACATGAAACATAAAGGAGAAAAAATGTTCTATCCACGGGTCTTATCTAGGCCTCAAATTAGTATTCCAAATGATTAATTCCATTCTTATCTATCTCGTGATGATGAGTTCCTAATGAAACTCACCTAAATTTTGATCTTCTCAACACCGTGAGATCAATCCTTTAATAGGATGCAGGTATACTGATATTATTGTTCATAAAAATATCAAGTACCCATCCTCCTAAAAAAAAATATATGTCCAAAGAAGGATGGCCTACAAAGGATCAATTCATAGAAATATTTCATGTGCCTTTTCCCCTTGCAAGTCTCAACACATGCCTATTTAAAACATAACACCTTCATTAGGTGATTTTATTTCATGTTGGTGGATAAATTTAGAGAATTACAGAAATACAAACTATCACATTCTACACCATTCACAAAGTCAAGGAAAAATTCCCCAACAAATTGAGAACTATAATTATGTTCCCTTCAAACCATCACCTTCTCGGTATACATGGGTTTTTATAGCCCTAGAGACCCCCTTACTAGTTTAGGAATACTAGACTATGCCCCCTCACTCTCCATGTATATTTTTAACACAAGGGCCATCTAAAGTGTGTTGTCATATGCCATTTTGAATGGATATGTGATATACTCTCATTTTGCACCTTCCAATCTAAATCCAAATAATGTCCCCCAATACCTTCATAAATACTCAAAATCACAACAAGGGGACATTATGTCTTATCCTATTTTGTATGCTTAGCAACAATGGGTTATTTATGCCCCAACCATCACCTATGTTGTGTCGTACTAAACTCCAATTCAAGTCCCATCTCCCCATCAAGGATTGTTAATGGTTGATTCTTATGCATTTGGAACATACTCTAGTATCTAAAGGAGATCTTCGACTTTACCATATAAAGTGTAATAAGCCATTACAATATCTTCCCAAATTAAAAGGGTAGGGTGATCCAAATGCCGACATCAAGGCATGCGACAACGATTTAAGAGTTACTCCGATGGGACGTTGTTATAACAAATATACTCCCCAAGAACCTTAAGGGTGTTGATCTCCTCATCTAATATAGGATCCTAGAAGCCTCAATTCACTCTTTCAAGAAACTCGTATCTAAGTTCATAAAGGATTTCAACATGAACAAGCTCTTAAGAACAAGAATCAGATAATTCCTTCACATTAAACAAAAACATAATGAGTCATCTTCCCATTTCATTTAGAGGTGGAATAAAATTCTCTAGTCCTATACCAGTTATCTGAACATGGATAATACTATTTTTGATCTATTCTTCCACTCCCTCAATCAATAAACTAAGGAGGAAGTAAAAAAATCATCTTACTAGCTATGAGGAGGTCTTAGAGGGTGCTTATTAGCATTAACCAAAATCAATCGACAGTGGATGAAATACATATGGTTGAAATGGAAAATTGGTCACTCACTCTCAAGGTAATCTAAATTAATCAAACGGTTGAAATAATAATAATCAAGAACCCAAGGTCCTCAACAAGAACCATGGTGCCACAACAAATGGTGTTGCTGATCAAATTAAAATGACAAATGTTATTAGTACTTTGAAACATAAATAATGGCAATAAAAATGCAAACACGAACAACCAAAGGAGTAATAACTTTACTCATTGTATTAATGTTATTTATATTAGGTGCCCCCTTCCTCCTAAAATGGTTAACTCCAAGGGCTTTGTTCAATACCCAAACTAATATCCACACTAGTTTCCAAATTAGTATCAAAATCTAGACCAAAGGAATCTAAACTTCAATTACAATAACTTGGAAGAAAATAACAATATAAACTATACCACAATATAATAATAATAATATACCAAGGGAATATGATCCCAACTTATACTATGGATTTCAAATGGTTATAGGTAATGACAATTGTCTTTTCTATAATTGTAATAAGTTCATACAATGACTTCCGAAGACAAGAGACAACACTTCGTTTATATGTTCTTGGATAATCCCATAGAACCTATACTAAAAAATAACATGGTGTGTATTTCGTCGCATAAAGTTACTCTTTAGATTTATAAAAAACCTTCTCAATATGTCCTAAAAATGGGAAGCTTAAACTAGATGACACTAATAAGAGGACCCGTGTAGGGATAAATGACCATGAAGCCTTTAAGTCCACGAATCATGATTATCTCATCCTTTGGATAATCTGAAATCAAGCTAATATTTTGGGCCTAGTTTAGTTATAAACTCGAATCTGTAAGTCCACATAATGACTTGCATGTGTGATTATTCTTGGTGACATCTTCCCATTTACTCTTCAATGTAAGATGATATTCCAATAGTTCCTATACCATTAGGAGCATATGATTTGATGATAGATAATACCAATATCTTTTTCAAATTTTATTTTCGTAGGATCTCATTAAATAATTTATTTGTGCATTGATCTATTTTAATAGAATCACTAGGTCTAATCCACATAATAAACATCACACCTCCTCTAAAGGCCCAAATTAATCACATATTTGGCATGTGGTTATATAGGTGTTATCATTGGTAAAGAAAAACATCAATGAAAAATTGGATTATATTTTAAGGTCATATGATTATGTATGTGATGTTTGCATGATGATTCGGATGTGTACATGATGATGAACTTGAGATTCGGTGAGCATTGATTTCTTTTGTAGGCCTATTCATATGCTTAAGTTATATTTCATGAAGATATAGATATTATTGGGTGATTGAGAAGCATGTTGACATTATGGATAATAGTTTTGGATATTTTTGAGGCACTCATAGTAATGGCACATGGTGCATATATAAGTGTTTTTCTATGTTATAGGTACTTGTTTGGAGAAGGCATGGTTGCTTTGAGATGCGAGATTACATTTTGGATCTAAGAGATCATCGAATGCATGTTTTTAGGTATATCATGGTATATCGTATGTGTGGGTTATTTTTGGTTATTTTATGATGAGTTATAACATTCTTTTAGTTGAGATTCTATGGTGTAGAATCCTAAGGTGTTGATATGTAAATGAGATAGGTTGGAGAACTTGAGGTAAAATGTTGAAATTTTGATGGTTGGAGATGTTTTTATGATGTATAATGGTAATTTGGGATAAATTTTAGGTTCCTAGGATGTGACTATTGGAACATGGCTCCACACTAAATTAGAGATAGACACGTGTCAAGTGCACATCAAAAGTGGGAAAGTGGGTTCTGTAAGGTTTTAAATTTTTTTTTTATTTATGAGTTAAATTTTTTATTTAAGCCACGACTCTATAGAAAATCATATAAGGACACATCATCTTGGATAATGTTAGTGTGGGAACATGGGCCCACAGAGGAAAAATGAAAATTTTACCTTTTTGGTAAAATGAGTTAAAGTATAAAAGAGATTCACGGTCCCAGTGAATCACAAAAGAACACATGGAAAGCTCAAAGGCGAAGTAAGGACCCATGGAGAAAATGTTGAATTTTTTCCTTTTTGGAAAAATGAAGTGTAAAGTTTGAAAATGCAGCACAATTCCTTCGGTACTTGCACCAGAAAGGTGAAAGGTGGGAATGTGAAGTCATGGGGAAAATTTGTAAATTTTATTTCTTATAAATAAGAGCTAAAATAGCATAATCGAGCCATGATTCAGCTGGGACCCACATTGGGACATGTGTTAGGCTTGTTTTCCAAGGGCAGAGGGGTGGAAAAAAATTTCAAATTTTTAGATTTTCCAAAAGTTATAAAATGTCAAAAAGTGTTCCTAAGCCCATTTCCAATCAAATTTTTGATGTGGAGGGCTCAAATAAGAAGTTAAAAGACACGATCAATAATAGATGTGCATTTCATCAATTTGGCTGCCATTGGAGATCCAGGATGTTTAGAGATGAAATTTTTGCATCATTCTTCATCATTTTTTGGTAAATTCCATTCACTTTGGTCTTCAAAGATCAATTAACTCAGTTTGAGAGATCAATTTATACATTTGAGGTACTTTTGAAGTGGATTTTTCCTCAAGCTCGTGTAAAAATGTGAAATGCCAGATCCAAAACTTGCAAAGGAAAATTTTGAAAGGGAGAAGATGAAATGATGAAGTGAAAGGGGTATTTATGTGCTAAGGATGAAAAGTGTGACCCCTATTGGAGTAATGATGGGAATTTTTGCAATAATTCACCTTTTTGAGACACTGAAACTTTTGAACATTTTTCTCGTTAAACGTCCCTTTCTACAATTCATGATGGAATTATGTAACAAATTTGGTTCCTAGGATATTCTTTTCTTGGGAGAGAAGACTTGGATGTAAACAAATGATATATAATGCATATTGGATATATGCAAATGGTCGGAGTTCATTTTCATGAGAAAATTTTGAGAAAAGCTCATGTTTTGAAAAACCTTCTAAGAAACCTAGTTAACTTCTTCTATGTTATATTTTCATTCATGTTGTTGGTTATAAGTTTATAGATAAAAAAATCTCTATTGCTCCCTCTCCTGATGAGTTAATCTAATGAAATTTGAATTAACTTGTGTTAAATCTGGGAAATTTTGTGTTTATTTCATTTCAAAATGTGTACAAGTAGTCTTTCTTGTTCCTATTGCAATCTTGTATCAAAATCTCTCTTAATCACAAAGATCATCATCCTTGTGATATTTTAGTGGCATCTTCAATTTCATTTATCGAAAGACCTTTCATCTCAAATGAAATAAATGATTTAAAATCAGTTTTCTTTCATTTGTTGACAAATATTGTTTGTAAGCCTCTAGGTGTACCTCAGGCATGATTGATGTTAGATTTTGATATTTTATTGGGTCTTTTAACTCAATCCTTTTTGTAAAGTCTCAAATATTGCGTGAAAACATGCAAATATTGCCTCTATTAATGCACACCTTCTCGGTTGAAGGAATGTTTTTAACTATTTTTAAGCTTTCTATTGTTTATTTTCCATTATTGTGAAGTTTCTCAAATATATGGTAGTCTAATTTATCTTTTTAATCTCCCACCAAAAATTATTTCAAATAACCATTCCTTCCTTGAAGTACCCCTATTTTTCCCCGTGTATGAAAAATGTAAAATTACCACTATCAAAATATGTAGAAGCAATTAGGATTCCAAATGTATTTAATAACCTTAGCCTTATGTTGAAAATATCTCCATCTCCTAGGAGCAAAAACTCGTGAGAGTTAGATTTGGTGTGTTGATTATATTTTCCCAAGGTATTCTTTATAAAATTTGTAAAAGAAGGATTTACCATCATTCTTCACTAAATAGAGGTTACAAAAAAGGTTCTCTTACCTTGGTTGAAAGGAATAACCTAATATTTAGGATAATATCACATCCTTTTAAGGTTTTACCCATATTTTTCAAGGCTTCGAGTGCTAAAAGGTCGGATAAATTGCTTCCTCGTCTATAAAACAACACACAATTATTTATCTACCTCTCGAGTGTCTTGTTCAAATCCTTAATGTTGCTTAGTTCTTAAAGAAGAATTAAATATAGGTACCAACAATAGGTATGGTTATTTTTATGGTAATATTTAAATTTACCCTATCATTAGGTATGGAATTAACTCTTCCTCATCACCTAAGATGGGTTTAAAATTTTCCTTGATTTACCTATTCATGTATTACTAATGATTTTGATATAAATTTCCATCGAGGAAAATGAATTCCTTACTACAACAGGGAATAATAAGGAAAAAAATGACATTAGTTCATTATCACGAAGGATTGATTCCAATTTGGAAATTCAAGTAATGGATTCAAAACATAAAATAAATGCTATATAAATAGCTATTTAAGTGTGATATTATTACTTTTCTATTTTCTTATAGGAAACTAATAATTATTGACATCATTATTGATAAGTTGAAAAATAAAATGGCTATTTAAAAAAAATCTAAATTTATTATAAATTATCCTACATTTACGATTACATCCACAACTAAATTAAAAATATATTATTTTTTTCCAATGTCATGGCTAGTGATTTTAAATAAATCACCAACCCTACAATTCTAGTTTGGGATAAATCTACCATCATATATATAAGTTGTTTTCCCCATGGGTTTCTTAAATGTTTCCATGAATTTGATAAAAATTCTCTTAAAACATTAATAGTTCCACCGAACTAACCAAATATTAAAACATATATTGCCCATAAAAACTCAATATAAGGTGAAAAATTAAAAACCTTATGTTAGTAAGAACAATTTTTGGGATCTCATGAGTGAAATACTAATGCCAAAAAGGAGACTTGAGAGGATGTGATCAAAATAATCTTGATATAGATTTTCTAGTTGAAAATTAAACACAAAAGTTCTTTGATTATCCGTTGAGGAAAATATACTCCTCTGCAAAAGAGTACATGGCCAACATTGTTTATATGGATTGATAGGATTTTTTCATATCGATAGGACTCACATATACATTAACAATGTAATGCAATCATTTTTTGAAATTTTCTACATATTAATCCATAGTCTATGATGTTACATTGTTTCTTTTTATGAGCAAAAATCGAGTGAAAAATATACCCATTGAAATATTTATATACATTTGCATTACTTCTAGAAGTAAAATTAGTGGATAAAAGATAAAATTGTAATACATTTTCTCTAGTAGTCCTCGAGGCTAATTTTTCTTCATAAAAATCCTTCAATTGTTCCTTGAGCAAAACATTCTCCTTTTGTTAAGTGAACATAGCCAGGTTGTTTTTTTCATGATGATTCATGGATTTAGTTCACATCAATAAAACTCACATATAAATTGATAATTTAATGCAACCAAAATTTTAACCTTTCTCCATGCCCATTAACAAAGTGTATAACAAAAACAATTCCCAATAGTCCCTCAAGTTTATAATTGTATAAAAACATCCTCAATTATCACTTGAGTAAAATATTCCTCGGCCCTCAAGAGAATGTGACTGAATTTATTGAAAAGGATTCATGGATGTAGTTAAACTCAATAAGATTGAACTATAAAATTACAATGTAATTTGATCAATTTTTGAATTTTCTTCCATGCAAATCAATAGTCTATAACATTTTCTTCATTTTCAAATTATATGTAATGAGATTCATTAGTTGAGTATGTGGTGTATTTAAATTCATCCTAAATATATTAGATTATATGGTTAATAAATTATGTGTGAGTAAGTTATATTAGGTATTTTTATAATAAATTAATAAACCAAAAAAATAGGGGAAAAATAGTATATTTATTTCATTCAATGTTCATATGTGGTACTCCAATAAAGGAATAGGATAAATAAATATTTATTTACATGAAACTTGGGTAATATATCAAATAAATATCTTGGATGCAATAAAAGAGATAATCATGATCTAAAGAATCTTCTATGATATCAATATTAATGTGATTCATCTATAATTTTTTACAAATGAAATGAAAATAAATTCATATATGATGTAATTTATGATCTACAAATTTTGAATATGATATTCAATCAAGTAAAAAAATTGATCAAAGATTTATTTAATTTTCATGGTGGAGAAATTGTGGAATTTCTAAAAGAGTATTTTCCTTCATGGATCTTATACAAAAAAAAATCAGAGGTAAATATTCTTATTTAGGTGAATAGTAGGTATTTTGGAAAATGTATTTGCATTTCCCAAAAGTTCATAAAAAATAATTTTTTCCATGCGAATAGCCAATATATCTATGATACAAATGTGTGTTTTAGTGTATCATCATGTAATCGAATGGGTGGTATTTAATAAAATTGTTGGATCACCAAGAACTCTACGAACCCTTTTGTCACTATTCCCAAAATTTTAGGGAAATTTTTTAATAAGTTATTAAATTACCCAACTTATACATACATATATCTCTTTAGTATTTAATTTTAAGAAAATGTTTTTTTGATCTTTTCCAATTTGTCAATTTATGTTTTGGGCATAATTCAAGTAGTAGAAAAGGATTTAGTATATTACTTACAATATTAAATATCTCAAGGTATTTCAAGATATAACATTACAAATTACATTATACAAGTGCTTAATGTCAAGTAAATCTATTTAGTATTGATCTAATATAACTCCTACATTTATCATACCACATTTATTTATCAAATTTTGTAAGTTAATTTTTAGTAATTCTATAATCTATTAAACTATGTAATTTTTTTATTTTACATTAACGTTGTATATGTGAGAAAATTTAAAATATAATTTATATAGTAATTCACAAGAGACACACTCACTTTGAAAACATTTTGATAATATAAAACACTTCCTTTATAGATTTCTTCCTCATTATAGGCTAAACGAATAATGTATTTATTAAAAATACCACCACCACGGAGCTTAAATATAGAAAGTTAAAAAATATATTAAATTATTTTTGGAATTAATATTTCAAATACTAAATAATAATATATCATCTAAGAAATCTTATATTTCCTATTTTTAGGATTATAAATTTTTACTATACTAAATCCTAATATTTGTAAAGCTACTACTGCTTCAAGCTCTACTTAGAGATTCCACTTATAGATTCTTATGTGGACTATGTTTTGTTGCATTGAAGCTCAGTAAAGAATGCTCAATTCAACCTTAGTATACCCCAAGTCTAAAATATAAGGTCTTATTAGATTAGGTACACCAAATTATATCTAGGAATCTATTGTGAATAAACTTATCATTTTCAATAAAAAAGAGAATTTTTATCAAATTTCCCATTTGCATAATTTACCAAATCTGATAATAGTTTATATTTTCCAATCCATATCTACTTGTGCAAAATCAACAGTGCGAGTGGAGATGAATTCTTGTAATTACATGTCAAAGACAAGTTTTGGATCAACCTCCCATGTGGATTATGAAGTTATGTAATTTGAGATTAAGATAAAATAATAGTAGATTTATTATCAATCCCATGTAGGTCTCTCAATATCCCTTTTTTTTTTCCATCCAATCATTAAATTCATTCGAGATGTGTTATGATAGTCATATGTAGATATCACTAATGCCTTAAGGATTTGGTTTAACTATTCATCAAATTTGGTATCAAAGTAAGAACCTAGGTTAGAGTCCCAAAATGGGTAGCTATACCATAATTACAATGTTCCCTTAGGGTTCATATATGATTGGGCTTGATCCCTCTATAAAAGCATAAATATAGCCTATGGTATGGGCTACAAAAGTGTGGTGGTATTTTATCATTATCATGTGTGGATTTCACTAATGCCTCAAGGTTTTGGTGTAGCGGTTCATTTCAAGATGTAACCCACATATATATTCCTTGTATTCATCGTGACTCTTAATAGGTAACAAATTGAAAATTTTCCACTTGTTTATGGGATCCAATAACATGTCCATAATGGAATGCAAACTTTTCATGTACTTATATCAGATTTGTACCTCTACAACAATTAGAGGTAAGTGCATAATGATGGGGGATAAAAAGAAGACAAATATGTTTTTCTTCAAATTTTATCCATAACGTGCTCACATTATGGATTTCTCACGGTATAATGCGATAGGGTAAAATTGGGGTCGCGTTATAATGTGAGCGCAATACTGATTGGGTTTACGAAGTTGAAATGCACTCACTTCCATGTTGACAATGTGTTATATCATGTTATCCATCCCAAATGGACATATTCCACATTGGAAACTGGAACACAAACACGTTATAACGAGATCACATTATAAAAACTTGTGGTATAGTGCACTAGCATTTAATTTCATTTGGGTTTTAAATTCCTAATCCATAGGCTTCAATTTTCCTTTGATATCCTAACCTAAGGTTTACATTATGTAATATGTGAATAAATACGTGTTTGAAATAAAACATTAAAATATGACATGTATACCTTGATATCTCATGCATTATAATATAATATTAAAAAAACATTACACTACGATGCCAACCTTGGTTTTACCTTCATGACTATATAGTTGTTTCTAAAATATGATTAGTTTAAGGCTTTCATCATAATTTATTTTACTAGTTCCTTCTTTTTTCATCGCCAAAACCTATGCATACATGATTTTGTACACAATTTATGATTTTTAATCCAAATTTTGAAAAAAATACCTTGTCTAAACTTCATTCTACATGCATTAAAAAAAACTGAAATTCGAATCATTTTCTCAAAGTTACGGTTCATTTTTTAGGATGTGTGGACTTTGAAAATTAATAAAAAATTATATATTCATCAAAAAATTATGAAAAATTAATGGCTCCTATTACATGGTCTTAGCTAAATTTATACTAAAGAGATTTTAAAAATAAATTATATAACTCAAAAATAGGGGAGCACACACATAATAGATTTTTATCTTTTTGACAAAACATAGACATAGTTTGTGTGCGCACCACATTTCAGCCTCTTAATCTCGACCATTAAAAAAATAGTAATTTAGAAACTAGATTCCGAGATCTACGGTACTTATTCTTATCACTTTGTCAAATTTTGAGCATATGCATGCTGAATTATTAGATGAATTTTAGGTTTTGCTGATTTCGGAAAAATGTCTCTTTTGACCCACTTTCGGCCCCCATTTCCATGAAATTACCCGTTCTCTACTACATATTTATGATTTTATTTGGATACTAAAAACTAATATAAAGGTCTAAAAACCATCTTCACATTTGATATAATATATATTAGTATTTTGATCCACTTTATTGGGAAAAAGAGCATTTAGTTGATCCTACATTATTTTGACCAAATCAAGTATCATTTGGTAAGTGGCATAAATAACTGATTGCGCATCTGCATCCATGAAATCATCACTTGTATCTTCATTTTGGGTATTATTAATATGTTCTCTTATCATTCTAAAGATATAGGATTCGCCCCATGGGAAATCTTTCTCTTTCTCACCCTCTTCAATATACATGTAGAAGAATCATACTTGAGTGCTACCTTTCATTCTTTAATATGTTAAATAGTAAAAGTAATTCATTAATCATAGGGCCACTTCCACTCTTACACCAAGTTTTAAATTTTTTATATTCATATTTTCTATGGAGACTTTGCACTTAAAACTAGTGTGCCACTCTTCCTAATCTTTAACATCACTCATAAAATTACCACTCTTTTCCCATTGTTCCATTTTTTCTTTATTAAACTGAACATTAGATGGAGGGACTTCATAGTGAGAATAAATAATATATTCATTTATATTACTAATTATAACATTTGGATCGCATAATACTAGTTATAACATTTCTATTATCACCCAATATGCCCCAAAGCAAGTCGATACAATGCATTAGGTCTATTTTACCATTTAAAATATGTATTGTTGTGTTTCGATGGTGACTATATCAGCCATATAATTTTATTTTTCATGGTATGCATCATCATCATCATCTATCAATCTAGCTTCTTCTACCCCTATTTTCAATGTTGTATAATTCTCTACACATATGACTTATGCGTAAAAAAATGCCTTCAAAGAGGTGGTCCGAGTAGAAAGTGTGCATGTAAGCTTTGATTTATGTTAATATTAAAAATATTGAGAAACTTTAGGTATATAAAGCCCTCAATCTAATAAAATTGTAATATGCCAATTTTTATTTGTGATCACTTGAATGTAGGATTTAAATGATTATTTGTACCTCAAATACTAATTCCTTGAGTATGAAATACTTTTAATAGTAAATTTGTTCAAATATGTATAATTTTTTAGCTCATCATTAACACATTGTTGTTAGTAGTTGTTAGTAAACAGTTATGTAATTGTTTTTCTTCATGTTCTCCCTCTTACATTCTATATAATGGCGTGCACTCGTATTAATAAAAAGTAATCAATAAAACATTGTTGGAGCGCCATCATTGGTATCAGAGCCGGTGGAGTTTTTTTTATGCGTGGAGGATTTGGTGTGTTGTGTAGTGCATGGTGGAGAAACTACTCTACGTTGAAAGAAACTCACCGTAAGTTACGGTGACTTTTGAAGACTATAAAGTCTGGAGAGCACAAACTATTATCTTTTACGTGTGGAAGGTTGAAAAACAATTTTTTACATTTCATTTGGCATTGGAGGACAAGTGCGGGTTTGATGAGTTCTTTGTCAAATCATTGACTGCAAACCATAGTGCTGCTGCCGTGAAGATTGGTGCCAGTGTATGCTGTTTATGGAGGAAGAGTGGCGTGGAGAAGGAGAGAAAACTATTTATCCTGTGTTGTGCGTGGAAGGAGCCCAAGCCAGTGACTATCTTTTCTATGCCTGTCTATCTGTCTATGCGTGGAAGGTTCCCAAGCTAGTACTGTCTATTCTACATGCTAAGCGTGCAATTGGATGAAACTTGCGCGTGTATATTGTGCATGGAAAAAGACCTAGCTAGAAAATGAATCACTATTGCCTGTAGAACCACGTGGAAGACCATCCAAACCCCTGTATGTGTAAGAAAAGCCGGCAAATTACAAAACTGTGTGCGTGCGTATGTCTCAAATCTCGGATGCACAAAGCACCGCGAGTAATGCATCAAATATTTGGGCATTGAGTGACAAAAGACACCACTAGACATTGTTTGCCTTGGTCAACGAGCTACACAACACTGGGAACATTCTCTTTGACGAGATTGTGCACCAAGGACTATTGGAATATTTTTGGTTCGACGCTTCAATGTCAAGCACGGAAGATTTGTGCGTAACTTGAATGTGGTTATGATGCAGATGATGAACGCAAAGTAGAACACCCATAGGAGTGTTCACGTCTCACCGCACGAGCCTATAGGGCCCATCTTTGGGAAAGATTCCTTCATAAGCATTGTGCTTTTTGAAAATAAATAAATAAAATACAATTTTTGAGCTTTTGAAAATGTCTACTCCAAAAATATTGCTATTCAATGCCGAACTCTTGAAAGGGCCAAATTTCACCGCATGGAAAACCAAGATGTGGATGATTCTTCAGTTCAAAGATCTTTGGGGGATCATTTCTGGCAAAGATGCCCCTCCCACAGACGCTGATCTATTGGTTAAATATGAAAAGGCTGATGTAAAAGCACTAATTCTTCTCACCCTGAGCCTTTCTGATGAGGTTCAACCTTACATTCGAAGCAACCACTTCCTCTTAGGCATGGACCGCATTGTGTACCATCTACGAAGCCAAGAATCTGATGACAAAGTTACATCTTCAGAAAAAGCTTCACACGATGAGTATGCATGATGGCAAATTAGTAGAAGCCTTCTTGTGGCATGTGAGTGAGTTACGTGCAGAACTCTCTACTCTCGGTGAACCGGTGGACGACAAGTTGCTAGTCTCGCTCACCTTGCGAGCTCTTCCTTCTCGGTTTCAGACATTGATCACCACGCTGACCATCACTCAACATGAAGTGAGTTTTTCCACCCTAGTTAATTATCTCTAGTAGGAAGAAGCCATGTAAAATGTACAAGAAGCTTTCGAAGACAAGGCTCTCATCACGAGGCAAAAACATAAGCCTTGGAAAGGGCACACTTCAGAATCGGAAGCAAAATCCTCAAAGCACCAATATTCTCAACGGCCACCACAAAAGGGCCACCCCGAAAGTAAAAAACAACAAGGTGGATCGATGGTGCCACATTTGCTCCATGGATACGCACACGACTATGAACTATTATTACAACGGTTGCAAGTATGGCAACTCTGGAAAAGAGAGCACTTCTGGCCAAGGATATTCCAAGAAATCCTGATGGCGTGCTCATAATCGGGCGTAAGGGCCACATTCTTCTCAATGAGGATGCCATCTCCGATGAATATGTTCAAGACACGACTCATTCTGACATTGTTCTAGTCTCACAGACTTCACAAGCATGTCGAAAGATGTCTAGTTGATTGATTTGGGCACCGGTAAACACACATGACTAGCAATAAGAAGTTGTTCCATACTCTGAGTGACCGACCCACTGGAGATCGGATCACCATCATAGACAATTAGGAGTATATTGCAGCGGGGATTGGTGATGTCATCATTCCTCTTGGAACACGAAGATGTACACTCACGAAGGTGCTATATGTTCCAGTTTGACCTCAAATATTTTTTTGTGAGTTAACTTCTTAACCATCGATGTAGGTTGAATTCTTTGTTGAGAAAGGGGTGAAGTCCTTCATTTTTAGGGAGAGTCGAGTCATTTCTCAAGCATTTCTAAAGGGCCGTCTATTTACACTAGATGCGGTCACTTCATCTAGAATTTCTCTCTCTGCTTCAACGATGGAGTCCACTACACTATGGGACTTTCGATATGGTCATCTTTCTATTGGAGCTCTACATCAACTTAGTGCCAAGGAAATGGTAAGAGGGATTCCTCCACTCTCCATTCCTTACTTGTTTGTTTCAAGGATGTCTTGCAGGGAAAACAACATCGAGGTCCACTCAAATAGAGCTCTTATCATTCTATGGAGCATCTTCGAGTCATTCACACCAATTTACCCCTTCCATATTTTCTAAGGTTTTAAGTACTTCCATCTCATCATTGATGATTACTCATGGAATATGTGGGTATATTTCCTCCTCAAAAAGAAGAGTGAGGCATTTGTAAATTTCAAACCTTCTACCAAAGAAGCCACTAGGTAGTCTGGGAAGCCTCATATTCTCCTCCTCTCGGATCGAGGGGGAATTTGTGTCAAAGACATTCTTAGCTTACCCGAAGTAGCATGGCATTAAAAAAATTTGATCCACTACACGCCCCAATGAACAGGATTTGCAAGCACCACAACAGGACCTGTCATGGAGATGGCTCATTGTATACTCTCATTGCCCAGTTGGAGGATCAATTTTAGGTAGAAGCAGTCCACACAATAGTGTATCTACTCACAAGGCACCCATGAATATCTTGCGAACAAGACACTCTCGGTCATAAACCTTCTATTCATCATTTGAGAGTTTTTGGTTGTACTGCATATATGCATGTTCCAGATAAGAGAAGGAAGAAGATCGATCCAAAGACACTGCCATGTCTTTTCTTGGGGTATAGTACTACCTCAAAGGCATATCGTCTCATGGATCCTGAGATGAAGAAGATCTATGAGAGTCGAGATGTGGTATGTGATGAGTCATCCTTTGACTCCCTACCACACAATGGAGATCCAGTACCGACCTCGTCACATAGATTGCTCACACATCCAAATGATGGGCAAGATGATTCTTCTTAGAGAGAAGAAGAGCTGAGTGGAGACTTATTCGTTGATCTTGGCACACTGGAAAACACATCTTCACATCGCCAGTAGTACCAACATCTAAATGGATCCAAAATACTATTGGGATGCACACTTGAACTCACTTCCAGGTACTTCTACGAGAGTCAGAACACGAAGTCAAGATGGACATGAGGTAAATTTTGCACTCATGAGTTTAGTTGTTGAGAGCACCGAACATGACACTGTTTGTCGGAATTAGACTAACCACGTGGAACACATGCTATGGATGCTTGAATATGATTAACTAATTAGAATCGGATGTGGAACTTGTCAATCTACCTCCGTAAGAAATCTATTGGCTGCAAATGGATTTTCAAAAAAAAATATAAGGCAGATGGTTCAATTGAAAAAACAAAAGCATGACTTGTTGCAAAGGGTTATGCTCAGCAAGAAGGAATTCACTATAACGAGACCTTTTCACCCACTGCAAAGATCAAAACCATCAGAGTTGTCTGTGCACTTAAGCACAAAATGGTTGGAAACTTCAGCAGATGGATGTCAAGAGTGCTTTTCTAAATGGTGATCTAAAAGAAGAAGTGTACATTGCCCAACCTGAATGGTTTGTAGACGAGAATCAACCACACAGTATGTCGTCTGATAAAGTCTCTCTATGGACTCAAACAAGCACCTAGGGCATGGTATATAAAAATTGATGATCACCTATTGCAGCATGGATTCACTTGTAGCCCCTCAGATACAAATTTGTATATCAAGAAGGTAGGAACAGAGATTTTCATTCTAGTTTTATACGTAGATGATCTTGTGATCATAGGAAGTTTTAACAATCTTGTAGATGATGTAAAGAATTATTTGAAGAAATCATTCGACATGAACATTTTGGGGCTACTTCACTATTGTCTTGGCTTAGAGATATGGTAGAAGAAGAATCATATCTTCATCTCCCAGATGAAATATGCCAAGACACTCTGGAAAAGTATGGAATGTCAAATTGTAAACCAATGTCCACACCTATGGAAAAAGGTTTACAATTATCTAGATTCCGTGGATTCACCGCAGGTAAATAGCACTCACTATAGGCAACTTGTGGGGAGTCTCATTTACTTGACATATTCCAAACCAGATCTTTGCTTTACAGTGAGCTATCTCACTAGATTTATGCAAGAGCCAAAGAAATGTCATTAGATGGCAGAAAGCATGTGTTGAGATATGTCCAAGTGCTTTGGTGCAGTATCGAAGATCACTTAGTTCTTCTTGCAGGATATCTGAGACTCGTATGCTATATCCATTGATGATAGGAAATCCACTTCAGGATATGTTTTTCATCTAAGATCTAGACCTATCTCATGGATTAGTAAGAAGCAAACTGTTGTTTCTCTCTCATCCACCGAGTGAATACTTTGTCTTTGCACGAGGAGCTATGTGCGAAGTAATTTGGTTACATCGCATTCTAGCGAGATATAAGGATTCTTACCATCATTCACTTTGTGATCAAGGTGTGTTTAAGCTTGTGAAGAATCTTGTTTTCCATTATTGAGGTGGAATGTCACTACATTTATGAACAGGTCTTGAACCACCAAATTCAGCTCCGATCTTGCCCCTACCGATTTTTAGGTTGCAGATATTCTCACCAAGCCTCTCGAAAGGTGAAGTTTGATTTGTTTAGGGGGTACATTTGTAAGAGCAATGTATTAAGGGGGAATGTTAGTGCATTATTAACACATTGTTGTTAGTAGTTGTTAGTAAATAGTTATGTAACTGTTTTTTCTTCCTATCCTCCCTCTCGCAGCCTATATAATGGCATGCACTCTGTATTAATAAAAGCAATCAATAAAATGTTATTGAAGCGCCATCATAATTCTTGCTAAAATTGAGGCATACCTTTGTTGTCTTAAATTCTAGTCCACCATTTATTTATTTTTATGTTAGATTTGAGGATTTGAGCCACTCATGGATTTTTATATCTGATGTGGATTTAATTCATCACTTTTCCGATTCTCCATGTATTCCTTGAATGTATTTTTTCTATCCTTTAATTTTAATTCATGTTAATTCCATCTCGCGAGTTCTAATAGTGTCACATATAGTATCATTTGTAAGAATTTATAACCTTGTCATATTTTAAAGGTGATTCAAAATGAATAATCCACAATCGTATAATTTTTTATTCACCTTAGTATTATATGATATTTATAATACATATGTTTTACTAGGAAGCATGAACAAATATGAAAACACCACGTATGTACGGTTTGCACAATGTTAGAATTTATTAAAAACTATTAGTCTCCGTAGAAAGTGTAAAATAATATGAAATCTCCATGATTGTTCTTTTTCACAATTTTAGGTTTTTATAGGTCATTTCAATAATTGTGAATGGTTATCCAATAAGAATGCTTCACGTTACTTCACAATTCAGAATGTTATTACTTTTATAGCCTTTTTCATTTGTCATTCAACAAGAGTAATTCATATTCACATTTCACATAACCAATCTCTTCTAAGACTTCATAAAAATAGTGAGAAGCTATCCAATATGATAGGTCCACATCATTTTAAAAATTATAATTTTAGTCCTTAGTAAGCCCTTTAAATATGTAATGATGCAACTAGCATGCAAATGAATAATTTCCATGTAGTTTCATTTTTTGATGAAGTTAGGTTTCTATTATTTGGGAGATATGTGTCATGTCAATTTAATAAGATAAAATGAATCAACAAGCTCCATGTATTTTAATAATAGTGAACAATTTTTAGACTCAAAAATTTTATTTTGAAGTGTATAAAAACTAACAAATTATGCCATGTTGCTTCATAATGTGTAGTGTCATCATTTATGTCAAAATGATGGTGTGCTTTATTGATGCCAAAGGATGGTATGGGGAGAGTGTTGAAGTATTATCAAGGTCTACATGGATGACATGAGTTTTCATTGTTTTCATCTTTATGAGAAATAGGAAACTATCAATGATGTCAAGTTATAGGATGTGCCTTGTCAATGTCTAACATGATGAGTAATTGATGTCAAAGGTTATTGATTTCCTTAATATAAGATTCATTTGAATCAAAATTGGATGTCAAAGATATGAGTACATTTTATAAAATTATTGATTCGTCTAAATTTTCTAGTAAACCTCTGATGAAATTTATCACTTAATCCACACTCAACAGTTAAGAGTCCATGTTTTCATCTTCCTTCATTCTCATAATTTCAAAATTTTGTAAGTGGTTATACAAATTTTTCAACTTCAATTTTGTGTCACTTCATAGATGGTCACTAAAGTTTCCCATATACTTTTGGATGTCTTAAAATCCATTAAATTTATAAGTTCTCTTCCTCTAAAATATCATATAGGATGGAATTGATTGGATTAAAAACAACTCACTAGCCTTTTTCCTCCTAGATCAATTAATGGTGTAGGTGGTATATTGTATTCATTAACAAATTATTTCCATATATCAAATCCTAGTGAAATTAAATAGGTCTTCATTCTGATACTCAAAAATACATGCTTATTCCTATTGAAGAGAGGAGCCTTACTGGTTAAGAAACCTCCTCGAACTTGATTACTAGCTATAATGTTTCTTCTATGATCTCCTTCAAGTTGTTAGAATGCTGAAAAGGACAAAGATCTAATACTAATTAAGGAAATCAAAATAGTTGAGTGGGATTGAATCAATGTGTAATACTTTTCTATCAATTACCTTTACTCATTCAATGCATATTAACCAAAGTGATCATATAATTCATACTAATCCATTCAAAACACTGTGAAACAAGAGAGAACACACACACCAATATATATATATATATATATATATATATATATATATATATAATTTATATTCCTTCAAAAACACATTAAAAACATTCAAATTAGTTTTTATGACCTCTTCGAGGCTCATCCATTCTTATTTAGATTTTCAACATTTATTCCTATCATGAATTCACCTTAAGAAAAAAACTACCCTATTAGGTCTTTATACAACATTTTTTGTCTTCAATAATGAAGCTTCGACCTTGAGCATGTAAATAATGAAAAAAATAACTTTTAGATATATATTACATGACCTAAAAGCCATCACCATATGCATTATAAAGCTACACTCGGGGCATAATGGCTAAAGAACACCTCTGCACCATGATCACTCAAAAGTGTCAACTTACATAAAAACAATCATGAAGAACTTGATCTTCAACACCTTTATCAAAACTATCAAATCCTCTTCCAAGCATTAAAAGGTCATACAAGTCTAAAAAAACTTATCCATAGACTTTTTTATTAACTTATAATTTAAATACCTCATAACCTTCTTCTTCTAGTGATGTTGGCTTTCTCCATTAGGAATGTTAACGACTACCCGACTTGGAAGAATAATCATTGAGAGGGGAGTGAATTAATGTTTAAATATTTTCTACCAATTATCTTTACAAATTCAATGAATATTAAAGATATTGATCTTATAATGCATAATGAGTCATTCACAAGAACAAAAACAATAGAAAACACACACACACAACATATATATATATATCTAGACTTTTTTATTAACTTATTATTTAAATACCTCATAACCTTCTTCTTCTAGTGATGTTGGCTTTCTCCATTAGGAATGTTAACGACAACCTAAGTTGGAAGAATAATTATTGAGAGGGGAGTGAATTAATGTTTAAATAATTTCTAACAATTATCTTTACAAATTCAACGAATATTAAAGATATTGATCTTATAATGTATAATGAGTCTTTCAAGAAAAAAAACAATAGAAAACACACACACACACACACACACACAATATATATATATATATATATATATATATATATGAAACCATTAAAGGAAGAAACCCCACTGATATTTTTATTTGGACAATTTTCCTATAAAAAAAAAAAAAATTAATGAAGCACAAACTCCACATGAAGAACTAACCCCAAATTTATAGACACCTATTTGACAAGGTTTTATCAAGAACTTTTTATCCATTTCTGCACCCCCTTGCAAAATGGATCAACCTACAGGTTAGTAATTAATAGTTAATGGGAGAAGTTTGGAGTGTTAGGAAATAACGGATAAAATATGTGAACCCTCATATAGTCATAAATAGTAGAAACTAATATGCATAAAAAGATTACAGATCTAAAATAAAAGTGCGAAAAAAAACACAACACAAAGAGATAATATTTAACGTGGTTCACCCAATTTTGGCTATGTCCACAAAGAATCACTTTCTCATATTTTAAATTACAAGCCTCCACTCTCTCAATACAATACCTAGATCTGTTTTGGAGCTATGCTTAACAAACTCTACAAAATTCAAACATGAATTCACACACATCTCGCAATGTTACACTATATCTACCATATGCACAAAACCACATAAGTAGACAACTTTAGAAGTAGTTTTACAAAAATGTGGGTATAAAAATGATGGGCCAAAACCATCACATAAAATTATGGGTCAAATCATGTTTCCCAAGATATCGGGCACGTTTTAAGGCCAAAACCCCTTGAAACCCAAGTGACACAACCGTGGAAAGTGTACAATACTCTTAGTGTACGAGTCTTTAATATGTTCACAAATTAAAATAGGTTGCATAACCTAACAATATCCCACTTAGAGAGTAGTTTTCCTCTTAGAAATCTTCTCAACCCTTCACTAGTTTTCATAAATACCAACCAAAGATGAACACAACTTTAGTTTTTCCTTGTGACCACCTTGGTCATCATGTCTGCAGGATTCGACTAGTATGAATCTTCTCCAGTTCAACTTATCTTCCTCGCAAATTTGTCTTGCTAAAATGGTACCTTAACTTTATATGCATCATCCAAGAGTGAAAAACAGAGTTCTTAGCTAGGTTTTAGGAATATGTCTCTCATTATGCAACTTTCCTTCCTCCTCGCTTATGCCACAACTCCTAAAGCAATTGTTGTAACCAAATCATTTCTTTACTTTCCTTTGTGGAAGAAAGATACTTAACCTTCATTGTTAACAAAGCCGCTAGATTTTCTAGTCATGAAATATAGCTCACTATTGTCCCACCTACAATGTGTGCATATAACAAATCATGCTCCTCCTCCCGTCTACATCTCCAGGTCATATCTAAATCTATATAACCACTCAAAGTGGTGTATGATCCACTTGTAGAAAAATTGTCCCCATGGTCCCTCTCAAATACCGAAGGATCCACTTTATTGCTTCCCAATGATCTCTACCTATATCACTCATAAATCTACTCACATCTCCCACTACATGGGAAATATCGGGCCCGGTGCACACCATGGCATAAATCAAACCGACAACCATTTATGAGTAAGGTACCTTGGACATCTTGCTTTTCCCCGCTCCTGTCTTGGGACAATTCTCCTTTGATAAATTCAAATGGCCTACCAAAGGAGTCCTAAACGATTTAGCATCCTTCATATTAAACCTCTCTAAGACCTTATTAATGTACTCTTCTTGAGATAAATTCAGCTTTTGTTCTTTCCTATCTCAAGATATCCTCATACCAAGGATTTTTTTGGTTGCCCCCCAAATCCTTCATGAAAAGGATTCACTTAGTTGCTTCTTGAGTAATTTAATTTCATGTATGGTTTTACCTTGAACCAACATGTCATCCACATACAAACAAAGTATAATATAACTACCATCCTCAAATTTGTTTGTATATATGCAATGGTCGAATGACATCTAATATAACCTTGCTCCATCATAAAGCTATTTAATTTCTTATACCATTGACGTGGAGCTTGTTTGAAGAAATACAATCTCTTCTTAAGTTTTCACACCATATCCTCTTTACCTTTTACCTCGTAGCCCTATACGTCCCGCATATATAATCTTCCTCAAAATCACCATGGAGAAACAAAATCTTTACATCAATATTCTCTAAGTGAAAGTCTTGTGCTGTAACTATTCCAAGAAAAGTTCTAATCAAGTCATTTATTACTACAGGAGAAAAAATATCATCAAAATCTATACCTTTTCTTGTGCAAACCCTTGACCACAAACCGAGACTTATATTGTTTCTTACCTCCTTCCTCTTTGACTCTATACACCCACTTTATATGTAATTATCTTTTTCCTTAGGGTAACTTCACAAAATACCATATATGGTTCTCCATGAGAGCCTCATGTTCCTCATCAATGGCTTACTCCCACTTCTTCTTGGCATCTACCTGCATTGCTTCATTAAAGCTCTGTAGATCTCCACTGTTAGTGAGTATTAAATAATAAAGAGAAGGAGAAAAACATTCACGTTCTCTTCTTACCCTATAGGACCTCCTTAATATAGGAGTTTGGAGTTCTTATTGAGGAGGTTCCTAAAATGATTCATGCGTTACTTTCCCATCTGTAAGATCCTCTATCATTGCATATTCTTTCTTGGATTCTTCCCTCTTTTCTTACAACTCATGATTATATATGAATTTCTAATTAAATACCACATCCCTAGATCAATGATTTTCTTTTCCTTAATACTCCAACATTTATATCCAAATTCATCACCAACATAACCAATGAAAGTATATTTTTCTAATTTAGCCTCTAGCTTGGTCCTATCATCCTTGTCTATATGGAAAACACCTCACATCGAAAGACACAAAGAAATGAATAATCAACTTTCTTACCATACCAAGCCTCCTCAAGTATGCCTCCATCCAAGGCACTTGAGGTCCTTTATTTATCAAGTACATAGTTGTGCTCACTTCATTTTACCAAAATGAAAGAGGTAGTCCTTCAGTAACCTCATGATCCTCTAACATTCCATTATTGTTATGTTCATCATCTCGAGACCCCATTCTTCCTGTGGAGTTCCCGGAATTGTATTTTACCCACGAATTCCATTCTTAGAACAACAATCATCAAATTGATTGATGCAATACTCCTCCATTATCTGACCTAAGATATTTTAGCTTAAGACCCGTTTAATTATCTACCAAGGCTTTCCATTTAACAAAAGTGTAAAATACATCAAATTTGTTTCTAATACAATAAACCCAAACTTTCCTTGTTCCATCATCAATAAGAGTAACTTACTAAATTGAACCCCAAGAGATGATACATGAGCTAACCCCACACATCATAACGCACTGCAGTTTCACTTACTCTCTTTCTTTGTAGGTCCAACCATGAGAAACCTTACTTGCTTTTGTTTCCCATATATGTAGTCCTCACATAACTACAAACATGTTTCTATATATCTAGGGAAAGCATTCTTTATGATCTCCATGACCTTATGGTCCATATGACCGAGCCTATAGTGCCACAATGTTGTATCTAATTCTGAATCCATAAGATTATAAACATTAGTACTATAAGTGGTTAAATATAAGGTTCCAACCTTCTTACCTCTTCTACCAAAAGAGCACCCTTGGTAACCTTCTAAGATTCCATTGTAAATATCATAAGAAAATCATCATTTCCCAACTTTCTTTCCGATATCAAATTTCATCTTAATATAGGCACATATCTTACATCCTTCAATAGACAAGTATTCCCATTTTACATTTTAACTTGAACATAACCTTTTCAAACTATGTTACAAGGATCATCATCACAAAGAAAAACATGTCCAAAATATCCTCGAACATAATCAACAAAATAATTCCTATGTGGAGTAGCATGGAAAGAATCCCCCAAATCTAAAACCCAAGATTCGTATATTGTGTGAAGAAAGAATCAAAGCATCCCGATATACATTACCTGTTTGCCAAATTTTCCTCCTTGTTATATTCTTGTCTCAAAGCTCCCAACAATCCTTCTTTGCATGCCAAGAATTTCCACAGTGCCAACATACTATCTTGCTTTTGGATTTTGACCTTGCATGATCCTTCGATTTTCTCTAGCTTCCTATATTATTTTTGTCTCCCTCTAGTTTCCACTACCAAATCATTCACTGAAGTAGAATATTCCCAAGATATTTTCTTCACATTTAATCACGTATAATAACCCCTAAAACATCCTTAGACTTCAACTTTGAGTTACCTATAACCGATTTGCTTATCTCCATTACAGTGCTATTCAAACTCTGAAGTAAAGAGCACAAAATTAATAAATCCCTAACTTCTTCATCAAATTCTATTGTAGCCAAAGCTAGCATATTTACAACCATATTCAAATCATTTAAATGATCTTCTATTAAACCATTCTCATACATCTTCATATTAAACAAATTTTTCATTAAAAATATCTTATTAGAGGCAGAGGGTTTTTCATACAACTTCACTAATGTATTCATAAGTTCTTTTGTAGTATTTTCCTTTGAAACATTAAATAATACCAAAGATGCGTAATACACAATCACAGATTGTCCCAATTTCCTTTCTAGATAGCAATTTCCTATTCTCGCATTCATCACTATTGAGGGTTTGTTCACCCTCTCGATAAATGAAATACAAAGATACTTCTCATAAAGGTAATCTTCCATCTACATCTTCCAAAGACTAAAATCATGCCCATTGAATTTATCAACCCTTGATATTCTATCATCTTCCATAGCTCCCACTCAAGCTAAAAATTTCCGTATGATTCAACAAATTCAGAAAACCAAACCAAGGCTTAGTATAAATTATTAGGAAATAAGTGATAACATATGTGGAAAAATCCTTCAAAAATCGCAACAAGAGAAACTAATATGCAAAAACTATTGCAGATCTAAAATAAAAGTGTAGAATAGAAATAACACAACACAAAGAGACAATATTTAATGTGGTTCACTCAATTTTGGCTATATCAACCAAGAATCACTTAATCATATTTAATTACAAACCACCACTCTCTCAATACAATACCCAGATCTGTTTGGAGCTATGCTCAACAAACTCTCTGAAATTCACACATGAATTCATACATATCTATAATGATACATTATATCTACCATATGCAAAAAAAGACATAAGTAGACAACTACTTAAGAAGTTTTACAAAATCGGGTATCAAAAGCATGGACCAAAACTATCTCATAAACCTATTGGTCAAAAATCCTATCCATGTGAGAAAATCACATTTCCTAGTATATCGACACGTTTCAAGGCCAATTTTTTTCGGAGGGTTGCGCCCTTAACCCTAACGACACAATTGTGTAAAGTGTACAATACTCTTAGTGTAGAGTGTTCAACACTTTCACAGATGAAAATAGGATCCACAACTGATCATGGAGCTGGGTTTTCTTTAGTGGTTAAACTAGAAAAATGTATGGACTATCACCTCCTTGACACGTGATAACATATCTTCTTATCATGCATCGCAGTTCCTCTTCCTTTCACACATTAACTTTTCATTCTTGTCACATGTCAATTATTCTATCTTGTCACACATCAGCATCTTCCTATCGAGATTCAACCATTCCTTTTATCAAGCCTCAACCATTCCCTCTTATCATGTCGATACCTTTTCTTATCACGTGAAAAATGCTTCTTCCATTCATGCGTCAAACTACCCCCTCGTTCTCATGCAACATAATAACTTCTTTTCATGAAAATATCCCCTCCTTGATGCGTGTCATTCTACCTTCCTCATCTCTTTCACCCTCTCATCTCATGTCATTTTCACTTCTTTTCGTGCATCAACCTCCTTTTGATGACACACTTTAACCTCCCCTCAATGATGTTGGACCACTTTTCTTCTTGTCATGTGAAAATTCTTTCCTTCATTGGAAACAACTCTTCCCTTATTTTCGTGATTCAGCTAGTGGTTTCATTTTAGGAAAAATCAAAGAGTTTTAGTTACGAGTAAACATCAATGACACCATACAAGGTAGCTCAAAACTAGATTAATGAGCTATGGCATTCATGTTCACCATGTAAAAAAGTACCATTGGAAAGTGAACTAAAGATGGTGACCCATACCTCCATACATGAAATTAATGAAGGATGTTGGTTGGTAGCTCTTTTTCTCTATATATATGTAAATTCCCCTCATTTGAAGAGAGAAATTTCAAAATTGTAAAGGAACTCTACCAAAATTGTTCAAATTTATGCATTTGTGAAGGATTATTTCCTTATTCCTATATTCTATACTTCTTGTAATGGATTGTGCATCATTTTAAGCAATAAAATAAGTTTTTTTGGATTTTCTTTCCTAGCTCGATTTATATTACATTTTTTTCCTTCTATTATATTTTATAGGTATGTTGTGCATATTGTTTTCCTTTATATGGTTTAAATCTATTTTTCTCCATGAGATTGAGGTTTGAATTTTTTTGGAATATGGAATTTTATCTACCCTCTTGTTCCCCATTTTCCTCCATTTTAACTCACTAGGAATCTCTCTAGCTTGTTTTGTTAATATCAACTCCCATATTTTAGGATTAACATTGTTATGTATTTCTCTCTCTCTAGTCCCTTGGAACTTGGTAGTTTAGGAGTATGTTACGATTAGAATAGGTAAGGAACTATCCTTCTCTATGGATTTTTTTCTCAATCATTGCAATGGTCCCACACCTTGAGACAATCTCATGTTAGTGAAAAGAAGGTTTTTAATTTACAAATCCTATGGTGTTACTTTTCAGACATAATAGTTCGACATGCCGGTTAGACCATATGCCAATTTTTTCAGTTTAATAAAGATTGGGTGTGTGTTTTGGTGAAATTATATCCTTCAGAGGCTTTACAACAACACATTTGGTGACCCCATCACTCAAATCTAGTGGTTTTAATAGTCCAAGTTCATCAAGTTCATGAGAAGAATCCAAACAAGGTTAAGAACTAGAGAAGAGGGATTTTTTCTATCTACACTTATCCCTAAATAGAGTAAGAAGGGGAAGAAGAGCTCAAAGGTATCCATCTCCACCAAATATAAATTTATCAACACCTTTAATAGGTATACCATTTCTTCAATCGACTAGGGTTATCAGGCCACTTAGGTTGGCTCATCTACAACCACAAAATCAGCCAATCCTAGATTCATATGCAAATTTCACAGGAAACAATCCACTTTCTCTTAATGCACAAAATACGGCCCTGATAGCAGCATTAAATAATATCCCATAATTCACTAGATAAAATCACACAACTCCCATCGACCACATTCAAGACATTGCAAATGTCATGGAATATAAGAGATTCTTGAGATGGATGTTAAGCTCAATTTGTTGTCCTCTACTTTCAAAGGAAAAGAGTTGTAGTGGCTAAAAGGCTTGGGAGCAGGATTAATTCAAAATTGGGATCAATTTTACACAGCTCTCTATGGCTAGTTTGGGGAAAGGCCTAAAAACTTATCCCTTTTGGAGTAGATGACCATAATTAAAAGCACACCAAATAAACGGATGAAAAATTCAATTCTAGATTCTAAAGAACATGGGAAATGATCCCAATCTGCAGTTAGTCCAACAACTCGAAGGTAAATTTATATATTTTCTTGAAGCTCTAAATTATGATATATCTATTATGATATAATATATGGGAGGAATAACCCTACCAGATGCTTATACCATAGCCATTAGAGTTGAGAATTTCTTAATTCAAGCTGGTAAACTCACACCTAGGCCACATATGCCTCTCTATTCTAGATATGGGGAATCCTAATCCTAATCAAACACCTACAATAGCCCCATCCCTACTCCAATAAATCAGAGTTCAAATGAACCATCCACTTCTTCTTTTATCCATTCAAATGAACTCCAGGAGGTTATGAAACAATTGCAAAACTTAGGAACAAGTTGGTAACTCTTAAGATGAAACAAGCTCAAAATTCTAGACCTTATCAACCTCAGTTCCAACCCAATAAACCTCCATATTAGCTAAACAATCTACATGTTCAAGCTACCAACATGAACCAAGGATAACCCCAAGCCAATAGGTTGTCCCAAGAACATAACCCTAATGTAGTTTCAACATCTAGGGCATTGGTTCTAACTCAAAACAACATAGCACAATAATATGAATGGTGTTTCCTATGTAGCCAATTGCACAATCAGAAAACATGCTTCAATGGTGCTTTAAATCAAAAATTGATGGTGACTACGGTGGGTGTTCCTCAAGAACTAAACCAAGAAGAAATTTAGCAGGAGGTAGCTAATCAGAAGCACCTCCAAACAAGACAACACTTGTGAATTGGCAAGCTGAAGATTTTTGTGGAATAAATCAATCCCCTCCTCAAAGTGTAACCAACACACAGTTCTAAGAAAAGGAATATATAGAAGGGAATTCATCTAATCCAAGTACTTCTTAGCCTTTTATCACACTTCGGGGTATTAACAATCCAAGTGCAGCCCCAAACATTCAAAATCAGCCCAAACTTCCTTCTAAGCCATCTCAAGTGCTGGTTGTAGTAGCCCATGTGCAGGAAAATTCATGTCGAGTATGTAGTAATAGAAGGAAAATCCATATCCTTTAACATTATTGATCAAATTATCAAGAGAATTGTAAGAATTTTTATGTGGGAATCATTTAAACTTCCAAGCCAATGGGATTTGTTACAATCAGCCATGGAGAATTAGTCAACATCAAATGAGTTGTCCAAGAATCAAGAGAAGTTCCTCACTAATGTAACTCCACGGGAAGGAGTTCATAGAGGTTAGCAAGGTAAAATAATCAAGCCTCCTCCATTATATATATCTTTGGTTATTGGGAACAACCTTGTACACAATTGCATGATTGAATCAGGGGCTAGCATTTTGGTAATGCCAAAACACATTGTAGATCAGCTGGGCCTAAAATATGACCTAGTTTCCAAAGGATTGGCAGTACAGCTTAGATGTGACATCGGTGGGGACTTTTGGGCCCATAAAATGTTTAAACCTTACATTACATGCATGTCCTAATGTCAAAATTAAACATGATACATCAGTGATTTATTTTCACCACTCTTTGTAGTGTGCTTGTAATGACTCTTCACCTCCAAAATTGGAGGCTAATTATCAGTTGATTGGTTGCATATGCTCTTCAGAATAAGGTATGGAGCTAAGGCTATAATCTGGTCTGAACCTATTTCAATTTTCTATATCAAGCCTCATGTACCAAGCCCAATAAACATAAATTTCTTATCCTTCGATCAAGAGGATTTCCCAAACACTTAGGAAACAAATACCAAAGTTGGGGGCATCCCAAATTTGACTGTTGATGAATGGGAAATTAAAATACACGGATATGATCCATACAAGGAAATAGAAGAGGATGATTTGGGACTTTATTGTTTACACGAGGAAAATAAACCTCTTCCTAGCATCATCAAACCAGAAGATAAAGGTGATAAGGAAATATTTCTACTATAATTTGATGGCTCAAGGAGTAGGAAAAGCGCTGGATGAGTTTAAATGTTTTTGTTACCACAAGGTATGAATCACTACTCATCTTTCCATTTTTAGTTTACTTTCTCAAACAATATATCTTATTACGAAACTTTGAAACATGGATTGAATTGGGAAAGAAAGAGAGGTATACAAAACTTTCAAGTGTTTGGGGATAGTGAATTAATTGTCAACCGAGTTAGGGGAAAACATGATGCTAAGAATGATCAACTCAAATCTTACAAACATCACGTATTGGATAAAATTGATAATTTTGAAGAATTCAATATTCAAGCCATACTAATGAAGAAGAATGAGCTTATGGATAGGCTTGCAACAATTAGAGCAACATTTGATGTTGTGGACAGTATTAAAAGAGATAAAGAGCAACTAAATATTCATGTGATTATGAGGCCAACTGTGCCAAACAATAACATGAGATGGAAGGTATTTGAGAATCATCAAGAGATCATTAATTTATTGCAGAAGGATGTTGAGTTCTTAGTTAAAAATCAAGATAAATTGGACCAACTTTATGGTGATCAAGTGGTTCAACTAAGGAAAAATAATCATCCAAAGGTCCTAGTGACTCTAGAATAAATATTCAATCCTAATGATTAGTTCTAGAGGGAAAGAGAAAACATTCAGGTCAAAGGTAAGGATTCAGAGCCAATTTCAGTTGGAGAAGGAAAAACACTTCAAATTTGCAAGGTAAGCACTGAACAAGAAAAATATGAATTTATACAACTTTTCCAAGAATTTCCAGATGTATTTGCTTGGAGTTATGAAGATTTGAGAGGGTTTAATCCAAAATTTGCACAACACACCATTGAGATAGATTCAGGAGGTAAACCCATCAGGTAGAAGCAAAGGAAATTCAATCCTCATATCGAGCCTCTCATGAAAATGTAAGTGAAGAAAATCATTGAAGAAATCATCATCTTTCCAATCAAGCACTCTTCATGGGTAGAAAATCATCTTCTTGTTAGGAAAAGTAATGGGAAATAAGATTATGTGTTTATTTCGAGACTTGAACATGGCCTCTCTCAAGGAACACTATCACACTTCCTTCCATGAAGAAAAAGTCTTGCAAGTAGTAGTTGGATCAAAATGGTTTTCACTTTTAGATGGCTACTCGGTCTACAATAAAATCATGGTGAAGGAGGAATATAAATTCAAGAAAACCTTCACTATGAAGTGGGGCACATATGATTATAGAAAGATTCCATTTGTATTAACAACTTTGGAGCTACTTTACAAAAGGAAATGGATATGGCATTAAAAGGTCTAATCAATAAGATAGTTCTTGTGTATCTAGATGACATTACCGTATTCTAAAAAAATGAGCAAGTCACCTCTTCCACCTCGACAAAAGTATTCCAAAGATGTAGGAGATTGAGTGTCTTTGAATCCTAAAAAGTGCATATTATTAGCTCATGAAGGTAATCTTAGGCACATCGAGTCTAAGCAAGGGTTGGGAATTGATCCGTAAAGGTAAAAACCATTTCAACATTTCCATTGCCAAGTCACAAAAAGGATACCTAAAGTATTTTTGGAAACTTAATTTTGTTAGGAGGTTTGTTTTGAACTTTTCCCATATTTTCAAGCCACTAATGATGATTTTGAAGAAGACCATGGTTTTCAGATGGACAGATGAAAGAAAATAAATTTTTGAAGCCATAAATCAGGACATTACATAGGCTCCAACGCTCATAAATCTATATTTATCAAAGGATTGCATCTTATACACTTTTGGAGGCACGGGAAATATATGTCATACTATTACAACCAAATCAAGAAGGATTCGATTAGCCTATCACATTCTTCAAATGAAAGCCTTCGGGATTATGAGTGATATATTCATTCATTGAGAAGTATGTCCTTGTTGTAGTTAGAATTTTAAAGAAATTTAGGCATCTAGTGTCAAATAACACGACTTATCTATTATTTTCACATGATGGTGTAAAATATTTTATTTTCAATAAGGACCTTAATGAAAAGAGAGTTGTTTGGATAACCAAGGTCATGGAATACGATATAGATATAAAAATGACCAATATTAGTTAGAGGGAAAGGTTGTGTGACAAACTAGCTTCTAACCAACATGTTGAATCGAGAGAGGAGGCGGAAGCTGTTGTGATGTTGCAAGATGATCAAGAACATACTTCATGTGACATACCCATTCCTTGTTGGACTCAAGATATTGTATATTTCCTTCAAATAGGTCAAAATCCTCAAGGATTGAAGTAAGTCCAAAAGAAGGTATTTCAGACTTCATTGCATCCCATATGTGCTTGTAGATAATATATTGCTCAAAAGGGATGTGAATGGTGTCCTCCTAAGGTGCATCAAGACGAGATCGGATAGAGAGGGTGTTGCATGAATTTAATGATGGAGAGGAAGGTGGTAATTTTTTCCCAAGAGAAACAACTATTAGGATCATGAGGGCTGGTTATTATTTTCCTAACATTTTCAATGATTACTACTCAAGGATCAAGAAATGCAAGAAGTGTGCCTTTTTTGCATGTAAAGAGAAGCTATCAGCCATCCCACTCCATCCTATCTCAGTTTAACAACCTTTCATGCAATGGGGGATATAATTTATTGGGATAATCAATCCAAGTTCTAGCCTAGTTCACAAATGGATTCTTACAGCCATAGACTACTTCACTAAGTAGATAGAAGTAGTTGCACTCAAGTAGGAAAATGAAGCTAATATTATAGATTTCTACAAAGGTATTGCAACAAGGTTTTGGGTTCCTTCCACTATAATATCAGATAATGCCTTAGCTTTCATTGGAGCTAAGATATCTAATTGGGCTGTAAGAAATGACATCTACTTGAGAACTTCTTCTAACTACTACCCCCAGGGTAATGGGAAAGTAGATTCCATGAACTAGAACTTGTTGAGAATCATAAGGAGGACCCTAGATGAGAATCGAGTACTTGGCATACAAAATTAAAATCAGCCTTGTGGTCTTATAGAATCACTCCTAAGAATTCAACTAGTTATTCACCTTTGAAGTTGGTTTATGGAAGGGAAGAAAGGATTACGATATCCCTTGAATTACCATCCTTAGATCTTATCAAATAGCTGGATTTATTTGAGTTTCCATATGGAACTCGGGTATGTAGAGATCATGGAGTTGGAAGAGCTAAGGAACCAGGACATAAAAATAATGGAGAAGGACCAAGTTCAAATAAAGATTAGTTTTGACAAAAGGGCCAAAGATGGAAGTTTTAAAGAAGGAGACCTGTTCTAAAATGGGATAAAGAAAGATCCAAACTAGGAAGAAACTCCATGTTTGATGCAATATGGAGTGGAAATTACTTTATTTCAGGGTGCAATGAAACAATGCTTTCCAATTGAAATTTGGATGGAGATGAATTGCAGATCCTATTCAATAACATATATTTCAAGCATTATTAATGATGGGACTATCTTTCTATACATATTATCCTAGATTTTGAAATTCCTCCAAGTGTTTACAGAACATTTTTCTGTTGTATCTAGGTTTAATTTTCATTTAAGTGCCTATGGACTCTCTTCATGTTCCATTTGGGATATGTAGTATTTTTTATTATACATGCTTGCACTTTATTATTATTCTGAATTTCCAATTTTAGGCAAGACCCGATGATGAAGTAATGACTCAAAAATATTCCAAAGTTACAAGAGGTTTAAGAAATTAAAAATGTTTCAGCAATCGAATGACTCCATGCTAAATGGATACAAAATCAATAGTCTTTTTGATCTAGCAGGAAGATCACCACACAAGTTGCTAATTGTTATCCATTTCTACACCCCCAATTGATAAAATGGATCAACCTATAGGTCAAGGAATTAATATTTAATGGGAGAAAATTATAGGTTATCTCGTGGAGATATTTCTTGCCATGGTGAAGGTTTGGATCTGGATTTTATTTAATGGTCAAACTGGAAAAATATACAAATTGTCACCTCCTTGACATGTGACAACATATCTTCTTGTCATGCATCATCAACTCATCTTGTCCCACATAAATTTTCCTTCCTATCACATGTTAATCCTTCCCTCTTATCATGCATCAGCTCCTCTTCCTAACATGCATCAACTGTTCCTTCTTATCGCATATTAACCATTCCCTATTTCCCACACATCAACACCTCTTCTTTTTGTGTGACCATTTCTTCCTATCGGACATTAACCACTTCCTCTCTGTCACATGACCTCATACGTTCTTGTCATGTAAAACATCCCCTCTTTGACATGCATCACTCTACCTTCCTCATCACCACCTCCCTCTTGTCTCACGTCAACATCGCTTCTTATTACGTGTCAACCTCCTTTTATTCATGCACATCAACCTCCCTCATTGTCTATGACATATTTTATTATTTTAGTGTGAAAATTATTTCTCTCATAGGTGATGACTCTTACCTTTTTTCATTTTTTAGCTAATGGTTTTGCTCATTGAATGATAACCAAGAGTTTCAGATATGGCCAGACATCAATGAAACCGTATATGGGTAGCTCAATAACCGGATTAATGAGGTATGGCACCCATGTTCATCATGTAAGAAAAGTACCATTGGAAAGTGAACCAACATGGTCACCCATACCTCCATACAGGTAATTAATGAAGGATGTTTGTTGGTAGCTCCTTTTCTCTATATATATGTAAATTCCCCTCATTTGAGGGAGATATTTCAAATTGTAAAGGAACTCTGCCAAAATTGTTCCAACATTTTTGTGAGTTACAGGCCTCAAATTTATGCATTTGTGAAGGATTTTTTACTTTTTCCTATATTGTAATGGATTGTGCATCATTTTAACAAATAAATTCAGTTTTTGTGGCTTTTATTTCCCTAGTTTGATTTATATTGCATTTTTTTCCTTTTATTATATTTTGTAGGTATATTTTGCATATTGTTTTCCTTTACAGGTTTAGATTTTTTTTTCCATGAGATTGGAGGTTTGAATGTGTTTTGGGACTTTGTGGAATTTTAAATTCCCTCTTCTAACCAATTTTCCTCCATGCTCACTCACTAGGAATCTCTCTTACCTTAATAATAAAACTTACCTATTACGTCTATATAAAAAGAAAAGTCTATCTCTAAGAATGAAGCTTTTACCACCTTGAGCCACTTAATCATGATAAATAGAACCTATAGATAGAAAGTATGTGACCTCAACACCATCACCATAGATGTTAGAAACTTCAACTTAGGGAATAAAGGGCAAGAATTTCTACACCATGATCACTCAAAATTTGCAACTTACCTCAAAATCCAGTCATGAAGAAGTTGATCTTCAATGCCTGTATGACAACTTTAAAAGCATCTATGAAGCATTAATAGAACATAAAAGTCCCAAAATACTTATCTATATAAAGTTTTTTTTATCAACCTAACATTAAAAGACCTCAAAACATTCTTATTCAACTTAGATTTAGGACTATTAACAATTATGTGACTTAGAAGCATAATCACTAAAAGGGGGAGAATCAATATTTAAAACTTTTCTATCAATTAATTTTACTCATTTAATGCATATTAACCATAAATAGCTTAAAATTCATTATAATCCATTCATAAGAACATGAAACAAGAGAAAAGAAAAATATATATGTGGGAAACCCTTAAAGGGAAGAAAAATCACTAATATATGTATTTGGACAACTTTCCTATAGTAAAAATTTAATATTAAGGGAATAAAAAATACCCATAGAGCACCAATCCAAAATTTCTAAGAACCTACTTGACAAGGTTTTAAAATCACACACCTACAAGGAATTACCAACTCCCTAATGTTTTAACAAGCACCCACTTGCTAGGAAAAAACAAATCCCAAAGTGACTCAACACCAACTTAACAAAATCTATATTTTATCTTCTTCTTAACCCTTTTCTCTTGATCAAAAATGATTACCTCCTATTCATCTCCACTCTTTCTTAACTCTTTAGCTCTAGATATAGTTAATTCACTAAGCACTACTTTTTAAGGCCTCTAAACTTCCCTTTGACCAGCCAATATGAATGGACCTCATTTGACCATGTATCTACACTAAAATGTACTAAAATAAGATAAGATTACATACATTCAATAACATCAATTTAGAGCATACCTCTTTTGGATAACCTTTTTCCAAAACCTTCATCTTCAAAAGATGACCTGTTTAAGTGGGACCCACTCATCACCATGACCACACTCATACATTTATGGAAATATAATAGAGTAATATAAATCATATAATCATAAATTTTAATGAATCAATCAAAATTGGGCGATATATATCTTCTTTTCGCAAACCGCTCATAGCTAAAGTTTAATTATGGTTTTGGATAAATATATCTTCTTAACATTTTTTCATAAAAACATGAAAATTATATGACCTCACTTTTATTGTGAAACATTAAAACCATATAAACATCCATTAAAGGAAAAATTCCCATGCAAATAAATAAATTCTAGGTGAGCATCAAAAGTCCCATCTCCAGGTTGGATTTTCACTAGATTTTGACCCTTTCTCACATAAACTATCATATCTTGCAAAATTCATATCTTTAAAACCTTAAATGTTTCCCAAAGAACCATGACACATAAAAAAAATATCTCCAATCATCATAATATTGTCACCATACTTAAAAATCTCCTACTTATCTCATTTACATACCACCTTAGGATTTTTCACTTTGTAGACTTTAAGTTCAACTAAAATAATGTTATAGATCATCATAAAATTAATGGAAATGACCCAAATATACCTAATATACCATGATACACCTAAAACCATACATCCATGATATCATGTAGCTCCAACACTCAATGTCACACCTCCATGTAAACATGTGTACTCCAAATGAGCACTTGTAACATAGCCAAAAATGTGTCCTCACCATGCCACTACTATGAGTGCCTAAAAACTCTCCAAGACTTCTATAAATCATGTAAATATGCTTCTCAAGAATAGAATAAGATCCTACCTTCATGAAACATCACCTAGGCACCTGAATAGGCTTGCAAGAGCAAGTAATTGCCATTGAATCTCACTGCATCATTATGTACACATCTTAATCATCATGCAAACATAACCTACATCATCATATGAACCTAACAAATTAGCCATTTCTTCAATAATGTAGTTTTTCATCAATGAAAATACCTATATGACAACATGCCAACAATATCCCCTTTGTCATTGATACAAAAAGACTTGAAATTCTCCCCCTTTTACATTCATGAAAACAAATATTGTACATGTATATTATTCAACTTCCAAAACGTCAAATCATCATGTTTTGCTCAGAAACATACACCAAAGATCTCAATTAAGCTCAAAACCTTGCAATTTACCTCAAAATCTGATATTTTCCTTCATTTCAACATCAATCACCATGTTCCCCCGGATGAGTATATATTTCCAATACATCACTTGAGACACTTTGGATAGGTCCTAAAAACATTCCCAATTTTTATCATTCCTATTTAAGTGAAATATGAGACCATTTCCCCTTAGCATCCTCGATCATATGAAACCATATCTTAAAAATATGAATAACATCATTTTCACCTCAAGGATTTTACATAAGCACTCCCCTATCATGAATGATTTAAACTTACTTGAGAAAATTTTACACACCTGTAGGAACGTCTTCATACTTGTAGAGTACAACATCTGACTATTGTAGCATTTTCTACCAACATTCCACAAAGTCAAACATCAACAAACAAAGAAAATGGGTCTTCATAGCTTATATGTTGACTCAAATGCTTCGTAGATGCTCCTCTTGACTTATTAGTGATAAATCAACTTAGTTCTTGTCTTTTCCTTGGATATCTTAACAAAGTCATACCTTGGTTACTTAAATATCTCAATACCATGTTATAAGATGTTTACTCTATCATAGACCCCTTTAGACCATATTAAAGAACACATTGTATTTCTTGACCTCAAAGTATCTTAATAAAATGGAAAGGTGAGAAATTCATCTGAATTAAATGGAAAAACAACCTATAGGTTTCCAACTTACTTCATTTCACTAACATACTATACCTTACAATATGATACACACTGTGGGCATTATTTAGACCTGTAGAATTAACTTTCATGCACTCAAATGCTTGTAAGAGATACAAAGTTGCTCCATATGCCTATGGAAATGTTTCTCAAACATAAGCATAAGAAATAAGACCTTTTGAGAACTACTATGCTCCTTCAAATAGTCATATAATTCCTTATATGGTTTGGATGTTTGCTAGAACACAAATATTGTGAGGGAGGCAATACTCATGCTTCTAACAATAAATACCTATTTCACAGGTCTTTAGAACATTCTAAAATGGATCAGAATTCATTACAAAAATCATGGATCAACTCAAAATATTCATTACTTCACCTTATAGTCAATCATGGATTGGATTTACTTTGTATTATTCTCAAGTCATGAGAAATAGTCCCTTTCATCATCACCCCAAGAGAGCAGGAAAGGTAAGTACCAAACATTCTATTGGATTAAATTTTATATTAAGGCTACACTTAGTCCTCGAAAAGTCGGGATCATCACACTACGAACTATAGGCCGCCATTTAGTGACAAAGGGACGCGAATTAAATATTTGGAAAATTTTTCATAAACAGCACTGGGACATTTGGGCAATACGCGGAGGAAATTAAGGTAGCCCTGAAAACATACTATTCCGCGAACACGGCTGAAATGAGAACTTAAAGTCCTGTATTTTGGGACAAAAGGGTGCGAAGGCCAGAAAACCTTTTTCCCAAACAAATGGACAATTAGACAAAAGGACGAGATGTGATGAATATATATTTAACTTTAATCTATTCCCGTCAAACCTTAGAGATAACCCTTATTCTTTCTCAACGAAATCACATTGAAATCAAAAATTTGAAAATTTTAGATTTGATCACTTCCTTAAGAAAACGACTCACCGAAACATTTTACCAAGATGCATACATACACCTTATTTCTCTGCTTGCAAAACCCTATACACTCGACAAAGTACTCATAATTTACAAAGTGGTCGGACATCACTTCACTCTTGTCTTCTCTACTTTTCTCATCGTATTAATGTTTTGAGATTTGGACAAAGATCTGCCAATCTTAGACTCTTTGATACTCCTTGCAAAAATTGATCACACTATCATGAGACTTTAAATTCATGTATCTTCCCTAACCTGTTTTCATTCTTCTTTCCCCTTTAATATTTCTATGTAGAATATTGTGTCTATTTATTATGTTCTTGCAGGATTTTTATCACTTTGTATCCTTGGAATATTGTTTTGATGCAGAGGTGAACTCAGTAAATAAAAACTTTATCCGTATTACACATTTGTACATTCCTTTCGATGTTATCATTCTCTCTGTCCCTATATTATTAGCTTATCCCGCATTAGAGTAGATCTTAGAGCAAGAACGAGCTTTCTCCTCATTCCCAATGCTTCACACCGTGAGTTCACTTGTATAAACATAAGGGTGTTGTGATTTGATTCAAAATCATCTAACACATGTACTTCTATTGATTAAATTTTATATCAACCCTTTATCGTCATCACACTAAATTGTAGTATGCCATTTAGTGTTATTAATTAAATATGTAACCTTTCCCTGAAAGCATACTATTCCAACTTATATTTTGACACCAAACCCTATCTCGCACATATATACAATATATGCCCTGACTCAAAAACAATTTGAGTAAGACAAATAACTTAAACTCCAGAGATCACATTCATACCTTTACAAACATACTTCACTCTTGTCTTCGAAGAACTTTAATTTTTCTTTTCTTTCTCGTTCTCTAGAATTTTTTTCAGACTTTAAATTCATATTTTCCATGGATTTTCATATGATGAGAACTTAAATAAAAACTTTAACAAGTTGCCTTATGATAATATTGATGTATATATATTTACTAACATACTTCTATTAATGTAGTTTTCTTTTTGAATCTTTCATATGAATTTAAGATATCCATCATTGTATAAAACATAATACAATATATGCTCTTTCACTTTAAACTCCAGAGATCACATTCATACCTGTAGGCATACTTCTAACAAAGCATTTTTCTTATCTTTATCGCTTCTCTAGAATTTTTGTCAACCATCCATGGAATATGATGTTAAACATCCAAATATGATAACTCTCCATAGTAGAACATACTTGACTTTTTATATGATTTAAATTTTAATCTGATCTTTCATTCTAGCTCAGATGTTTTGTTACATTTCCTTAGGTAACTTTGTGCCATTATAGCTCGATGTTTCACACCCGCTTTGTAATCTTGCCTTCAAAATTGGTGAATCATCACTCTTCCCATCATGTACACTATTTTCCATTCACCTCCACACGCCTTCCTCATTTAATTTGGATTCTCACATCAAATTCCATACATTCCTTCTACGATTATGCCCTCTTTCTTGTGTATGCACACCTATGTGCTCGGTTTCTCTCTACTTTCCTTTCACATGCTTGCATCTTGCTTCACACTTTGTTTCCTTGTTGTAATTCCTCCATGCACCCTTTTTCCCTTCTTTCTTCTTCCTTTACATTATTCTCCTTCCATTTTCGTTTTTTCACCTTCATCTTACACACGCATCTTCCATGCCTTCCTTTTGCTTGCCTACTTTCTTTCCTATTCCATCGCGCCCTCCTTGCATGCCACTATGTAGACTTTCCCAAAATTGGTTAAGTCCATGTTCTTCCTCTTGTGCACTTTCTCACACCCTTCTTTTTGCATTCCTTCTTTCATTTTCTATCACCATGCACCCTCCTTTAGATCAAGTCCTCCCACTTCTCACCTCCAAAATTCAAATGGTCATAACTTTTGACCCGCATCTCCATTTGTTTTACAAAATTTAGCTTTCTAAAATGAGCAGATGTCCTCTATGCTACAAAACTAGATTTATTATTTTTCATTAGGGTAGACATTTGAAAAGAAAGGAAACATCTCTAGGCCCCAGTTAATTAATACCCATTCTCGTCAAATGACCGAAATGTCTGACAAACCAAAACAATTGGCTACACTCAGAATGCAATATCTCTTGTAATTCTCAACAAAATTGACAACATTTGTTCCATTGGAATTGATGTTCCGATCCTGATGTAAAACAATCAATAAATTCAGAATTTAATAAGGAATAGATGGTGATTTTATATAAAACTTGCCTAATTTAAAACAATGTTTTATTTGGTAGTTAGGATGCATTCAATGAAGCATGGGTTGACATATTTCACTGCTACAAGTTATGGGACAGTATGGGGGGCCTTTTGCAAGAAACATAACATCATTTCACTCCATTTATGACATCTTGCAAGTGGTTAGAGGAAAAATTTTGGGATTTCAATTTTTTCCTCTCTCTCTCCTCTCAAAATTTTATAAATTAGAGTGTTGGGCTCATTGTAAACAGAGATATTTGAGGATGTGGGGAGACTATGTAAAAAAATTCTCAACACCATTGAGCTGAAAACCCTCTCATGGGCCTGGAAAGTGTATTTGTGCCTCTATTTCAACAATGTAATGGACTTCACATATTCTAAGAGCAATAAATTTTTTTTGGTGTTCTTTCAACCCTTCCATTTTTTGTTGTATCTCCATGCCTCTATTTTTGCTTGTTTTTTTCTATCCATGTATGTCTCATTTGTAGGTGCAAGATTTTGTGTTTGATGGAATATTTATTGGTAAATTAAGATCTGGTCTAGGTCACATTGGTATGGCCTCTCTCAACTCCATTTTCTTCCTGTATTCTCCCTCAGCAGGATATTTCACCCCCTTTTCTTGGTGTTATCACCATGTAGTGTAGGATTTCTTAATTTTAATTCTCTCTCTCTCTCCTTAGTCCCTTGGAATTGTTATATTAGGAGTAGATAGTCACATTTCCTTCCTTAGAAGTAGTTTAGTGCTAGGATTAGGTAGAGGAACCAACCTTCTCTGGAGGATCATCTCAAGTCCTGCAAGTCCCACAACTTGAGAGATGATTCAATGTTACCCAAAAACATTGGTTGCTCATTCACACATGCATGAAAAATCAGAGGGTGTTATTTTTTTCTATAACAATACTTTTAGTTATCTTCTTATATTTATTCATACCGAATGACATTGGTTTAACTTATGACAAGACTAATATAAATATTCGACTACATGCAAATATCCAACATCACAATATGAATATTTTTAGTAAATCTTGTCAAATCACACATTCAAATTCTTACAGATCATCAAATACCATATCTCATTAACTCAACATCATGGAGATACACCTAGAATAGTTTATTTACTTTTTGACTCAAGCAAGAAATTCAATGATAATTTTTTATGATATCTCATAATATTAAGGCAATAATTCTTATCTCAGTTACATACATATGTAAACATCTTAGAATAAGATTAATTAGATCATAAAGGTCCTAATAAATATCACATATACTTTTAAAACCTTGAATAACAAAAATAGACTCCATGGACTTCAATCAAAAACTCTATCATGTTATGACACATATAGAACATTCTTATGGACCCAAAATCATCTTTGAGGACACACTCACATTCCTCAAACTCTTTTTATAGTGAAACAGACTTCACCAGGATTAACACCCTCAAGGTACCAATAATTCACTTAAGACCTTGTGAGCATGGTGTTTACAAAGAATGAAATCTTTTATAGTGGTCTCTGCAGACAACCTAAAAGACCACAAACTATTCTTATTTTTATCAAATAGGATATAAGATAGTTATCACTTTGAGATGATAAAAAAATTAATTTTCATGGCATTGAATATTCATTGATACAACTTACCCATCCTTACGCTTCTTACTTAGGCTTCAAAACTAGCTCTTTTTCCTCTTGTAGTCCTTGTAGAAACACTCGTAACTTCTTGGAATAGACCTTATTTGACATTAGACACTAATACATAGTGATGAAGACTACATTATAAAAACTTTAACCATGATTTTATTCTAGAATTAAGAGATATGTTTGATGAAAAAAATCACTCATGTATGGTGTGCATACATAATTATATTACTTGACAAGCTCATAGTCTTCGGATGTAAAAAGAACTTAAAGACAAACTCTTCACAATGATAAAACTCACTCTACATGGTTAACACACTAATATAAGACTCAAACCTTAGGAATTCCAAAAATTATTGACTCCCCTTGGAAAAAACATCTACTATAACAATCTCAACCTTCTTATATTATGACTATGACACCTTATATCCACAAGTAACACCTTTACTCCAAGATTTGACCCAAACTATAATGTCATGAATATATTTATACATATCATTTGAATAAATAAAAGGACATACCATGAGATCTTGGTAACATACATTTATCACATAAAAACTTTTTGATACTACCACTCGAGGCATTAGACCTTAGATTGAAAGCATATGCTTTTAGAAAAAAATTGAAACTTTCAAGCTTCAACTTAGACATAGACATTAACATACTCACATACTACCCTTGTGATAAGAAGGAATTAAATAATGACATCATATACCTAATTTAGGAATTTAATTAATGAAGACTGAGATGATGATAAAATACCTCTAAAGACAAAATTTTACATTAGATAACATGAAAATCTAGACTAACAACTTTATATGTCTATCAATATACATATACATAGAGATACAGGAGATATCACTGACATACTTCAAAACTTTTTATGTGTCTCACAAATCTCAGTTTCTTCATATTATCTTGCATATAGATATTGAAAAGCATTCAAGTTCATGAAATATTCTTAAACAAATGTAAACCCACTCCCTTGAATTGACTTAGGCTTGTTGACCACGTTTCCAACCTTGATGGCACAAGAATCTTCCTTGATAACCTTCATATGTTTCTTGTGGGCTGAGATTCAGTTTCATGACTTGAACATCCTTTTATCTTGACCACAAGAGAATATCATGCAACTAACCTCTTATTGTTTCTTTACAAGTTAAATTTTGTAACATGTCCTAGTTTTTACAATTGAAATAAAAATATTCCTCTTCCTTTTGAGCTCAAACACACTTAGGTTCCATCCACTATCCTTTTCTTTATGCCGATACTCACGACATATGAGTGAAATTCACCATTTAAAACACCTACTCCATCTCTAAATCACATTCTCTTGCAATATCTAGCTCTTTGACCAAAATCATGAGAAACAAAGCGATATCCATTTAATAAACAACCATTCCTTATATTATTAGGTATTATAATGGGGATAGATCCTTAAAATCCATCTTCTTAGTCACTTTCTTATCTAATCTTGAAGTTTCACCAAATCCCTTATCATTATTCTTTTTCTCCTTCAAACCCTAGGCTTGTTTTGTCATTTGTACCTCTTAGGCTCTCCGTAATGTGATTTAGGTATTTTTAAACTTTTCTATAAATTTTATACGTATTAAAAATTACTATGTTCCTGCTCCAAATCTGATTTTAAGGATCTCAACTCAACTTCATACCTGTTGTAATATTCTTCTTTGACCTTTAGGGTTTTAGTCAAACTTTCCATTTGAGATTTCAAATCCATGATGGCTTGATTATGATTTATCTCCATAACATTGACCTGAATTTGATAGGCCTCAATACATGAATAAGTTATTTCATTCCTTATTCTATAAATATATGAAGACTTACCCTTTTCTTATGCTTCAAAGGATATCCTTCAAGATGATAAACTCCTTCACAAGGACTGACTTTGATACAATTTTTTTGAAAGCACAATTGACTAAGTGGGGGAGAATCAGGTCCTACTAAAATTTCAACTCATTTACCATTCATAAATTCTTATCATTCATACAACCATTCATTCAACCTTGAACCATATGTGTTTTTACTTAAGTATATAAAAACCATAAGCAACATCAAAAGAATAGTGGTACATAATACACCAAATTTAAGATGGAAACCCACAATGGGAATAAAATGCATTGAAACACAAAAATATATTTTCATGCTTGAAATTTAGTGAGGCACCAATCCAACAACGAGAACCAAATTGTAATTTAGTGAGCACCCACTACACAAGGAGGCTACAACCCCATAAGATGAACAAGGGAAAATCATCAACCTATAGATATTTTTCATTTGATTTATCTACTTCCAAACCTTGATGGAGATAACTTATCGAGCTCACAAACCCTAGGTCAAAACTTGGGTCTTCAATATTACACAATCTTCTTCCTTCTCAACTTGTCTTGCCTCTAATATGTTACACAAATGATCTCAATCATTCCTCAACATGTCATGCATACGTTAAAATCTCAAAATTTTCCCTCATACCTTAATTCACTCACCTATGGGTTGCATTCTTCACCCATGCAGACTAGCTCAAAAAATTACCCAAAACAATGCTTTTATAAACTTATCATGAAAAATAAAATAATTTTCCCTCCTTTAAGAAGACCCATACATCAACAAAAAAATCCAAATTACTAATTACAATATTCACAAGTGACCCTAATAGGTCTTCTAGCTAAAATCCCAATTATATGTGCCAAGAATGGCTAAAAACCCCAAGGGCTCAAAGATAGTAATTATATTACCTAAAATACATAAATACTCAAGACCCATAACCCCTTACAAATGATTAAAATATCATTTAACATTCATAAATTTTCATAATTTAGCTCAACCAGTCAAATTATTTCTTTTTAAAGGCCCAATGCTCTTTATATTTCTTAAAATTGTAGTTTACTATATCCTTCAACACCCTGAAAACTTTATGATGCCACCAAGTAGCTTATAATCAACCAAACCATTCCATGTTAAAACTTTATTTAATTTAAAACATCTTTAGGACACTTCTATGAAATTTATAATCCTTGAATCAACCACATGCTCAAACCACATCCAGCTTTTGTCTTCAACAAATAAATCGGCCAAAAATAAGTTTGTTTCCAAAGGTTAGATCATAAAAACATTTACAAGAATATTCAAGACCATTAAATGGATTATTTCTGTGAAAAATTAATTCTTGTTCATATTACAGGTTATATAAAGATTCACCTAATCCATCTCATGCTTCAATAAACTCAAATATTAGAGCAAAACACATCATATCCCAAATTGGAAAAAACCTTCCTATCAAAATAATGACATGGAAACCAAATAAAAATATTCATCATGATAAAATCCTCACATTATTGAAAATTCATTCATGAATCCTCTTTCCAAGACATTTTTCATCATCTCAAAACTCAACCTTTATCTCTATATATGACAATTTTATTGACCAACCGCATTTTAAGGCCTCAACTTTGCCGTTTGACTAGTCAACCTAAATGGACCTCATTTGACCATGTAAATACATTAAAATTTCCTAAAACCTACATGGAAATAAATATAAGCTCACATACATTCCCTAACATCAATTTAACACATACATCTTTTGGAAAACCTTATCTCAAAACTTTCTTCATTAGAAACTGACATGTTTGAGTTCGCCCACTCATCACCATGTAAACGCACATAGCATTATGGAAATACAATATAGTACGATGCATCATCTAATCATAAATTTTTATTAATCAATAAAAACTAGGATATTATACCTCTTCTTCTGCAATATACTCCTAGATATAGTTTAACTAGGGTTTTAGACTACCTTATCTTCTTAACATTCGTTCATAAAATATGATGATAAAATGACCACATTATCTTTTTAAACCTTATATAATAAACATATATACATCCCTGAAATCAAAATACTCCCATGTAAAGCACCAACTTCATGGTGAGTATCGAAGACCCAACTCGAGCTAGATTGTTCCTAGATTTTGAGCTTGTCTCATATAAGCTATCATATATTGCAAAATTCACATCCTAGAAACCTAAAATTTAGTCAAAATCACCATGATACATCAAAAAAATATCCATTCATAAAAATTTCATTAGTTTACCTCAAACTCTCCAAAATATCTCATTTGCATATCAACACCTTAGGATTTTACACTTGTAGAAGCTAGGTAAACTTAAAGAATGCTATAAATCATCATAAATTAACCATAAATAACCCAAAATACCTGATATACCTTGATATAATTAAAAATATACATCCATGAGCCCACGTAGCTCAAAACTCAATCTCATACCTCCAAGCAACCATGCCTTCTCCAAATGAGCACCAGAACATAGCCAAACAATTAGATCTTCACCATGCCACTACTATAAGTTTCTTAAAATATCCAAAAATTTATCCATCATATCAACATGATTCTCAATCATCCAAGAATATCCTACCTTCATGCAACATCACCTAAGTACCTGAATAGGCTTGCAAGAGAAAGTAATCCTCACCGAATCTCACCGCATAATCATGTACAAATCTGAATCATCATGCCAACATCACCTACATAATCATATGACCTTAAAATATAATCCAATTTGGCATTGATGTTTTTAATCAATTATAATACCCATATAACCACATGCCAAATATGTGATTAATTTCGGCCTCTCGAAGGAGGGGTGATGTGGATAAAGTGGCTTAGACCTAGCACTTCTATTAAAATAAATCGATCCACAATGTAATTATTTAACATATCTAGAAATGAAATTTTGAAAAAGGTATTTCTCATATCAGTGATCAAATCATATGCTCCTAATGGTATAAAAACTATTAGCATATCATCTAACGTTGAAGAGTAATGGGAAGAAGTCGTAAAGAATAATTGCTCATGCGAGTCACTATGTGGAATTGTAGTTCAATTTATAAATAAAAGAGGCCCAAAATATTATCTTGATTTTGGTTGTCCAAAGGAGGAGATAATCACATATCCATGGACTTAAAGGATTTCTTGATTAGTGTTACCTACACGATTCCTCGTGTTAGGTTCCATCTAGTTTAAGATTCCCATTTTCGGACACATTGAGAAGGGGTATTTATAAATCCCAAGAAAATAATAATGCAAAGAAACATTCCCCATGTGATTATTTTGTGTTGGTTCTATGGGATTATCCAAGAACATGTAAATGAAGTTTTGTCTATTGTCTTAAGAAGTCATTTTATGAACTTATTACAATCAAAAAAATATGAGTATCCTCACCTCTAACCTTAAGGAATCCATAGTATAAGTTGGGATCATATTATCTTGGTATTTGATTTTGATTATATTGTGGTGTATAGTTTATATTGTTAATTTTTGTTTGTTATTGTAATTGAATTTTTGAAGGCTTTAGTGTTGATTATGATATTGATTTGGAAACTAGTTTAGATATTAGTTCGGGTATTGAACCATTCCCCGGGATTCAACAATTTAAGTAGGAAGGGGACCTAATATCAATCAAATTAATATAATGAGTCAATTATTTACTCCTTTGTTTGTTCATGTTTGCATTTTTATTTCCATTATTTATGTTTCAAAGTGTTAATAACGTTCATCTTTTTAGGTTGATCAAGAACATCGTATTTTGTAGCACCATGGTTCTTATTGAGGACCTTGGGTCCTTGATTGTTATTATTTGAACCATTTGTTAATTTGAATTACCTTGAGAGGGAGTGACCAATTTCCCATTTGGATTATATGTCTTTCATCCGTTGTCGATCATCATTTCTTCAATGCTAAGAGTGCCCTTTAAGACCTCCTCATAGCTCCAAAAATTAAAATTTTGTACCTCCTCATTAGTTTATTGATTGAGGGAGTGGATGAATAGATCATAAATATCTGTTTGATCCATGTTCAAAGAACTATTATAGGACTAGAAAATTTCTACACCACTGAATGAAATGGGAAGCTGACTCGTTATGTTTTTGTTTAATGTGTAGGAATTATCTGATTCTTGTTGTTAAGATATTGTTCATATTGAAATCCTTTAAGAACTCAAATATGAGTTTCTTGAAAGAGTAAATTGATGCTTCCGAGATCCTATAGTACAAGTGGAGATGAATACCCTAAAGGGTCTTGGGGATTAGATTTCTTAAAACAATGTCCCAAGGAGTAACTCTCCAATCATGGTCGCATATGCCTTGATGTGGGAGTTTGGATCCCCTACCCTTTTAATGTGGGAATATCTTGAAATTTTCATGGCAGCATTACAATATTTATGGTAAAGTAGGGGACTCCTTTAGATACCCATATTATGTTCCAACTGCATAGGATTTAACCATTAATGTTCCTTAATGGGAGCTGGACTTGAATCATATTTTAGTACGACACAACATAGGCATTGGGTAGGGCATAAATAACCCATTTTTATTAGCATACATAATAGGATAAGACAACATGTACCCATGTGGTGATTTTGAGTACATGTGAAGGTATTGGGGAAAATATTTGGATTCATATTGGTAGGTGAAAAATGAGGGAATTTTACATATCCTTTTAGAATGGCATTTGACAATGCAATTTTAGATAGCCCTTGTGTTGGAAATGTGTATGGGGAGTGAGTAGGAATACCTTGTATTCCTCACCAGTTAGGGTCTCCATGACTATGAAAACCCATGTATACCTTAGAAGGTAATGGTGTAAAGGGAACATAATTATAACTCTTAATGTAGTGGGGATATTTACCTTACGCTTGTGAATGGTGTAGAATGTGACAGGTTGGGCATTTTGTAATTCCATAATTGTATCCACCAATATGAAATAAAATCACCTATTGAAGGTGTTACATTTTACTTTGGCATGTGTTGAGTATTACAAGTGAAAAAGGCACAAGAATATCTTGCTATCAATTGATCCTTTATAGGCCACCCCTCTTTGGAAATTTATTTTGTTTTTTAGGAGGATGGGTAACAATATTTTTATGAAGGATAATATCAATATAACCTTGCATCCTATCCAAGGATCAAATTATGGTGTTGAGACGATCACCACTTTAGGTGAGACACATTAGGATTTCATCATCGGAGATAGATAATAAGGGAATTAATTAGTTTTCATACTAATTTGAGCTCTAAATAAGACTCGTGGATAAGACCATTTTTCTCCTATAAGTTTCATGATATTATATTTGGATAACTTTTGTTTTACATTTTGATTAGGTTGGTAAACCTCCTCAATATTAATTTTTGAGTGGGTATTATAACCTTGAGTATGAGTTGTCTAAGGCGGTAATAGGTTTTGCGGTAATTATCAACCCAACCTGATAAAGAGGGTGACTGTTACATACCCATTCTGTGATACTAGGCCTTAGATAATAAATGGGCCTATCATATTCTTGACCCAACATATTCGGGGGTTTATAAATACCCGAAAATAATGGGAGATGATGAGGATGGATGAAATAAATTAAATAGAGGAAATGAAAAGCAACTATTCTATCATGTTGGGTTCACCAATTTTTACGTCTAAGAATAAACACATGACTTAATGCACATAGGACCACCCAATGTTGTTTCGGGATAGCAAAAATTAAATTGATAGATGGTTATGAAATGGGTGAATAGGAAAGGTGGGATAGATGGGGTATGGCTATGAGGAAAATCAAAATGAAAATGAATGGGTATTTTCTCATTAATGGAAATGAATGCTTACCAAACCCACTCATATGAAAAAAAACAATCAAGGATAATATCGACACAAATATTTTGATCAATATCAGTTGGTCTAAATAAAATCCTAGTGGGTTATGCGACGTAGATAAATCATCCTTCATATCTCATATACTTCTCTCCTGAGGGTCATGAATGTGAGACGAGAAATGGGAAGGGACAAATCTAGTTTCTATCCAACATGTTTGTCCAAAACTTGTTTGTGTTATACACCTCATCGTTAAAAGTAATCAACTACGGGATGATGTTAGGTGGGATGGGAGTTATCGGGAAGACAAGCTAACTAAGTCCTTATTAATGTAATTTAATTGTGTAATGATGTTTGGTTATAGTAATTTTGATCATACACTCTTCTTCTAAGTATTCTTGGTCCTTGGATGGTCATATTGGCATGTAAACAAAGAATCAAATGAAAAAAACAAAGCACACAAGGAAACCGACAAAAACTAATCTCAAGCTCATTTAACCTAAGCCTATATGGTAACATAGGGAGATTTTGTTAATTTATGTCTAATTAAATCTATGTTCCTATATTAAACAAATAATTGCAAGTATATTTAGATCAAACAAATTCATTTATTCACCTTTAATTTAATTAAATCTATGTGTAAATAATAAATTGAAATAAAATAAACTAATTAATAAAAAAATTAAATCAAATCTAATCTACTTATATTTGTATTTTCCAAATACTTTTTAACATGAAAGTAAATATTAAAAATAAAGAGATATAAACTATTCTAGTCTATATTTTTGAGAATTTTCTAATTTTGAAGAATTAATTAAATGAAATCTAAACAAACAATTAAATTTCTTCTAATTGAATGAAAACTATTTCTATTATAAAATGAAATAAACTAAAATGTTAAATAGTTGGAAGTGTCTATTTCCATGTTGAAGAATAAAATGAATATAATCTAATTAAAAAGAGGATTTTCCTTATTTGTAATTGTGGATCAAATTTATTTCGATTCAAATCTAAATAATGGGAAGATTTGAAATATTCTCGAAGAAATTTTCTTCCCCAAGACTTCCCAAGAAAAGCACTAAAATTCCTACAAAAGCTTTTAGAAGAAACACAATGAAATGTGGAGAAACAAAAGCTTGTTCAAATTTACTTACCATTCAAATCCATAAGGAAAAGAAGGAGGAACCTCTCAAGATAATTTTTTTCCATACATACGTACAAACTAGTTAATAAAAAAATCAAAGCTACATGTGCTTCCAAATGAATTAATGAAGAAATGAAAATAATCATGCAGCATGAACTTCCACAAAAACCTTCCCAAAAAAGATCCACAATGATGAGATAAGAAGGATTTTTTGAACGGAAGATACTAAAAGAAATGAAAATACTATGTAAATTAAATTTCCTTTACAAAAATATTCTTCACTAATTATGAAATGAAATCAAATTATATAAACAAAGCCTCTTGGAATTCAAGTACATCTCCAACCTAGAAATGTAGAACTAAGACAATTTCAGATGTTGGTTTTTCTTTTAAATCCCCTTAGCTTCTTTTCCAATTAAATAACCAATATTTTCTACGGAGTTATGCTGGTTTTTATGCTTGAAGAAGATGTAGAAATGTTAGAGTGAGTGAGTTTGGCAGGAGTTTGGCAAAGAATGTAAGAAAAGAGTAAAAAGGTAAAGGCTCTATCTTATCTTGTGTTCTTCTTGGAAATATTATTACAGCATAACCATGTAATTCCAATTAAAAATACTCCAACCAATTCTTTGGGAAAAAACTTAGTTTTTATAGAAATGTTTTAGGGATATGGTGCAACAGAAATGGCAACCGAGAAGTGCCAATAAGCACGTGAAGGGAAATTTTAATTTCTAATAATAGTAAGTGGAGTAGAAGAAGTATATATGCATCTATAAAGCTCAAAAATACCTTATTTGGTCAATAAATGTGTGATAAAAATGAGTTGGAAGAAGGTAACTCATGTATAGAACATGTTGTTTAAGTTCTAGATAAAAGTACACATAATTTCTAGTCTACACACAATGGTGGTTACTGAACCTCCACATCGCTTTGCAACCTAACCTATAGGAATATCGGTGATTACATAACCACCACGGTGGTTTTGTAACTACTAGAAAATTACGTAACTTAAGGAAAAATGTTGAGGAAAAGGCTAAAATAAATAAATTGGAAAGAGAGAAAAGATAGGAAATAGATAAGAAAGGTAAAATAAGCTATAATAACATGTTGTAAAGGAGAAAATTGGACTTGGATACATCATTTAATTTGGAAAATAAACTATCGTAATTGGGGATTTGTATTATTATTACAATATAGCACCGTGGAATTTTTGGTTCATATAGTTTCCTGTTCACAAATCTATGTAATACCACATGAAAGAAGAAGAAAATAATAATGTTTTATTAACTAATTATTTAATTTTCAGGAAATTTTGTTTTAATGTTTTACAAAGTTACAATTAGTTGGTTTGACATTGTATATTATAATTTCCTTAAGGTTATGTATCTATATCACATTTGTAATGCTCTTTTAATACTCGGTGATAAATAATTAAACAAATACAACTACCTATATATATACATATATGCATATATACATATATACATATACATATACATATACATGGATATAAGAACACACACACACAGAGAGAGATGTAGTTTAGGTCCATTTGTGTTTATAAATACTAAAATTAAAGTAAATTTTTTATAATTATTCTTCATCCTTCAATATATGAGGATCAATGACATAGGTTCTATTCTTGGATGGAGGTCGACACACAACAATTTTGAGTGGAAGTTCCAAGAGTAGGCCTAAAGAAGTGACATGTTTCATTCACTAAATGGAAATTGAATAAGTGTCTTCTTTGAAAATAGTCAATCATAGGCTCCACATTGTTGAATACAACCATAATTGTTTTATAAATACATCAAGACATATTAATTTAAGTGTATGATTAGAACATACATGGTATGTTTCTTGGTACCTTTGAAAGAAAGAATTTTTTTTTTTTCAAAGATTTCTCGAACTCTAAAATGGGAAAAATGAAATGTAAATGTACCCACCTAGATAGGGGGTATATACATAAGCCTCATTTATGGATGTAGGAAAATATTTATGTGTCTAAAAAACTCTAAAAAGAAGGCTCCAAAGGATAAATTTTAGATTTCAATTTTATGAAAAGTTTAAAATATCAAAAATAAAGCAACATGTAGGATAATATAGTATTTATATAAATTAGGTTAATAAATTAAAAATTAAAATTACTAAAATTAAATTAATCACAATACACAACAATGCAAGAAAAATAACTCATGGGTAAAAATAAAGGGTGTTCTTAAACACCCTCATAGGATATTATAATAACAACTTATGAGATGACTTAAAAGTGATCCCAATAATGTGTGATACCATATTTTCCTATGAATTATTGAGGATTTTTCCCCCTTCAACCCTTAATAGATTGTAATTATATAGATACCATATTTTTCCACACACTCAAACAATAAATGTTATCTATGGATAACACTTTACTAATTGTATACACCCAATATATAATTGAACATGTTGAAATCCAAATTCACATTCACAAAACTATTCAATTTATGAAAATTTGATTTAGTATGATAAATTAGATTATAAGAATTCATTTAAATCAATCCACATGACCATATGCAATTTTTATACTCTAATATAAAATAATTCAATGATAAATTTATCTAACATAATAATATACTCAATCAAAATTAATTTCTTTATTTATAATGTTATAAAATTTCAAAACAAAAATACTTATAATCAATTGTAAATTAAGATGAAATACTTAACATATAATTAGCATCATTAAAATTAAAATAGATTATATCCATGTTTGCTACTATAACTAAATAATAAAATGATAATTAAAAATTATATTATAATTATTCATCAGAAACTATACATATACATTTTTTAAAACTATTATAGACACAAAATCACGCACTTTGGGTAATTATCTAGTCTTGATTACATATTATTATTCATGTGATTTTTAAGTAACAAAAGTACTAATTAACCCATGTCCACTTCCAACTTTATTTCTTTTTGTTTATCCTTTTGTCTTACACCCTTAATTCCTAAGTCTTTCCTTTTATACTCTACATTTTACCATCTTGGACACCAACATCCAGCCAGGGCAATAAACACATGCCCTCATCTTGTCTTGGAACCCCATAACCCTTTTTAATTTAATCATAATTTTTGGTACTTTCTATCCATTTGAAGCATATTATATTTTTATAGTCATCCTTTTCGGGTTTAATTTATAAATCCAAGAAAGGGGATCATATAAATCTAAAGTTATGTGATCTTAATACGGACCAATCACAAGAACTAGCTATCACCACTAAGGTTGCATCCATCAAGATATCTATGAGCTACATTGCATTCATCTATCACCATCACAAGGGACACAAGGGATTCTTATTCTATATATTATACACTTTATAGGAGGGAAGTTCATTGTATTATGTGCACACATGTATTAAATTTATTTCCATTTATCTACTTGTTCGCTATCAAGTACGACTCCCATGAGAGCCACCTAAGGAACATATCCACACACACACACACACAAATAACTACATTGGGTTAAGATGTATTGCAATGCTTAGTTATAATTTAACCATTGTGAAAGTTGAGGACAATCCGACCCCTCATTTTACCTCTTTATTTTTTAGGATTTGATTTTATTAGAGGGTTTTACTGATGCATACTTTATTGCAAGGTTTTAGTCACCTCGGTAATCTTGGTGTGAACTCGAGTGACCAATGGTGACTAAAGGTGATTACATTGTGACACCTCGAGGAGGTCTTCTAAACTTTTCCATAGACCCAGCGCATAGAAATAGGCCTATGGAACTGTGGGAACCCCGCTCCCTCTCCAGTGACCAAGATAATCATATCTATCTAGATATACATTTTTATGTGTCTTTGTGTGATCTACTACGCCATTGTGTTCATCCTGGTAAGAACTTTGGTACAATTTAGACTTTATTTTGAATCAACTAAGTACCTTCTTCTCCTCTTTTCAACTATGGTTTTACATTTTATTTCTATTTAGATTATTTTAATTCTTGTACTTAATTCCATATTTATTTTACTACTACAATAACATCATATTAGGATCTTAATTCAAATTCTATCTTAATCAACCATTAGGAAAAAATAGGTATAATATTATTGTAATCACCAAATAACAACACCCCATGGTTTAAAAAATGTGTGTGCTTGAGATCATAGTGTGAATAGATAACATGGGTACTATCTCCAAGTTTTGGGACATCCTACTTGAGATAGACCTTCGAGAATGTTTTTTCTTGCCCCTAAACTACCTACCACAATCTACTCCAATGGAGGAAAAACTATCTTATCCTAATCTAACTTTATAAGGGACCAGGAGAAAGAGTGCATGAAACAAAGCCTACACTAATGTGTTGATACAACACAAAATGAGGGATTGAGAAAAGCCTTCCCATGTGTGAAAAATTGAAGCAAAGTGAATACTAGATAGGGTGATGAAAATTCTCCATAGTCTAATAACTACATTAACAACAATATTTCATACACCCAATGATAATGAATTCCTATAAAAGCGTAATTACACATAAGATATTTTTAGTGAGGTTGAAAGGGAAAGAAGATGGCAAGAAAACACAACAGGGGAAGATACATCCTCAAACCTATATTTATTGTTTCATTGATATGCATAGCTCAATCTATTACAAAATAAGGGCCTAGATCACCATGTAAGGAGCCCACTATAATGGTGTATAACACATTGGCTTCACAAAACAATTTTATAGAGTTTTACTACTCAAAAACACTTCTTTACAATGAGCCCAACATTCCAATTTATAGAGTTCTGAGAGGAGAGAGAGAGGGAGAATTTAAAATCCTAAAATCTACCTTCCCACAACTTGTAGGATAACATACATAGAGTGAAATGATGGTATGTTTCTTGCAAAAGGCTCCCCATGCTGTCCCATAACTTGCAGTAGTGAAAAATGTTTGCCCATGCTTCATTAAATGTCCTCCCAACCACCAATAAAATCACTGTTCTGAACTTGGCCACATTTTCAGAAAAAATAACCATCAGGTCTTCATCAAATTATGGATTTCTTGATCTCTATGCATTAGGCTCAGAGCCATGATTCCAATGGTATAAATTTTACATGATTTCATTAAGAATTTCAACAGTTATGGTCTTCTCAGTGTGAGTAGCTATTTTGAGTTTGCTAGAGATTTCTTGCATTTTATAGGATTGAGTATTTAAATTTTTAGATCTAGATAATTTTATTTAATTTTCACCCACCTTCCATCATTAAAAATAAGAAGTCAATTTTTTTTGCATAGAGGATGTTGTGCCATTTCTGAAAAGTCACATTTTGTGAAAAATGGAGCTTTGGGTCAAAAGTTATGATGTTTGAAGTTTGTATGTTGGGCATTATACTTTCCTCTTGATTGTTGGTATTTCATGTTTTTGGTGAACACGTGTCCCTACGAAACTTGGACCATCTCGGGCCTCCTTTTTCACATCACCTGATTTGGAATTTTTTTCCTATGCGTCGTCATCATTGGTAGGGCCACGTGGTCCGTTGACTCCCAACATATCAGCATTCAACTTACTAGTGAGTGTTTTAATGATTTCCATTCCAGGCACAAGTGTCCCGTAGGAAAGTGGGGCCAAATTTTTCCACTTTTTCCACATCTCAGGGCTCCTAAAATCCATCACATCCGCATCACTTTCCTTACACTACATTGACCAAGATGTGTGGCTCGTTAAACTCCTCTTTTTTTCATTATACTTTGAGTGCGGAGATTTCAAATTTTCGGGACCAATGCGTACTTTTGTCCCGAATGTCTCATGGACCGTGCAAGATATTTTATCCACTTTTTCCACATTTCACTACCTACATAGAATTTTAGATGTGAAATAGGTACGATGAACCCCTGTTACGATCTGCATTGGTTCCATACACAACCCTCAGACCCGATTTAGAGTAAAATAGGCCCTTGACTTCATTTTTTCAAATTTTTGCAAATTTTTACTAACTCGATTTTTCTTAGATAGGAGCGAGAGAAAAGCAAAGGGGTTCCCCAAAAATTCATTTTTTTTCCTTTCACCATTTTTTCTTTCTCAAGCCTTAATAAATTGTACAAGTTATCAAAATAACCTTGGGAGTGGATTTTAAATGACAATTATTCTTATAGAAAATTAGAAAAAACCATATCCTTATTTGATTATTTTAATATCTAAAATTTTTATTTACTCCATATTCATAGTTAACGAATAAACCTAAATTAACACAAGATTCTCTTTTGATATCTAATATCTAATCATAATATCACATCAATGGAATTTTATTGAAGTAATTATATTTATCCATATAATTTGTGACACAAGTTAACTATATATAAATACTATAAATGTGTTAATAACTAAAATACATTACTCTCTTATGAACAAAGTTTACTATCACACCTAAACGAAATGATCGGTCAGGTCATAAGACATTGGAAATTTTTAAGAGAGTAAGAAATTTCTCAAATGATCTACAAAGAAACACAAAAAATACAATTTAATAAAATAAAATAAATCTTGAGCATTAATTTAAATTCAATAAGTTTCCACGAGTGTCAAAGTAAAGTGGATATTATTAATTTCTATTTAAGGAAATAATAGACAAAAACTATAGGCCTATTTCCTTCCTTCCTCTTTTCCAACACTCAATCTAATAAACTCAAAATAAAAATCCAATAATTTGAACAATAGTTTACCTGAAAATATCTCTAATAAAATCCAAGTTAAGGCTCACATATAAATCCAAAATTGTAAAATACAAATTCTAAAATATAAAAAAATAAAAATCTAACTTGCCTATCACGCAAACTAAACTTGAAACTTCCAATTCAAAAATGATCAAACCCTAATCAAGAAAAATTTTAACTACCAAAAGAATTTGAAACTCCACATAAATCGATATTAAAGAAAAAAAACAACCAATAATATATTTCTAGATGGAATATCTATCCTCTAAGAAACACCTATTTTCTTACATACAAATATAATTTCCCTTATACATCACATGGTTCCCCATACTTGTCTAAATCAATCTACAAATTTACATTTAATTTATTAAATAATCATTTACATTTTTTTCCTTCACTAAACCTGTTAGCCAATTTTTCCCCTCAAGAAAAAATGGACACAAAAACCTTACACATAGGAGAAAATGAAGGGGTTCATTTAGTAATAGAGGCTTGCATTTTGTAGTTGGGCGAATAAAGTTAAAATAGGCTAAGAAAACTATAGAGAAGCTCATGGGCTTTGAGCTAATTCAGAGAATCAAGAATTTCCGAAGTCCAAAATTTTTGAATTTAGAGGAGGAGCTTTTGGATGTAGGGTAAATGAAAATTTTGGGGACTCAAAAAATTCTCTGAAATCCTAAAGTCTGAAATTCTAAAAAATTCAGACTTTTGGATTTTAGATTTTTATAGTTCTCACCGAGTGGGGTGAAAAGGAAATAAAATTTCTGAAACCCAAAACACCAAAAGTCCAAAATTTTAGATTTTCAATTTTTTGGGGTTTTGGAGATCTCGGTGAGCGTGAAGTTGGAAAAATGGGCAAAGAGTTTGAAAGTTAAAAATTTCAAAATTTCAGATTTCAGAGTTTCAGAGATCTCAACAAGGAAAAGAGTTTTGAAACCAAAAGTTTTGAAACTCTTAAAGTAAAAATTTCAGACTTTTAGGTTTTGGAGTTTTGGAACTCTCAAGGTGATTTGGGAGATGAATAGTGTATAGAGTTAGAAAGGAAAAAAAAATCTGAATTCTAAAAGTCTAGAATTTCAGACTTTCAGAGTTTTGGGGTTCGGAGTTTCGGAAGTTTGGAGCCTCGAAACATAAGAAACACATCAAAATCTCTAAAATTCTGAATTCCAAAAGTCTGAAATTTCAGACTTTCATAACTCTCAAGAAATTTGGTGGATGAAAAGTAAATCAATCTTTGAAATGGGAATGTCTGAATTCCTAAATCCCAAAAGTTTGAATTTTGGATTTTAGAGGTTGCATGCATTTTGGACTCCGAAAAAGAAAGAGCCAACCACCCGCCATTTTTGCATAATGACACCCTAACCTTCAGATGGCCATAACGTTTGACTGGGAGCTCATATTTACAAAACAAAGGAATTTTTGGAAAGCTCATAGGGTCCCTCTACTCAACTATTTAAGTGAGACTAAGTGATTCAAAATGAAGCAATACAATCCACTATTTTAGAGGAATGTTCCAAGTTTCTCACCTACCACAATGATGAGGTATGGGCCTCCTTTCTTCCCAAACAATGAAAAGTACATGGAGGGATGGGTTTTGTATTGGAACCCATCATTTTTACTGGGAAATTTAATATATTCTATGAGTGGTTAAAGCAAGAATTTTAATTCTTATATCTTATTTTCTCATTCATCCTATATATTGTGAGGAGGGGAATTTTTATAATGTTGGACATTTTTTCTTTGCACCCTCCCTTCTTCTCTTGGTCTATAAGTTTATTTGTGGAGTTCAAATTCCACTAAATTGTAATAAATTATTTTCCTCTTAGGCCATTGTAATGCACTATATCAAGTTTTGGAGAAATAATACATGTTTGTGGATGATTTCCAACCCTCTCTTATGTTCATTGCTTTCATCTTATTTCTCATTGAAATATTTGCTATCTACACATGGTGGTTGTATTAAATTTTAATGGTTTGTATTTAATGGAAAATAAAGTGTTCAACATTCCTTTGGTGTATCACCTCTCTTAGATTAGGTTTATTTATTGTAATCTTCTTAACCCTATCTCCTGGGAAAGTTAGAGTAGATTTTAGATTAGATCCTATACAATTTGGATGTGTGCATCAGAATAGAGGAATAGTAACTGACCTTCATCCGAAGAGCCTTCCCGATTGCAAAGTCCCACACTTTGGGAAAAGCTCCATGTTATGTAATCACATTGATAGTTTCAATCCATAGAGTTTTAGACATTTAATGGTTCTCTAATTACGCATAAATAGAGCATCTTATGAATCAAATTAGCTTCATACACCCTTGAAATGACAATAATAACCACTTTGTAATATTTTCACAAATGATCTTAAATAGTTCTATATTACACAAGTGCATTTACGAACCAACTCTTAGGAGTGGGTGAAGGAATTTCATCCTCAAAATCTAAATTAGGAACCTCTTTATTTGTTGAATTTATCTTAGAGTAACTATCTAGTTGAATGTTAACAACGAGATGACTAGGATCATAATTTTTCCACCACAAGGATGTATCTTTACTTTGTTGTTTTTCCAATTTGACAATCTTTAGAAAAGTAACCTATGGAGAAACAAGTCATAAAATTGAAATGAAATCCTACATGATCCATAGTTTGGATCCAAGTGTGATCCTCAATAATGAGATTAATGGTGGCATTAAAATCAACTATGGAATATATATCAACCAAAATGCAAAAATATGTGGTAAATTTGAATACGGATGTCTTAGGATCAATGGTGAGACATTTACCCATGGTATCCCCTATTGACAACGATAGATAATTCTCAAAAATTTTACATCACAATCAAAAACATAAATTAAGTCATTAGATAGATCATTCTATAAAAGTTTACATCACATTAATTAACATCATTCATAGTTATCTATCGATTTATATTTTATTTTTCCACCATCAAGTTTCTTTAAACATTTTTAATGTAGTGATTGTAAATTATCATTTATTCCCATTATGCTTGATCAATTATTTATTCCTAGGTTGTTATAATTTCTATTCTACTAGTACATGGTGCAATTTAGTTGAACTCTTCTATTAATTATTGCAACAAATTTTCAATTTTTTTAATAAAAGTGGGATGTGAGATAGTCAAAAGATTTATTTTCCAAGTTAGTGTCATCTTACATCTTGATTATTGTTATAAGTCACACTATATAGGCCTTCTCTTTAAAATTTTCAATCTTAGTGTTTAGGATTGAGGATTTCAAAAATTCTTATTGAATCAAAATATACAACCCAAAACCTATATCCTAAATACTTTAAAAAACTTAGTTTTACTAATGAATTGCATGATATTTATGATCCTATAATATTTAAACAAAAACAACAACTTAGATACACATATGTGAATAAGGAAAATAATCATATGAATTTTTTAGTTTGATAATGTTGATGGTTGGATTTGGACACATATTATTCCTCTAAGTTTTCCCAAATGCTTAAGTTTGCATGCCCTTTGCCTAAATTATGATCGAAAAAAATGCTAGAAATGGAAATGAAGAACAAATGTTGTCCATTACAGAGGAAAATCTTGACCTTGCATTGAATTTGAAATTAAATAATTAGGAATGATTTTAAAAACATAGAAACAATTTATAAAGATATTCATGCTAGTAATCAAAATGCCAAAGATGATTTTTGCAAAAAAAAAAATGATGGAATGGTACAAAAATGGAGGCCTCTTTATCCAATTTTAATGTTTAAAATATGGTTTGGGAATACAATTTTTATGCTATAATATTTTATTGGATTTGATAGTGAAGATAAATTGGATGGAAACCTCCTTTATATGGTATATAATATATATTTCATTACCCTATCTTATCCTTACAAATTTGGTGAGAATGTCACAAATTCTATGTAAAAACAATTCTTAAAAATCAATAACTATTCTAACACTAATACCTTTAGGTTCACAACCTACTTGTGTTATTTATTTCAATGGTAGTTTGTTGATTGGTTATTTATAAACAAAATTTAAATTAATTTCTATAATGATATTGAGGGACAACAAAAATTATTACTTCCATTGACTTAATGGACCACGAAGATAAGGATGTTTGAAAAAAGAAAATACTTCCATCAGTTTTGGACTACTTTTGAAATCCACTTTAACCGAAATTACAAAAATACAATTCCTAGATTCCCTATGACATAGATTGTTTGCATTTAAATAAGATTAAACATACAATTTTCTTAAAGTAACTCATGGTGGAATATAATATGCTAAGGTTTTATGGTTTAAAAACATAGACTTATAAATTCCCAATACATTTGATAAGATGGTTTTTTTCGTTGAAATATATATCAAAATGCAAATAACATATAAACTATATTTTGTTACTTAGAAAACGATGATCATATTTCATCTGTGAGGGTTAGAATTTTAAAAGAAGCATTAAATGTGGAAAATGAAATATTAATTTATTTATGTTGAATCTAATTTTCCATATGATGACATCATCAAGTGATTAAATGAGGTTTAGTGGAAAAAAACTCTACCACTTAAATTCAAAATTAAAGTAAACCTTGTATTAAAAATTTAAAATCATGAACTCTTGGAGTGAGGTATAAGAAGTAATTAATTAAATTTGGGTAAGTGCAAAAGTTGAGGGACCAAAAAGTGGACATCAAATCCTGAATTTTACATAAAAAAAGAAAAACATCAAATTTTCTCTTCCACGGACTTGATCCATGCTGAAAAATAAAAAAACATGTCACAAAAATGGTATCATCGAGTAGATGAGACTATTATCTTTGTAGAAATATTGATTTTTAAGTGAATAGAATATCATTTTATAATATTTTACTAATAGTACGTCTTTAAGACACTTTTTCCCATGAATGTTGATGTCTACACTAAGAATGCAACTTTTTTTCACTTGTCAGGAAATATGATGAAACTTATAGCATCCCAACTTGGAAACATTCTATATAGATTTTAAAAAATAAAATTTTTATTTCAATATTTTTTTATGAAGTTATGGAGGTAAAATGCAAAGTGCTCCATTTTCTTTAAGATTTTAGACAACTTTCATGCAAAAAAATAAAAAAAATATTACTCAAAAAAATACAAAATAAAATCTATCCTAACATAAACACAGACATCTAACTTTTCACAAATGGAAAAAATATATATAAAGTTTTGGTCATCCAAATTGTAGGACAAACGAACTATAATCTTATAGGTTTTTTCAAAATGAAAAAACCATGTCACTTAAATTTTTAGTGTTTAATATAGTTAAACTTGTCAAAAAAATTTAAAAATAGTAGTTTATAAACTAGGTTTTTGGATGTTATGATTCATATTTCTATAGTTGTTTTCTAATTTTTAGTGCATGTATTGCTAATAATCCCTAAAGTTGAGGTTTTGCTATTATTTACAATATGACGCCACTTATGACCCCTTTTTGGCTCCCCACTTGCTGCACTTACTAAATTTTATTAACAAAGTAATTATATTTTAAGATTTATGAAAATAATTTTTGTATTTTATGCATAGAAAGAGGTAGAGATGAGTGTAGAGACATATGATAATTTAAATGACAAATTTAATAAATATTCCTCTATTAAAAACATGAAAACAATCTAGATGTTTGTTTCTATGATGAAAATTGGATAAGATGATAAAAATCCTTTTGGTCTATGAGGAAATACATATGGGATTAAAAAATTGTTTTAGAATAAAATTATGTTCTATAAATATAGTTATGAAGATATTATTTAAAGTAGTGCATCCCATAAAGGTAAGTAGTGATGATCAATGTGAGGAGGAAGGGGAATTACACATTCCCCTATAGTGATGAGTTACTTTAGTTTTTTAACTTGTTTTGTTTACTACAAGCACATAGATAAGGGTTGGATGTGGGATAAACTAAGAGAGAATATTTCACAAATTGACTAGATACCTAGTTGTAGTTTTACATTACATACTCCTAGGTTCCATGGTGTGTGAGAATTAAAACACAAAATTTTGGCTACTTTTCACTCTTAGAGCTCTTAACATACTTTTCTAGACCGATGTTGACGAGATGGGCTAGGAAGGTTGGCTAGAGGAACCACACATATGAAAGCATCTAATGACCCATCTATAAATTTGAGTGTCATTGATTTTCTATCACAATGTTCCAATTTTAAAATATCACCATTGGGAGAAATATAGTTATAATTTTGTGAAAGTATGTGTAAATTTAATAAATAATTATCATCTAACATTGTAATGAATTAAAAGTATTGATTAGTGTAGAAAATTTTTAGATGTCTAATAAGGGAAAATTTTATTGGAAAAAATTCTTTAATTCACAAATATTCCATTTTTGAGTTTTTTCAATTTGTAAATTTTTAGGGTAGGAATTTGGACCAAGTCACCATTTTTTTGGGTACACATAAATTTGAAGGTTCAATTCATCATTCCCAAAAACTTTAAATTCACAAAGTTTGCCTTAATATAGTCGGACGGTTAGAAATGTTTTATGCTTTCCGGTTGACAAGGCCGAAAATATACTATATGTTGTCGAACCACTAGAATAAAATATGTTATTGACCGGTAGCATTTTTAATGCTACTCAACCAATAACATATTATATGTTGTAGTCCGATAGCATAAAATATGCTACCATCCGGTAGCATATAAAAATATAATGTTTAGTAGAATTTAATATTTATTTCATGATGTATTCATATTCACCCCTCACACAAAATATAATTTTGATAGATTGGCAAACCAATTTCTATAAAATAAATTCAAGGGGGTCTTAATATTTTCCTTATGTCTAATTTAAAAATTACTAAATGAAAATATGTATTATTAAATGAATTTTGTTAATATGAATTATATATGATTCTTTTTATTTCGCACGATCCTATAATTTCAATCTTTAAAAATATATGCTAATTTCATTTCCTTTTATTTTCATTTTAATTTTTTAATTGTGATTTCTATTTAAAAACACTAATATATTTATAATATATATGATATATATATATATATATATATATATATATATATATATATATATATATTTTATATATATGATAATGATTTTCTTTGTAATCAATTTTGTAGATACTCCCTTATCTGAAGACTTATACAATGATGTTAAACATAATTATTTTGAGATCTATAGAAATTTATTAATTTGAAAATTTAACTCTCTCGCTCTCTCTTCATTCCTCTCTCTCTCTCTCTTTCACTCACTGTCACTCTCTCTTCCCTCCTTATTTAACTCTCTTATATATTGTTTCTACTCTATCTTTCTCTTATCCTCTCTATATATTTTTTAATCTCTTTTCCTTATCTCTCTATTTTTCTAATCTCTTCCCTCCTCTCTCAATATCTATGTTTCTATGTCTGTCACTCCCATTCTTTTTCATACTCTATATTTATCTCTCACTCTCTCTAGCTCTTATATCTATCACTTTATTTCTCTTTATCAATCTCTCTTTTCCCTCTTTTATTTCATGTCTCTGTTCTTTGAATTTCTCTTCTCCCCCTTAATATCTTTCAATCTCTTCCATCATTTATGTTTCCTCTCTGTCTTTGTCTCTCTTATTCTCTTTCTCACACTCTCTTAAAATTTTCACTTTAATTCATCCCCTCTCACTCCTTTTTTAACTTTCTAACTCTCATCTATTATCTCTCTCTCTCCCTCTCTCTTCATCTATCTTCCTCTCTTTCCTCTTATCTTTTACTCTATCTTCCCTCCTCTCTCTTGCACTCATTCTATTCTCAATATTATCACTCTTATATTTCTCCCTCCCCCTCTCTCATCCATCCTCTCTCCCAAAGATCTCTTTTCCTTAATTTCTCACACTCTCTTCCCTTACTCTTTCACCCTATTACTCTCTCTCAAAATATCTTCCATATTATTTATAACTCAATCTCTCTCAAATTATCTTCACTCCCTCCTCCCCCTCTTTCATTTTCATTTTATCTTGTAGATATGGATCTATAACATATATTCCTATACTAAAACAATGAGATCCATTTTGAGGAGGATATAAAGGAAAAGGATTCAATGCGTGACTAGTGAAATGTATTAAAACCCAATGTCCTAGAATAAAGGAATCAAAGGATTATTTTGTAGATGTTAAAGCTTAAATTCCCTTCTAGAGTTTAAATTATTTATTGATGACACCAACCATGTAGAGGTTGAACCTTGTTTAATTCTAGAAAAAAACATTAATAACATTTGTAATGATGTAAAATGATTAAATCAAAGAAACAAATACTCAATCACACACAATATAAGAATTCATAAATATACTTACAAAATATATAAAAATTTTTAGTATACCAATTCAATCCAATAAAAATTTGGGTTTTCTCTATGTTTTATTTTTCAAATATTGCTTCATGTTTACACTCAAGAAGTTTCCAATTATTCTTATTTCACTATCTACAAAAATATGTTATAAATTTAACATTTGATGCAATTAAAAGGTGAGGATAATGAAATTTTTTCTCTAATTTTCAAATCCCTTGAACAACCACACATTATACTTATTCATTTCGTATCTTATAATATGTGTTGATGTAACAACCATAGATGATGAGGGATATTGTATGCCTTCTCCATTTATGATCAAGAATATCAATTTCTTATTTACGTCAACACAATGAGACAAATATTAGTAATTTCCTTAATGGATTATTTTTTTCAGCAACAATCGCATCAAAATGTAAAAAATAGTTGATTTCAATAAATGATTCATAAGTAAGTTACATAATCAAATGAAATATTTATTAATTCTAACTAGGAAATGTGTCTATAAGACTCACTTAGACTATATATGATATATAATTAAATTCAACTGATTATTCACCCAACCATGAGTTGTAGAGATCATGTAGGTCATAGGTCTCAAATTGGTGTAAATTTATACAACACCATACATCAACCCACTCTTTCGATTCATATTCATCCCGAATAAAATATGTATATGAACATCAAAATTATGTTATCTATCTTGTATGAATAATTCGTGAACCTTCTTTTGAAATTTTAAAAGAGTGGAAGTCATAAGATCATTTTTTGTAAATGAGTCTTCATATTTTCTAAATTTTTATTCATCTACAAAATAATTGAAAGTATGAGCTTTAGGTTACCTCATTACCAAGACCCATTATTGACTTACACCATTCCATAATGGATGTTTCATAAGTCAACATTGTACCATATTTATACTTTAACTTTTCTCTTAATGAGGATATGTTAAAACATTCTCATACACAACCATGCTCCCTTTTTCCATGCTCTTACCTAAATAAAATTCCAAATATGTTGACCACCACATCTTGGATGACTAGTAAAACATTCATGAATTATTTAATTGTGATATATAGTTCTTTGACCAAATGAAATTTTTATTAGATATGATTTTTTAATTCCTTTAATTACAATATAATATATAAAACCCATATCTCATTAACATTATAGAATGTGTATAGTGATCCCTAATATAGAAATGATAATCACTCATTATTTTTTCTTTTCCTTTATCTTGTCTAGAGTAAGAGTGAATGTTATATGCACAAATATTTAAATCTTAATATAGTTGTAGTAATGTGGTTGAATTTAATTATGTTCTTGTAGTATATAGTTCATTACAAAATCATCAATTTACATAACGATAGGAAGAAGAAATGACTCCTTCCACAACAAAAATTTCTCATTTAACATACAAAATTTGTTGTATGAGCATACCCATATAATATCATGTGTCAAAATATAGTCATAAAATATTATACACTTATTTCTTTATCACTAATTAAGAAATATTTTATTTTTAACAATATATTGAAATGTATGCAATAGAATTATATTTCCTATAAAAAATTACTTCATTTTTAATTACATATGTATTATTTCCATTTAAACAATTTTAATAATGTTACATACCATGAAACTATTAAAGGTTTAGTATAAACATGATTTCTTATCAATTTTTTTATCTTTTATAAAAACACGTGAAGTGAAATCTATTTCTAATTTAGGCAGAAAATATCTCAGACACTCATGTGAACTATTTTTAGTATGAAAATTAGCACAAATATACTTGAAAACATCATATTCATAACAAATTAATTATGGATCCTACAACAATAAGTAGTCAGTGAGTGATTCATTTAATGTAAAAATGTTTTAATATTAGTAAATACCTTTGACTAATTTTATATTCACGACGAGCCTTGTTAAATTTGTTATAGATTTGTGTTGTTTTCATATCTTAAAAATGTTTACTATGTTATTCATAATTTCAAGAAATAATACTTATTTTTAAAAATTCATTTTCATTATGTTAAACCATTATATTTGTTTACCAAAATTAATAAATTTTGTATTACAACTATTCATCTGTTTCTTTGTATTTCCTTAGGAGTGTACAAGAGAATTATCATAATTAATTTTTTTGAGATCATCAAATATTTCTTATTATTCTTATTATTCAATAGCTTTCAGTTATATTAATTAATTATTTATATTCCTACTTAAACAAAAATTAATTATTGTTTTACTCACTATAGTTTATAACACATTTGGTATTATTACTATCTTTGATACGTGATGTTAGACCTTTTTTTAAAATTCATATTTGATATTTGTTATAATCATTTTTCACTATTGGTCCTAGATGTTCTTAGATTAAGGCTCTTGATATTGGGTCTAAAATTTATATTTTCATCATTTCAATATAAAATTAACATCTTATTATTTGATTTAAGTCAATAAATATTATTTCTATATCTTATTAGGTTTTATTCTACAATTTCATTCACCAATCATATCACTCAACAATTTTAAATCATTTTCATAAATTTCAAGTAAAATTATATCTATTTTATGTAAAATATTATTTCAAAATATAAATGGTGATGTTGGTTGAACATCATGTAAGCATTTTCAATTTCATATATGTTTTTCATCTGAAAAATTTCATAAATTTTACGTGTTTTGAATAGATTTTTCATTTGGTTTAACATCTACGTGTACATTTGGAATTACATCATCATTCATTATGTATCAATGAAATGAGTTTCGAGGATATGTTTCACTTTAGATTTTATTTGGAAGAAATGGAATACATTTACCTAAATACATTGATATATTTCTTGCACATATTTATTTCACTTTTTCCCTTATTTTATTATTTCCTATTTATCTTGGATAATAGATGATATTTCTCGGCATATAATTTTCCTCCAAAGACATACTAATTTGTTTTGTTTAACACTCTTTTTGTAACCATTCCATGTGTTTCTATATACCCAAAAGTGTTTTACTTTCACTTTTCCTCCCCATAATTCTCAAATATATATCAACTAAAGATAATTTACAAAAAAATATTTTTTTATGAATGTCAAAATATGAAAAACAATAAAAAAATCAAATTTGAAACATGAATAAAACATTTCTCAAAATAATGATTGATAATAAGAAAAAAATACAATAATAATGTTCTATCAATATAAAAAACATAACAGATACTCACTTTTCATATGGAATGCCTTAAATTAATAAACCATTTCACAAATATGTGAAATTAGTGTATGTCACATGCATTTGGGAAGAAGATCACTATTGGTTTGTTTTTTATTTATTTATGAATTTTTACAATAAGGTCAAATGTGAGTAAACAATAATGTTCTCATGTTATCTATTATTTGGGTTGGAAATTACCCACTCGTATGCATGAATTTGGCTAGTATATTTATACATAAACATTGCATTGTTTATACCATGATCGAATCCATGTTTTAAAAAACATAATAATGTTGAGTGTACACCCTATTTTATGATCTAGTATAAGATTATATTAAAAAAGAAATATGACTATGTAGACATAAATATTACACATTAGACAATATTTAGGCAAATCTTATACTACTATTTAGAAGGTTCTCAACCGTATAAATTACTAGTTAATCCCACTTTTTCGGCCATCTTTTTCTTATATTTTATTTCATCTTTCCTACGTATTTCCTAATAACTATCAGCCCATTTCATGACCTTTCGAAACTATAACCTAAAAGTAGGGTGCCCCATCCTATACTTTGGAGTGCCATGAGGTGCTGTTGGTGTCAAATCATAGCACCCCTGGGACTCCGCAATGCGATCGTTTGAGACTCCCAGTGCGATTGCACAACATGGAGCTTTTCCCAAGTGTGGGACCTCGCGAAATCGGAAAAGCTCTCCGGATGAAGGCCGGCTCCTATTCCTCTGTTCAGATGCACCAATAAAATGCAGAGGTTTACCCAAAAACCTAATCTAACTACCAAGGAGACAGGGAGAGAGAAATGCATAAAAATAAACCTAAGCTAAGGAGGTGATGCACCGAGGAATGAAGAACACATGTTTTGCCAATTAAACACAGACCACAGAAATGGAATGCAATATTATGCACAGATAAACATATTCACAGTGAAAGATCAGGAGGATGCAAAATGAAACACATAGAGGGTTGAGAAACATCCACAGTCATGCATTTATTTGCTCCGAAGGTTGATACATACATTCTGCAAAAAATGCCCGGATGCATTACGGTTTGAATGGGATGTTTGAGCTCCACAACTCGCACTGAGAAAGAAGGGAGGAGGCACAAAACAAAAAAATGTTCTCCCTTTAAAAACAGCCTCTCCTTACATTTTTATAATAATAAGAGAAAGAGGAGTGAGAAAATCAAAATTTCTTCCAACCACCTCCACATCCGCACCTAACTCATCTCATTATGGCGGACTGTATTTCGAATCGGGTTTGGAAGAAGCCCCGACATGTGTTTGATGCTTGTGTTTTCCCGAAACCCGCTTCCCACGTGATTCCGAGCTTTCCTTTGTGTCGGGGCGGAAGATGAACCCGCATGCGCATCGGGTCCGGAGGGGTGCTCGACATGCTTTTGCCCCGTGCATTTCCGACTTGAAACCCCGATCCGAAAATCCGATTGGCTTTTGCGTCGGGTTTTGGAGACCCTGCGACATGTTCTTTTGGTGTCGGGCTTTGGCGGGCTCCCGACATGCTTCTTCGACATGCAAACCCGACTTGAAAACCCGATCCGAAAATCTGATTTGCTTTGCTGTCGGGTTTTGAAAAACCCCCGACATGTATTCGTTCCTTGTTTATCCGACTCCTCTTTCTGCATGGTTTTCGCGATTTGCCCTAGTGTCGGGCCGGAGAGGAAAAATATACAACAGTGCCCTAGTCCCATTCCCGTAACCCCTATGTCTATGCATAAGCTCTTTCATTTATTTTTGGTCACTTCTAGTTCTTGTCATGTTAGCATAATCTACATACACTTTCTTATTATTAGAATAGTTGTTATCTATTCCATCATTCTCTCCTTATTGTTTGTATCTTCTCCATCCATTCGGAAGAATATTTTCTATTCAATACACCTATAAATATGTACCATGCTTCGATAATAATATATAATAGGAAGAAATATCAATCTTTATTATCTCTCCACTATTTCAGCCTCACAATCTGGTAACAGAGTGTTCTGTAGTCCTCAGATGCATGGAAAGGAGAATAATACTATTGTAAACATTCTATGCTTGGAAAAGAGGCATAGAGAACTGCCTGTACGTGAGAGAAAGGCAGGAGGAGATCATTCTCAATGTGGACTGCATAATTCATTGCAAAAATTACCAGTGACCTATGTAAACTTGGTATAGTCTGCGTGCAGCAGAGACAAAGAAACATGCATGGTGGAAAAGTGTATGCGTCCTGTGTGGTGGAAAAGTGTGTGAAGTCCTGCGTGCTGGAAAAAGCACGTGGGAGACAAATAACTCCAGTGACCTGCGTGGAGGCCTTAAATTGATGACCTACATTGAGATATATATTTACATGGAGATTTAATCCACATGCAATCATCAAAATCTCCCTTCCCTTTCCACATAAAGCAAACAACAAAGTCTCCGTGGAGAAATAAAGGTATATGCTCAGAAGAAATAAAATATGCATGATTTATTTACAAAATCTGTTTGAAAAATTAACTTGTACTACATGGGAAGAACTGCGCCAACATCATTTAAGGTGAAACGTTGAGGTGGAGACCAATCACTGCGTGGGAGTGTATGCTTAAAGAGTCTTTCACTAATTTTTGAAAATTTGTTCTTGCAGACCATGAGGAGGAACAACAATCAATTCTTCCCTGCAAGAACTCCATTCATCACTACATGAAACACATAGGAGAAGATAATTTGGATTCATAAAAGTCTAAAAGTTCTCTTAATATACTTAAAAAAGTTCCCAGAAAAGAAAATTAGAGTCTCTCAAAGTTATGCTGAATATCAAGCTTAAACGAAATGATCAAGGACTGCTAAAATTCACAATGTCGAATCACAAGATAGAGAACACATTGAAGAATCTTCTGAGTGCTACGGTTTCTACTTTGTATTTATCAATGAGATTCAAAACACCGGTAATATAGTCTTTGACGAGTTAGTTCAAAGATGAATTCTTGAATATTTCCTTTTTGATGCAAGCTTCCAAGAAAAGTGAGTACGTGAATAATTAGAAGATGGGTACAACACCGACTATGAAGATGAAGAAAAAATCCCCAAAAGTGTCGCCGTCTCACATCATGCGAGTATCAGAGTATCTACCAGCTAGTACTTCTCATCGGTGAGTAAAACTTGTAATAATCATTGAAATAAATAAATAATTTTTTAATTATGATGTCTGCTCTGAAGTTGTTTTTTCTAATGCTAAGTTACTTAAAGGGCCCAATTTTGCATCCTAGAAAAAAAAAAAAAGGACAATCCTTCATTTTGAAGGATTATGGGACATTGTCATAGGTCTCATGCCCACTCCCACATCGCTTGATGGATTAATATTGTATGAGATCACTAGTGCCAAAGCCTTGAGGATGATAATGCTTAGTATCAGTGATGATGTGTAACCACATGTTAAGAATGCGGAGAAACCAAACAATGCCTGGGCGAGTTGGAAACTATTTATGAATCCAAAAATTAGACTAAGATCCTCCATCTTCAGTCAAAGCTACACACCCTCTCTATGGGGTCAGATGAGAAATTTGAGGAGTTCTTACATCATGTGGTTGAGCTACGATCAGAGTTATTAGCGCTCGATGAAACGATGGATGAAAAACTTCTCGTGTCGATCACCTTGAGAGCACTCCCTTCTCAATTCCAAGTGTTCATTATGAAACTAAATGTATCTAAAAAAATAGTGGCATTCGAAGAAATTGTGAATTTCTGCAGCAGGAAAAGGCCATCACTTCAGCCCAAGAGGATTCTCAATATAAAGCCTTGTTCTCAAAGCCATACTGTGGCCAAAATAATCGGAAGGGTCCCCCAGAGAAGTCAACTCAAGTGCAACCAAATAAACAACAAAAATATCAAAATTCATAGAGTTGGTGTCACATTTGTAGAACCAACACTCACAACACTGATCAATGCTGGTACAATAGCTTGAAATAAGGGTATTCGAGTCAAAAAGCACATCCAGATTGTGAACATTTTCAAAAATACAAATGATATCCTCTCCGAAAAAAGCATAAGGGACATCTCACTACCCAAAAAGATGATGAATATGAAGAGGAGACATTAGAATGAGCCCATTGTGGTAATAACCTTGTACTCATCTCTCAAACTTCTCAGCCCACAAAGAAAGTCTGGTTCATAGAACTAGTGCAAGCATGCATATGTCAGGTAACAAGAAGCTATTTGATTCACTACATAAACAGACAACTCGAGATCGAGTTCAAATAGCATATGAAAAAGAGTACATTGCGAAGAATAGGAAATGTCACCATTCCTCTGAGGACCATGAAAATGTATACTTACAAAGGTACTATATGTTCCTGGCTTGACTAGCAACCTCTTGTTAGTTACTCAACTCTTGAATCATCACCTTAACATAAAATTTATTCTCCAAAATGGCATTAAATCATGCTTAATCTCTAGAAAAGGTATTGTTCTTGCTAGAGAATTTGAAAAAGATAAGTTATTTGATTTAGATATTGATAGATCTTCTGGTAGCTTTATCTACCTCTATAATAAAATCAACTTCCCTCTGGCATTTTAGATATGGACACTTGTCAGTTAGTTCATTGCATTAGATGAGTTCAAAAGTAATGGCCGATGTACTACCCAAATTGTCCAGCTTCCTTGCCTATTTTCCTGGATGTCTTGCGGAAAACAACACGTAGATACATTTCGGTGAGCACCTTTCATGCCAAGAAGCATCTAGAGGTAGTTCATACCGATCTAAATGGCCCACTTCCTACTTCATTTTCAGGATACAAGTACTTCCAACTATTCATGGATGACCACTCTCGTAATATGTGGGTGTTTTTCCTAAAGAATAAAAGTGAGGCTCTTCAACATTTCCATAATTTCTATCATCGTGTTGTGAAAGAGACCAGATAACCACTTCTTCTACTTCACTCAAATCGAGGGGGGGAATTCACATCAAATAAGTTCTTGGCATTTCTGAACCAACAAGGCATTAAGAAGAACCTAACTTCTCCCTACACACCCTTAAAAAATTGCATTTTTAGCGTCATGATCTCGCACAGTGATGGAGATGGTTCACTTGTGTGCTAACAACAACAAAAATCTAGAGAACACTATTGGGATGAAGAAGTACAAACATCTTTATATCTTCTTAATATGGAACCAAAAAATAGTCTACAAAATAAATGCCATAAGAGGTATGGAGTGGTAGAAATCCATCAATTTCTCATTTACGAGTATTTAGTTTCAAAACATACATGCATGTCCCATCTCAGAAGAGAAACAAGGTTGTGCGAAATCACTCCCATGCATTCTTCTTGGCTACATCACTACCTCAAATTCATACCATCTCATGGATCCTGAGACAAAGAAAATATACAAGATTTAGGATGTGGTTTGTGATGACTCATCGTTTAAATCAATAGTGACAACAAAAGAACCATTAACAACCACCTCTCACCTACTAGTCTCCGAATCAAATGATTAGCCAGAGTAGACTACTCAGAGAAATGATGTTCTTCCAAGAGAGCTATTTCTTGACCTTGGACAATTGGATAATGTGACTCCATATCAATCGACATGGTAATGAGATAGTTCTTCTCAAAATCATCTAAGTTCTCATCTGAAATGGGTAAAAAGCACCATTGAGGACTCACATTTGCAAAAACTCCTAGATACGTCATCCGGAGTCAAACAAGGAGTTAAACAAGAAATGAGGTAAAATTTTCACTCATGAGTTAACTGATTAATAGCTTTGATAATGTTTGTGAAACACTCAGTCATGAAAAATCAGACATGGGAAATTTTTGATCTTCCTACAGGAAAGAAACCCATAGGAAGAAAATGGGTTTTCAAGATAAAATGTAAGACGATGGATCCATCGACAAACGTAAAGAAATACTTTTAGGAAAAGGATATGATAAGAAATAGGGCATCGACTATGAAGAAACCTTTACACCCACTGTGAAGATGAAGATCATCAGTAGTTTTCACACTTGCAAAAAAAAAGGATGGAGACTGGACGTCAAGAATGCTTTCCTAAATGGTTATCTAAAAAAAATTTACATGACCCAAACTTAAGGATTTTTGATGAATCATCCTAAAAGGTATGTTGTCTCATCAAATCACTATATGGACTAAAATAAAATCCAAGGGCAATGGTATATCAAGATCAATGATCACCTTTTGTAGCATGGGTTCACTTGTATCCCCTCATTTCAAATTTGTATATAAAGAAGGTAGGTAAAGAAATTGTTATTCTTGTTGTATATGTAGATGATCTTGTTATCATTGTGATTCAAAGATCGGGTTGATATTGTAAAGATTGATCTTAAAATAACCTTTGAATGACAGATTTAGGGCTACTACATTACTATCTTGGCTTGGAGATATGGAAAAGGAGCATCAAATTTTTGTCTCTAGATAAAGTACGCCAAGAAATTCTGAAAAGTATAGAATGTATGAATGTAAACTGTTATCTCTCAAAAGTGCACCCTGTAGAGAGATGGTTGCAGGAGTTTTCTAAGCTTGCAAAATTGGTCTCTCTTTTGTAGATACAATGGAAACACCTCATGTCTGTGGGTATACCTATTTTGAGGTGAGTCTCCAGTATAAGCTCGGTTCCTTTTTAATGTAACCTAAATTGGTTTTAGGGTTAAGGGGAAAGATGGATGTAAAATAACTAGAACTGAGGTGATACACAAAATTTATGTGAGGGCTTTGATTGAGTATATGCACAATTGATATGGGAAGGATTCTTGATGCATGAGCCAATAGTTTTCTATAGAATAATTAAGGGAAAACACTTTTTGTACTAAGAGGAAAATATCACAACAACACTAATAAGTTAACATGCACATTAAAATTATGTAGAAAATACTGAATTTGTAGCAGGGTAAGATGATTTGTTTAGGGAATTTACATTCACAAGACTAATAGAAACATACACAAAACTACAAATAATTGGAAAGGTAGAAAATACTTCACACTCAAGAAGGCAAAAACTTTCAAAATTTCTTGATGCTCCTTTATCGAAAATGTCCTCCTTGTGCTTTGCAAAGGCACACAATATATAGAAAAATAAATTTCACCCTCTTCCTAAAAATAGCCTAAGGCTTGTACTCACCCATGCATCCTATTTTTATCCTTTATTTAATAATAGGTAAAGGAATAAAATAAAACATGCAATTACAAATAGACATTAATAGCCTTGATTACAATATAGTCAAACTGAAGTTAACTGTTCTATTTTTAAGAAAAAAAGGGTGAATAATTTGCTAATTATAAGCTTTCTTGCTAGGCAAGTCTCCTTCTTTGTTCTGTCCTCTTGTGAAGCATTCAAAAAAATCAATTCCCTTTTTGTGAGTAAAATAATTACAATACTTGCAATATTTACAAAAATAAACATCCACTGTGGGGACCACTTGCCCATGTGCACATGCTCTAATATTGACATCTCTTTGGCTTCTAATGGTCACAAGGGTGACATTATGTGAATCATCTCTAGATCCTTCTATAGTGGGGACCACCTTTGCACTTCACCATGGTTTGCCACCTTTTTGGACTTAGCAAATATGAAAGGGTCGACCATTTTTATATTTCACTTGGTACTATAGTCTCCAAATTTTGATAAATACATATATGTATATACCTTTTAGCCTTTTCATATTGTATAATGTATAGTTTAAAAAAATCCACCTTTTCGGTGATCATTGTGGGAATGATTTGGTCGGAATTTTTAGAACATTTGAACTTGGACTATAGTTGGTATGTCAAATGCAAATAATTTGTAAAGTAATAAGGGTTGGCCCCTCATGATGATGACTCACCCCTCCATGTGTTTTATCGGTGGAAACCTAACTCGGGTTGAGTTTTTTTTTAAATTAGGTGATGATCTTGGGCCATTGATTTATGTACTATTTGATCACGAATCATCGATCTCCAACCTATTTTTAGGTTTTTTGGTTTGCATTGAATTTGGTTGGTGAGATCTAACCATGATAGTTTGCTTCGATTTCTTGAAATCTATACTTGAGCGTTGATCTTCGTACCTCTCGAATATTGATAATTGAACTTTGATGGTGTTTGAGTTTGAACATGACTCAACTCTTTAGCTCAATGGTAAAGGTCATTCGACCTCAATGATCACTCCATTCTAGTTTTTTAGGTCTATGGGCAAAGCCCTTGAAAAATGTTTGACGCCGTTGTTGAACTCGAGATTTTTTAGCTTTGAAGTCTCGATTTCTTTTCCCGAGCTTTCAAAATTGAGCATTGCGGTCATGGCTGCATTTTACTTGTGAACTCCAAGAGCTCTATTTTTCGACTGTGGATGTGTTTTCTAAGTCTATGTTTGAGCTCTCGTGAAATTATTTTTGGATATTTCAAGCTTTGTTTTCTGTATTGGCCACCATCATTGACAACTTGTGATGGGTTTTCCGAGCTTGTAAGCCCTACAATATTTGTAGAGGGTTGTCTTTTCTTCATATATGTACGTTTTTTGATGGGGTGTTCATGATTTACGTGATTGACTCTTGGCTTATCTAATTTCTCGTGACTAGTAAGTCCATTTCCCTTTATGGGTGTTTGATAAAAAAATGAAGAGAAATAATTTTTGGTAAAGTGGATCTCGTATCTTTGCCTTTACGTTGATAGATATCTTAGTAGATTCTTTAAATCATTTTAAGCTTATTCTATGTTTTTTAAGCTCAAAATCCATTTGGGTGCTCATCGTTTATTGCAACATTGCTCTTCCCTTTGGGTTATTTGTAGATCTGTGAATTTTTTTTCAAATTTTTAACTGCAAATGGAGATTTTGCATATTTCTTCAGATCTATTATTTTATTATATTTGACTTTGAAAGGTCACCTTGGGGATTCTATTTTTCTCACTTTTGAGAACTCTCCTTTCACTATTTGGACACCTTAACTTGAATATTCTATTTCAATATCTTTTTAAAAAAAGCTACTAGGTATTTGTATTTTCTGAGTTCATAATACCAAACCTAGTTTGTTAATCTAACTCACACGGCATTCTAAGTTTTATAATCTAAACTTTGATCTATCCTGTGGGAAATTTTGTTGTTTCTTATAATCTGTTAGTTGACTCAAAGAATTTTTCCTTCCATATTATTATGGGTCTTCACTGTAAATTTTTGCTTCTTGGTGGATGTTGTACAACCTGGAAGACACCTTGGAACCCCTTTTCTTTATACACAAAGTCTAGTTTTTAGCTATGATAAGTATAAATCCTGGTTATTATATTTATTTGTATAGAGGCTTTATATTTACTTCATTTTTCTATGGTGGACATAAAGTAGTTTCTTCATTCTAAATATTTACCTCTACCTCTTCTCTGTATGAGTTTCTTGTGCTTTAACCTCAAGACATCTATTATTTCATTTGCATTTGTTGAGAATATTGTGGAAATAATAGCTATGCTTTCTCTATTTATCCAAAGCTCCTTTCTTTACCATTGGTGGGCTTGCAGAATTCTGAGACCTTGATAAAATCTTCCATTGATCTCTGAGTAATAAGTTTTGTAACTCATGAATATAGAGTTGAATTGATTTCCAAAATATGATACTATGTTTCATGAATTATGAGGTTGTCATCCTCTAAAATATAGGTCTTGTATATTACTTCAAGTCATTATGAAATCCTTGGGTCGACTTTTGTAGTCTAGAAAATAAATTTTGTTATAATTCATTGCTTAGGATCAACTTGATTCTTTGAAAATTTTGTAGCACCCTTTTGAGAATACTTGCTATAATCCTTTTCCAATCTGAGATCACTTGAAAAATGAAATTCCTTCTAAGATGAGTGCTTGAATGCCATTGGTTTCTCATTATTATTGGAAATTTCAATCTCAAAATAATAGTTGTAATCCATTAATCATTTTGGGAGTAGAAATGAACTTTTCTAGCTAAAATGAACTTTTCCTTTTGTAGTGCTCGATGCATGCTCTAAAAACTTTCCTTTTGTAATACAATTTGGACATTTGTATTATTTCATGAGTTTCTAAAATTCAATAAAATTGGCATAGTTAAACCTATAATAGTTATTTGAAAACATGTTGATTTGCATTTGATATAGCTGGGATTTTGTTTCTACCTTGACTATGTAACCCATACTTACTGATAAAACCATGTAAATATTTTCCCTCTTGTTTACTTCTTATGTTGAAATCATCCCCCTTTGCAATGACATCTGGAAGTACTTATTTTCTTCATTCATTATCATACTTCCGTGATAATCCGAATTTGAAAAAATACTACGCCTTGGATCATGATCTGATTGCACAACTTGTTTCTTCTACTCTGAATGAGATCATTCATTATAGTAGTTTGTATAATATGTTCTTGCTGAGATAATTCTTTCTTTCTGAAAGTTGTATTAAATTCCTTTCTATAGGAATGTTCTTGCTCATTTTCAGTTGTAAAATGATTTTGAAATTTTTATTCTGAACACTGAAAGATGTAGAAGTTAATCATTTACTTTTATTTGAGAAACTAGAAAGAACATATTATTTCTAGGAATTTCTGTTCACAAATCTTGCATCTTTGAACATTGATGTTTTGTTGCATTTCTTTTCTGCTTAAATATTGTATTTGAGCTTCATTACACTTTTAATATGCATGCTGGAAAATTTAAAATGTCCATTTTACATGGTGAAGCCCTGTCAAAATTTTCCATAATTCTTTCTTTTATCTCCTTTTTCAGCTGTAATAGATGTACTTTCTGATTCAGAATACAGAATGTATCACTTTTCATGTTGAAGTTGATTTGTTGTTGGAAAATGAAACATAATAACTGTTATCTTGATCATGACATGCTTTTCTACTTTTTGTATCACTTATTTGATTTACATACAACTTTTAAAGCATGTATTAGTTAAAAACAACATGATGGAAAGTTGTAAATATCTATTTTACATGGCAAAGCCTGTCAAAATTTTCCTAGACCTCTTTCTCATTCTGTTTTAGCTGTAATCTTCTCTTTTCAATTAACTTCAGCCTCTTAAAATCTGATTCTTCTTCCTTAGTTGCAAACTGAAAAGTGTACTTCTATTTTCAAGTCTTTTTTTGTACTATAACTTCTTCCATTTGCAAAAATACTAAATTTGAGTCACCTTATTCCTTCTTTCCAACATGTACTTATGACTTGTCTATTTCTTCTTGGATGCAACCTGTACCTACACACTTAAGAAAACAATTAGAAAAATACTTAGGCTTTTTGGCCTCTCTTATGTCCATGTTTTTCTTCATTCTTCTCTTTCTTCTTTCTAGGTGAATAAAGCATGTATGTAGTTTGATCTTCAAGTAGACTATATATCCTGTTATTAGAGATTCATATGCACAAATTAGGACAGTCTAGGAATATGAATTTATCCCTAAGCTCGTAACTGATAGTTAATCTATTCTCTTCTTTTTAGGTAAAGTGACTTCTACAACGAAGATGAAGAAGGAACAAAAGATGGAAATGGAGATGCTTCAACCAAAGAAAGAAAACCCCAAGGAAATGATGAGTTTACTCATACTCCTTTACTTTCTCTTTCATGCATTTTACCTCTTATTTTAGTAGATATACTTTACTTTTAAGTTACATCCCACGGCTTGTGTGGGAAACATTTGAAAATTCCTTATGAGTAAAACATTGAATTTTGTAAATGAGTTGTCTTTTTCTTTCTGCATTTCTATTTTCTGTATGGATTGTAAAATGAAATAAACAACTCATTAATATAATTGAATGTCTTAATCATAAAGGAATGAACATTAAGAAAACCTGTAACATCGAGTGATGAACTCTAATTTCTGCAATCTGCACTTATGTTTTCTATTCCAAAACTTAGAATTTCACCTATTCTATAATTGGATGTCTTCATCAAGACAACATAGCTGTCCTTTGGGGCCTTGTGTTCTTTTGTTGAAGATAATCATGAAATTGTAGACTATGTGATCTATTATGTTTTGTAACAACACACATAGTTGTAGATTTCATGTAATATTTTAACTAAATCAGCAGTAATGACATAATCTGAAAAAATATCCTATGGATTAGGTATACTTCGGTAATGCTATCCATCATAACGAAGTTTCAATTTGCATTTATGCACAATTGCTGAAATCATCAACATTCCTCGCAATCCTATAGGAAAGCTTCCTGCTAGCTTATATATCAGTGCCTTGCTCTTGTCCATTGGGCATGGAGTCCAAACATGTTTAATCAAAATATACCTTTGCGAAAGTTCCAACCCTTCCAAAAAAACTTAAAACTAGGAAAGGATCTAGTAAACTAGATAGTGTGCATGAATGCACTTATTGAATTGAAACACAATGTAATGTGTAGAAAATACACTTATTTAATGGAAATCCTACTCTAACAATCACTATAATATTTTCAATAATAGTGTTTGACAAACATACCATTCATAGGAATAGGAAGTTCCTCTCCATTCAACTTTGAAAATTGAAAAGCATTGTGTTATTTGCAAGCTGAAGTCATGTAAGGACCACTCCAAATTGTTTCCAAACTTTGTGTGTCTTCCTAGATTTACACAATCAACATCCCACTTTAACACAATATCTCCTTCATTGGATACTTTTAATTTGGCTTTCTTGTCAAAAGTCTTCTTCATCTGCTTTTGATTCTTTTCCATATTTAAATGAGCTTGATCTCTTAGCTCTTGTAATTCCATTAACTCTGCATAATGAACCTACAATGGTTCATTCTCAAGAAGCTCCATTTGATGCAACAAATCTAATGCATGTAACTCAACTGAAATAGGCATTCTTGCTTCTTTTTCATACACAAGTTTTTATGGTGAATTACCAAATTATCTTTTAGAGTCACTCACAACCCAAAGTGTTGAATTCAACATCAAATGCCAAGCTCTTTTATTATCTTTGAGTGTTCTTTTGATGATCCTTAACAGATTCTTGTTAGTACTTTCAGCTAAGCCATTACCTTGTAGGTAACAATTAGATGAAGAGATTAAGTAAATTCCATGGTTGACATTTAATCTATTATCTTTGCACTAAGAAATGCTAAAGCATTATCTGATATGATAGTTCTTGGAACACCAAATCTGCAAACTATACCTTCATAAAAGTATACTATCGATTTTTCATTATCATCTTTCAAGGATATTGCTTCAGTCCATCATGTAAAATAATCAGAGTAATTAAGATCCACTTATGTCCTTATGAAGAATGTGGGTTTATCATGCCAATAAAGTCAATATCCCACTGTATAAAAGGTTGATCGACTGAAATAGGATGTAAATTCAGTGAAGCTAAATGTTCTTTTCCAACAAAGAAAGCACATTTCTTACACTTTCTAATCCATTCAAAATAGTCTTTGAATATGCTAGGCCAATAGTAACTAGCTTTCATGATCTTTAAGGTGGGTACATGTTGAGAAGTGACCTCCTGCAGGTCCTTCATGGAATTCTGATAATATTTTCTAAATTTTATCATAGTCAACACATCATAGCAAGATTCCATTTATATCTCTTTTGAACAACACACTATCAACGAAAAGATAAGGAATAGCTTGTAACTGGAAATACCTTCATTTATTCTTATCCATACCTTCCAGATAGGTACCATGTTGTAAATAGTTAACCAAATCAGTCATCCACCTTGATTCCTGGATTTCTTGAGAAAATTCAGGTTGTTGATTTTCTGGTTGGACCATGATATTTGATTGCTGATACGTAATTTCATCATGCTATTCGAATCTTCGGGTTACTAGCTTGCTATTTTTCCATATCAGCAATTAGATGTTCACATAAACCTTTACCTCAAACTGTCTTAGCAACCTAAATATCAACATCATATTCCATAACCTTCATTATCTAGCTTGCTCTTTTCTCATTCAATTTTTTATTTACCAAGAAATCTTTCACACTTGGATGAGAAACAAGAACATGAATTTTATTGTTTAAAAGCATGTACTTAAAAAATTTTAGTCCTTTGACTACTGAAAGTACTTTTTTTTAAAGGAATGTGTAACTTGTTTCATAATCATGCAAACTCTGTACAAAGAAATCAATTGGATGCTCAATATTCTCATCATTAACCATAGTTAAATTAGCTGAGATTATTTCAGCTCCTGCAAGTGCATACATTGTAAAATCTTTATCAAAATTTTGATTTGTAAGAGTAGGATCCTATGAGATAGCTATTTAGATTTCTTCAAAACCTTCTCTCCATTTTCTAGTCCAAGAGAACGCTTTTTTTTTTTTTGACATAGTTGTTAATGGTATAACCAATGGTACAAAATCTGAACAAATGTTCGACAAAGTTGATTTTTCCATGAAATCTCTATAATGCCTTCTTATGATGAGGTAATGATAGTTGTGATATGGCTTTTGATTCTAGAAGGATCAATTTAAACCTTTCTTAGAAAAATATGGCCAAGTAGTTTACCTCGATGTACTGAAAAGATAGACTTCTTGGGATTCAAATATATTCCAAATTACCTACATAACTGAAAAGTCTACCTTAAATGTATTATATGTTCATCATAATCTTTTGAAAATACAGTAACATCATCTAAATAAACAAGGATGCATTTATTTAATAAGATGTGAAAAGCCATGTCCATTGCACATTGAAACGTTGCACCGGCATTTGAAAGACCAAAAGGCATTATTTTGTAAGCATAAGTACCCCACTTGGTGGTAAAAGTTGTTTTGTACCTATCTTCTTCTTAAACTAAAATCTGATTGTATCCACTGTAACCATCTAGAGGAGATAGTCTATCTGAACCTTAGACTGTTCTCAAAATCTTATCCATATTTGGTAGTGGGTAATGATCTTTTAATGAAGCTTTATTAAGATCTCTGAAATCCACACATAATCTAATTTATCCATTCTTCTTCCTAACAGAACAATATTTTCTACCCAACTTGAATGTTTAACTGGAAAAATAATTCTTGATTCAATCAACTTGGATAACTCTTTCCTCATTAGAGGCTCTATTCGGGATTTATAGGCCTTTGTTTCTTCCTAACTGGTTTAGAATTTAGCTATAATTTGATAGTATATTGTGCTAAAATAGGATCAAACCCTTTTAGGTCTTGGTATCTCCAAGAGAAAACATCTTTAAACTCTTTGCAAAGATTAATAAATTACTATTTTTCAATTTGAGGAACATACCTTTCCAAGAATGTTTTTTTCCGTTCATCAACTAAAACTTCTTCATAGTTATCAGCATGTGTTGACATCTTAGTTTTATCTTTCCTTAACTAATCATCAGTACTGAAGATGTACTTTAATGTGACTAGACCTTGAGGTAACTTATTTGTCTTTAATTGAACAATCTGGTCACCATATAAATGTTGTAATTTATCTTGATTTACTGCAGAAAATTCAGCTTCTTGTTGTAAAAACATGCAGATTTGATCATCATTTTCAAAAACTTACCAATTTAAGTCATTATTAGGTATAGAAGGCTTGACAATTAGCTTAATATGAGGCTGAATTTTGTTGTTCTCTATCTGTTCCAGCACTTCAAAACTAGCACCAACTACTGCAAGTCTATTTGCATGCTTGTTTTTAGTTCAAAGAATAGAAGAAATATTAATAACGCTATTACATTAAGATTTGAAACTCTATGTCTGTAAGACTTCATTAATGGGTTCTTACAAACATTAAAGTTCTTTACTTGATTGATAACCAACTCAGAATCACCAAAGATTTGTAATGTGTTGATACCTTTCTTTCTGGCCCAAAGTAAGCCATGAATTAGTGCTTCGTATTCAGCTACATTACAAGTGCATGAAAATTGGAGACTCAAAGATGAGAAATACCTTTTGTTTGTTGGGGAAGTGAGCATAAAATGTGCTCCCTATCCTTTCTTGTTCTTAGCTCACAAAATAAAGATTCCAAATCCCTTCTACTGAATTTTCTATTTTGGACAAAGCAAAGAAAGTGGTGTATTTTCTTCATGCATATAATACACACCAAAATATGTTGTTCAACTTCCTTAAAATAATCATGGGCATGTTATTCAACTATATTTTCATCCATAAACATTTTAGAAACACCATCTAATGCTGAAACTGAGCTACATCATCAAAATTAGATTGCTCTAAGGCAAAATAATCAGCCACCGCATTTGGAGAGTGAGGGTCAATGTGAAATATGGCCAATGGTTCTTAATTGACAGTAACCTTGGTGCCATAACATGTAGTGAAAAATAAGGACCAATTTGAAGAGAGATAGCCTCAAATATTTATTGTGAAATCTCCGAATAAGCACAAGGAAAAGTATAGAGGGAAATCTACAATTAAGAATATATTACAAAATACAAACATTTGAGCAAGCATGTAACATTACCTCTAAATTTATGATTACACCAATTATATTAGTTACAGTCCCATCAAGTCTGAAAACACTCTTTTCTATAGGCTCATAATGTAAGCCCAAATTTTTGCAATTACTTTTGGCATAAACTCAGCTACTTTACACTTTTGTCCACCATGTAATTATGAACTAAATGTTCTCCAATAATATGTGATAGTTAAAACGGTGGTGGTTTCTTTATATCATGAGCGATTAAGAATTTTTGAACCATGCATTTAACCTCTTTCATACCATCTAGTTCAAACGTTCCAAGGACCATGTCTTCTTTTTGAACTTCCTTTTATTGTTGTTTTGGAAGAAATATACAGCTTAGCTAGTTCATGAGAAAGAAAATCTTGTTGTCCTGGAATACTTAGGGCATCCCACATTGAGATGTTAACATTATGCTTTTTCATCACATCAACAATGTTAAAAGAAGCAATATTTTTAGAGACAGATTCAAATGTTTTAGCATAAGCCTTAGCAAAAACAAATTTTACTTCAACAACTTTAGATATCCGAGGTATAAATAATCTTCCTGGATCATGTTGTTGTTGTTTTCACCGCTCTTTACTAGTTAAAACACTTGTTTTTTGTGGGACAGAAGATTGTTAGCTTTTTTGGGGTTGTATATGTTTTACTATCGGTGATAGTGGCAAAACAAGCCTATCTTGTTGTTTTTTACTTTTAGTATCCTTTTCTTAAGCTCTAGTGGTAATCGTAATGAAATCATCCTCATTTAAACCCGACCAAATTCTATTCGGTGCTTTGTGAACATGATTTTCTTGCTACCCACTCTCCATTTGAGGCATGAACAATGCTTCAGATTGAGGTTGTGCAACAAGATTCAGTTTCGAAAATAATTTGGGTAACTTGCACCTTAATGAGGTTCATTTAAAGGTTGGTACCACTCTTTTGTAGCCATGTTAAATGGAACTAAAGCATTGGATGTACTAGGAACATTTGGATCAAATTGTCTTTTTGCTTTGATAAGGATGCCTATAATTTTGATTCTCATTGGTAAAGCCGCCTATTTTGCTAATTTTTATGATAAGGAGCCCGATAAGGTCTATTAGATAATACAAGTCTATTTTCAATTGAATTTAGCTCATTTCCATAGTTTACAAAGTTTTAAACATATCTAGAGATGGGGCTGCAACAGTAGGCTCTATAATTGTAATAGGTTGTGGAATATGGGCTAAATCTACCAAAAATGGCATTGAAGGCCTTGGTGCTAATTTTCCAACTTGAATAAGGTTGTTTTCAACTTTTATAGCAATTTCATAGGCATCCGGAAGAGTATCACCTCCCATAGATTGAATCATAGTTGAAATATCACTATTTAATGCTCTGAGATAATAAAGGAAAGCGTGATCAGCTTGAGGCTTAACACTTGCTAGGATTCTTTCCCAAGTTCTAGAAAAATGGATATTGAAGCTGGACATGTACTCATGAGGGGCTCTTTTAATAGTAGACAATTATTCAATGAGGGACAAATGGTCTGAATTATCTTAGAACTGTTTTAGCAATTTTTCACCTAAGTCATCCCAAGTTCTTATGCTCCCAATTTCTAGGTTCCTATACCATGTAAATCCTATCCCTTAAAAGATCTAACTAAAAGTCTTAAAGCTATGTATTCATGAGTGATATTATGGAATGCACATATGGCTACAACATCTTTAATATGTTCAACAGGTGTAACCTGATTTTCACCAGTGAATGATGGAAAACTTTTCATGGTACCATTAGGAATATCATGATAAACTGGAATTACTAATGGGATGCCATTAGTAAAGGGTAGAAAATTTCTAGGTAGTTGAACAACCATTGAAAAACTCGGGATATTGATAAAAAAAATGATACGTGGTGAAGGAATATAAGGAGGAAGGTTATAAAACTAGGTCTATTATGAGAGGCGTAAAAATGAAGGAGAAAGAATAGAGATTGTATATCTCATATTATTCTCCAAACATAGAGCTCACGCATGTATTTATAGGAAAGAAATTGTCAAGACTCCCTAAATGAATGGAGAGGTTACACAATAGAAGGAGAGAATAATGGAATACTAGAAGGAGAAGATAAAGGGATAGAATAAAATACAGACCTAAAAATATAAGTTATCCAACGTATGCTAACATTCCCCCCCTTATTACATTATTCTTGCAAATGTGACCTCTGAAAGATTCAAATTTCACTTTGCCAAGGGATTTAGTGAGAATGTCAACAACTTGTGCTTCAGTAGGATAGTACTGGAGCTGAATTTGATGGTTCAAGACGTGCTCTCAAATGAAATGGCAGTCAATTTCAATATGCTTTGTTCGTTCATGAAAGACTAGATTTTGCACGAGCTTCAACACACTTTGATTGTCGCAATAGAGAATAGGTGACTATTTTTCAGGAATTCCCAGGTCATCCAAAATGTGACGTATCCATATCACTTCACACATCTCCTTGTGTGGCATGATATTCTACCTCTGTGGATGAGATAGAAACAACATTCTACTTCTTGCTTATCCACGAGATAGGTCTAGATCCGAGATGAAATATGTATCATGTAGTTGACTTCCTATCATCAATAGATCCAATGGTCCGAGTCGACATATCCCTATAAGAAGAATTGATCATTCTTCTTATATTCTAGACCATAATTAGTTGTTCCTCGGACATATCTCAAAACATGCTTTACTACATTCCAGTGACATTTCTTTGGCTCCTGCATGAACCTAGAAAGATAGCTGACAGCATAGCATAGATTTGGTCTGGTATATGTCAAATAGATGAGCCCTCCAACAAATTTCCTGTAGAGAGTAGCATCTACTTGAGGTGAGTCCTGGAATCTTGAAAGTTGTAAGCCTTTTTCCATGGGAGTGGATATAGGTTTACAATCAGACATTCTATACTTTTCCAGGAGTGTCTTGGCGTACTTTATGCAGGGAGAAAAATGATGCTCCTTTTTTCCATATCTCCAAGCTAAGATAGTAATGTAGTAGCCCCAAATCTGTCATGTCAAAGGTTATTTTGAGATCATTATTTACAATATCAACCTGATCTTCTGAACTACCAGTGATCACAAGATCATCTACATAAACAACCAGAATGACAATTTCTTTTCCTACCTTCTTTATATACAAATTTGAATCTGAGGGGCTACGAGTGAACCCATGCTGCAAAAGGTGATCGTTGATCTTGATATACCATGCCCTGGGAGCTTGTTTCAGTCCGTAAAGAGATTTGATGAGACGACATACCTTTTTAGGCTGATTTTCATCAACAAATCCTTTAGGTTGGGTCATGTATACTTCTTCTTTTAGATCACCATTTAGGAAAGCACTCTTGACATCCATCTGCTGAAGTCTCCATCCTTTTTGTGCTACAAGTGCGCAAACTACTCTGATGGTCTTCATCTTCGCAGTGGGTGCAAAGGTTTCTTCATAGTCGATGCCTTCTTTCTAAGCATATCCTTTGGCTACAAGTCATGCTTTATGTTTGTCGATGGATCCATCTGCCTTATATTTTGTCTTGAAAACCCATTTATAGCCTATGGGTTTCTTTCCTGTAGGCAGATCGAAAAGTTCCCATGTCTATTTTTCATGAGTGAGTCATATTCTATATCCATGGCTTCCTTCCATTGAGTTTGACTGAGTGCTTCATGAACATTATCTGGCTCGGATCTATTCATTAGTGAACTCATGAGTGCAAAGTTTACCTCATTTCTTGTTTGACTCCTTGTTTTGACTCGGATGATGTATCTGGGAGTTGTTGCAAATGTGAGTCCTTGATAGTGCTTTGTACCCACTTCGGATGAGAACTTGGCTGCTTTTGAGAAGAAATGTGTCATTTCCATGTGGATTGATGTGGAGTCACATTCTCTAGTTCTCCAAGGTCAACAAATAGTTCTCCTGGCAGCATTTCTTTTCTCTGAGTAGTCTCCTCTAGCTCATCATCTGATTCAGAGACTAATCGGTGAGATGTGTTTGGAAGTGGATCTTTTGTTGATACTATTGAGTCAAAGGATGACTCATCACAAACCACATCCCGACTCTCGTATATTTTCTTTATCTCAGGATCCATGAGACAATACGCCTTCGAGGTAGTATTGTAGCCAAGAAGGATACATGGGAGTGTTTTTGGCTCTACCTTCTTTAACTCAAAATTCACCCCCTCAAGAATTTTGATAACATGCATTAAATTCTCAAGTCCTGTAAATAGATTGATTCAAGGAAAAATTCATGTTTCTAGGGTCCCCTCATATCTTTATAACTCTATCCCAAGTAGAAGAGAGCAAGTTCAGAAATTAAAAATTGCAAAAAGAAATTCTACCTTAGGTGAAAATTCAAAAAGGCTAAGCCCTAGTCCAGAGGTCCTTAGTCAGCTGCTGGGAAAATATAGTACCGACTGTAAGTGTACATTTTCATGGCAGCCCGAAATAGTCAGGGATGGTCACAAAAAAGGTCCCTAACCGGCCGAACCGGGCGAATGAGTCTTTGTCATCCTATCCGAACTTGATCTCAGACGGCTCTTTGTGTAGTGGCTCGAAATAGCTTCTTATCACCCGACGAAATGCAGGAACTTCAACTAGCTTTCTTCTAGGAGAAAAGGGACAAAGGGACCATATGCGGCACGAGATCAGTGAGAGATGAGTGGGACTTAATAGCGGATAGCCGAAAATGCCGATCTTTCTTAATCAGGCTCACGATACGTGTCACCCCGAATGAGGTGGAAGCCCATTTCAGCGGGATCGGGAGCTTTGTCCCAAAATATGGGACATCCTGGCGTGGATGGACGTGAAGGGTGAAAAAGGCCCATGAGCCAATAAAAGCACGCCATGTGTCATCCAGTGGCGAGCACGGGAAAGATCTTCAACACCATCTCTTTGTGCTTTTGATCTTCAAACGCCATAACTTTTGACTCCGAGTGGATTTGGCTTCACAAAATTGGACTTTATGGAATAAGGCACGACATCCTCTTTGTCCACAAAACTGGATTTCTTATTTTTAATGAGGGTAGGCCTCTTATATTTAATTAAGAGAAACATATTCGGCTCCAAATGCTTAATGCTCATTCCCACAAATGATAAAAACGCAGGCTGTGCTCCCAAAATAGTCTGCCTGCACTCGAAGGCCATAACTTTGTATTTCTCATCGAAATCACACAAAATTGTTACCGCTTGGAATTTTGGTTCCTAGACCATCTGCCCTTGTAAATCAAATAAATTCTAGATTTGATCAGAAATTGATGGATATTTTTAAGAAAACGTGGCCGGATTCGTAACAAATGTTTTATTTGGTAGCGGAGTGCAATTAAGAGGCATGGTCATCATTCTTTCTCTACGCAGCACATGGGATAGTATGGGGAGCCTTTTTCAAGTAATATACAGAATCATTTCCCTCAATTTAATGCTCTTTACAATTGGTTGAAGGACAGATTTCAGGATTTCCATTTTTACCTTCTATAAATTGGAGTGTTCAAAAACTCAATGAAATTCGGAGAGTTTTTGGGTAGCAAAGCTCGATGCACAATTTATTTTCGAAGCCTTCAGCAGTGTATCATGTGCCACTAGTGGACTCCTCGCATGGTGATCCAGGCCCTTATCTTGTAATAGATTGAACTCAATGTATATCATGAAGCAATAAAATATCGGTTTGTGGATGTATCTTCCCCCGCTTTATGTTTTCTTGCATTCTTCTTGCTCCCTTTCTTTCTATAAGAATATTGTGTCTATTTATTATGTTCTTGTAGGGATTCATTAACATTGTGTATGCTTGGAATATTGTTGTGAAATGCATTTTGCTAGATTATGGTGAAGCTGTCATCACCTCTTCTAGTGTGCACTTTGCCTCATTTTCACACATTAGGAGATTACTCTCACATATCATCCTTTCTAATATTAGCCTAATCCCGTAGGCTTTCATTTTCCCAATTCTCTCTGGGCCTAGCCCTTTTAATTTAGATTAGAACCCCAATTGCTTAATTGATTAATGGGATAATATCCCTTAGGAGCAAGAACCACTTTTAATGAGGGAGGTCTATCTTTAAGTAGCAAGTCCCACATAAAGTGGTATAAATACCACATTTATCCAATCACATTTCATGCTTGGGTAGGATCAAACTAGAAATCCCACTCCATCAACATCCGCAGGGTGCTGTGATTCGGTGATAACACCTTATTTCTCTTTCCATGTGGGAAGTGGGACATGCATGTATAGTTGTGCAGAAGTTACTCACAAATGAGAAATTGATGGTTTTTACCACTATACCTCTTCTCGCATATACATGTTGGTATGTGGAATTTGGGAATAATGTTGAGAAGATATAATTACTGTTTGTAATTGAAATTCATCCCAATAGCGTTCTCCTAAGACCACTTGATAGACCATGCATGCTATTCCATCTCCATCACTGTAATCACTACATCAACAATGCCATTTTCCCAGGGTGTGTAGGGAGCATTCAGTGCTACTTAATGCCGTGATGGTTTAGGAAGACCAAGAACTTGACTTTCTCGATGTGAACTTCTGAGTAAAGTAGAAGAAGTGGTTGTCTCCGTTTTCCACATTCATGATGATAGAAGTTCTTAAGAGGTGTTCTAAGAGCCTCACTTTTCTGTTTAGGAAATATACCCACATTTTCCCACGAGAGTGGTCATCCACCAACAACCTGGAAGTATTTTTATCCCAAAAAGATGAAGTAGGCAATGGGCCATTCAATCGGGTATGAACTACCTCTAGACACTTCTTGGCATGGAAGGTTCTCACTGTAGTAAACGGATCTCTCCTCCAACCTTGTTTTCTGCAAACATCTACTCAATAGGGGGAACTGGACAATTTGGGTAGTCCACGACACCATTGCTTTTGAACTCATCTCGGTGTAATGAACCGATGCCTCTACAAGTGTCCATATCTAAAATGCCATAAGGCTTGATTCTATCTGTTGTGCTATAAAGCTACTACGAGAAGATGAAACGACAAAGCAAATAACTTATATTTTACAAAATCTTTAATAATCAGACCTTTGTCGGGAGATTAAGCATGATTTAATGCCATTTTGAACAAGAAATTCAACCTTAAGGTGATGATTCAAGAGCTGAGTAATCAAAAAGGTTGCTAGTCAAGCCAGAACATATAGTACCTTTGTAAGTGTACATTTTTGTGGCCCAGAGGAATGGTCACATTCCCTATTCCTTCGCAATGTACTCTTTTCATCCACTACCTAAACTCGATCTCTAGTTGGCTCTTCATGGAGTGAATCAAATAGCTTCTTGTCACACCGACATATGCTTGCTTGCACTGAGTATATCAACCGACTTTCTTTGTAGGGGCTGAGAAGTTTGCTAGATGAGTAAAATATTCTTACTACAATGGCTCCTTCTGATGTCTCCTCATTAGAGTCATCATCTTCTTATTGGGCTGCAAGATGTCCTTTTGCTTTCTCCAGTGGGGACGTCGTTTGGACTTTTGAAAATATTTGCACCCGGATGTGCTTGTATGGCTTGAAGGCCCTTGTTTCAAGCTATTGTGCTAGCAAAGGATCAGTGTCATGAGTATTGGTTCTGCAAATGTGACACCATCTCTTTGAATTTTGATCTTTCTATTTGGGTTGCACTGGATTTGGCTTCTCTGGGGGACCTTTCCAATTCTTCTGGCCACGATTAGGCTTTGAGAACAAGGCTTTGTCCTAAGACTCCTCATGCGATGAAGTGATGGCCTCTTCCTACTGCAGCAAATTCACAAGCTCTTCAAATGTCACTGTTTGTTTAGACACATTCAGTGTTGTAACAAACACTCAAAATTGAGAAGGGAGTGCTCTCAAGGTGATTGGGACGAGAAGTTTATCATCCACCATTTCACCGAGTGCTAATAACTCTGATCTCAGCTCAACCACGTGACGCAAGAATTCCTCCACTTTCTCGTCAGACCCCATAGAGAGGGTGTGCAGCTTCGACTGAAGATGAAGTATCTTTGTCTGATTTTTGGCTTCATAAATGGTTTCCAACTTGTCCCAGGCCTCCTTGGGTTTCTCCGCATTCCAAACATGTGGTTGCACATCATCACTGATACTAAGCATTATCATCATCAAGGCTTTAGCACTAGCCATGCCATATTTTATTAGTTCATCGGGGGCTATGGGAGCATGCACGAGACTTGTGATACTCCCCCATAATCCTTCAAACTCAAGGATTGTCTTCATTTTTGTCTTCCAGCCACAAAATTAGGCCCTTTGAGCAACTGAGCGTCAGACATAAAGTAACTTTGGAGCAGACATCATAATAAAAAATTTATTTATTTGAAAAGTTATTACAATTTTGACTCATTGATGAGAATTACTGGCTCGTAGATGCTCACGATATTCACGTGCTGTGAGACGGTGACACTTTGTAGGGCGTTCTTCTTCATCATCACAATCATCATCAGATCCCACTTTTAATTCTTCTCGTACTACTTTGCTTGGTAGATGACGCTCTAAAAGAAAGTATTCAAGGAGTCCTTCTCGAACTAGTTTGTCGAATGCAAGATTGCCGGAATTTCAAGCTCGTTCAGAAAGAGAAAAGTAGAACCCGAGCTCTCAGGAGCTTCTCCACGGTGTTCTCTAGCTAGCGAGTTAATATTCTTGCTTTTAGCTATGGTAACCATGTTATTGACGCTCTCAATTGAGTTGTCTACACTCGACATTCGACGTAGTGTTGAAGAAACTATTGTAGACTCAAAACTACCTCCAAAGACTACACTTCACGTAAGGTCTCTTTTCCTCCACGTCTACTCTCTCTTCCTCCATGTGCACAGAATGATTAGAAACAAACAATATTTCCTCGTGGCTTCATCTAAAAATACAGTTCTTGCTCCAAGAATTTTTCCAATGCGATCCACTCTCAGGGTCAGAGTCCAATGTTATTTAGCATGCAAATACACCTAGAATTTTTGCGCAGAAATAAGATCTCCACGCACAGTAGGTTGGAAGATCTCCACGCATAGAAATAAGTTCTCTTTCTGGCACAATCCTTCAATATTTTCTTTCCACGCAAGAGTAAAGTTCTTCTTCCATACGCAATGCAATTGTCCACGTTTTTTTAACAAAAATAAAAAAATCTTTCTCCTCGTTTTATGTCTTCACACAATGATAGGATGCATCTCCGTGGATGTTACAGTTGAGAGACAAAACAGTGGAGGGACCATCCACGCACTTGGGCGCACGGTCGCAATTGTAGCTTTCCGCACGTAAAAAAAAGAGCACGAGGTGAAGAAATAAAAGGCTCGACTAAATATACTTCCCATGCTTCTTTTCCATCACACTTTTTAACAACAAATCTCCCTTGATGCTATGAATCCATGGCCGTAGAATATAAAATAAACATTTTTTATGACTCCACTCTACACATTGGTGGCCCATGTATATGCCGTCACGATGCACTCCTCCTTGGGCCTACTCGACCACCTCCAACTTTTTCTTGCTACGCATAGGCGAGAACTTCTTCAGGTCTCCTTTACCATGCAGTCGAGTTTAGAGACTTTGAAGCTCGATACCAAAGTGAGAGGCGTAAAAATGAAGGAGAAAGAATAGAGATTGATATCTCATATTATTTCCACATAGAGCTCACGTACAATATTTATAGGAAAGAAATTAAACATCGACTCCCTAAATGAATGGAGAGGTTACACAATAGAAGGAGATAATAATTGAATACTAAAGGAGAAGATAAAGGATAGATAGACACCTAAAAATATAAGTTATCCAACGTATGCTAACATATAATAGGTAAAGTATTACCAACTCTTCTCCTTCTAGCATAATTGAAAGGTAAAGAAACAAACTCGTGAGGAATTCATCTTACCGATGACCTTTTAGTCACTTTAGGCATGGAACATGCTGAATATGTCTGAAATAAGCTCTAAGGAGTCACCAAAGGATAATAAAATATTTAGAATAAATTGCTATAGCTTGCTCCTAAAAGTAACTTTTAATTTTCTCGTAAATTTGTTGTAGATCTGCTTTAAATCTATTGTAGAATCTATAACTTGCATGCAGATATGATTCATTGTCACACCGAGCATGACAAAAACTGTTATCTCTCGAAATTGCACTGTGTAGAAAGATGGCTACATGTTTTCTAATCTTGCAAAATTGGTCTCTCTTTTTCGTAGATATAATGTAAAACACCTCAGTGTCCTGTGGGTATACCTATTTTGAGGTGAGTCTTAGTGTATTAAGGCCGGTTCCTTTTTGATGTATCCTAAAATGTTTTCTCAAGGGTTAAGGGTGAAGATGGTTGTAAAATAACTAGAACTAAGGTGATACACCAAATTTATGTCAGAATTTGACTGAGTATATGCATAATTGATATGGGAAGGATTCTTGATGCACGAGCCAACAGCTTTTTTAGAAATACTTAAGGGAAAAAAATTTGTACCGAGAGAAAATATCACAACAACACTAATGAGTTAACATGCACATTAAAATTATGCATAAAATATTGAATTTGTAGCAGGGTTAGATGATTGGTAAGGGAATTTGTAAATCACAAGGCTAATAGAAACATACACAAAACTATAAATAATCTGGTAAGGCAGAAAATACTTCATACTCACAAGGTAAAAACATGCAAAATTGCTTCAGTACTCCTATATCCAAAAAGTCCTCCTTGTGCTTTGCAAACGCACACAATATATAGAAAAAGAAATTTTCACCCTCTTCCTAAAAATAACTTAAGGCTTCTACTCACCCATGCATCTTATTTTTATCCTTTATTTGATAATAGATAAAGGAATAAAAATAAAGCATGCAATTACAAATAGGCATTAATAGCCTTGATTACAATACAATCAAACTGAAGTTGACTATTCTATTTTTAAGAAAAAAGGTGAATAATTTGCTAATAATAAGATTTCTTGCTAGGCAAGTCTCCTTCTTTGTTTTGTCCTCTTGTGAAGCATGCAAAAATCAATTCCCTATTTGTGAGTAAAATAATTGCAATTCTTTCAATATTTGCAAAAAAACAAACATCCACTATGGGGACCACTTGCCCATGTGCACATGCTCTGATATTGACATCTCTTTTGGTTCTAATGGTCACAAGGGTGACATTCTACAAATCATCTCTAGCTCCTTCTATAGTGGGGACCACCTTTGCACTTCACCATGCTTTGGCCACTTTTTTGGACTTAGCAAATATAAAAGTGTCGACCATTTTTACATTACACATGTTACTATAGTCTCCACCTTTTGATAAATACATATATGTATATACCTTTCAGCCTTTACATATTGGATAATGTATAGTTTTAAAAAGTTCCACCTTTTTGGTGATCATTGTGGGAATGATTTGGTCAGAATTTTTAGAACTTTCAAACTTAGACTATAGTTGGTACATCAAATGCAAATAATTTGTAAAGTAATAAGGGTCAGGCACTGCATGACGATGATTCACCCTCCATGCATTTTTTCATGGAAACCTAACTTGGGTTGAGTTTATTTTTAAATTAGGTGATGATCTTGGGCTATTGATTTAAGTACTGTTTGATCACAAATCATCAATCTCCAACCTGTTCTTAGGGTTTTTGGTTTGTATTGAATTTGGTCAGTGAGATCTGACCATGATAGTTTGCTTCGATTTCTTGAAATCTATCCTTGAGAATTTATCTTTGTACCTATCAAATATTTATCAATGATCTTTGACTACTATGAGTTCAAACATTACTCAACTCTTGAGCTCAGAGGTAAAGGTCATTTGACCTCAATGATCACTCCATTCATGGTTTTTGAGTCTACGGGTGAAGCCCTAGCAGAATTTTTTACGCCATTGTTGAACTCCGAGCTCTGTTTAGCTTTGAAGTATCTATTTATTTTCCCCAAGCTTTAAAAGTGGAGCATTATGGTCATGGCCGCATTTTTTGTAAACTTCGAGCTATTTTTTTACTCTAGATGTGTTTTTGAGTCTATGTTCGAGCTCTCATGAGAGTGTTTTGGGCTATTTTAAGCTCTCATTTTTGTATTGGCTGCTATCATTGACACCGTGATGGGTTTTCTGATCTTGTAAGCCCTATAATCTTTATAGAGGGTCATCTTTTCTTCGTGATCCGTATTTTTCTGATGGGGTGTTCATGGTTTATGTGATTGACTCTCGGCTTATCCTAACTTATGTGACTAGTAAGTCCATTTTCCCTCATGGGTATTTGATAAAAAATGAAGAGAAATATTTTTTTGTTGAACTCGGATCTCGTATCTTCACCTTTACATTGATAGATCTCTTGGTAGTTTCTCTTAATCATTTTAATCGTATCCTGTGTTTTTAGCTCAAAATCCATTTGGGTGTTCATCGCTTATTACAACGTTGCTTCGTATTTGGTTTATTTGTAGATATATGAATTTTTTATCAATTTTTTTACTAGAAATGTAGATTCTCGCATATTTCTTCAGATCTATTATTTGATTATTTTTGACTTTGAAGGGTCACCTTGGGAATCTATTTTGTTTGGCTTTTGAGAAACATCCTTTCACTAGTTGGACACCTTAACTTGAATATTATATTTCAATATATTTTTAATAGAAAAGCTTTGGGTATTTGTATTTTTCTAGCTTTGTACTACCAAACTGGTTTGTTAATCTAAATGTCACCGCATTCTACATTTTTTGATCTGAACTCGATCTATCCTATGGGAAATTTTGCTATTTCTTATACTCTTTTAGTTCACTCAAAGAATTTTTTCCTTCCATCTTATTATGGGTCTTCATTGAAATTTTTGCTTCTTGGTGGATGTTGTATAACTAGAAGACACCTTGGAACCCCTTTTCTTTATAGAAAAAGTCTAGTTTTCGGTGATGATAAGTACAAATCCTGGTTCTCGTATTTATTTCTATAGAGGCTTTGTATTTACTTCATTCTCTTGTGGTGGACATAAAGTAGTTTCTTTATTTTGAATACTTACCTCTACCTCTTCTCTCAGTATGAGTTTCTTGTTCTTTAACTCAAGAAAACTATTTTTGAATTTGCATTTGTTGATAATATTATGGAAATGATAGCTATGCTTTCTCTATTTATCCAAATCTCCTTTCTTTACCATCGAAGGCTTGCATAATTCTCGAGACCTTGATAAAATCTTCCATTGATCTCTCGAGTAAATAATTTTTGTAAATCATTCCTATTAGAGTTGAATCGACTTCCAAAATCTGATATTGTGTTTGATGAATTATGATTTTGTCATTCTCTACAAATATAGGTTTTGTATATTACTTCAGTGTTATTTTCAAATCCTTGTCTCGATTTTTGTATTCGAAAATCAATTTTTTATAATTCATTGTTTAGGATAAACTTTATTCTTTGAAAAAAATTTAGCACCCCTTTGAGAATACTTGCTTTAATCCTTTCCTAATCTAAGATCACTTGAAAAATGAAATTCGTTGTGAGATGAGTTCTTGAATTCCATTGGTTTGTCATTATTATTGGAAATTTCATCTCCACATAATACTTGTAATCCATTAATCATTTTGGGAGTAGAAATGAACTTTTGCACTAGATAAAATGAACTTTTCCTTTTACGCAATGTTCGATGCATGCTCAAAACTTTGGTTTGTAATAAAATATGGAAATCAGTATTCTTTCATGAGTTTCTAAAATTCATTAAAATGGCATGGTTGAACCTATAATCGTTATCTAAAAACATGTTGATTTCCATTTGATCTAGTTGGGATTTTGCTTCTACCCTGACTATGCAACCCTATACCTGCTACAATAAAACCATGTAAATATTTTCCTCTTGTTTACTTCTTCGATTGAACTCATCATCTTTTGCAATGACATGATAAAAGTAATATGTTTCTTAATTTTGTATAATACTTCCTTGATAATCCGTAATTTGAAAAATACCTTCGCCTTTGATCATGATCTGATTGCACAACTTGTTTCTTCTACTCTGAAAGAGATCTTTCACTTGTAGTAATTTGTATAATATGTTCTTGCTGAGATAATAAAAATATGTCTTTTTGAAAGTTGTATTAAATTTCTTTCTGTAGGATTGTTCTTGCTCATTTTCAGTTGTAAAATGATTTTGAAATTTTGATTCTAAACATTGAAGATGTAGAAGTTAATCATTTACTTTTATTTGAGAACCTGGAAAGAACATATTATTTCGGAATTTCTGTTCACAAATTCCTGCATGCTTTGAACATTGAAGTTTTGTTGAAATGTTGTAGTTCCATTTCTTTTCTGCTTAAATACTATATTTGAGCTTCATTACAACTTTACATATGCATGTTAGAAAATTTAAAATGTCCATTTTACATGGCGAAGCCCTATCAAAATTATCCTGCAATTCTTTCTTTTATTCCTTTTTCAACTGTAATAGATGTACATTCTGATTCAAAATAAAAAATATCTCACTTTTCATGTTGAAGCTGATTTTTGTTGGAAACTAAATATAATAATTGTTATCTTGATCATCACATGCTTTTCTTATTTTTCGTATCACTTATTTTATTTACATACAACTTTTAAGGCATGTATTAGTTAAAAACAACATGATGGAAAGTTGTAAATATCCATTTTACATGGTGAAGCCTTGTCAAAATTTTCCTGACCTCTTTCTCATTTTCTTTCAGCTGTAATATTCTCTTTTCGGATAACTTTAACCTCTTAAAATCTGATTCTTCTTCCTTAATTTAAATTGAAAAGTGTACTTCTATTTTCCAGTCTCTTTTATGTACTGTAAGTTTTTCCATTTGTAGAAAATACTGAATTTTAGTCACCTTATTCCTTCTTTCCAACATGTACTTATGACTTGCCTATTTCTTGTTGGATGCAACCTGTACCTTCACAATTAAGAAAATAATTAGAAAAATACTTAGGATTTTTGGCCTCTCTTATGTCCATGTTTTTCTTCTTTCTTCTCTTTCTTCTTTCTGGGTGAATAAAGCATGTATGTAGTTTAATATTCAAGTAGACTATATCTCCTATTATTAGAGATTCATATGCATAAATTAGGACAGTCTAGGAATATGAATCGACCCTCGAGCTCATAACTGATAGTTAATCTCTTCTCTTCTTTTCAGGTAAAGTGACTTCTACAATGAAGATGAAGAAGGAACAAAAGTTTTAAATTGATATGCTTCAACCAAAGAAAGAAACCCCCAAGGAAATGATGGGTTCACTCATACTCCTTTACTTTCTCTTTCATGCATGTGTACCTCTTATTTCAGTAGCTATACTTTACTTTTCAGTTACATCCCATGGCTTGTGTGGGAAACATTTGAAAATTCCTTATGAATAAAACATTGAATTCTATAAATGAGTTGTATATTTATTTCTACATTTCAGATTTTTGTATGGATTGTATGATGAACTAAACAACTCAGTAATATAATTGAATGTATTAATCATGAAGGAAGGAACATTAAGAAAACTCAGTAACATCCAATGATGAACTCTGATTTCTGCAATCTGCACTTATGTTTGTTGTTCCAAAACTTAACATTTCACCTATTCTGTAATTGGATGTCTTCATCAAGACAACACAACTATGTGATCAATATAATCATGAAATTACAGACTATGTGATTTGTTACATTTTTGTAACAATACACATAGCTCATGATTTCTTGTAATCTTTTAAATAAATCAAGAGTAATGAAATAATCTAAATAACTATCCCTATCTTAGGTATATTTCACCAATGTTATCCATCGTAATGAAGTTTCGAGTTGCCCATTTCTGCACAAGTGTAGAAATTGTCAACAAAACCTATATCCACTCCCATGGACAAAGGATTACAACTTTCAAGATTCCAGACTCACCTCAAGTAGATGTCACTCTCTACAGGAAATTTGTTGGAGGACTCATCTATTTGACATATACCACACTAGATCTATGTTATGTCATCACCTATCTTTTAAGGATCATGCAAGAGCGAAAGAAATGTCATTGAACTACAATAAATCATGTTTTGAGATATGTCTCGAGGAACAATAAATTATGGTCTAGAATATAAGAATAATGACATGAAGTCAACTCGGAGCATGCTAGATCTTATAGGATACCTCGACTCTGACCACACCTGATCTGTTGATGACAGAAGTCAACTATGGGATACATATTTCATCTCGATTTGGACCTATCTCATGGATAAGAAAGAATCGTAATGTTGCTTCTATCTCATCCATAAAGGAAGAATATCCCACCAAATGAGGAGCTATGTGTGTGAAGTGATATGGTTACATCACATTTTGGATGACTTGGGAATTCTAAAAAACATTCAACTATTGTTTATTGCAAAATCGAGTGTGTAGAAGATCATGCGCAGAATCTTGTATTTCATGAATGAAAAATCATATTGAGATTCATTATCATTTCATTTGACAGAACATCTTCGACCATCACATTCAGCTCTAATCTTACTATCCTACGTAAGCACATGTTACTAACATTTTAAAAAAATCTCTTGGAAAAGTGAAATTTCAAGTTTTCAGGGGTCACATTTGCAAGAATAATGTAATAAGGGGGGAATGTTAGCATAGTCTACGTACATTTTCTTATTATTAGACTAGTTTTTATCTATTCCATTATTCTCTCCTTCTTGTTTGTATCTTATCCATCCATTCAAGGGAATATTTTTATTCAATATACCTATAAATATGTACCGTTCTTCTGATAATAATATAGAATAGGAAGAGATATCAATCTCTATTCTCTCTCCACTATTTCAGCCTCATAGGTCATCATTATCTTCTTCTCGGTTGAATTGTCAGATTAATTACGAAATTAATCTTGAGATCCTATAAATATAAAGTTATAAGACCATAATAAGGGTCCTAGATAATTTGCATCTTATCACTACTATCACTCCATCTAGGTTGCATCTATTACATAGCTTACATCCACATAGTGCCATGCATTCAAGCTAGGAGATATGCATCAAACAACACCTCATAGGGGAGGGATTATATTCTTTTCCATGCACACATGCTACTTGCATTTCTTTATCTACGATTTCTTGGCACTTCAAAAGTGTGACTGGAACAAGAGCACTTATGAAAATCATGCGCGCACACACACACACCCCAAAACTAAATATGTGTCTCAAATGTAGTGCAATGCTTAGTGATGAGTTCACTAGCTTGGAAACCGAGGTTAGTTTGACCCATTCATATGCATCTTCAATTTTTCTAGGGTTGAGTACTTCTACTTTCATTACAGCTCATTCTCTAGTTTGTCCAACGTATCTAATGCAATGACAAATTGAGTTTCAAATCAGCTTACGCAACACTACCAAACTAGTTCTTGAGTATTTGTAAAGACAAGGTCACCTAAACTACAAACCAAGGAACACCAGGGCATCCCTAGACACTCCTAGGTACATGTGTAACCTCAAATAGACCATATCTATACTTTACAGGTCTTTAAGGGTTATTGTGTAATTTGATATTTAATTTCCTCATCCGGGACACTATACGATAGAATTTTGTTATCATTTGAATATTTTCCTTACTCTTCTCTTACACATTAGGGTTTCATTTCATATAAATCAATTTATTTACATATATTATATTTAGCTTCCATTCATTTACAACATTTTAGTCCTCCTAACTAGATTAACATTAATACCCTAGATACCCCTTTAATACATCTAAGAACCTTCTTATTTTTTTAATCATTTTGTGAACACAACATTTCTTCCTACCGCTTCTAGGGATTTTTCATTTCATTTCATGAATATATCTATCATATAATACTTGTTTATCCACCCCGATTTTCTTCATCATGTTTAAACACACTTACTACTACCAATTTTCTGCCAACATGCATCTGGATTCCTTTATGACACATTTTCCAAGGCCTTTTCTCAACATATAGCATTCTCGAGAAAATCCTCCCACTGACATTCACCCTTTTGATAATTACCCACCAATTTACATCATGTCTCACATCTACAATGATGATATCAAGCGTACTCTTATTGATAATGGCTTTTAACTTAATCTTGGCCCTATGTCCTTTCTCCAAGTCATAGTTTTGTCTTCTCGTGATATTAACTCTTCTTCCATTTCACTCCATGCTTATGATGGTTTTGTTCATCCATGTCTAGGCCACATTACCTTGCCTTTAAATGTAGGTCCTAATACCCTCGGTACTATTTTCTTCTTCATTGATTTCCTTATCTTATATAATTTCTAGTTAGCGCACTCATGACTCCATGCCATCCAAGTTGTTGCTTCTACTATCCACCGTTATGTCAAATTATTCCATGAGCATATTGAGTATATCGTCTTTTGAGATCATGATCCATTCCAATATTGAGTCCATGACCCTCATACTAGTATTCCTATTCCTCACATTGACACTACAAATGAACCTCATCCTTTGGATGATCATCCATATTTATTTCAACTTGAGGGAGATATATTTTTTACTAGATGAGTTTCTCCCTCCATTACCCATTCCTATATCTGTAGTTCCATATCATCCACACCCTCCTTACATGAACACTATCATCCCTTCTTTCACCATTATCACTACCCACCCACCCTTCACATGTACACTCTTTATCCATTATTAATTTTTGACCATGTTCCATTTGATCCCAACCATGATGAAACCATATGTTCCCCTGCTGGCCTTGCTCATCTTGGTTTCACTTTTGAGGACCTTCAGCCTTCCACTCATGCTCCACATTTATATTATGGCTTTATCACTATTATAAATACTTGTGGCTTACGTGTCTTCTATCTCCTCATCTAATTTCCACCTCCACCTTGTTCCGTTCCACTCACATAACAAGATTCTTGTCTTTCCTACATTGGGGGACTTTGAACCCTATTCACACCGAAATTTCAATCTCTGTGTGTCATCCAAATCATGTCCTCATCTTCATTAGTTCCTTCCTGTCCACTCACCTATCTACATTCATAGGTATGGCCATGGTTTCCCACATCCCCCTTTCACTAATGAATAATATGTTATGGGAATGTATAGTTTATGCCCTACCGGATCATTACATGATCAATCTAACATTATATCCTATCATATTGTTAATCCCTAGTCATTTGAATTTGATCCAAGGCATGAAAATCTCTCGTGATGAGTTAACATAGCCTCTTCTCACACTACTGTTGGGGGCATATTAGATGACATACTATTCCCCATCACTTCACATACTTGTACCCTTTTACATCCTACACTTCATCTCTATCATTTATCATCATCGCATATCCACATATCCCTTCACTTCTTATCACACCCTCATTACCCAATGAAGGACCCTAGTTCTTCGATTCACACTATACTATTGAGGGATTACCATCACATTGAACCCAAAAATGAACTATAGTACCTACATATTTACATTCCACCATCCTACATGATATATCCATAGGATACACTACACCAGATCATCATTGTATATGATCCCATTATTGCATTCCATCCTCTCATTCTTCATCTACACTAGGTCACGTTGTATATGAGTATAGATTTATCTTTTACCATCACATATTCTACATATACCTATCACCATATCTTCCAAAATACATAAACATCCTACACACTCAAATTGCATTCATACACCTTACTTATCCTAAATGATATACTAGATTATATTACACATGGGTTTAGTCCCACCTATCATCATTCCATCTTCCATTTTTATATATTAGTATCATTTCATTCATACATTTTACCTATTCTACATCCTATAGATTTCCTTATTCTTAGGTCTAGTTTTACCTATCATCACTACACATTTTATTTCTACCTACCCACATATTCCATTACATTTCATACCCATTACACACTTTACATTCCATTTCTTAAACTACACATTCACATACCTTTGTCATTTATACTATGTTGTCTTCTACGCACCGATGCACTCACCACCCTTTAAAACACTCTAGTTCCTCGGTCCATACTCGATTGCCGAGGTTTTACCAATCAAATGGACCTTACACTCACCCCGTGACATTTCCTTCTATGATGTTTCACACGTTAGTTAAATAAACCATAGGTTAAATCATCACACCTTCTTATCATCTTGAAGTGGTATACAATTTAGGGCTAAATCATCACTTATACATTTCACAAGTCATGGTATACACTTAGGCTATAGGGTCCACACATATATTTACATAACACTCTTCACCATACCCGCATTATATCATGATATATACTTAGGATAAATTATCACTCATACATTAAACAAGTGATGGTATACGCTTAGGATATAGGTCCCACACGCGCATCTTTCCATATCACTCATTCCTCTTCATTCATTTTATAATGATATACACTTAGGTTAAAATCATCACTCCTTCATTCAATCAATCGTGGCATATGCTTAGGCTATAAATTCCATGCACACCTCTCTATATGTCACATTTCATCACCATCACATACACATATTCATCACAACAAGTTAGATAAAACTTACACCACTCAACCATTTCTTGATGATGCACTCTTGTTTATGGTTCATTCTTGACTACGAGGGGGTAAAAAAATCAACCTCACCGCATACAAATTTCATCCTCTCGAGGCACGCGTTGCCCTATCATTATATATTGAATTACATTCCATCTATCCATGGCATACTTAATTATATTGGTAACATTTACTCTTTCTTACTATTGTTTTGTATTCTTATTCTACACACATGTTAGATTTATTTCTTATATTTCAGTATCATACACACATGCACATTCATGCCTTTTGGCTAGTGTGATTGTGGATACAAGAATATATATGCATCATGTATGGTCACATTATAACCTTCATATACCAAATATCATTGGGGGCATCCACATTAAATTTATATAGGTGTTATTGTTTCATTTTTGTACTTAACATCTTTTACTATTTTCTTATACACTCTTTGACATTTTGGTTATCACTTTAACATGATAATGGGTGTTCCATGTGCAACACTTGTTTTATAAGATTCTATGTTTCTATGACTACTTGTTTGTTTCTACTTGTCTTCTTTATTTGCAGTGTATGTGGGGTTTTCCATTTTCTTTTATGCACATTGTTAGGAAATTAATGTGTTAGTGTAAAAATTAATAATGTTTTTAGAATTATATTATCTAAATGATAATATAATATTGTAATAGTTAAGTGAGTATTTTATAATAATAATATAATGGGTGAGTTTAAATAATGTATGTGAGTTATTTCTTTGGTAAACCAACTCATGTAGATAAGTTTTTGAGGATATTGTGGGATGGGGTGTTGAGAGATTCTAGGAGAAGTTGAGCATTATATGGGATTCAAGATTAAGGTCGAATCCTTGTTTTAAGGAGCTGCTCAACCTACATAATTGTATACTCTCCCATTGTAAATCATCCCAAATGATTTCTAAAATCAATATAATAATATTTGGTGTTTTATTATTGTGTTAGATTATTTTAATAATTTGGACCAAATTTATTATTTGGAATCAGAGATGGTTAGTAATATCTTTGAGGGTGGTTTCACGGAAAACCCGCAGCCTCAAGGATGTAGATCTAAGAGTTTTGAAGCTTCCGTCATCATTTTCTAGAATCTGATCTTGAAAACAAAACGACTGGTAAATCATATTTTTCTCAAAAACCCAGATTCCAAATCTTCTAAAATTTTTTAGTATGAAGTTATCTATTTTATTACTCTATTTTTTCATGATTTTAGAATAATTCAATTTCGGTTTAAGAGAAAACATGAAATAGATTATGGCATCCGAAGAAATTATGGAATTTGTATATGATTAAAACAATTTTTTTTGTCAAAGTTTGTTTCTGCATCTGTTTGGAATGGAAATTAGATATGGTGTGATTTTGATCTAATCAGACATATTTTTCCTTGTACGTGACATCCATAGTGAGGGGGTGCATTATCGGTTGAAACCGACACCCAATAGAATTATAAAATGAGACTCAAAGACAAATTCAGATGAGTTAGCAACATCACAAAGGATGCTAGAGACAAAAGAGGAAGGAGGTAAATCGGTGACTTCTCGCTAGCCATAAGAGATGGGGCTGCATAATGTTGTTGTGTAATTTTATTTCAGTTGTTTTTTATTTTCTTGAGATAAGAACAGATAATTCATACTTGTTCCAACTATTATAATAAGAGAGCTCCTGGGTAAGAGATACTTCCTATATTTTCTCTTGATGTCAGAACATTGTAGAAGATCGGAAGCACCAATGTAAGTCGGTTAAAGTGTATTTTGAAAAGATTTGTGGAATATCTAGAAAACCATATGAGGTGTAATTTGATGGTTCATGTCACGCCAAGGTTTTTGGTAAACTTGTTTAAAACCATTGAAGGAGAGAGCCTTTCTTTTGATCAAGTTCATGAGCCAAGTTGGGCATGCCACATGGGTGAGCATACTTAGATAAGTGTGTGAATGTTTTTCCAAAATGTTCACACTAAGGGGGTGAATGTTAGGAAATCAATAGTTAGTGTGAACATTAATAATGTTTGGAATTATATTATCTAGATGATAATATAATATTTTAATATTTAAGTGAGTGTGAGATAATAATAATAATATATATTGTGTGAGTTTAATTAATGTAAGTGAGTTATTTGGTTGGTAAACCAACTCACGTAGATAATTTTTTGAGGATATTGTGGGATGGGGTGTTGAGAGATTCTGGGAGAAGTTGAGGATTCTATGGGATTCAAGATTAAGGTTGAATCCTTGTTTTAAGGAGATTCTTAACCTATATAATTGTATACTCTCCCATTGTAAATCAGCATGAATGATTTATAAAATCAATATAATAATATTCGGTGTTTTATTATTGTGTTAGATTATTTTAATAATCTGGACAAAATTTATTACACATTTCTCTGCTTGTTTGTGGATATGATGTCCTTGAGTGTCTTGCGAGATCATGAGCAATGTCCCATGTTTGAAACACAAAATTTTGCGGTCTTCTTATTTTCTTACGTGTTTATAATACTTTTATTGATATTATCTACATTGTCTTTATCTTTTACACTTATTGTATTCGCATATATGTGTTTTTAGAATAACACTTGTATTGGCTATCCATCCTCTTCTTTGTTCACCATGGTATCTACCAAGATTTCACTTTCCCCCATGAGGAAAGTTCTCAACGTCGAGTGCGGTTGGTACTCTTTTGGGCTACATTCTCCTTCCAGGTCATCACATACATTGCCAAAAATGGGAGGCATCATTTTGGATTTTCTACTAACACAATGTATCTTCATCGGTTCAAATAATGAGTGAGTTTAAAATAGTACACAAACTCCATACAAATGGCCTGAATAGGAAATTTTGTCCTTCCACACTTATGTGGAGAAATTATAGGCTTGGGGTTATATTTTGTGTGCCTCTTTACACTTCCTCGTCCGATGGTGTCGGATTATCAAAAAAATGGGAAAGTATAGAGATCTCTTCCAACATTTTTGCGAAGTGGTTAAAGCTTGGAGATACTACATAATTCCCTCCTATACTTCTTCATCTAGGGTGGCCTGAGATCACCCAAAAAAATTATGAGACTACAAGATATCCTTCTACAATTTTTTTTTTCTTTTCTCAACATGGATCAGGTGCACATGTTCCATGTTTCCATTTACATTTCTATTCTAGTGTATTTTACATTTCGTACTTTACACAAACTTTTTACATACATACATATTTGGCTACTTAATCATTTTCTCCTTGCAGTCCACTTAGTGAGAAAAAAGATGTCAAAATGGGGAAACAACAACAACAACTATGACAATGAAAACACACCGAGATGGTACTTTCCATACTAACCATGTGGGTATGCTACACACAACATCAGCTACACACATGTTCTGCCCTAGGTTCTCTCTCATCACTTTTTATTCACATTTTTTATTTTTCAAATCCATGCTACCCAAAAATTCATTTTTTTCACTCCACGCTTAAGTCTAGTCCATCATCACGTCTTCCTCTACACTCTACATGGTTATTAGGTACGCATCTATATCTATTTTATATTACTTAACATTTCCACTCGCAAACATAAAGTTGGGGAAAATGTACACATAAATATTACACATTAGACAATATTTACCTAGTCTTATACTACTATTTATAAGGATCTCAAGTGTACAAAATTAATAATTAATTCCACCTTTTATCCATATTTTTAATCTTTTATTTTGCTTTCCTACGTATTTCTAGATACCTATCAACCCATTTAGTGACATTTCTAATAGTCTATCCTAAAATTAGGGTGCCTCCTAGCCTATACTCGGGTTCCACGAGGTACCTTGGTCCCATTCCGGTGGTCTTGGTCTATGCATAACCTCTTTAGCTTTCTTAGGTCACTTCTAGTTTTTTGTCATCCTTATTTTCTTCTCATTCGACCTTGTTGGGATTAATTATGAAATTAAGCTTGAGATCCCTATAAATATATAGTTATAAGACAATAATAAGGGTCCTAGGTAATTTTAATCTTATCACTACTATGACTCCATCTAGGGTTGCATCCATTACATCAATTGCATCCACACATTGTCATACATTCAAGCTAGGAGACTCTACATCACACAACACCTCATAAGGGGAGGGGTTCCACTCTATTCCATGCACACAATCTAATTACATCTCTATATATATATTTCTTACTACTTCACAAAGTGTGATCAAACGATGTCACCTATGGCACAAAATGCACATAGACACCTAAACTACATCTGGTCTAAAATGTAGTACACCACTCGATTATAAGTCCACTTTCTTGGTGATTGAGGTATGTCTAACCCATTCATATGCATCCTCCATTTTTCTAGTGGTTTGATAGTTTTCATTGCATTATAGGTTATTCTCTAGTTCATATAAAAATCCCACGAGACAAATAATGAGTTCCAAATCAACTTGTGACACTACCGAAACTAGGTTTTGAGTAATTACAGAGACCAGGTTCCTAAACTATAGACCACAAAGTGTGCCCAGGACGTCCCAATACACTCCTAGGTTCTTGTGTCACCTTAGAAATCTAAATATGCCCTTCGTAGGTCCCTAAGGGTTCATCTGCACTTCCATATTTTATTTCCGATGTGTGACATTGTATGAAAATCTTCTATTATTAAATTGAGTCTTTTCCTTAATATTTTCTTGGACATTATACTTCAATTTCATATCTTAAAATTTATTTACATTTATTCTATATTGTTTTACTTCATTTACAACATTTTAGTACTCCTAACTAGATTAACATTAATACCCTAGATACCCATTTATGTTATCTACGAACCTCCTTATTTTTGTTAATCGAGACTATATGATGTTGAGATCTTTCTCATGATTGATAAATGTATTTCTTTATAAAACTTTATTGCATAATCTTTTAATCATTAATTTCTTTTAGTAGTGTCTTCATTTTTCTCTTAAACACAAATATAATTTATTTACATAAATTTTCGTTCGTCTCATCCAAATTTGAAAAATTTAAATTGACATGATCTACACTCCATTCTATAAACATTCAAAATAAAAATTTTAAATTATTTTTCTCATAATTAGGGTGTGTACATGGTATTTATTTCATTATTTGTGATGTGTTCACTTTAAAAACTAGTAATTGATATTTTATACATTGAAATAATACAAAAATAGCATAACCTAATAAATGATCATATAGCTGACTTTCTATAAAAGTGATTTGTAATGTATATTACCTAACTAAAAATCAAGGAATGCAAACATGAAACTATTATATTTTGCACATGGTAAAGTGGGAAAAATTGTGTACACACCGAAAGTTGGGGAATATTGTGAAATATTAATTTTCACCATTTAAAAAAGTAAATTAGAATCTATATTACGTGGACTATGATACTTGTTCTTAAAAATTTAATATTGAATAGAGGCATGAAAAACTTACTAATTGATGTAATTTTTTTCCAATTTCAGAAAAAATATTGTCACTTTTGACCCCATTTTGGTTCTACATTTCCTTACACTTACATTGAAGACTCATTTATCAACATCTATGACTAAAATAATCATTTTTAATCCTCCTTTGTGGAAGACATTATTTGTATGGTGGGAAAAGTGGCATTTACATATCGATACACTTCACTTCTTCATGTGTACATGGGTTCTCTAAGAGGTTTTTCCGCATATGGATTAAATGAATTTGTTAATTATTTTTTTAATGGTAAAAAAATATTTATGTCAACATACCTATTATTTTGTTTCTCACATCACATTCTATGTCTATTTGTGCATTTTATTTCCATGCATGATTCTTATCTTATTTCTCTAGTGTTTCATCCTTCTCTGTTACTTAGTTCCATCATAAAATTTATTTTGGTATTTTGGATGACTATTTTCCTTACATTTTGACTGTTTTTTAACCTTGAATATGTATCGGTAGGCCTCCTTAAGAATATTGATGTATGTGAACTCCATCTCTTCCTAGATGTGATATTGTAAAACACTGCAATAATTTAGAATATAATTCTTCTCATTTTATAGAAAAACTCTTTAATATAGTCTTATACTATGTAATCATGAACTTGGTGTAATTGGTTTAGTTTCTTTAATTGGTCATCACATTTCTTGAATAGATAATATTTGTCTCTATTAGGCTCTATAAAATGATCCCATGTTTGTAGGGGTTTTTAAGTTACAATTACAAAATAATTATCACCATCTTACATGAAGTATGATTCATGTCATTTTTATTTGTAGAGAATATTAAATTAGTTCAAATGTTATATTTCCATTATCAATGTAAATATTGAAAAATAAATATGATTTTAGAATGTGATCAAATCATTTATCTAATTCATTTCCATCAATTTTTCCTGCAAACTATGGATTGTAAAAATTTACTTTTACCTTAAGGATGTTGAACCCTTGAAGGGTTTACATGATGTGGTGTGGTTGTGGATGTGAGGAAAGTTATAGGAATGCACTATGATAGGACATCTATAAAATATTCCATCATATACCTCATCTTCCTCTCGGGGTATTCATCAAGTAATTTTGTGATGGGATCTCTCATTTCGCTTGTGTTTATTGAATTTGTTAAAAGAGACAAGGAATGTAATTTAAAGGTTCAAAACACTTGACACTATGCCTCTAGTATTGTTACCTTATCCATTATAATATGTAAGAGTGTAATGAATTTTTTTATATGTTTGATCTTGCTTGAGCTACAACCAAGTGGACAAGACACTAACATTCTTTCTTAATGTGTTATATTTAATTAACTAAAAACATAAGGAGAAAATATGTATAAAGTTCAAAGAAGCCATGTTGGAAAGTGCATGTATAATTTAGAAACTTGCAGCATGGTGAACCTTAGATTAGCTCTTTTATCCATTTGGTGTAAGTGGAGATAGAATTTTTGTAATGAGCACTTGGAGAAATAATTGAAATTATTTGGAGATTTTCGATATTTTAATTATTTCTAAGGGAGATGTAATAGGTAGGAGTGATCGATTCCTAAATTTTTTTTTAAATGGCGAGGATTTGGGCGAATCCTCTCTTTAGTAGATGAGTGTTGGGGAGAGAGGTCTAGTTTTACTCCACATCCATGAATACATACCCAAAAGGTCCAACCACCGAAAACAAAGGAGAAAAAATTATTTTCGTCTCATTCCATGTTTTTCCGTATTGTATGTGATATAAGAACACATATAGGAGAAGTATAGGAAATAAAATTATGTCTCATTTCCCCACCTATATATTAATAACTATTTCAATTTTAATAGTTATTGATGGATTCTAGGTGATGTCATCTGGAAGTGATAGTAATATAAAGTGACTCCCAACGTAGGTCATCTAGGAGTGATAATAATTTTGATATAGCCCTAAAGTTAGGTCATTTCGAGAAGTAGTAAATGTGGTTATTATACTACTTGATTTATTTGATTGATAGAAGATTGATTTATGATTATGTATTTATTAAATGATTCAAAGAGATATTTTTATGCTTTTCCCCCATATTAGGTGATTGAGGGAATATATTTCAAATAATAGAAAATATTGAATGTAGCATAAAATGATTGTACCTTTTCATAGATGAGATAAAGAAAGTTTTAATAATAATATGTTAGGAGTGTTGATTGATCATATTTTAATGATAGAGGTATTATGGGATCATCTCTATCAGTATTCCCCCTTCAACAAAAGGTTGAGGGATTGAGAAATGAGCACTAAGCTGAAAGAAAGATGTATAAGATTTGTAATAGTGAATGTGAATTACTATTAGATAATATAGTCGCAATGTCAATAGATATTGAATAGTACATGTGTAAGATTTTTATATGAGATGTTGATCCATATAGCGCAAAATGTTGAGACCAACGGATTTACGAGGCTCAAGATACGATAAAATTTTTACAAAAAGTATGTTTTGTAAGGTTTATTATAAATAGCTACTATAGTATATGAAATATTTGAATACATATATATTTTAATAGTGAAAATTGAATAGTATTTCATTTGTAATGATATTGATTGATATTTGGATATCTAAGCTATGTGGATCCCACATGTTAGAGAATTGTGTTTGTCTAGATTTGAGAGAGCGATAGCGGTTTTGGATTTGTAGATGACATTATTACATGCGGGTGTATTCATTGGTAGGTAGATCTTTGAGATTATTTTAACCTAGGATTTGCGCTCTATACTAATTTTGAGATGTTTTTTTATTTGTCTTTGAGAGATGTTGAAACTAGCTCCAATTTTTCCTCCAGATCTTTAATTTCCTCTTCATCTTTATGTTTTTGCATCTCCTCAATAATTTTTATTTTTCCTCATAGTCTTTCAACTTGGTCTACATTTATTGGTTCTTTTTCCTTTGATATTTTAGTTCATCCAAAGAAATTATTAGTTCTACTTCATGAGTTACCTTTTCTACCTCTTTATCTTATATTTCATCCTCACTAACATATTTGTCTCTTGAACTATTGCTAGGAATTACTTCAATCACCATGCTTTTTATTTTAGGATCATCTCTAAGATGTTAGGCTTCACTCGGGAGTAGTAGTAAAACGATACCGATTTTTGAAACTAGCACACTAAGAGGGGGTGAATGAGTTTCTTCTCCAAATTTTATTTCTCATATTAGATATTATGAAAAAATTAAACTATACACAAGGAATTAAAAAGAGAGTAAAAAAAAAGACATCAATTTTAATATAGGAAACCCAAACAAGGAAAATAACCCACTAAAACCAATAACAAGGATTCGGAAAAAATGTCCCGCATATGTTACATTGATTTCATGGTTGATATTTTAATCAACCCGAGCTCAATCTCACAAAATTTAACCGAGCTACTACTCAATGTTTGAAAATCTTCAACTTTTTGGAAGCTTCAACTTCTAAGTATGGTTCAATGACAAATGAATTTTAGTGAGCTTTAGCTCACAGGGAAGCTACAACTTCACACTTTGTTAAGATGTAACTTAGATTAAATACAATTTCTGATTATACTGGCTTATTATATCAAACAACCGAAAGTGATCTATTATTTTTCTCAATTCTCCAAATCTACTCCTAATTCCCCTTTCTTGTGATCATCTAATAATGTCTAGTATTTATCATAAAGGATTATTTTATACTCAAATTCTTGTCATGCCTCAAACCTTAAACTTCCTACATAAACCCTCACCTTCTCTTTGATCTCTTGAGGTATACTCTATTTTCTTGACTGATTAAATCATTACCTTGCTCACACATTTTTTATTACTCAAATTATCCAAAATTCAATCTACAACATTATATTTCCTTTACAAGGAGGTTCAACATTCAATATTTGTCTGCATTCAACATCTCAATCTCAAACACACATTGATATGCACTTAATTTCAACTTGAAACTTAGTGTATTCTCACTTATTCAAGTACGTTCATCCTTTGTTCATGAAGTATATTTTGGATACTCCAAACCATCACTTCATAAATATTTTCAATTACTTTTCATCATCCGAGTAGGCATCCCTACATTCCTTCTTGAAAAATCTTTGTATTATCTATTCTTCAAATACAAAATCAACATTTTTTTGTTGTATTTTAAATTTTCAATCACTAAAAACACTTAGGTATGTGTCTTGTCAACTTTTCTCTTTCACACACAATACTTTATCATCTTCACTCTTTTCATACCCACCTTTTGCTGATTTCATGGCTTATGTCCTCTAGTTTCCTTGATAGGGTATCTACATTGTCATCCTACATTTAAACATGGTCTCGAATATATGTTTTTTTTCTCATAGACTTCACTTACTCTTTTAGAAATTCAATACAAAACTAGCTAAAAAGGTTTATAATATTAAGAAAACAATCCACAATTAACTTTTCTAATTTCCATGTACTTTCAATAGAACATATATTTCATCATAATAACATCTTTTTGTATGCAAAACTTACCTATTCACACCTTCACTCTCTTTTGTATATTTTTTCAAACTTATCATGTTCTATACTCTTCAACTTATATCCTTTTTGGACTAATTAAATTTACTTGACCAAGAAAGGATGACACTCCACCTTCTTGCTTGAGCCATATGAGGAAAAATATAGTTTTATAATGGATGAAGACTATTTTGGCTTTTTCACAGGCTTATATACCTTAGAATAGGACTCAATTATGACTCTACTTTTCAAATAGAAGTCAGAAAACATCTTAGCACTTCTTAGTAGTAGAACAATGGTTTTATATAGCCAAGTAGTTAGAGTAAACACCTAAATAACATTTGAGGCACTTAGAAAATTTTCAAGGCTTCTTTTGATGCCACAAGGGACATATTTCATATTTCAAATCTTTTTCAAGAAATTCTACACTTTGAAAGTCAATTGAGACCAAAACGTGAATATTGTGTTTGATTCTCTCGGTATTTTGTGACTTTTTAAATATCAAACCAAAACAACCACGTTTTATATTTTTAAATCCATCCATTTTACTTTTGAGTTATTTTCATCAAGCTATAAGTTATTTCTATAGAGTAATTTTAACTCAAACACAACTACATGTTTTGCACACACTTGAACAAAAACCCCAAGAAATATTTAAGGAAAAATCTTCAATGTTTTAATGAAACAATTTTATTCTTTTTGCAATGGGAACATATCCTATGCATAGAAATATATTCCAAATATTAGAAATTTTCATCAGCTAGAATTTGATATTTGACCATTTTTCTCTTTCAAACCCTACAAGAAAGGTTTTTCAAATTGTGCTAGCTTGAGGGGCATTAAAAATTTGATTTATCTCACTTTTTGATGAAATTATAATATTATAGTTTATTTTCTTGGTGAGAGTATTTTCCATCTTCCCCAATCATTCAACTTGTTTAAAACATTCCAATTTACATGTTCCATAACTCAAAAATAGTGTATAGTGAGTAAATAACTTAACAAGTATCTAATTTTAAGTTCAAAAAAATGGTTCAAGGTTTGGGATGAACCTTAGATTTGTTTGGATGATCACTGAGACCTTATTGACCTCCTTAGAGCACCTAACACAACATTTACACACCAAAGAAGCACCTTTTTGTGATTATTCCAACTTGCACAATGGAGTTCCATTCATAATATCACTCTCATCAGTGTATAGATAACTTTCTCCCATCATGATTTAATATCCACATTTTAAGAACTTCATTTTTCATCTATAATTCAGAATTAACATAATGATTTCCTTCAAGTCCTTGAGAGAGAGAGAGAGGTTTCAAAAACAAAGAATCTTCAAACATACCCTTATATAAAATTTCTTAGAAAAGCAACACATGACAATGTGGCAAAAATATATTTGTTCTTTAACACTCTCTACAAGGATCAACCATGTGCTCTATTAGCAAAAAAATTACCTTTAGAGGGGATATAGAACTACATTCCATTACTAAAAAAATTGAGTATTGTAACTCGAACTTTACCTTTCACATAGGATTGAATGTGAATTCCTTGCAAGAATGAGATGATAGGCTAGAATGACTATGCTTGTAGACCATACTAGTCACCATTCTAGAATGGAGAAGACATAATTAAGTTATGATAAGTTAAACCATTTCAAAAACTTTAAAAGAAGTTTGAATATATCATTTCAAGTAAAACACTTCAAGAAGCAATCCTTAGATGAGAGAAATCTTGTTGGTAGAATGCTCATAAATTTAAATTTGAAACTTAACAAATTTTCTTTAAAATTTTGTAATAATTAAAATTGGAGGTATATACAAAAATTCCTTATATTATTTATTTGAAGAATGCTCCATATTTTTTCTTGGGTGCTATGAAGACAAAGGGCTCAATTTTCCTTTTGTAATGAACCAATTTGAGGAAATCTTACATAAATTTCACATACCACTTCAAAACTTGATGAAATTTTACATTAAGAACCAAAACTCACCCCTCTACAAGATCTATGATTTTATTTATAATAAATATTCATATAATCTTCAAACCTATCTCACTACATCACCTACATTGCTAGTCCTCAAAGCCAAATTTGATGAACTATTGAATTTTTTCTTCACGAGCTAACGTAAACCTTGATATTTTTTATACACGCCCTAGAAAAAATCCATGGGATCCTTTAATTCTCACATGTTATTTTCATGACCAATAAAAACTTTCACACCTCATTAGGTTCTAAAAACAGCCTAAATGAGCGGGTTTCAACTTAGACTTCCACCGATGGCCTAAAAATCTCTCCAATAGTTTTTTCCCATGCTTACACCATAAAATTTGAACTATAGAATATCTAAGTCAAGATAAAAAACCATTTTCAAACCTTTAAAATACTCTACCTCACTAGCCAAACCTACGAAAAACCCGAACTAATTAACTAAAATTAAGTAAACTAGGGGAAGTATAGTGATAGTTAATCTAATCTAGAGGACATAAACATTGTAAATGAATTAAATAAATTAGTATAAGATAATTAAATAAATGAATTAATATAAATGAAACCCTAATGTACAAGAGTAAAGTGAGGAAATAATTTACCTTATAGCAAATGGTTTTCACATAGTGTCACAAGTGTGACATGAGATTCTAGAAAAAGGAACGCTGCACATGAGATCCCAAAAAATGTGGATCTGAAGAATTTTAACAGATTGAAGTGCCCAATATTTTATTGGGGCACCCCGGTATGCCCTTATATGGTAGAATAGGTGCTTTGGTTTCTAAATAAGCTCATAAGTTGATTCTTTTGTGTCAGAAGACACACTATAATTTTTTTTGTCTGTCACACTAGATTCACTAAACTACATTGAATGTACTAGATATAACATGATTATATGAAGACCTTTAAGAGATAAATAATTATTAACACCCTAAAAAAACATGCAAATGAATGGGTTTTATCGACCATATCTCCCAATAGTGGGCTTACTAAACCGAGAATTCACTATATTTTATACAAAATGTAGTTCCCGTGTGTGTGTGTATGCATATCATGCCCTAAGTGTTCTAATGTCAGTCGCACTTTATGACGTAGAGAGAAATAAATAAATTTAAAAAATTAAATAGTATGTGTCGATGGAATAGAATAAAATCCATCCCCCTATGAAGTGTGTTTAGATTTAGATCTCCTAGCCTCGATCCATTTAACTACGTGGATGCAAGTGATGCGATGGATGCAACTCTAAATGGACTGATGGTAGTAAGTGATGCTAGGAACCTCATTATGGTCTCATAAGTTTTATTTATAGGGTTATTTTTCTCTAATTCCGTAATCAACCCCAACATGGCCAACCAGAAAAATATAAGAATGCAAATTGACTAGAAATATCCCAAAAAGAGGTAGGAAAGTAAAACAAGGATCGGGTGTCACGAGTAGGATCGAGGCACCCTAGAGTGCCCAAGTACGAGGCATGGATGCCTCGGTTTAGTCTAAAATGATAGGAAAGTTCTAAAAAAACGGGGATATATGTAAAATTATGTGGGAATGATGAAATAAAAAGTTAAACAAGATGGCCAAAAGGTAGGATTAATTAGAAATTTATTTACTTAAGAACCTTATAAATAGTAGTATGAGACCAAAGCTAAATAATTTCTACAAGTGCATGATTTTTTGACTTCATTTTCCACCTACTTATGTTGGTGAGCATAAATATTGGTAACATAAAGTAGATAAAGATGTGTACCTAATATCCACATAGAGTTTAGTAGAAAATGAACAAAAGGACTAGATAAAAGGGTTGAATGATTAAAATATGGAGGAGAGTGGAAACTACGAGATGAAAATTTGCATAGAAAAAAAAGTTATGAGAGTGAACCTAGGGCATACTGTTAGGATAAATTATATTATCCTATTATTTAATTATGCATAGGATTATTATTTAATTAATTTTAAATGGTTATATGGTTAATCAACCATATTTGTCAGTATTCACATTGTTATATTGTTATAAACAATATATTTGTTTTTTATTTAATTGTTGCTTCCCGGGTGATTTGGAAGCTTGTTTATTCTGGTTTTTGGTTGCACCTGTGCAACTCATTCTTCTGGATGTATATGGCTGTGCAATATCTATAAATATTGCAGCCTATTCAATGTACTGTTTACTGATTGAGATTAATAAAATATCACAAAGCCCGTCCTGTTTCTCAATCTACATTTGCATCGTGAGCCAAATTCTGCCCCGTGAAGGTGTGGAAGAGAGAGCAAAGCAGAGAAAGAGGAGATCGAGACGTATTTGCAGCATTCGAGAGCCTATGTAGCCTCGTGCAAACTCCCACCCCATCCTGCCTCCCCCACATCACTGTTCCTTCCGTGTACTGGGAAGGCAAATTTTTTTCAGATGTGCACTCAAAGACTGTGCAAAATTACTCAGTATTGAATTTTAAAAAATAAAAATAAAAATTTCCCAATCGGGTTTTGATTTTACCGCATTTAGAGGTATATTTTGTTTTGGAGGATTGCTTTGCTGTGTATATGCACCTGCAGTGAATACACAGAGCAAAGAAAAAAAAAAAGAGAAGAGGCGTTTTTCTTGATCTAGCACCTGTACAAGGAGAAAAAAAGCGTTTTTTTGAGAGCATATGCGCCCTTTGCTGTCCCATGCGCGGCCAGCATAAGAAAAAACGTTTTTTTGGAGCAAACAACAGGAAAAACGTGCCATTTTCTGCCCCCAGCGCCTGCACAAAGGAGAAACAACGTTTTTGTGAGCACATTCAACAAAAAACGCGGCCCAGGCATTGAAAAAACGCGGCCAGTGATCAAAAACGCAGTCCCAGGCAAAGAATACAGCAAAAAACGCGCCCAGCAACTAAAATATGCGGCCAAGCAAGTAAAAAAACGCCCCAAGGAGAAAAATACAAAAAAAACAGCACATGCATAAGGCGGCGAAAGGAGAAAACGCGCCTAATCACAAAAAAACGCGGCCTGGGAAGGAGAAATTGCGGCCTGAGCAAAGAAATAAAGTCTCAGATCCGTTTTTTGGGCAAATAGAACCCTAAAAACGCCCCTTCACCAGCATGCGCCACGTGGCATTCATTTTTCAAGAGGTAAGTCAATTTATTTGACAATAAATACAAATTTCTTCCTTTCATAGTCCAAGCGCCCCAAGTGGCCAAGTTGGTTATTGCATGTGCCTTAGGAGTGAGAGGTTTGAGGATCAAATCCCACAAAAAACACTCAAAAACTCTCCTTTTGCATCTGGCGGAAATTTTGGCAGAACTGCTAAATTTAGCAGGCTTTTTTGAATTTAGTTACGACTAACTAAATTTAGCGGAGAATCCCTAATTTAGGGTAAAAAAAAATTTCTCCCATCTGGTCTGTTTTCTCATTCCAGACATTTTTTTCAAAAGGAGACCCACCTAAAAATTGCATTTTCAGCTATTTTTTTGCAATTTTTAGCATTTAGGGCTCGTGGAGGTCACCAGACCTCGAAACTAAAATTTTTCGCTGTCATTCAAATTGTATTATATATTGTACTAATTTGCAGTTGCCATAATCAAAATCGCAAAACTTTGTAATCGCCTTAAAGAAATCGCAGAATTGTAATAAAAAAAGTAAAATTGGTTCTCAGAACACTCACGAGATCCTAGATCTCATTCGCAGCTGTTCGGTATATACAGTGCCTTCCTCTCGGGAAGCGCTTACGGGTAAAGCCGCCGCGATTACTACCGCACTTAACGCCTAATATAGCTGCAACAACGGCTCGTCGGCATCGTCCCTATAAATCGACGGAGTAATAAGGTCACAAAGGTACACACTATGAACCATCCCATCCGTCTGTGAACGATTGCAAGACATAAATCCGGACCGAGAAATTATCCGAGTATATAGCGGTTACGCGTATGAGGATATTTCTTTGAGCCGGTGTCAATAATCACACTGCACCCCATCGATCTTGTCTTGGTACCACGTATCGAATTCTTTCACGTACATTAACGCCTCTTTCACGTCTGCATCACGGGGTATATAGAAAGGGCGAGCTTCTTCCACGCACCGCCGGGTATATCGGAAGGGCGCGTATATAGAAAGGTTCGGTACATCGGATCGACGGTATATAGATTGGGAGACCTTATACCGGTGATAAGAGCCAAACCCACGTCGGTGATCTCTCAAAATGGGCACCAATGCCCCCAAATTTTTTTCTTCCGGATTCACAATTGCTCGTGAGGAAGCAACTATGCTTTGGAAGACAAAAATCAAGTCACACTTGAGTTTGAAGAAATCGCTGTTGTGGATCGGCACTCTAACCAGATCACCAACGGATGCAACACAACAACGATAATTTGATAGAGTAGATCAGAAAGCAAAGCTCATCATCTTGTTTGAGTATCCGACGATGTGCAAGTCCACATTCGAGATGCTACATCAGCAAAGAAGCTTGGGATAAGCTTGAGCACAATATATGAGGCCAAGAACAAGAATGTCATACTCAATTTGCAGAGTCGCCATTACATACGTTGAAATTCAAACGTAATGAGAAAATTGAAGCCTTCCTAAGAAGAGTTGCAGAGTTGAGGGCTTCACTTCTAGCCCTAGGAGAAGAGGTCAAAGATGAGTCTCTCGTTCCCATTGTTCTGAGAGCTCTCCCTTCTTCTTACCGAATTTTTGTCACAACTCTAAACTTGTCAGATACGACAATTAGTTTTGACAAGTTAGTAAACTTACTGCAACAAGAGGAAGCAATGCACAACAAGGATGATGAAGAGGAGCAGGCACTGTCTTCACATCAAAAATGGAAAGGAAAAGGTAAAGGAAAACCTAAATCCTTTCAGAAGTCCCCTCATCAAAATCAGTATCATGGGGACAATCAACGTGTAAGAAGCAATGTCCAATTTGCAAAAGAGCACATGACTTACAAGATTGTTGGTTTAACACATATAAGAAAGGTTCATCAAGCAATTCTGGACCACAACAACAACAAACTTACAAGGGACAGTCAAACAACTATCACGGGTAGAAAAAGGGGAACTGAAAAGAAGACCCCACCAAAGAAGGTAATATTGTGAGCAACAAGAACATCGGACAATGAAGACTTCTTGTTCAATGCCGATCAAGTGAACCATCCACGCCATCTAGTGACGCTTGGTATGTTGATTCGGGAGCCACTCGACACATGACCGCCACAGACTGGTTTATTTCAATGAGGGACACGCCATCGAAAAATCATGTTTCGTTGGGAGATGATTCTTCATATACAGCTTCTGTGGATTGGAAACATTTCTCTACCCCTTCCTTCACGCAATCGCAGACTATCGATGTTCTATATGTCCTCGCGTTGACAAAGAACCTTCTTTCTGGCCAACCAACTCCTAGATCACAACCTTGAAAATTGACTTTGATAGTCAATCCGGCAAGAAAATGTGTTTGATTCGAGATAAATCCAGAGGCTCGAAAATAATTGCAAAAGCCTCAAATGTGGGACGAATGTTTCAACTTGATTTCATTCACAAAAATGATCAAGCACTCATGGCTAAAAATCCACCTCACTCACAGGCATCGGAGATTTGGTCATGTAAGTTTCAAATATCTCGAAACACTTCGCCGGGGTAATATGGTACATGGGCTACCATCTCTTCAAAAGGATACAGACAAGTGTCCTCACTGCTTAGCAGAAAACAACACAGAGTTTCATTCCAAAAGAGTACTTTTCGAGCTCATGGTAAACTTGACCTGGTTCATACCGATCTTTGCGTCCGATGCAACCAAGTCATTCTCCGGGTTCCAGTGATTTCATGCTCAGTGTTGACGACTATTCATGAAAAATGTGGATTTTTTGTCTTCGCAAGAAAAGTGAAGCCTTTGAAACATTCAAAAAGTTCAAAGTGGCAGTTGAGAAAGAAACTGGTCGTCACATCAGAACTCTCCGCTCAGATCGAGGGGGGGAATTCACCAGTGATGAGTTCAGAGACTATCTACAAACTCACGGGATTCGTCGACAAATGCCTCCTCCACACACACCGCAGCAAAATGGTGTTGTTGAGAGAAGAAATCATACTATCATGGAAATGGTGCGATGCATGATCGATGATTCCGGACTTGCAAAGACATTTTGGGCAGAAGCAACAAAAACAGCAGTGTATTTGTTAAACAAAGCGCCCACAATCGCTTTCTTGATGGAATTACACCACAAGAAGCATGGTCAAAAAGGAAACCATCCATTGCACACCTCAGAGTATTCGGGTGCAAAGCCAGCATGCACATACCCAAACAAAACAGAAAGAAATTGGACATGAAGTCACAAAATCTCATCTTCATTGGATACAGTGAAGAGACTCTTGGGTACAGACTGATGGATCCTAAGACCAGAAAAGTCTACACAAGCAGAGATGTTGAGTTTTTCGAGAAGAAGGAAGCAGAGACTCCTCCTCCGGACTCGCAAGATGTAGATTTTTCACCTTCTGTAAAAGTTGAAGCTAATGTTCCCTCAGAATATGAAAGTGATGATGGGGATGATGGTGTTGATCAGATAGAACCACAACCCATGGGAACAGCTCAACGTATGCCTAAATGGTGTACAAGTACATTACGAGATGCAAGATTGGATGCTCCACTGGATACATCCACCCCTGGACCATGGACTCACAGTAAAGCAAGAGAAGAAGTTAACTTTGCTTTGATGAGTAAGGTTATTGAATCGATTTAGCCCTCTACACCCAGAAGCCCTACGACAAAAGCTTGGAAAGATGCCATGGATTCTGAATATCAATCAGTGATAAAGAATAACACTTGGCAGCTTGTTGATCTTCCACCAGGGAAGAAACCCATTGGATGCAGATGGATATTCAAAACGAAGTACAAAGCAGATGGGACAGTGGACAAGCACAAAGCAAGACTTGTAGCAAAGGGGCACGACGAAAGAAGGCATTGACTATGAGGAGACATTTGCTCCCACTAAGATCAAAATGATCGGGATGATCTTTGCTCTAAATTTTCGGCTTTGCTGGAAAGTCCATCAAATGGACGTAAAAAAGTGCCTTCCTGAATGGAGATTTATAAGAAGAAGTCTACATGACTCAACCTGAGGGATATGTAGTACCTGGTCAAGAAGAAAAGGTATGCAGACTCAGGAAATCTCTGTATGGCCTAAAACAAGCACCCCGGGCATGGTACATCAAGATTGATGAGCATCTCGCATAACATGGATTCGTCAGAATCCATACGATCCCAATCTCTACCTCAAAAAGCAAGGGGGAGATGGTGATTGTTGTAGTTTATGTCGATGATCTAGTCATCACCGGCAAGTTCGGTGAAGATGATTGATGAAACGAAGACGGATCTTAAGCGATCATTCGACATGACAGATCTCGCTTATGCACTACCGTCTTGGACTGGAATTATGGCGAGAAAGAGAATCACATCTTTGTTTCTCGAGATGAAATATACCAAGACAACGCCGAGAAGTTTAGGATGATGGATTGCACACAAATTGCTACACCTATGGAGAACAGGGGACATGCTTATCTCGTCGTAGATCCATCTCCCGAGGTAAGTGCCACTCTCATCGGCAAATGATTGGGAGTCTCATTTACCTGACCTACACTAGACCGAGATATCAGCCTTTGCAGGTGAGCTATCTATCCAGGTTCATGCAGAACCCAAAATTTGTCATTGAAAGTAGCAAAACGCATTTTGAGATATCTCAAAGGATCAGTGATCTTGGTCTAGAATACAAGAAGAACGAAAACTTCTTCTTGACTCGCTATTCGATTCAGATCATGCGCAGTAACATTGATGATAGAAAATCCACTTCGGATTTGTATTCTTTATGGGATCTGACCAATATCATGGGGAAGTAAGAAACAACACTTTGTTTCTCGCTTCTTCCACGTGAAGCAGTATCGTTGCTGCGAGAAGGCGTGCGTGAAGCGATTTGGCTACGTCGCATACTGGAAGGACTTGGAATACCACAGGACAAACCGACCACCATGAATGTTGACAATGAAGGTGTTCTCAAACTTGTTCGCAATCCAGTTTTTCACGAGAGAACAAAACACATTGAAGTTCAGGTTCATTTCATACGTGAACATGTGTTGAAGCACAACATCCAGCTTCAGTTTTGTCCAACGGCTGAACAACGAGCAGATATTTTCACAAAGTCACTTGCACGTGACAAGTTCGAGTTGTTCAGAGCATTTCTCTCCTCATCTCTTCAGACAATGCACAATTAAGGGGGGGAATGTTAGGATAAATTATATTATCCTATTATTTAATTATGCATAGGATTATTATTTAATTAATTTTAAATAGTTATATGGTTAATCAACCATATTTGTCAGTATTCACATTGTTATATTGTTATAAACAATATATTTGTTTTTTATTTAATTGTTGCTTCCCGGGTGATTTGGAAGCTTGTTTATTCTGGTTTTTGGTTGCACCTGTGCAACTCATTCTTCTGGATGTATATGGCTGTGCAATATCTATAAATATTGCAGCCTATTCAATGTACTGTTTACTGATTGAGATTAATAAAATATCACAGGCTTCCGTCCCTGTTTCTCAATCTACACATCTTTGCATGTGTATATTTTGTGGTGTGTAGTGTACCCGCATGGTTAGTAAGGAGTGTGAAATCATGGAATGTTGTTATTGTTGTTATTGATGATGATTTTTTTGCCCCCAATTTTAATGCTTGTTTCTCATATGGCAGCACTACTAAGGATTAAATGATCAAGTAGTCAAATATGTATGTATGTAAAAATGCTATGTGAAATACGTGTGTACATAAATGTGTACAATACACAAATGTAAAATACATGAAAAAGAAAGTGTAAATCAAACATGTGTACTTGATATATGTCAAGAGAAAGGGTGTAGAGGATATCTTGTACTCACGCAAGTTATTTAGGTGGTCTCATGCCACCCTAGATGAAGAAGTATAGGGAGGAAATGATTTATGTAAGAAAAGATCTAACAACTTTTACGAGTAAATTGTGTGAGGAGATCTCTATATTGTCTTGGTTTTTGGGTGATCCGACACTACTGGCCGAAGTAGTGTAGAGAGGCACACTCACTATAACCTCTTATCTTGTAACTGCTTTCCAGAAATTCTAAGGACACTATGTCCCGTAAAAGCAATTATTTATGGGGTTTTTAGATTAGTCTAAATCCACTCACCGTATGTAAACCAACAATGGAAATGGAAAAAAGTGCATTGTAGTGAACCGGTGTAAATGCGTTGTGTTAGTATGTAAACCATAAAATGATGCCTCTTTAGGAGTGCATGCCATGTTGCTTTGAGAGGTGAATGTGACCCCAAATGAGTACCTACCACACTTTTAAATGTATAACAAAGTCATGCAAGGGTAAAGGGGGTTCATTTGGTAGAAAAATGGTGTACACAAACAAGGATGGATACCCAAAACAAGTGTTAGTCGGAAAACACATGCATGCAATAATATAAGTGTAAAATACTAAGAACAATAGTGTAAACACACATGAAAATAAGGAAGCCACAAAAATGTGTTCATTTGTAAACATGGGATCACATTATCTCTCGAAAGTGCACCTTGTAGAGAGATGGATGCAGATTTTCTAAGCCTGCAATATTGGTCTCTCTCTCTCGTAGATAAAATGGAAACACCTCAGGTCTTTGGGTATACCTATTGTGAGGTGAGTCTCTAGGATTAAAAGGCCGGTTCCTTTTTTATGTATCCTAATTTGATTCTCTGGAGTCAGGGTAAGAAATAGTTGTAAAATAAATAAACTGAGGTGATACACCAAACTTATATGAGGACTTTGACTGAGTATATGCACAATTGATTTGGGAAGGTTTTCTTGATGCACGAGCCAATATTTTCTATAGGTTATTTTAAGGGAAAAACTTGGTGATACTGAGGGAAAATATATCACAACAATATTGATAAGTTAACATGCACATTAAAGTTAAGAAGAATTTACTGATATTGCAGTAGGGTAAGATGATTGGTCAGGGAATTTGCACTCACAAGACTAACAGAAACATACACAAGCTGCAAATAATTGGTAAGGCAAGAAATTACTTCACACTCAGAAGGCAAAAACTAATAGACGCTTCAAGACTCCTATATCCAAAAAATTCCTCCTTTTTCCTTAAAGGCACACAATATATAAAAAAATAAAATTTTCCCGCCCGTCTAAAAATAGCCTAAGGCTATACTCACCCATGCATCTATTTTTATCCTTTATTTAATTATAAATAAAAGGATAAAATAATACAAACTAGTTCAAGAGGCATTTAATAGCCTTTGATTACATCTTAGTCAACTTAAGTTGAGTGTTCTATTTTAATAAGGTTGGGTGAATAATTTTTCCAAAAATAAGATTGCTTTCTAGTGCAAGTATCTATCCATGAACATACAACTTTGTCTTCTTCTCTATTTTGTCTTAGGCATGCAAAAATACAACTCCCAACCTGTGAGTAAATAATCCAAATATTTGCATTAATACTCATGCATATATCCATTTGGTTTATTCCACCTGCCATGTGTACATATTCTAATGATGTTGACATATCTTTTGGAAATGGTCACATGAGTGACACTCTATAAATCAATTTTAGCTCCTTTAAGTGTGGGGACCACCTCTGCACTTCACCATGGTTGGCCACCTTTGTGGACTTAGCATATACTATATTTGCAAAACAAGAGGGGCACAAAAACAACCCCACCATGCTCTACCACCTTGAATATTTGAGATGACCATCATATATAATCCACCAAATTTGAGTTTGTCGGCCTTGGCATATTATAAAATTCACCTTTTAGGTGATCATTTGGTATAATTGGTTGGCCCCTTTATATTATTTGCATGCACTATGGTTGGAATTTTAAAGTAATTTGCAATGATTTTGTTTAGGTGGACACGTGGGTTGTCCCCTTCTTCATGGTGACTCACCCCTTGGTAAATTTGGTGGTGGCATTTGTAACTTGAGTTGAGTTTGATTACAACCCTGGCGGTTTACTTGGAAAGTTGGTGATGCTCCTAGGCCATCAATCTCTGCACCACCTATCAATGTCGCGATCCTTGGACTCACGGTTAGGGTTTTTGACTGTGCATTAATTATGGTCAGGGGAACTAACCGTGGTTATTTGTCTCGAGTTCTGAGCATGATCCTCAGCCATTTGATCTTTGTCCTTGATTTGTGATAGTCGATCTTGAACCATGGTTGAGTCAGATTGAAACTCACCCCTTGAGTTTTCATGGTAAAGAGTGTCTTCGACCCTCAAGCACATTTCATTTGTTTTTGGTAATTCGGGTGAAGCCTTGGTGAATTTTTCCTGAAACCATTGATTTGATCGTTTTGAAGCTTGGCCTATCATTCTTGCTCTTAGGATCTTTGTGTGGTTTAATGGAACTTGGTTTTTCCTTTTGAATAAGTATCGCATCTATATTTCTCTTTGGTTATCTGTAGTCTTGGCTCTTTAACTCTACAATGCTTAGTGGAAACCATTTCATATTTTCAAGCTTTGGCTATGAAGAGTTTGTGTGATCTAAGTTTATTTCTTTCTTGTGATTTTCTCCGAGTGTATAGCCTTTCTTGAAAGTTCTCGTGAGTTACTTTATCTCCGGCCACCATCATTGTGCTTTGTGAGCTTGGGTTCTATTTATACGTTCTAATTCTCAGTGAAGGAGTTCATGGAATATGAGTTTCTTTTGAGGTGGCTGCCATGGTTAATCATTTCAAGCCCTGTATACTCTTTCTGAGTGAGATTTTTATGTACAAGATTTTCTCTGCGTCTTTGATTTTATTAAGCTCTTTGAACATCCTATGGCCGCCATCTTTAGCTTTGTGAGCTTTGAGTTCTCTGCAACTTTGAGGGTTTCTGCAAATGCTTGGAAAAGGTGAGCTTCTTTGTCCTTGAACGTGAAAATTACTTCATTTTATTGAAACCATGCATATTGATACTGAGTTTCTCTTTGCATTTTCATGGGTTTTGTTGCTCGAGACTTGATCATCCTTGAGCTTTTCTTCAATATGATTCTGTGACTCAAAGGTTTGAAGAAGCACTTCAAAGCAATAAGTTCTTGTTTGTTCTATTTGTTGTCCATGCTTGAGCTTGAGACTTCTCATTTTTTCTGGTATTTCTATATCTATTCCTTTTTGAGCTCGAATTTAATAGATTACCCATACATGGGTTCCGATCTTCTCAAATTAAAATTTTCTCGTTATTATTGAGCTCTATCTTATTTCCATGATTTTGTGTATTTTCTAGAGGATGAAGCTAAGTCAATACATTTAAAACCTTGTGTTTGGATGTGCATTATCCTGAGTGGCCATTGTTGTATGTTAAGAACTATTTTATCTTTGTAGTATAAATTATCTTTCTTGGAGGATTAAAGAATAGAAGGGTGGCTTGGGCCACCATGTTTTTGGTGTTGCTTCTCTTCTTATCTACCTCTACCTCCTATCTCGTATGAGTTTCTATTGACTATTTGACTCGAGTGAAAAATCTTGGATCCATTTGAACAATAGAACCTAGCTTCACTTTGTTTATCCTTTTAGAGATATTCATCCTTTTATGGTACCGGATTGGTTCATTAATGTCATGAAGCTTCATTTGTGTCAATTTTTGCATAATGAATAGATCTGTTAAGAAAATAGATTGTACCTTTGTAACTTAGAAGTGTTCTAAGATGCATTTTACTCGAATATTTGCCTTCAATGGAGCTTTTGTTCCTTCATGCTTAATCTATTGTAACCAGATCGAGTCTTGACTTTCTGTGATGAACCTGATGTTAATATTTTCTTGATCTATTTTATTGCATAAATAGCTGTACTTTACTTGACATGGCAACATCTCTATATTCATTTTGAATGAATTCTATTTTTGTAATTGCAAATCATGCATTCAATTTGATCTCTGAAGCTATTACTTGTAGTATTTTGCAATCTTATTTGTATCTCAACATTGTATAATAATCTGATGGACAACTTATTTCTTCTAATTTGAAATTTTATCCTTTCCTGTAGCAACTAGCTTTGATTTTTTCCCTTACAAGTGGCCTTCTGGAAACTGTAAATAGCTCATCTATGTAACATCATTTAGAGGGCATAACCCTTCATTCATACATTCTATTGCAATGTTGTACTCTTATTCTTTTGCTTAAATAATGTACTTCCCTTGAATTTTTCTTCAGTTTACTCATATTTAAAATTCTTGACTGTGAAAGTATAAAGTAGTTGCATTGTTTCTATCTATGAACCTGAAATCCGTAAGTTCTTTTCTAAAAAATAGAAGAAATATATTAACTATTTAATATATTATTTTGACATTATATACCTTAATTCATATGCTTTATTTCCTTTCTGCAACTATTTTCTTACTTAGATGCTTGTTGGAAAATCTGTAAATGTTGATTTTTCATGGCGAAGACCTAGCAAAAATTTTCTAGAATCTTTTCTTTAATGCATTTAAAGAAATAGTATTTTTATTTTTGATTCGAACACAAAAAGTAACACATTTCTTGTTGGTGATATAGGAAATTGAGAACTTGAAACATGTTAGATATTTATCTTGATCATGTCATGCATTTATGCTTCCTATATCACATTTTTTTTTGCATAGTTCTTGTTATCGGTTAGTAATCACAAATCATGAAGACTTTACGTTTATACAAGCACATATACTTGAACTCACGGTGTGATTGGATAACATCGGTACTATCTCCAAGTTGTGGGATTTGCTTTACTTGAGATAGACCTCCGTGAGAAAGTCTGTTCTTGCTCCTAAACTACCTTCCACAATCTACTCTAATGCAGGGGAAACTAACTATTCTAATTTAAATTTTCAAGGGACCAGGGAGAGAGAATGCATAAAATGAAAGCCTACACTAAAGCGGTGATACACCAGAAAAGGAGGGTGTGAGAGTAGTCTTCAAATGCATGAAATACAGAAGCAAAGTGCACACTAGAAGAGGTGATGACAGTTCTCCATAATCTAGCAAAACACATTTACAACAATATTTCGAACATACACAATGATAATGGATCCCTGCAAGAACATAATAATAGACACAATATTCTTGTAATCAAGGTTGAAGGGGCAAGAAGAATGCAAGAAAACACCATGGGGAAGATGCATCCACAAACTTATATTTTATTGCTTCATGATATGCACAGTTCAATCTATTACAAGAAAAGGGCCTGGATCACCATGCAAGGAGTCCACAACAAGGGCCTGCAACACATTATCTTCACAAAGAAATTTTGGCAGAGCTTTTCTACAAAAACTACCTCTCCTTTACAATGAGCCCAACACTCCAATTTATAGAAAAATGAGAAGAGAAAGAGAAGGGAAAATGGAAATCCCGAAATTTGTCCTTCAACCACTTGTAAGAGGCATTAAATGGAGTAAAATGATTATATATTACTTGCAAAAGGCTCCCCATACTGTCCCAGGTGCTGCAGCAGAGAAAGAATGATGACCATGCCTCTTAATTGCACTCCCAACCACCAAATAAAACACTGTTATGAACCTGGCCACGTTTTGTGAAAAATCCCCACCAATATCTCATCAAATCTAGAATTTATTGATTTCTGTGCATTGGGCTTGGAGCCACAATTCCAATGGTACCAATTTTGTGTGATTTTGTTGAGAAATGCAAAAGTTATGGCCTTCTGAGTGTGGGCACTATTTTGGAGTCCAGTAGGCGTTTTTGTCATTTGACAGAATGAGAATTAACCGACTGGGCCGAATATGTTTCTTTTAATTAAATATATCTACCCTCATTCCATAAAGTCCAATTTTGTGAAAATCGGTGCTCGAGTAAAAGTTATTGCCGTTTGAAGTTTCACGGGTCAAACATTGACTTTTCTTCTTTGCCTTCGGGCTGCTTCATTTCGGATTTTCACATCCTTGCATCCCATGTAACTTTGTCCCAGCTGTCCCGGATGAATTCTCCCGCATCGGCCGATTCGGGCTTCCTTGTCTCTCTTTTGCGGCCTTTTCACCTTTTCGCGTCCCTCGCGTCCCGCGCGTACCTTTGTCCCGGCTGTCCCGGACAAAAATCCCCGAACTGCCCAAAATGGACCGTCTTTGAAAAATCGGCTGATTCACGTCCCTTGCGTACTTTTGTCCCGGCTGTCCCAAACCCGTGAAACAAAAACTTGATGATTTTCCTTGCTTTCGCACATTTTGGCTTTTCACGTCTCGACGTCCCAAGCTGTCAGCAGATGCCGAGACAAAAATGTCTGACTTAGCTAATTTTCTTTGTTTTTCGGCCCCAAACTTGGTATGACGAACCTTAGTACAACCCGCACTAGTACGACCCAAACCCTTCAGACCCAAAATGCTTTAAAACAACCCTACAACCTTATTTTTGCAATTTTTTCATTTTTTCTAACTCGTTGGGATTTCTTCTTGGATGGGAGAGTTAGAGAGAAGCCGAGGGGCCCAAAACATGACTTTTGCCTTGAATCAATCTACTTGCTTGGGACTGAATAATTTGATGCATGTTATCAAAATTACCTTGAGGGGTGAATTTTGGATAACGGTTCTTTAAAGCATGTAGTAATTTAAAACAACATGATGAAAAGTTGTAAATGTTCATTTTACATGGCGAAGCCTTGTCAAAATTTTCCCAGAATCTTCTCTCTCATCCCATTTCAGTTGTAACCCCTTCTTTCCATTTAGCTTGAGTTTCTTGAAGTCATATTCTTCCTCTTCTGTTGGAACTAAAATAAGTGTTTCCATCTTCTAGTCTTTCCTCTGCACTTTAACTTCTTGCAATTGTAGAATAGTTACTGAACCTTGAGTTACAATATTCTTTGTTTCCAGAATTTACTTATGATTTTCAATTTTTCCCTACTGCAACCTATACTTGCACACTTAAGAAAATAGTTAGGAAAATAATTAGGTTTTTTTTCCTCTCTTATGTCCATGTTCTTCTCTTCTTTTCTCTTTCCCCTTTATGAGTGTAGAAGCATGTATGTAGTTTGACCTTCTAGTAGAATATATCTCATGTTGTTTGAGATTCATATGCATGAAATAGGACAGATGTGTAGGAATATGGTTTTATCTCTTAGCTCAAAAGAATCGATAGCTAACCTCTTTTTGTTTTAGGTACATATGGCCTCTACAATGGAGATGGAGAAAATCTAGAGTAGAGATGTTTTGAGCAAAGATATAAACCCCCAAGGCAATGATGGGTTAACTCATACTCCTTTAATTTTCTTTCATGCATGTGTACCTTTGATTTCAGAGTATACTTTACTTTTCGATTACATACATGGATTTTGTGGGAAACGTTTGAAAACTCCTTATCAATAAAACATTGAATTCTGTAAATGAGTTGTATATTTATTTCTACATTTCTACTTTTGTATGGATTGTATGATGAAATAAACAACTCAGTAATATAATTGAATGTCTTAATCATGAAGGAAAAATTTAGAGAACCTGTAACATCCAATAATGAATTCTGATTTCTACAATCTATACTTATGTTTGTTGTTCCAAAACTTTACACTTCACCTATTCTACAATTGGATGTCCTCATCAAGACAACACAATTGTCCTTTGGGGCTTGTGTTCTTTTGTTGAGGATAGTCATGAAATTACAAACTATGTGATCTATTACGTTTTGTAATAGCACACATAGCTACAAATTTCATGTAATCTTTAAATAAATCAATAGTAATGACATAATTTGATATAATCTCCCCTAGCTTAGGTATACTTCACCAATGCTATCCATCATAACAAAGTTTTGAGTTGGCCATTTCTACACAAGTGTAGAAATTATCAACATTTTTGGTGATCTACTGGGAAAGCTACTGTTAGCTTATATACCAATGCCTTCTTATTGTCCATTGTGCATGGGGTCCAAATATGTAACCAACTTCTATCTTTCCAAAAGGTCCAACCCTTCCAAAACAAACTAAAACTAGAAAAAGATCTAGCAAACAAGATCATGTGCATGAATGCACTTATTGAAATAAAGAACAATGTAATGTGCAAAAACTACACTTATTGAATGGAAATCCTACTCTAACAATCACTTTGTAAGATTTTCAATAACAAGTTTGAAAACATACCATTCACATGAATGGGGAGTTCCTCTCCATTTAGCTTTGAAAGATGAAAAGCATTGTGTTCCTTACAAGATGAAATCATGTAAGGACTACTCCAAATTGTATCAAATTTTGTGTGTCTTCCTGGCTTTGCACGATCAACATCCCACTTTAACACAATATCTCCTTCATTGAATATTCTGAATTTGGATTTCTTATAAAAATTCTTCTTCATCTACTTTTGATTCTTTTCCATATTTAAATGAGCTTGATCTCTTAGCTCTTGTAATTCCATTAACTCTACATAACGAACTTGTAATGGTTCATTCTCAAGCAGCTCCATTTGATGTAGTAAATCTAATGTAGGTAACTCAACTAAAATAGGCATTTTTGCTTCCTTTCCATACACAAGTTTGTACAGTAAATTTCCAACTGATCTCTTAGGAGTCACTTTGTCATCCCAAAGTGTTGAATTCAACATCAGATGCCAAGCTCTTTGATTATCCTTGAGTGTTCTTCTGATGATCCTTAACAGATTTTGTTAGTACTTTCAGCTAAGCCATTACCTTGTGGGTAATAATTAGATGAAGAGCTTAAATAGATTCCATGGTTGACAACCCAATTTGTTATTTTAGCACCAAGAAAAGCTAGAGCATTATCTGATATGATAGTTGCCGTGAACACCAAATCTGAAACTATACCTTCATAAAAGGATAATATTGAAGTTTCATTAGCATCTTTCAAGGTTATTACTTCAGTTCATCATGTAAAATAATATGTAGCAGTTAAGATCCAATTATGTCCTTGTGAAGAAGGTGGGTTTATCATTCCAATAAGGTCAAGACCCCACTGCATAAAAGGCTAATCAATTGAAATAGGTTGTAAAGGAAGCAAGCTAAACATTCTTTTCCAACAAAGAAAGCACATTTCTTACACTTTCTAATCCATTAAAAATAGTCCTTGAATATGCTAGGCCAATAATAACCGGATTTCATGATCTTTAAGGATGGGGTACGTGTTGAGAAGTGACCTCCTACAGGTCCTTCATGGAATTCTAATAATATTTTCTGAATTTTATCCTAGTCAACACATCACAACAAGATTCCATTTATATCTCTTTTGAACAACACACTATCAATGAAAAGATAAGGAATAGCTTGTAACCTGAAATACCTTTGTTTATTCTTATCCATACCTTCCGGATAGGTTCCATGCTATAAATAGTTAACCAAATCAGTCATCCACCTTGATTCCTAGATATTTCTTGAGAAAGTTCAGGTTGCTGATTTTCTGGTTGGACCATGATATTTGATTGTTGATATGTAATTTCAGCATGTTGTTCGAATCTTCAAGTTCTCAGAGCTTTGTTGTTTTCCATATCAGCAATTAGATGTTCACATAACCCTTTACCTCGAACTATATTATAAACTCGGATATCAACATCATATTCCATAACCTTCGTTATCCATCCTGCTCTTTTCTCATTCAATTATTTATTTAGCAAGAAATCTTTCACACTTGGATGAGAAACAAGAACATGAATTTTATTGTTTGAAAGCATGTACTTAAAATTATTTAGTCCTATGACTACTAAAAGTACTTTTTTTCAAGGAATGTGTACCTTGTTTTGTAATCATGCAAACTATGTCCAAAGAAAGCAATTGGCTGCTCAATATTCTCATCATTAACTTGAGTTAAAATTGCTGAGATTGTTTCAGCTCTGTAAGTGCATACATTGTAAAATATTTATCAAAATTTAGATTTGCAAGAGTAGGAGCCCAAGAGATAGTTGTTTTGATTGCTTCAAAACCTTCTCTCCCTTTTCTGGTCCAAGAGAAATTTTTCTCTTTCTTTAACATAGTTGTTAATTTCTAACGGTTTAACCAATGATGTAAAATCTAGGACAAATCTTCTAACAAAGTTCATTTTTTAAAGAAAACTTCTGATGAGGTAATGATAATGCCTTCTTATGATGATGTATTGAAAAGATAGCAATGATAGCAGATAACTGAAAATTCTACACGAGAGATAGCTATTTTGATTGCTTAAAACCTTTTCTCCCTGATATAGCTTTTCTTTATTATGAAAGGGATCAATTCACTAAACATTTTTTATAAACAATATGGCCAAGTATTTTACCTTGATGTACTGAAAAAATAGACTTTTTGGGGTTCAAGGATATACCAAATTATCTCGCATAATCAAAAAGTCTCGCCTTAAATGCATTAGATGTTCTTAATCTTTTGAAAATATAGTAACATCATCTAAATAAACAAGAATGCATTTATTTAATAAGCTACGAAAATCCATGTCCATTGCACATTGAAACATTGCATTACCTTGAATTTGAAAGACCAAAAGGCATTCTTTTGGAAGCATAAGTACCGCACTTCGTGGTAAAAGTTGTTTTATATCTACCTTCTTCTTCGACTAAAATATGATTGTATCCTCTGTAACCATCTAGAAGAGATAGTCTATCTGAACTTGAGAGTGTTCTCAAAATTGATCCATGTTCGGTAGTGGGTAATGATCTTTTAACGATGCTTTGTTAAGATCTTTGAAATCCACACATAATCTAATTTCTCCATTCTTCTTCCTAATAGGAACAAGATTTGCTACCCAACTTGAATGCTTAATTGGAAAAATAATTCCTTGATTCAATCAACTTCGATAACTCTTTCCTCATAAGAGGTTCTATTCTAGGATTTATAGGCCTTTGTTTCTTCCTAACTAGTTTAGAATTTGGCTGCAATTCAATGGTATGATGTGCTAAACTGGGATCAAACCCTTTCAGGTCTTGGTATCTCCAAGTGAAAACATCTTTAAATTTTGTGCAAAGATTAATAAATGACTTTTTTTTAGCTAAGGAACATACCTTTCCAAGGAATAATTTTTTTCCTTCATCAACTGAAATCTATTCATAATTATCAGCATGAGTTAACATCTTAGTTTTGTCCTTTCTCAACTAGTCATCATTGTTGAAGATATCTTCCAATGTGATAAGTCCTCGAGGAAATTTATTTGTCTTTAGTTGAACAATCGACCAACATATAAATGTTATAATTTATCCCGATTTAAAAAAATCAGCCTTTTTCTATTTGATCATCACTTTCAAAAACCTACCAATTTGACTCATTATCAAGTATAGAAGGCCTGAAAATTAGCTTAATATGGGGCTGAATTTTGTTGTTTTCTATCTGTTCCAGCACTTCAAAACTAGCACCAACTGCTGCAAGTCTGTCTGCGTGCTTATTTTCAGTTCTAGGAATAGACTAAATATTAATAGCATCAAAATCTTCCATTAAGTCTAAAACTCTATGTCTATAATATTTCATTAATGTATTCTTACAAACATTAAAGTTTTTACTTGATTGATAACCAACTCAGAATCACCAAAAATTTGTAATGTGTTGATACCTCTCTTTCTGGCCCAAAGTAAGCCATGAATTAATACTTTGTATTCAGCTACATTACAAGTGCATGTAAATTGGAGATTTAAAACTGAGAAATACCTTTTGTTTATTGGGTAAGTGAGCATGAAACCTACTCTTTGTCCTTTCTTGTTCTTAGCTCCATTGAAATGAAGTTTCCAAATCCCTTTCACTAAATTTTTGTTTTGGATAGCAAGGGAAGTGGTGCATTTTCTTCATGCCTACAATATACACCAAAACTTTGTTCTTAACTTCCTTAAAGGCTCATGGGAATGTTCTTCAACTATTTTTTCATCCATAAACATGTTAAAAACACCCTCTAATGCTGAAACCTTTGCTACATCATCGAAATCGATTGATCCAATGCTTAATAATTGACCATTGCATTTGGAGAATGAGGCTCAATGTGAAATTATGGCCAATGGTTTTGAATTGATAGTAACCTTAGTGCCATATTGTGTAGTGAAAAATAATAAGGACCAATCTAAAGAGAGATAACCTCTTATTTTTTCTGTAAAATCTCTAGATAAGCATAAAGCAAAATATGGAGGTAAATCCACAATAGTAACATCTTGCAGAATGGAAACATTCAATCAAACTGTAACGTTACCTCTAAATTTCTAATTACACCAACCATATTAGTTACAGTACCATCAAGTTGTAAAACACTCCTTTCTGTAGGCTCATACTACAAGCCCAATTTTTGCAATTGCTTTTGGCATAACTGTGCTACTTGCACGGCTATCTACCATGCCGTTATGAACTAGATTTTCTCCAATAATAAGTGATACATTAAATGGTGGTGGTTTCTTTATATCATGAGCATTTAAAAGTTTCTAAACCATCCATCTAACCCCTTTCATGTGGTCTTGATCAAGTGTTCCAAGGACCATATCTACCTTTTGAACCTCCTTTTCTGCTATTTTGGAATAAATTTTCAGCTTAGCTAGTTCATGAGAAACAAATCTTGCTATCCTAGAACACTTAAAGAATCCCACATCGAGATGTTAACATTATGTTTTTTCATTACATCAATGATGTTAAAAGAAGAAACCATTTTAGAGATAGATTCAACTATTTTAGCATAAGCTTTAGAAAAAATTGATTCTGCTTCAATAGCTTTAGATATCTGAGGAATAAATAATCTTCTTGGATCAGGCTATAGCTATTTTTACTACTCTTTACTAGTTGAAACACTTGTTTTCTTTGTGGGACAAAAGGACTATTAACTGGTTTTGGGGCTATAGATGTTGAATTATCAGTGACAGTGGGCAGCACAGTCTATTTTGTTGTTTTTTATTTTTAGTAGCCTTTTCTTGAGCTCTAGTGGTAAATTCAATGAAGTATTTCTCATTGAAGCTGACCAAATTCTATTCAGGTGCTTTCTAAACATGAGTTTCTTTTTCCCACTCTCCATTTGAGGCATGAACAATGCTTCAAATTGAGGTTGTGCAACAAGATTCAGGTTTAGAAAAGCATTCGAACAATTAGTAGTTAATGAGGTTGGTTGCAAGGTTGGCACCACTCTTTTGTAGCCATGTTAACTAGAACTAAAGCATTAGATGTACTAGGAATGTTTGGATCAAATTGTCTTTGCTGATAAGGCTGCCTATAATTTTGATTCTGTTGGTAAGGTTGCCTATTTTGCTGATTTTGCTGATAAGGAGCCTGATAAGGTCTGCTAGGTAATGCAAGTCTATTTTCAATTGACGCAACTTATTTCCCATGGTTTGCAAAGCTTTAAACATATCTGGAGATGGGGTTGCAACAATAGGCTCTACAATTATAATAGGTTGTGGAATAGGGGCTAAATCTACCAAAAATGGCATTAAAGGCCTTGGTGCTAATTTTCTAGCTTGAATAAGGTTGTTTTTAGCTTTTATAACAATGTCATAGGCATTAGGAAGAGTATCACCTCCCATGGATTGAATCATAGTTGAAATATTGTTATTTAATGCCCTAGGTAATAAAGGAAAGTGTGATCAACTTTATGATTAACACTTGTTGGGATTCTTTCCCAAGTCCTAGAAAAACGGATGTTGAAACTAGACATGTACTCATGAGGGCTCTTTAATAGTAGATAGTTTTTCTATGAGGAATAAATGGTCCAATTATCTCTGGAATTGTTTCAGTAGTTTTCCCTAAATCATCTCAAGATCTTATGCTCCCAATCTCTAGGTTTCTATACCATTACAAGGATTGTCCTTTAAAAGATGCAACTAAAAGTCTTAAACCTACATCTTCATGAGTGATATTATGGAGTACACATATGGCTGTAACATCTTTAATATGTTCAGCAGATGTAACTTGATTTTCACAGGTGAATGATGGTAAACATTTCATGGCAGCATTGGGAATATCATAATAAACTGGAATTACTAGGATATTGATAGAAAAATCGATACGTGGTGAAGGAATATCGGGGGAGGTTATCAAAACTAGGTATATTATAGGGTAATTAATACCAACTCTTCTCCTTCTAGTAGAATTCAAAGGTAAAGAAAAAAACTCAGGAGGAATTCCTCTTACCGATGATCTCATAGTCACTTTAGAATGGAACATGTTGCAATCTTGCTCTCAAATCAGCTTTATGGAGTCGCCAAAGATAATAAAATCTTTAGAATAAATTGTTGCAGATTCCTCCCAAAAGTAACTTTAATTTCTTGTAAATTTGTTGTAGATCTGATGTAAATATGCTCTAGAATTTGTAACTTGCATGCAGATCTGATTTGTAGTCCCATCGGGCATGCTAAAAATTGTTATCTCTCGAAAGTACACCTCAGAGAGTGATGGTTGAAGATTTTTCAAAGCTTGCAATATTGGTTTCTCTCTCTCATAGATATAATGGAAACACATCAGGTCTGTGGGTATACATATTGTGAGGTGAGTCTCCGGATTAAAAGGATGGTTCCTTTTTTATGTATCCTAAATTGATTCTCTAGGGTAAGGGTAAGAAATATCTATAAAATAAATAAACTGAGGTGATACACCAAACTTATATGAGGGCTTTGATTGAGTATATGACACAATTGATTTGGGAAGGTTTTCTTAATGCATGAGCCAAAAAATTTCTATAGGTTATTTAAGGGAAAAACTTGGTGGTACTGAGGGAAAATATATCACAACAGTATTGATAAGTTAACATGCACATTAAAGTTAAAAGAATTTACTGATATTGCAGCAGGGTAAGATGATTGGTCAGGGAATTTTCACTCACAAGACTAACAAACATACACAAGCTATAAATAATTGGTAAGGCAAGAAATTACTTCACACTCAGAAGGAAAAAACTGACAGAATGCTTCAGTACTCCTATATCCAAAAATTCCTCCTTTTGCCTTGCAAAGGCACACAATATATAGCAAAAATTAAATTTTCCCACCCTTCCTAAAAATAGCCTAAGGTTGTACTCACCCATGCATCCTATTTTTATCCTTTATTTAATAATAAATAAAAGGATAAAATAATACAAACTAGTACAAGAGGCATTAATAGCCTTTGATTACATCTCATTCAACTAAAGTTGACTGTTCTATTTTTAATAAGGCTAGGTGAATAATTTTTCCAAAAATAAGATTATTTGCTAGGCAAGTATCTCTCCATAAACATGTAACTCTATCTTCTTCTATATTATTTCCTATTGTGAAGGCATGTAAAAATACAACTCCCTACCTATGAGTAAAAAATCTAAATATTTGTAATAATACTCATCCATATATCCATTTGGTGTGGACCACCTACCATGCGTACATATTATGATGATGTTGACATCTCTTTTGGAAATGGTCACATCATTGAAACTCTACAAATCAATTTTAGCTCCTTGAAGTGTGGGGACCACCTCTCGCATTTCACCATGGTTCGCCACCTTTGTGGACTTAGCATATACTATAGTTTTAAAACATTAGGGCACAAAAACAACCCACCATGCTCGACCACCTTGAATATTTTAGATGACCATCATATATGATCCGCCACCTTTGAGTTTGTCGGCCTTGGCATATTATAAAATTACCTTTTAGGTGATCATTTGGCATAATTGGTTGGCCCCTTTATATTATTTGCATGCACTATGGTTGGAATTTTAAAAGTCATTTGTAATGATTTTGTTTAGGCAAACATGTGGGTTGTCCCCTTCTTCACGGTGACTCACCCCTTGGTAACTTTTTTGGTGGCATCTATAATTTGAGTTGAGTTTGATTACAACACTAGTGGTTTACTTGGAAAGTTGGTGATGCTCTTGGGCCATCGATCTTTGTACTTCTATTTTTGATGTCGTCGATCCTTGGACTCACGGTTAGGGTTTCTGACTATGCATTAATTGTGGTCGGTGGGGAACTAGCCATGGTTATTTATCTCTAGTTTTGTGCATGATCCTTGGCCATTTGATCTTTGTCTTTGATTTGTGGTAGTCGATCCCAAACCATGGTTGATTCAGATTGAAACTCACCTCCTAAGTGTTCATGGTAAAGAGTGTCTTCGACCCTCAAGCACATTTCACTTGTTTTTTAGTTGTGTGGGTGAAGCCTTGGTGAATTTTCCTTAGATGCCATTGATTTGATCATTCTCAATCTCATCCTATCATTCTTTCTCTTAGGGATCTATGTGTGGTTTATTGGAACTTGGTTTTTTCCCTTGAAAACAAGGATTGCATTTGTATTTTCTTTAGTTATGTTGTTCTTGGATCTTGAAATCTTCCACAATGCTTAGTGGAAACTATTTTTGTTATTTTTGAGCTTTGGCTATGAAGAGTTCATGTCATCTCGAGTTTATTTATTCACTATGATTTTCTGAGTGTATAGCCTTTCTTGAAAGTTATGTGAGTTACTTTCTCTCGCCACCATTATTGAAGCTTTCTGAGCTTGGGTTCTATTTATATGTTCTTACTCTATGAAGGAGTTCATGGGACCTGAGATTATTTTGAAGTAGACACCATGGTAAATCATTTCCAGCCATGTTTACTCTTTTCTAAGTGAGATTCGAGCTCGGCTTTATGTACAAGATTTTCTATGTTCTTTTCTTTTATTAAGCTCTTCAAGATCCTTTCACCACCATCTTGAGCTTTGTGAGCTTAAAATTCTATGCAACTCTAGGTTTTATGCTAATTCTTGGAAAAGGTGAGCTTCTTTGTACTCGAATGTGAAAATTACTTCATTTTATTCATAACCACGCATACCGATACTAATTTCTCCTTGCATTTTCTAGGTTTTTGTGGCTCAGACTTTATCATCCTCAAGCTTTTCTGCAATTTATTTCTATGACTCAAAGGTTTGAAGAAGCACTTCAAAGAGGTAATTTCTTATTCATTATGTTGGTTGTCCATGCTTGAGCTTGAGACTTCTCCTTCTTTTGGCTTTTCTATATTTGTTCCTTTTCGAGCTCAAATTTTATAGATTACAAATATATGGGTTCTCATCTTCTCAAATTACCATTTTTTGTGATTATTGAGCTCTATCTTATGGCCATGATTTTGAGTATTTTCTGGAGGATGAAGCTAAGTCAATACATTTCAAACCTTGTGTTTGGATGTGCATTATCCCGTGTGGTCATTGTTGTATGCGTTCAAAACTCTTCTATCTTTGTAGGTGTAAATTATCTTTCTTGGAGGCTTAAATAATAGAAGGGTGGCTTGGGCCACCATGATTTTTGTGTTGCTTCTCTTCTTATCTACCTCTACCTCCTCTCTCGTATGAGTTTCTATCGATTATTTAACTAAGTGGAAAATCTTGAATCCATTTGAACAATAGAATCTAGATTCACTATTTATCATTTTAGAGATATTCATTCTTTTATGGTACTAGAATTTGGCTCAGTTGATGTCATGGAGCTTTATTTGTGTCAATTTTTTCCTAATGAATAGATATGCTAAAGAAATACACTATAACTTTGTAACTTAGAAGTATTCTAAGATGCATTTTACTCTGAATATCTACCTTCAATCAATTGATTTTGTTGGTCTTCATTCTTAATTTATTGTAACCGGAGTGATCATGTCTTGACTTTTATTATCAAGCCTAATGTTAATATTTTCCCGATCTATTTCATTTCATAAATAGCTATACATTTCTTGACATGGTAGCATCTTTGTATTCATTTTGAATGACTTCAATTTTTTTAACTCCAAATTATGCATTCAATTTGATCTCTGAAACTATTACTTGTAGTATTTTGCAATCTTATTTATATCTCAACATTGTATAATAATCTGATGGACAACTTATTTCTTCTAATTTGAAATTTAATCCTTTCCTATAGCAACTAGCTTTGATTTTTTCCATTCCAAGTGGCCTTGAGGAAACTATGAATAGCTCATCTGTGTAACATCATTTAGAGGGCATAACCCTTCATTCAAACATTCTATTGAAATGTTGTACTCTTATTATTTTTCTTAAATAATGTACTTCCCTTTGATGTTCTCTTCAGTTTACTCAAATCTAAAATACTTGACTGTGAAAGTATAATAGTAGTTGCATTGTTTCTATCTATGAACATGTAATCTGTAAGTGCTTTTCTGAAAAATAGAAGCAATATCTTAATTGTTTTAGATATTATTTCTAGGGTATATACCTTGATTTAGATGCTTTATTTCCTTTCTACAACTATTTTATTACTTAGATGCTTGCTGAAAATTTGAAATGTTGATTTTTCATGGCAAAGCCTTGCAAAAATTTTCAGAATCTTTTCTTTAATGCATTTCCAGAAATAGTAGTTGTATTTTCTAATTCAAAACATAGAAATTAACACCTTTCTTGGTGGTGATATAGAAAATTGAGAACTGGAAACATGTTAGTTGTTTATCTTGATCATGTCATGCTTTTCACTTCCTGTATCACTTATTTGATTTTCTTAGTTCTTTTAAAGCATGTAGTAATTGAAAACAACATGATGAAAATTTGTAAATGTCCATTTTACATGGCGAATCCCTGTCAAAATTTCTTATAATATTCTTGCTCATCATGTTTCAACAGTAACCCCTTCTTTCCATTTAGCTTCAGTTTCTTGAAATTTGATTCTTCCTCTTCTGTTGCAACTAAAACAAGTGTTTCCATCTTCCATTCTTTCCTCTGCACTTTAACTTCTTGCAATTGTAGAATAGTTATTGAACCTTGAGTTACAATATTCTTTCTTTCCAACATGTACTTATGGATTGTGAATTTTTCCTAGCTGCAACCTATACCTGCACACTTAAGAAAATAAAAATAATTAGTTTTTGGCCTCTCTTATGTCCATGTTCTTCTCTTCTTTTCTCTTTCTCCTTTCTGAGTGTATAAGCATGTATGCAGTTTGATCTTCTAGTAGAATATATCTCCTGTTATTTGAGATTCATATGCATGAAATAGGATAGTGTAGGAATATGGTTTGATCCCTGAGCTCGTAATTGACAGTTAACCTCTTTTCTTTTTAGGTACAATGGCCTCTACAATGGAGATGGAGAAAAATTTGAGTAGAGATGCTTCGATCAAAGAAAGAAATCCCCAAGGCAATGATGGGTTAACTCATACTCCTTTACTTTCTCTTTCATGCATGTGTACCTTTGATTTTAGTAGTATACTTTACTTTTCAGTTACATCCCATGGCTTGTGTGGGAAACATTTGAAAACTCCTTATGAATAAAACATTGAATTTTGTAAATGAGTTGTATATTTCTTTCTGCATTTCTTCTTTCTGTATGGATTGTATGATGAACTAAACAACTCAGTAATATAATTGAATGTCTTAATCATGAAGGAAAGAATTTAGAGAACCTATAACATCCAGTAATGAATTCGATTTTTTCAAATCTGTACTTATGTTTGTTATTCCAAAACTTTACACTTCACCTATTCTGCAATTGGATGTCCTGATCAAGACAACACACTTGTCCTTTGGGGCTTCTATTCTTTTATGAAGATAGTCATGAAATTGCAGACTATGTGATCTAGTACGTTTTGTAATAACACACATAGCTGTAGATTTCATGTAATATTTTAAATAAATCAGCAATAACGACATAATTTGATATAATATCCCCTAGCTTAGGTATACTTCACCATAGTGCTATCCGTGTCAGTAAAAAGTTTCGAGTTAGCCATTTCGCACAAGTGCAAAATTGTCAATGAGGACATCACTCATGATGTCGCAAGACATACAAGGCCATCATGGTTAACAAAACATAAAACATGTTTTTCACAGAACACCCACCCATCTAGGCATGTATGATCAAGTAATGTATGATTCTAAGTATGAAATTAAATAATAGCACATGGATGAGATGAATATGGATGCCCCTAGTGACCATTATAGGAAAGGTAGAAGGTGAGCATCCATGTCACATGTAATGGTCATGTATCTATGATCACACTAAATAGAGGCATGAATGTGCATGTGTGTATTATATAGATAATGAAATTTAGAAATCACTCTAACATGTGTAGTAAAGTGATAAAAAAACATTAGCAAGTAGAAATACATGCCCCCAAGCTAAACAAACATGCTAGGGATAGATGGAATGAAAAATGAATGATAAATGGCACATGCCCCCTAAGTGGATGGAACTGTATGTAAAGAGGTTCATTTTTCCCCCCTCATCAGTCAAGAATGAATTGTAAATGAGAGTACATCATCGGAAAGCATATACTAGTACATGATGATATATATAGGTGACGATTTAGCCTAAGAATTTTCTAGTAGGTTTGAAATGTCGTATGGTGAGTATAAGGTCCATTTGATTAGTAAAACATTGGTAGTAGAGTATGGACTGAGGAAATAAAGTATGTCATAGGGTGGTGAGTAAAGCACATGGAAATAATTGTAGTATATGTTTTGGTGATAATAAATGACCATGTGGTTAGTAGGATTTGTAAATGCACAGAGTGGGAAATACAATGGAAGATGTGTAGGGTGTGTAGGATGTATACTATGTAATGTGAAAAATGTAATAATAGGTTTAGATAGAAATGAAATATGTTATGATAAAATGGAATGATAGACTTATATGTAATGTAATATAGCTTAGTATGTATAATAAATGTAGAAATGCATAGTGTATGATGTGAATAAATGCATAGCTACCCTAATATATGTAATGCATAAATGAGGAATCTTATAATGTAGAATAAGTGTAGAATGAATGGTTAATGATGAATAATGTATTATGAAATGCAATGTGTAATTCCTAAGGTGGGGTGTGTGGGGTTTAATTGAATGTGTAATCCTCAACAATCAAATGTGAACCGAAGCAAAAGAGTGTGTCATTGGGTTACAATGGTGTTAAAATGTGTGATGACTATGCATATGCTATGAAATTAATGTAAAATTCAAATATGAGTAGATGCTAAGATTAGGGGGTATGTGGGATGTTAAGCCACCCAAGTGTATGATAACGTGTGTACTATGTAATGAATAATGTATAAGGGTGATGTGACATGATAGATTTATTTTACTTGATGATTCACAAGGAGTGTTAAAGTATTATAGATGTCTGTATGTATAGGTGGTGATGTAATGGGGAAGGTAAGATGAAAAAATGTTATTTATGATAAAATATCCCTCACGACATATTAGAACCATAATAATATGAGTTTGTCTTCAAAAGTATAGAGTAATAAGATTCACCGATAAAAGGCCAATTTTACTCATTGTAGGACCTTGTTTCACAAATTTTGTAGTAGAACTAGGTGGTGGTGGTGAAATTGAAAATGTATCGAAAATAATAGGAGGAGGATTAGTTACTCTAAAGAACTTAATTGGTTCAAGTTTATATTTGAGAGGAGGCCATTTTACACTAATATTCAAGGGAGACTTCTTAGGTTTATTTGATAATGTAGTAGACCACTTAGTAGAAGTGGTTTGTGATGAATATTGATAGGTGGTTGAATTTTTGACTCAAGGATGTCATAGGTGATTACTTAGGTGGTTTTTGTCCATCTCAAGAAGGTACAAGAGAAATGGTGGCATGATGATCATTAAATAGAGAAGTATCAACATAAAAATAGGAGAAATGTTTATGTGAATAGGAGAAACCTAGCTATGCACATGTGAGGGATTGAAAATATTGCACATGTAATGAATAAGACAATCATCGATAACTTCCTTATAAAGATTAGAGAAAGGCTCACTAGTAGTCGTAGGAGCTTGTTTAGATTGATCGTGAATAAGAGATGGAAGAATAGACATACGAGACAATGTGGCTATAGTATTTTTAAGTGTGCATGATATAATATGTTTTCAAGTGAGTGAAATAAATCACCGACATTCAAGATGTTTGAATCTATGTTTTAAATCATAAAAATCATGTTCATTATGTCCATTGATTTAATGATGATGGAAATATGTATGATATTGATACTTTGCTAAGTGATAAGGAGGATATCAATCAATAGATGCTAGATCGATCAATTGACAACTAAGAAGCTCACGACTATTACGTGCCTTAGTATTGCAATCAAGTATCATAGGTTTGGCAATGGCATGACTTGAGATTCCACTATATGACATGTAGTGGACATAGCTTACACATGAGATGTAGAGGGAGCACAAACATGCAATTGAGAAGGATCCTTAAGCTATTGAATTTCAGATCTAACAAATGTGATTGTGGATTCCATCATGGAAAATTTAACTTGAAATAATGTATGGAAGGTTTGAATCGAAGTAAATTTATCTTTAAATAATGAATGTAATTATTGAATCAGTCTAATAGTTATTGATTATGTGGAGGTTCATTAAGGCTACGGTCGAAAAAGAAACAATGAAGCATATAACTTAATTTGTGTGGTAGTGTATTGTCATTAAAATATTTGGTTTCTAGGGATTTTTGTAAAAAATATTTAATTGGACTTATCTTAAACAAATCATATAAATAAACTTTAAGACCAATGATGGAAGAAATAAGAGGTTCCTAATCGTGAAATTGATCACGTTCACAAAAATAATTAAGTAAATGTAGCTAAACTAGGGGAAGTATAATGATAGTTAATCTAATCTAGGTGGACATAAACATCATAAATTAATTAAATAAAGTAGTATAGGTTAATTAAATGATTGAATTAATAGAAATGAAACCCTAATTGGAAATATTAAAGTGAGTAAATAACTCATCTTATTACAGGTGGTTGTCATAGAGGTTGGCGGTGTGTTATAGAAGATTCCGTAGCAAGAACAACTACACAAAGGTCTAGAAAAGCATGGATTTGGAGAATATGAATAAAGTGAAGCACCAAAGAGGGTATTAGGGCACCGTAGGGTGCCTTATTATGGCATAATACATGCCTCTGATCTATGAAAAATATTAAAAATTAATTTTTCTAGGTTAGATGATACACTATAACCTTCACTAAGTATCATAATGGATTCATAGAACTGCACCAAATGTACTGGTATAACACAATGATATTAAAGACCTGTAAGATATAAAAGAATTATATTAACCATAAAAAAAGGATACTAATGAATGGCTTCAGAATGACCTCAGTTTCCACAACATTGGGCTTACTAAACTGAGCATTGCACTTCATTTCGAGACCCCAATATATATTTAATGTGTGTCTCGCATGTTGTACCATAGGTGATCTTGTACCACTCTAACTTTGTGAAGTAGCTAGAAATAACTAAATTTAGAAAAATTAATAGTATGTGTGTATTGAATAAAATAGAATTTATCCCCCTATGAAGTGTTTCTTGATGCACATCTCCTAACCTTGATGCATAGAACTTGTGGATGTAAGTAATGTAATGGATTCAATTTTAGATGGAGTGATAGTAGTAAGTGACACAAGGACCTCATTATGGTCTCATAACTTTATATTTATAGGGTTCTCTAGCTCTAATTTCGTAATTAACCCCAACATGGCTAACTAGGAAAAATATAAGGATGAAAAATGGGTAGAAAGATCCCTAAAAGTGGAGGGAAAGTAAAACAAGGATCAGTGGCACCCCTCGTGGTAAAGGGGCACTCAAAGAAAGGCTTTAGTGCCCCTATTTAGGATAAAATGAAGGGAAAGTGATGAAACAACTGGGTATGTATGTATAAATGTGTGGAATGATGAAATAAAAAGTAAAACAAGATTCCAAAAGAAGGGATTAATTATTACTTTCTACACTTAAGAATATTCTAAATTGTAATATGAGACCGAGCTAAATAGTGTCTAAAGTCATTATTTTGTTATTACACGTGACCATCTTGAATGCTTAATATACCACTAAGAAGGCACTACCAATCAAACTTCATGCCTATGACTTAACTTCACTTCACACTCAATCCTTTTCAATAGATTCCACTTGACATCAATAACAACACCAATGAATAGGGCTGAATAATCTCCCACCTTTTCATTAAGGAAAACATACTTAGAAATATGTGATGGAAATCACACACCTATAGCTCAAATCACCCTTCCTAGTTTTTGAAAAACACTCTCCCCCTTTGACATTCTTGATAAAGGGTCATGCATTTAACATGATAAAAAGAAAACAAATAATAATTTACAAAGAAAAACTTACCTCAAGAATCTCCCACTTGGATTAACACCATTTTCTTACCTATACCTAAATGTATGGATGTCTTCAAATTTTCTTAGTTCTCCCCATGAACTTATGCCCTTCATATTCAGATGTCTCACTTCACCATGATCAAAAACTAGTTCATACCACTCCCCCACGGGGTTACATTATCCTCCCTTTCCTTATACTACATAAGACCAAAAATATCTTGTAGTCACACCATAAGAATGAATGAATCATATTTACATTAGAAATCATTCACCTTTTTAGAAAAATAGGCCTTTTCCCATGTTACTTCTCATATTCTAGCAACCTTGTCTCCTACACGAGTCATCTTGTAAACCAAATGAACTTATTTAGCTCTATTATCCATTACTTAGGCTTAATATCATTACGTAAAGACATGTAGGTGAGCTCAAAACATTTTTCTTTCATGAGATGTCATTTTAGTATGATTTTTCATCATAATTTTGGATCTCTAGTTCTAGACACAAACTTTTTGTAGAATATTTTAAAGAAACATTTTTAATCGTTACAAACTCTACCTATCCTTTAGCATCAAATGACAAGAATTATACTTTCTTGTTCATCGGATATGTCAAACAAGGGTTAAAAATAAGATACAACAAATCATGATACTATGTTAAACTATTGTTACACCCTCTCATGATTGTATTGAATTTAATCACACTCATCATTTAATAGTCCAATCCTTCAAGTTCAACACAAATATTTTTCCATCCTTCAATTATTTGTGGAAAAAATTCATGGTGTTTGATGTAATTTTGATAGTCTTATCTTGTAACCTCAAATACATTGTATGTTGTATACATCATTCATAAAAATGGATCCTAAAACTTCATCTACATATTTCATATATTGTCCATTGTTTCAACTATTTTACTTGTTGTGAAACCTTATTTTTCCCTTCATTTTATTTTTTCAAAATAGTAGATACATCATAGATAATTTTAGAGAGATCTAGATTCAAAGTTTAGATCCCTATCTTGAAACTCAGTCATCAATCATGCACCCTAAAGTGACACCTTTAACTCAAAAAGACATTATTTTGATAGATTAAGACTTTTATAGTACTAAAGATACTATAACATCCTTTCTTTAAACTCCTTTATCAGAGTATTATATAAAATTTTATGCTCTTTACAATCAAAAATCACACAAATATTTTTTTCCTTAAAATGTAGAAGAAATTTATTCCATGATGTCGAAGATGTAGATAATTGTACAATGTCATGTTTCCATTTTAGTTTTTTTATTGATAATCAATTTGGTACACCACAATACTATCTTCATGAATCAGTTGAATCTATAGATTTAAACTAATTTTTTTTGAATGAGATATCATAGTGGGAAACATTTCCTTCATAGACTTGACATCTCGAGACACAAACCTAGAAATAGTAATACATGTCGTGTCATACTATCACATCATGTAATTCTTACTTGTTCTTATACAATCTCAAGGAATATACTTGACATATAAACCTCTATCAAAATTACATACCCTAAATATAAGTTTTCATGCCTTCACAATGAGTGAAAACACTTTCTATTTCTTACAAAATACACCTTAACATTTGAGCCTAATTCATTATGTGAGCCATCAATCTAACTTTTTTATCTCTTTTGAAGCTACATCATAAAAACACCATGCTAATAACAATATTTCAAAATCATACACTTTCAAAGAACTTATTACAAGATTTTATAACTTAGAGATCCATCATATTGATTGATATTGTTATCACTACACCACCCAAATGCACAAGTGGAGAATGGGGCATTCAGTGTGATCGGGTAACATGGAATCACCTCTCAAGTTGTGGAACTTGTGGGATTGAGCTGAACCTCTACGGAGAAGACCAACTTCCTTTTCCTAAAATAACCACTAAACTACTCCTAATGCAAGAAAAATAGCTTAACTAGACCTATATTAACATTTCCGGGGAATTAGGGAGAGATATTTCAAAAAAAAAACATGAACTAGGAATGGTGATGTACCAAGAAAGGAGTTTGTTAGACAAAATTTTAGCTTGCCAATGAAGAAGAGGAAACTCGGAAGAATGAAAATTCATTACCAAACCAACCACATATAATAATTTATTTTAAGATAACCACAATAACTCCCGAAATGAGAAAAGGAAACATGGGTTGTGCCATGTACCTGTAAACATGAGAGAGGTAAATAGAGTAGAAAAAATTATGCAAGGACAAAAAAATTGTCATTAAACATATTTATTACTCCAAGAACTTGCACAATGCATCATTAGAGAAGGACGAGGGAGGAGTTATTTAAAATTTTAGAAGGAAGGCTTGAAATCCTCTAAATTCAAAACAAGTCAACTTTTGAAGAGAATGAAAGATTGGAAAAAAATTCTAACTCTGAAATAATACATTCCCTTTACATTTTATAACATTTCTTGAGATGGTGAGAGAAAGAAGGAAGAACTCCTAAAAACTAGGCCATAATGTAGCAGATGATGGACCATGTTGTTGGCCATGCTTGTGGCACTCCATACTTGATAGCATCATCAATTATATCTCGAGGAAAAATATCCTCCATTATACCTCCATAAATCAACAATTTTTGAATGTTCCTACATTTTAATGAAAAATACATTTTAAATTTCTTCGGATGTCTCCCATAGTGTTAGTAAGACCCAAGGATTTGAAATGATGTTTGCAATGGTTTTAATATGTTTTGGCTTGCTAGATCACCAACCGTGTTGCCAACCATCTCGAGAGACTAGTTAGCGAGCTTGTTTAATGAATTATATGGAAGGTTCTTTCTATGGGGTGCTTCACATTTGGTTTAGAGGCTAACTAGATCTTGGTGTTGGAAATGAATCGGCCATGGTGTTATAAAATACTCATCCATGATGTTAGAAATGAATTGGTGAGTCTTTCACGCTATATGTGCTCTCAATTTAACATGGTGAGTCAACTAATTTTTACCCAACTCTGCCTTGTTGTTGTTAACTTGTAAATTTCCCACACATTACATAGTCATGATACTTTATTATCTCCATGAATTACCTACTGAGTACCTTAGGAAAGCTCCACGTGTCACCTCGGATACTTGAGCTCCATCACATTGATCTCTTCTTGAATGCTCAAAAATAACTCCTTACAACCTCCAAAATCATTGAGTTCTTGGACACTTATTGACCTTATCATATTGCATTTATTGGGCCTTCCCATGTGTTGATATCTAAATTTATTCTCCAATCAAAGCTAAGCAACATCAAATATTTAACAAGATGCTTAGAGATAGAAAAATTAGGGTGTAAGTCGTTTTATATCCGGGAAAGGGATTCAATTGGCTCTTTTTCACTCTAGCATTGGAGAAATGGATAGTACTTGCATAAGGGTTTGATCTACCCTCACTAATTTAGGTTGTTCCTTCAACCAGGGTGAGAGGACCCGTATGAAGGTGTTATACATTTCTCCAATTCTGAGTGACAAAGAGCCAGTTGAATCCCTTCCTCGAATAAAAAATGACTTACACCATGATTTGTCTGTCTCTAAGTATGTTTTTAAACCTATGATGCTGCTCAGATTATGAGGGAGAATCAATTTGATACCAACACCAAATTGGCGGCATCATTTCGGGGAGTATTTGAAGTACTTGATTATTTTTGCATCCACCATCAAGAAGACCTAAGTGGCATCGTTTCCAAGGAGTATTTTTACAAATGCATACATAAAACTACCCCGGTAATTTCCTTACATGATTTAAGTGAAAATACATTGTTTAAATATCATCCTTTTTGTCGATATTTGTAAGAATTGTGTGAGATCACAAGTTCATTGTGCATTATTTCTAGTTTCTAGTGGTTATTGCAATAATTTTGTGTTTTCAATGATAAATATGAGTAAAAGAAGGTCGATCTATGAATATTTGCATGAATTAATTGTTGATAGACATTTTATAGAATAATTATAATGTATTTTCACAACTAAGGTGAGAATCCTTAGTGGTGACTCCACCGTGGTTTATATTTGTCAATTACTAGTGTGTTAACCTATATCACGTGAAATTTTTCACTAATCTTTGCAAATCTGGAGGGAAGAAGATATTTTTTCATTAAGGACCTTGCTAAAAATCTATTTCTAGAACTAGGAAAGACAAATTCAGAAGGAAGACAAGTCTGGAAAGTAGTTGGAGATCAAGAATCAAGAAAGGGGTTATCAATTGTGGAAAGTGATCAACCTCTCATTGAGGATTACCATACATCTTCAAGTGTTTCAATCCCCAAAATTAACCAGAAATGCCCCAAAATGTTGAAGAATAACTTTTTAGTTTTAGGATCCAATTGGCCCCCATTGTTTAATTTTTCCCCAAGTGGTGAAATTGGATAACGAGATACATGGAAACTATATCAACAGACCAAAGAGTGCACTCTTGAACATTCATAGTCACTTACACATATAATTTTCTTCTCATTTGGTTTTAATCAACCAAAAAAATATCCTTTTCCCATATGAGATCATTATACCATAAGATCTACTCTTTCAATATACTTTTTTTACATTGACAATTGTTTCACACTAGATCTCAACCTAGAACTCTTATTTGAAATATCAACACCTTGGTAGTATAAATATACATATTATATTGACTCATTTAAATCCTCAACTTTTGATGAAAACTAAGATATGAACAAAATGGTTTGAATTTTATTGAAGCATTCTTGACAGAGAAAATGACACACGTGAAAACTATTTCAATTATTTTGACAAATACACATGATATTCAAAGTATTTCGTATAAAATACATATGGTCAAGAATCCTATAATAGAGTAAGAAGCCATACCTTTTTCTTCTCATTTAGTTTGCGATGGGGATGGTCTTCCATTAGAAACTACTAATTATTTATTTAACTTATGTCCTTATATTAATTCTTCCAGCTCATACATGCCTTCTAGAAGCCTAGAGAAGGCACACCACCTTGTGAGGTTACCATAAACAATATAAAGACATTAAAAAGGATTTAGTGATCAATATATCCTTCTCTTTCTCGTGATGTCTTCTCTATCCTTTGTGATGTACTACTTGATGTTCTACCTTCATTTCCTGAGACTTCACTTCTTTTCAAAAATGTATGTTGTGTTTCATTTCCTTATATTTTCTTGACTATGAGTGAGTCTCCTTCATGAATGGTCCTTGGATTTCTTTCACTCTTCTTGGATTGATCATCAATATTTATGTCCTTATTGAGCTTACATCATCTTCTTAACTATTTTCTTGTCCTTCTTTACTTCCTCACCTCTTGGGTTTTCTTCCTTGACCTTTATATGCATTTAAATTTCTTCTTTTTCAAGATTTGTTTTAACCATGGATGAATTAGTCGCAATTCTAGGAGTGATATACATATTTGGAGTCTTTTTCACTCATATTTTGAATTTATGCCATCTATTATTATATCTAGGGAGTATGGCAGTGTCTTGAAAAATGTCCTTCTCTATGACAATTGAAATATAGAACATAACTCCTACTCCTTGAGTCTTCTTCTTTCCAATATTGACTTATTAGTTCCTCTAAGAAATGTCTTGCTACATGTCCTTTTTCTTGGAAATTTAAACACAATATATTCTTCTCATATTAAGTCTTACAACTTCTCCATGGGTGTTCTCCATAAATGTTTTTCATCCAAGACCTAGTTCTATGCAAGAGCACATGACATGAAAAGTAATATCCATTTAAGAATATCTCGTACCTTATTGAATTTTTCTTCATGTTCGATTATCCACTTGAACTAGTTGTGTGATATTTACTCTTGTTTATAGTCTCTTTAATGAATCCTAGTCCATTTTTTTCATCTTTTGACTTATGTTTGTTCAACATTTCACTTAGAGCCTCAAAACACTTTTCCATCTTTCTATACTTATTTAATATCTATTTTTCTTCATCTAATTCAACTCTCTCGAGATATCAACTCTTCTTCAAGTCTCGTAAAGGTGTCTTATTTGGAATGTAGAGATTCCGACACTATTTCAACCTAGGATTTAAGCTCTGTACTAATTTTGAGATTTTATTTTTGTCTTTGAGAGATTATGATGCCATCTCTAATTATGCCTCAAGATATTTTATTCCCTCTTAATCTTTCTATTTTTCCTCTCCTTAAGAAGTTTTATTTTCTGTTCATACACTTTTAACTTGGTTTTCATTTTTTTCTTTTTCCTTTTATATTTTATTTCATCTAGAGAAATTATCAGTTATTCTTCAATATTTACCTATGCTTCTTCTTAATATGATATTTCATCCTTAATAAAATATTTTCTCTTGAACTTCTTCTAGGAATTACTTCGATAACCATTCTTTTGATTTCACGATAACCTTCATGCTTTTAGGATTTACTCAGAGTAATAGCTCTTATACCAATTTATTTAAACTAGTAGACTGAGAGGGAGGGTGAATCAATGTATACTAAAATTTACTTTCTCAAATTAGCAATGATGAAAAATAAAACCATACACAGGAAATTAACAAGAGAGTGCACATAAAGACACCAAATTTAATGTCGAAACCAAAATTGGAAAACAACCCTCTAAAACCAGAACTAGGCTTAGGAAAAAAAATGTCATGCATATGTTACATCTATCTCATGGTTGAGCTTTAACTCAACTTAGAGTCAAAACTCAAAAAATTAACCGATCTCTACTCATTCTTTAACAACCTTCAACTTGTCTAGAACTTTCAAATCCCATGTTTGATTAAGATCAAGTTGACCTTTAGTGATCTTAAAATCATAGAGAATCTAAAATCCCTACATGCTAAGTTGTAAATTACACTTAAACATAAGTTATTGATCACACATGACTTGTTATCTCAAAGAAATGGTAGTGATCTCTAAATTTTCTCGATTATCCAATTCTACTCCTAATTCCCCTTTCTTATATTTATCTAATCACATCCAATCTCTATAATCAAGGATACTTTTATACACAAATTCTTATCATGCATCAAACCTTCAAATTTTTACACACCGACATGCTCTCTCGATCTCTTTAAGTCTACATTGTCTCATCTTTACTGATCAAATCGGTATCCTCATCACACCTTCTATTCTATTATAAACTTAGCCAAAATTCAATCTCACAACATTAGATTCCCTTTTCAAGGAGGTTCAACATTCAGGATCTATCTACCTTCAATATGCCAGGTCTCAAAATCACCTTTATATGTACCTAATTTAAAATTTTAAACTTAATGTATTCTCACTTGTTTAAGTGATTTCATATTATGTTCATGTTCTATCTCTTGATACTTGTATCACATTCACTCCATTAGGATTTTCAATTAGTTTTCATCATCTCGTAACACATCACGAGATTCCTAAATAGAAAATCTCTATATTATCTATTCTTCAACTCCATTATCCTTTCTCTGTATTGTATCTTCAAATTTTAATCACTAAAACACACTTAGGTATGTGTCTTGCCATCTTCTCTCTTTCACACACAATTCTTTATCATCTTCACTCTTTTCATGCCCACCTTTCTTGATTTCATGTCTTACCTTTTGATTTTTCTTAGGGTATTTACCTTGTCATCCTACATTTAGACATGGTATCAATATAGTTTTCCTCTTCTCACGAGACTTCACTTTCTCTTTTGAGATAGTCAATAAAAAAACTAGTTAAGCATTGTTTTTATTATTAAGACAATAGTCGATACTTTATGTTTCCAATTTCCATGAGCTTTCAAAAAAACAGACACTTCCTCATAAAAACATATTTTCATATGAAAAACAATACATATTAATATATTCTCTCTCTTGAATATTATTTTTTCAACTTATAACCTTCTATATTCTTCAACTTCTAGCCTTTTTGACTGATTCAATTTCCTTGACCAAGAAAGATGACCCTTCACCTTCTTATTTGAGTTATATGAGAAGAAATATAGATTTGTAACTAATGAAGAATCTTTGGCTTCTTAATGGGATTATACACCACTAAATAGGATTGAATTATAAGTTTACATTTCCACTAGAAGTCCAAACAACATCTTAGCACTTCTTAGCAGTAGAACAATGGTTTTGTACAACCAACTCGATAAAGTAACCACTTAGATGACATGTGAATAATCGAGACATTTTTCAAAGCTTCATTGATGCCACAAGGGACATATTTCATAGTTTAAAGCATTGTTGAAGAAATTCTACACTTTCATAAGAACTAAGACCAAAAATATTAAGTTTGTGTTTGATTCTCTCACTTTCACATGAATTTTCAACTTTCACACCAAAACAACCACATTATTATATTTTTCAATCCATCTATTTTCCTTTTGATTTATTTTCATGAATCTATAGGTAATTTTCACGAAGAATTTTAACTCAAATACAAGTTATATGCTCTTACACACTTGTATGAAAATCCCAAAGAAACTTTCAAGGGGAAGTTTTTGATTCTTTGATGAAACATTTTATTATTTTTGCAACATGACTATATCCTAGATTGATAATTTTCATATTAATAATTTTCAATGGCTAGAATTCGAGATTCAAATATATATATTTTTAAAACCCTATAATCGTGGTTTTGACACCAGTATTATCCAAAGGGGCATAAAAATTTGATTTCTCTCTAATGATTTGATGAATTCAGAAAAACCCAAAGTAGTTTTTCCTACGTGAGAGTATTTTCCAACTTCCCAATAGTTCAAATTTTTTAAAACAATTGAATTTACTCCCAAAGATGACAAAAATATTGCATACTTGACAAAATAACTTTACAAGGCTCTACTTTTGTAGTTCAAAAAATGCTTTAGGGTTTAATATCAACCTTATTTTTGCATGAGGATGACTAAGATCTTCTTGACCTTCTTACATCACCTAAAATCACCTTTACATACCAAACAATCATCTTTGTGTGATTATTTGAACATGCACAGTGGATTTTCATTCATATTATCACTACCATCATTGTGTACTCAATTTTATCTCATTATGATTTAGTGTCCATGTTTGAATAACTTCATTTTTCATTTATACTTTAGTATTACCATGTTTATTTCATTTAAGTTATTGAGAGAAAGATAGAGGTTTCAATAATAAAGGATCTTCAAACATACCCTTGTATACTATTTTCTTTGCAAAACAACATAGAAACGTGTGGAAACTAGAGATTTGTGCATTAATACTCACTACAAGGATTAAAAAGTTCTCCATAAACTAAAAAATGAGCTTTATAGGGGATTTAGAACTAATTTCTATTACAAATAATAACTTTGAGTGTTGTAACTTGACTATACCTTTTCATTCATGTGCTTGAATGAGAATTCCCTTACAAGTCTGAAATGGATAGGCTAGAAGGAGAATTCTTGGAGTCCATAATAGTCATGACTATGACATTGAGAATAACTCATTATGTTTTGAGAAGTTTCACCAATTCAAATAATTGACAAGAAATCAAAATAGCTCATTTTAACTCAAACACTTCATGAATAAAACCTAAGAAGAGAGAAATCATGTTGGCAAAAGGCTCATAACTTCTCCGAAAGTAAAAATATTTAGCTTTAATTTTTTTAATAATTTAATATTGAGTTATCTAAAATAAATCCTTCTATGATTTATCTGAATATGGATCTATTTTTTTCTTGTGTGCTAAGAAAATATAGGGCTCAATTTGTATTTCTTAACAAACCCATTTTATGAAAACTTGGATAAATTTCACATACCTCTTCAAAAATTTATGAAATTTGACATGAAGCACCAAAATTCACCCCTCTACATGATCCATGAGTTTATTTTTCATAAATATTCTTATAATATTAAAACCTATCTCACTTACCTCAGCCTACACTACTAGTCCTCAAAGCCAACTTTGGTGAACTTTTGAATTTTGCCTCCAAGAGCTAAGGTAAACATTTTTTCATACATTCAAAATAAACCATCCCTAGGATCCTAAATGGTAACATGGTATTTTAATGCCATGTACCAAACTTTGACACCTCATCAAGCTCTAGAAACCCGCCTAAATGAGTCAATTTCAACTTAGACTTCAACTAGATTACCCGAGACTCACTCCAATAACACTTTCCCATAATGAAAATATCATACCTAACTTGTAAAACATCAAATTAAAGCATTAAAACAATTTCCATATATGTAAAAGACTCCAACCTCACTGACTAAGCCTATAACACATTGATTCCATCCTTAATGCTTAATATACCACCGAGAAGGCACTACCAATCAGCCTTCATGCCTTTGACCGAGCTTCACTTCACCATTGAATCCTTTCCATTAATGCCACTTTAAATCAAGGAAATAACCAATGACCAGGTTTAAACATGATAAGTTGGTATGCAGATGATTTTTGGATAATTTTGTCACATATGTTTGTTTTTTCACTAAATTTAAAAAAATTGTGGTTATGTAATTTTAAGAATTTATAACTTTGGGAAGAATAATCGAGGGAATTTTTACCATGAGGACACTAGTGAATAGTTTCAGTGGTAGTGAACTAATGTTGGGCACTGTGACTTGATTCTAGGAGTTCACATTCTATAGCAAGATTTGGGGACTATTTTGTGTCTTGGTAATATTATGATTAGTTGCATGTTATGTGAAAATATTTTTAGAATATATTTAGTGTAATAATGGAAGAATTGTGTTTCATTTTTGTTATGCATAGGGATATAAATTCGAGAGTTTTAGGAAGGCCTCCATTTGAGTACTTCACTCAATTTGGGTTTTTTAGATGCAGAGTGGGATATATTGGGTTGTGAAAACTTGTGAAACTATGCTAGATTAGGGAGGTACCCCATAATATTACTATTTTGACTAATTTGTGTGTTATGGTGCGTAGATATATGTACATTCTTGTTTCCTACTACTGATGAATTTCATCCTAGAGGATGTGTACCAAATATTACATTTCCTATTGTAAGAGAGAGGGTATAGGTGATCACTACAAAGGATTCCCAGAGGAGATGATTCCATTGAGGTGGTATTTAATAATAACAAGAGTACAATAAAATACTCATATAAATTGAGATTTGATATTGGGATCCATTGTTTTGCGATTTGAGAAGTTTATTTAGTGATTATAACATCGTCGATTGGGAATGGAGGGTGGCCAAGTTGTTATATTGTATAAGATGCATGATATTTAATGCATGATAGAGGAGCATGTGAATAGGTATACATGGTCATGGTGTGTATTGGCCCACTTATCTATATATATATATATATATATATATATATATTATATATATAATATATATATATATATATATTTGTATAGATTAAGTCGGAAGAATAATGGTTGTGAACTAGGAGCTAATAATTTTTGCATGTCCCGGCTTATGAGCATAGACTGATATTAATGTTACTCGGTGCACAATAGGCTAATTAGAGTAGAATCAAGATAATTTTAGTAAGGTGGGTAGGCACACATAATAGGGTAATTGTTATGACCACATATAGGTTGATGATAGATTAGATGGGTCCTGGGGCCATTATATAGATGCCATATAGAGACTATCGAGAATTGTTAGAGGATGGTTTAGAGATGTGGTGCATTCAACACACCATGTGGTTATAGGATTGCTTCATAGGGGTGGAAAAGTTATTCTAGTGTGAGAGAGTATAGAGGAAGTTTTTCATGGCCCAATAGGTTCCTCAAGATCCACATATATGGTTTATATTTACTAAATATTGAAGTGACGATATGAGTAGGGGTGAGGATAAGCCCAATGGGAAGAGAGCTATTGCATTATTGTCTAGATGAGGCATACACAGTTGTAGAGAATATACATTTTGATGATGCGGGGTAGACCTAGGCATATAATGAGTAGTGGATGACACATCAAATGATTTTTCTATTTCTAGTAGTGGTGGATGTGGCCAAAGACCGATATTTAGAGAGTACAAAGTGGTAGAAAAAGTCCTTGATGTATATGGTGTAAGCACTCGCATGAGCCGAATGTAAGTATTTTTATTTCTATTGGTGATATTTTTATTAGACATTACAAAGGTGTGTATTAATGAATCGTGGTATTTCTATTGTAAGTAATGCCTATTAGTCATTTATTATGGATTCATGTAGTCACACATTCACAGGAAATGCATTCATATGTGCTCATGGGAGGTGATATGATAGATATAGTTGATGTTATTATATGCAAGTATGACCATTTATTTTATATACTAGCTATATCAATAGAACATGCACCATGTTATTGAGTGAGCATGATGAGACTCTTGTAGAGATGGAGTGAGCTAGACAAGTTGTGTGAGGAGGAGCATAGCTCGGAGGTTTTTGTAGATATGTTGAGCTACAAGGATGATTCGTAAAGAGGAGGCTTAGATTACTATATTATAAAGGAAGGTAGAGAGGTATAGAGGCCAAGATCATCAAGATAGAGTGAGAGGTGATACTTCTAGTTCTATATCTCCCATTATTGTATACAAGTATAATGAGGATGATGTATGATATATTTTATATGTGTTATTTTGAAACTTTTGAATTTTCATGGGATATATCAATTAATATTGATATTATCTGTGTTTTTGATTTACATTAGTATATGATGTGATGATTGTTGTTGGCACTTTTTGGATTAAATGTATTTTGAAATGGTTATTCGTATTTTCAATGCATAGTGATGAAGAAAGAAATAGGTAACTAATTGTTAGAACATGATTTGTATATTATTTAGAATGAAGAGGATAATATGCAATGAATAGAAATATATTTATTTAATAGAATAAATTATATAATTCGAAAGAGCAATGTTACTTAGAAAGTGTGAGAGAATAGAGTAACGATGTGTTGATGTTGGTATAATGAGAGAAAGTAAAAAATGGTTGTAATATGGTATGATGAGAATAAAGAGGGGAAAGAAGAGATATTTCCCTAGTGTATGAATGAAGTTAATTTATAAATTTTCCTTAGAAGTCAAGACTGAACTAGAGAACAAGAGTGTGTCATCGAGAAATGAGTTTATCACATATAAAAAGATTCTAGAAAGGATATGTCATAAAGCACATAACATGAATTGTGAAAGGAGAGGTTCATTCATGTATTATTCCCTTAGAAAATACATGAGTGAACTATAGAATGAAGTGCATCATAAGGTAATGAAATGGATGTCATATACTAGAGATTAAGATGCTCATTATGAAAAACTATATTTTATATAATTGTAGAATAACTGATATAGTAAAATAAAATAAATATAGATACCTTAATAACTATATAAATGCGATACTATAAGAAAGTGGGATAGATAAAGGACTTACTTGAGTCCCGTGTGATCTGAACTCATGCTCGAGTAGTCTAAATTTCTAAACCAGATTGAAAAAGGGTTATAACTACTCCTTGTAAATTATGGGACTTGAAAATGATGTTGGACATGCGCTCTTGGTGATGGACGAGGGCACCTAGGTGTTGGTGAATTTTCCTAGCCACCAATGGATCGCATGGAAACTCGAAATCAACTTTATTATTTATTACTAGGTTTTTCTATCACTTCATATCAATCTCTTTTATCCTCTCATTTATCGTTAATGGTACCTGTACGTAAAAACAAACCCTAGATAACTCCAAAAGCTTAGAAACACATCAAATTGGAAATAAAAATGCAATATGTTAAGTCGTATTTACCTGATGATCACAACATGAGTGAAATTATTAATGAGGGTTCCAATATATTCCAAAATCATGTAGTTCTTTGTGTTTGTGTATGAAATAGTGTACTTAGGTTTCCCTCGTAGAGATGTTGTTGAGATATAAGGATATGGCTACGAGATGATGGAAATGTGTGATTTGGACTTGATAACTTCCCCTTCTTATATAGTGTGCGTAACCAAAACATGGATTCCTTTGTAATGTTAGTGATAGTATGTAGATGATATTTTCCCTTAGAGTTTTCCAACTAGAATAATAGAGTGTATGTCATGGTTATATATGGATCTCTTGTTTGAATTTTGACACTAATAAATGAAAAATAAAACTATGAGGATTAGGATAAGGATTAAAGGACTACAAATCCTAACCACGAATATAAAAATAAGTCAAAATAACAAAGAGGACAAGAGTACCCAAATGGAGAGGAGCGCCATGAGCCTTAGTGTGCAAAATGGTCACCGGTGTCTTGGAGTAAATGATGAAATTTATGTGAAAAGACAAACGGATAGTGATTAATATGACCTAACAATAATCGAGAACTAAAATAATAAGTGTGAGAGATAACAACAATGTAAACAACCAAAGTAAGTGGATGGACAAAGGAATGTGTCACTAGTGAATACTCTTCTTACCTAAAATCCTTGGATATAAAAAAACATACTTGAAGGTATAGAATAATAGTAATATATGTATTATTTTATGTGTACAATGTCACAACGAAGGTATTTTTGTAGGTTACATTATGGAGTTAATTGTTTTCTTGTAGAGTTCAAGAAAAAAATTTCATACTTGGAAGGAATGAGTGTCTCTAAACTAACCCCAAAATATGATCATTCGATAGTGGTTACCAAATCTATCACTATGAAAACCTTATCACTAATTATAATTCTAATATTAAATAGTAAAATTATTATAAAGGTATCACACTTTCTCACTAAACACCCCCATACAAAGAATGGAGATTGAACTAATTTACATGAAAAAAATATAAGAAATATAGACTCTATGCCAACGTGTTTATAATAGAGTATAATTCATAACAAAGAATGAGATTATGACCTATATACCTATAATATGGGTCCCATGAGAAAAACACATTTCCTTAAGATCAATTCCTGAAATATTTTATTTATATTCATATTTACCAAATAAATTTTATAGACCAAACATCAATCTTATCCCAAAGAAAACAAACATCACCAAGTTATAAAATCAAGTATTCTTACAAGTGATTCCTCCTATCCTAGAATTAAATTATCTTATATTAAGCCATAACTATGATATAGTGAACCATAAAATGCATAATCCAAAAGCCTCAAATGATCACCATAACCATCTCACAATGAATAATATATTCATATAAAAGAAGGAGAAATAAAAACCTCTACCCAATCCACTTATCAATATTGTACAACATAAACGCTAATCTATTTATCCATACCGCATAACATAGAACACAATCCAATGATCCATACTACATAGCATCAAATACAATCCACTAAAGAGAACATATAATCATGACGATCACTCAACCAAACAGGACCAAATAAATCATAGTAGTCTCTTAACCAAATCAAGAATGTTTCTCCACTAAAGATCCAAATACCTTTTTTGGTAAAAGAAATAAGTGGACCCCATCAAAATACACTAAAGATCCCCATATGAATGAGTTACAATCATCTCACCAAATAGCATGAAAATTAAATATTTATATTAAATCCATAAAATCCATAAAATCATCAATAAAAGATAAATGGATAAGTGTCTACATTAAAACCATTAAAATCTCATAATTAATCAATAATGAACAAGAAGATCCCCAAATTTATTTAATAAGTGAAAAAATAAAAAAGATAACACATGGAAATATCCACATCACTATCACCACCCAATTTTTGTTATATCATGATAGGATTAATAAATCATCGAGTGCGCATCTCGATAGATACAAATATAGTATGGATCCAATAAGATATATGTCATTAGTTATGTTATTGTTATCTCTCAAAAGTGCACCCTATAGAGATGGTTACAGGTGTTCTAATCTTGCAAAATGGATCTCTCTCTTTCAAAGATATAATGGAAACACCTCAGGTCTATGGGTATACCTATTTTAAGGTGAATCTTCTGGATCAAGACCAGCCCTTATTGATGTATCCTAAATTGATTTTCTAGGGTTAAGGGTAAAAGATGATTGTAAGTTAATTAAAAATGAGGTGATACACCAAATTTGTTTGAGGGATTTGACTAAGTATATGCACAATTCATATGTGAAAGGATTCTTGATGCACAAGCCAACAATTTTCTATAGAATATTAAGGAAAAACACTTATAGGTATCAAGGAAAGTATCAAAACAATATTGTTAAGATAAACATGCACAGTAATATCATGCAAAAATTACTAAATTTACAATAGGGTAAGATAATTAACCAGGGAATTTACATTCCCAAGATTAATGGAAACATACACAAGACTGTAAATAATTAGAAAGGCAAAAATACTTCACATTTAGAGAGTAAAATCTGAAAAAATTCTTCAACTCTTGTATCCCAAAAGTAGTCCTCGTGTATGCTTTCTTTAAGGAACACAATGCATGGAAAATTTGACATACCCACCCTTCCTAAAAATAGACTAAATCTTGTACTCGCACAAACATCCTATTTTTATCCTTCATCTATTAATAAATAAAGTAATAAAAATAAAGCATGCAAATACAAGGAAGCATTAATAGCCATCGGTTACAATTAGTCAACTGAAGTTGATTGTTCTATTTTTAAGAAAAGCATGTCTATTTTTAAGAAAATCATGAGTGAATGATTTGCTAAAAATAAGCTTTGCTTGCTGAGTAAGTCTTCTTCCTATGCATGCAAACTTTTTCTTCTTCTAATTTGTCCTTTCTAAAATTTGTGAAGGAATGCCACTTTACTCTCTGTGAGTGAGAAAAATTAATATTCTCTGACCATGGTCAAAACTAGTGAACCGAGTGCTTGGATTTTTATGTAAAATATGTTACAAACTTAGTCATTTTCTAGTAATTTAAATTACTAAGCTCCATTCGATTTGGAAAATTCCTATAAAATTTTCTACGTGGTACCATTATAAATCCGCCATTGCAAGTTCATGTTTTGTAAATCCGCCATTGTTAACTGTTCAAATTTTTGTGTAAATATGCTATTTTTGGAGACTTTAAGCTCAGATGAAGTTTTATGAAGAAATCTTTATTTAATTACCTTGAAAAATATGTCCATGTATGACCAATTTGATCCAAAACGGCCTAGAAAAAACCTTCCTTTCATGCCTCTGATAAAAATTACATTTTTTGAATATTTGGCCCTCCCATTTGCTTTAATCATGTCCTTACATGTGTCTCAATATTTTCACATGGGTTCATGGATTGATTTTATGACTTTGTACTTTTTTAAAATGGTTCAAAATTTGAAAATGCCTCAACACCCACTTTCCCCATTTAAAATATTAATAACATGGGTAGAGTCGTGGGTGACTTACTCATTTTATTTCATTTTTCAAAAATCTCTAGGTCTTAAAGGATCTTGATGCTCTCGAACTCCCATTTTTATGCATATATGGCTTGTTTGTCTTTAATGGGGCTGCAGGCACTTTGTTTCTTTTTCCCTTTTAAATAAAAAGGTTCAAAGTTCGACTTAATCCGATGGCCCACCTTTATTTAATCAACACTATAAATTTTGATATTTTTACTTCATTGTGAGATTCGGGAACTTAAAAAATTTGTTCCTTTTTGATTTTGATGGCCAACAAGTGACTTAAAAAAAAATTTTTTCCCTTTCACAAAACTTAAATTTTTAAAGGATCAAAATGTTTCGTGACTCACTTTCAATAAAATGGCAAAGTTCTTTTCATTAGCCCATGAGATAAATTATATACTTTAAATATTTTTCAAATAGAGCTCAAATTCTCATAAACTCCCAATGATCCTTTGTTGACTTAACATATCGATTCTTTGACTTTCACTAGTGGAGTTTCTCGAAAATTCATAACATTAAATCTTTTCGCAAATACTTAAAGTTTTTAAGGAAAGAAATATTTCGACCCTCCACATTTTCACCTTTGCGATAAATGTGGGCCACGTGTACTCCGCGAGGGCCTACAAGATACTTTATCAATTTTCATCCCTTCAACCGATAATGTTTTAAAGTGTGAAAAATGGTCCGCCTCTCCACATCCAATCAAATATCATCGGGCACGGGGGCAACTTTATCAATTTTTACCAAACAATTAAAAAAATGTTAAGTCACCAAAATATCCACCATTTTATGAGTCAAACTAAGGTTTGCATCGATTTTGGTGATTTGATTTCATCCATTAGATATTTTACACAATGTAATCTCATTTGTTTATCTTCTGATTTTCGATTATTACTCATTTGATCTATGTAATTTTGATTCACAACCATCGATCTTGAACTTTTAGTTAGGGTTTTTAACTCATGCATTTAATGTGGTTGGTGAAAATTTAACCATGGTTTACATCAAATTTTCCAATCATTCTCGCCCTTGATTTGGTACTCATTGATCTTTGGTCGTCAATTCTTTAACCCTTAACTCAAAGTGAGTTAGGTTGCTTTGGATGTTGAAGAGTAAAACACTCGAACCCTAATCTTTCAGTATTTCATTTTTAGTTCTAGTCAAACTCTAAAAATTTTATGCAGCCATCATTGATAAAGCTTTTTGAGCTCAAATCCTTACCATTTCAATTGCATTTTCAATGCCTTGATTTTCCTATTGAGACTCAATGGATTTTGATTTTATACATATCATGCCACCATGTTTTTCCCTGTTACGTGAGCTCGACTTTTTTCTTTTCGTTATCAATGGCCACCATTTTAATCATTTTGAGTTCTTGTTCGTGCCTATACTATAAGGACTTGGTTGATTTTCTAGTTAATTTATTTGAGTTCAATATTTCTTCAAAATATATGTCTCTAGAGCTCTAGGAAGATTCAATGGCCACCATTATTGAGGTAACATTTTGCGCTCTATTTTGAAAATTAAAGTCAGTTGCCATTTCTTTTTCAGATCTTGAAGCTCAATTTCTTCAGAATTGATTTATGAAACCCTGAACATGGTCATTTTAGATCTTGAACCACTAATATTTTGTTGTTTTAGGGCTATATATGTATACTTTCGACATATTATGGTTTTATTTCTTATATTCATCATCATTTCTTCAGATCTGTACATTTTATAATGTGGGTACTCGTAGATCTATTTTTGTCCCTCCCCAAATTTGGGTTCTATAATTTATTTTGTTGGCAAGTTCTTGAGAATGGTTTCCATAATTTGATATCATGGGCTAATCATCAGGCATTTATTCACTTTATGTAATTTGTTTGCTTTTCTTTTGAAATTTTAGATTGTTGTGAGATATAACAAGATATGTTGTGGGTATTTACATATTTAGCTCGAATTTTGAAAACTTTGGTTCACATAAAATGGAAGTCCACCATTTTGAGGTTCTGAAGCTCTGGTTTCTTTGATCTCTCAACTATAATAAGCATACTCTTTAATATTTTGTGCCTAAGATGTCGTCCTTTGTGAAACCTTGATTTGTGAGTTGAAAACTTGTTGTGGGTTCTTCTGCTTTGGCTCTAAATTAGATTATCTTCTTAGGGTTTACTCCACTTCAATTATACCAGTGAAAATTATTCCTTACACAGATCTATATTTTTCATTTATGACTTCGAGATAATACAATCCAGATTTGGGTATCTTTCCTTTGCATGGGTATTTAAGCTTATTTACTCCTTTTGATTCTACATCTATTATTGATTCATGAGATATGTTTACTCTATATGTGGATTTATAGAATTTTTAATAGTTCTTTATTCATGTAATAGAATTATCGTGGCATAAGCCTTGATTCGATGCTTTGTTGAAATATTGGAATCTTGTTTGTTTTACTTAGATACTTTATTTCTTTGATAGTGTCCCAAAGAATACTCTTCTTACCTAAGATCCTTTTAGCTAAATAACATACTTGAATGTATAGAATAATAGTACTATGTGTATTATTTTGTGTCTACAATGTCACAACAAAGGTATTTGTGTAGGTTACATTAATGAGTCAATTGTTTTCTCTTAAGAGTTCAAGATTTTTTTTTCATACTTGGAAGGAATGAGTGTCTCTAGAATAACTCCCAAAATATGATCATTCGATGAGTGGTTACCAAATATATCACTATAAAAACCTTATCACTAATTATAATTCTAATATTAAATAGTAAAATTATTATAAAGGTATCACACTTTCTCACTAAACACCCCCATACAAAGAATGGAGATTGAACTAATTTACTTGAAAGAAAATGCAAGAAATATAGAATCTATAATAACGTGTTTATAATACGGTATAATTCATAACAAAGAATGAGATTATGACCTATATACCTATTAATATGGGTCCCATGAGAAAAACACATTTCCTTAAGATCAATTCCCGAAATACTTTATTTATATTCATATTTACCAAATAAATTTTATAGACCAAACATCGATCTTATCCTAAAGAAAATAAACATCACCAAGTTATAAAATCAAGTATTCTTACAAGTGAGTCCTCTTATCCCGTATAAATTATATTATATTAAACCATAACTATGATATAGGGAACCATCCCACACATAATCCAAAAGGCCCGAAATGATTACCATAACCATATAATAGTGAATAATATATTGATAGAAAATAAGGAGAAAAAAAACACTACCCAATCCACTTATCAAAATTGCATAACATAAAGGCTAATCTATTTATCCATAGTCCATAACATAGAAGACAATCCAATTATCCATACTACACATAGCATCAAAGACAATCCAATCAAGAGAAGAAAAAATCATGAGGATGAATCAACCAAATAGGAAAAAAAAATCATAGTAGTCTCTTAAAAAATCAAGAATGTTTTTCCACCAATGCAAGATGAAATATAACTAGTGTCACTCCACCAAAGGATGAATGATTGTCCGGAATCAAAGAAATATCAGTCACTCAATTTTCCTAGATGTATAGATCCCCATCACCGAAAACCAAGGGCATGTCATGCAGTCCCAAGAATATAGTCATGACACCTTGACATACCCCCATATGAAAAGAGAACATATGACTAACAAATTAGAACCATCTCACCAAATAACATGAAGAATAACGTAACACTATTTACGATAGTTTTAACCAAGCATACCCAAATATACTAAAGATCCGAGTTACCAAAAATATATTAAATCCATAAAATATCATCAATATAAAATAAATGGATAAGTATCTACATTTAAACCATTAAAATCTCATAATTAAATAATAATTAACAAGAAGATCCCCAAATTTGTTTAATAAGTGAAAAAAATAAAATGTTGGTTCTAAAATTTCAATTTTTAATAGATAACACATGAAAATATCCACATCACTATCACTACCCAAATATTTGTGGGATGTTGATATGAGTAATAATCATCGAGTGCACATCTCATAGATATAAATATAGTATGGATCCAATAAGATATATGTCATTATTTACGTTATTGTTATCTCTTGAAAGTGCACCCTATAGAGAGATGGTTGTAGGTGTTCTAAGCTTGCAAAATGGATCTCTCTCTTTCGTAGATACAATGGAAACACCTTAGGTCTATGGGTATACCTATTTTAAGGTGAGTCTCCAGTATCAAGGCCAATTCCTTATTGATGTATCCTAAATTGATTTTTCGGGGTTAAGGGTAAAAGATAACTGTAAAATAATTAAAACCGAGTCGATACACCAAATTTGTTTGAGGTCTATGACTGAGTATATGTAAAATTGATATGTGAAAGGATTCTTGATGCACGAGCCAAACATTGTTCTATAGAATATTAAGGGAAAAAAACTTAGAGTTATTGAGGAAAGTATTACAACAATACTTCTAAGCTAAACATGAACATTAATATCATGTAAAAATTTCTAAATCTACAATAGGGTAAGATAATTAACCAGGAATTTAAATTCAAAAGATTAATGGAAACATACAACAAGATTGTAAATAATAGGAAATGCAGAAAATACTTCACATTTAGAGGGAAAAAATGTAAAAATTTGCTTCAGCACTCTTGTATCCAAAATTCCTCCTTTGTGCTTTGCTAAGGCACACAATATATAGAAAATTTGATCTACCCACCCTTCCTAAAAATAGACTAAAGCTTGTACTTGCCCATGCATCCTATTTTTATCCTTCATCTATTAATAAATAAAGGAATAAAAATAAAGCATGCAAATACAAAGAGGCATTAATAGCCATCAGTTACAATTAGTCAAATGAAGTTGACTTTCTATTCTTAAGAAAAGCATGTCTATTTTTAAGAAAAAGCATGAGTGTATGATTTGCTAACAAAAGCTTTACTTTTGACAAATCTTCTTCTAGTGCATGCAAACTTTGTCTTCTTTCTGATCTGTCCTTTGAAATTTGTGAAGGCATGCCACTTTACTCTCTGTGAGTGAGAAAAATTATTATTCTCTTACCATGTTCGAAATTGGTGAACTCGAGGATTGGATTTTGATGCAAAATATGTTACAGACTTAGTCATTTTCTTGTAATTTAAGTTACTAAGATCCATTCGAGCTGGAAAAGTTTTGTAAACTTTTCCCCGTGGCCGCCATTATTAACTATTCAAGTTTTTTTGTGTAAATCCACCATTGTTAATTGTTCAAGATTTTTGTTTAAATCCACCATTGTTACAAAATTTAAGCTCAGCCAAATTTTTTCTAAAGAACTCTGTATTTAATTACCTCAAAAAATACATCCATGTATGACCAATTTGATCCAAAATGGCCTGAAAAAACCTTCCTTTCGTGCCTCTGATAAAAATTGCATTTTTTGAATATTCGGCCCACCCATTTGCTATAATTTGGGCCTTACACATGTCTGAATCTTGTTGTAACGGGCTCCGACTTGATTTTATGACTTTGCACTTTTTCTGAAAAGGGAAAAAAATTGAAAATTCCCTGGTGGCCCGCTTTCCCGATTTCAACTTTTAATGATGTGGGCGGAGTCGTGGGTGACTTAATTAGTTTATTCCATTTTTAAAAACCTCCAAGTCTTAAAGAATCCCAATGCACCGAACTCTTTCTTATGTTATGCATACATGGTTTGTTGGGTCTTTAATGGGGCTACGAGAACTTTATTACTTTTTCCCTTTAAAAAAAAAAGGGTTCAAAGTTTTGAATTGATCAAATGGCTCACCTTTTAGTTTAATCAAAACTATGAATTTTGATACTTTTACTTCACCACAGAGATTCGGGCCACTTAAAAACATTGTTCCTTTTTTTTTTATTGGGCCAGAGGGTGACTTAAACACTTTTTTCCTTTGGAAAACTAAAATTTTAAAGGATCAAAATGTTTTAGCAACCCACTTTCAATAAAATGGAAAAGTGTCCTTTTGTGGGACCATGAATAACTTTTATAATTTAACTCTTTTTCAAATAGAGCTCAAATTCTCATAATCTCTCGATGATCCACTGTGGACTTAACATTTAATGTTTTGACTTTCACTGGTAGAGTTTCGGAAAATTTATAACTTTAACTCTTTTGACAAAAACTTAAAGTTTTGAAGGAAAAAAATATTCTGACCATTCACCTTTAAATCTCTACTATAAATGTGGGCCACGTGTACTCATATGGGCCTATGGGAAATTTTATCAATTTTCAACCTTTTGTCAATAATGTTTTAAAGTGCAAAAAGGGTCTGCCTCTCCACATCGAATCAAATATCATTGAGCCTATGGGGAACTTTATAAATTTTTACCAAATAATAAGAAAATGTTAAGTCAGCCAAAATCTCCCATTTTATGAATCAAAATGAGGTTTGCATCAATTTTGGTGATTCGATTTCATCCATTAGATATTTTGCATGATGTAATCTTGTTCGTTTATCTTCTACTTTTCTGATTTTACATTAATTAAAGGTCTTAGGTTGATTATTAGTCATTCTATCTATTTACTTTTTATGATTCACAACCATCGATCTTGAACTTTTAGTTAGGGTTTTAACTCCTGCATTTAAAGTGGTCGGTGAAAACTTAACCATGGTTTGCATCAAATTTTTCAAACATTCTCATCCCTTGATCTCGGTACTCATTGATCTATGGCCATCGATTCTTTAACCCTTAACTCAGAATGAGTTAGGTTACTTTGGATGTTGATGAGTAAAACAATTTAACCCTAATCTTTTGTATTTTGATTATTAGTTCTAGTCAAATTAATCAGAAAATTTTATGTGCCTACCATTGATAAAGCTTTTTGAGCTTGGCCCTTACCATTAGAATTACATTTTGAATGCCTTGAGATTTTTTTGGAGACTCAATGGATTCTGATTTTATACATATCATGCCACCATTTTTTCCTATTCTCGTGTGAGCTCAAATTTGTTCTTCTCTATTATCAATGGCCACATTTTAATCATTTTGAGTTCTGGGTCTAGCCTATACTGCAAGACTTGATCGATTTTCTAGTTGGATTGCTTTGAGTTCGAGATTTCTTCAAAAAATCTGTTTGTAGGAGTTCTCGGGAAGATTCAATGGCCACCATTGTTGAGGTAACCTTTTTCTCTATTTTGAAAGAAAAGTGAGTTGCCATTTATTTTTTCAAATCTGGAAGCTTGATTATTTTTTGTAAATTGATTTATGAAACCCTAAACAAGGTCATTTTAGCTCTTGAACCACTGATATTTTGTCATTTGTGGGGTATATTTGTACTTTCCACCCTATTTTATGGTTTTACTCCGTATATTTGTCATTTTTCTTTAGATCTATAAATTTTATAATGTGGGTACTCATAGATCTATGTTTTTGTCCCTCCCCAAATCTGGGTTCTACATTATTTTTGTTGGCATGTTCCTGAGAAGGGTTTCCATAATTTGATATCATGGGATAATCTGTGCATTTATTCACTCTGTGGCATTTGTTTTCTTTTCTTTCAAAATTTTAGTTTGTTGCAAGATAGACCCAGATCTGTTGTGGGTATTTGCATATTTAGCTCTAACTATTTGAAAACTTTGGCTCACATAAAAAGGAAAGGCCGCCATTGTTGAGGTTCTAAAGCTCTAGTCTCTTTGATCTCTCAACTATAATAGAGGCATAATCTCTAATATTTTTGCTTAAGATGTCATTCCTTTTGTGAAACCTTGATTTTTGAGTCAAAAATTTGTTGTGGGTTCTCCCTTTTGGCTCTGAATTAGATTATCTTCTTAGGGTTTACTCTTCTTCAATTCTACTAGTGAAATTTTTTCCTTTACCCAGATCTGTATTTTTCAATTTATGGCTCAAGATAGTACAACCCAAATTTGGGTATCTTTCCTTTATGGTTATTTAGGCTTCTTTACTCCTTTTGATTCTCGCAATCATATTGATTCATGAGATCTTTGTTCCTTGTATGTGTCTTTCTATAATTTGTAACAGTTATTTATTCATGTAATACCATTATCAAGCATAAGCCTTGATTCAAATGCTTTGTTGAAATACTGTAATCTTATTTCTTTTACTTAGATACTTTATTTCTTTGATAGTAGTATTTCTATGCATGCTAGAAATTTTGAAATGTTCATTTTACATGGCGAAGCCCTATCAAAATTTTCCCTAATTCTTTCTTCTTTAGTTGCAATCTAAATATGCACTTTTTTCTGCAAATATCTTCTCTCTCTAGAATAGCTTTTGACTATTGAGTTAAATTCTTTATTTATCTGATTCATATACCATAGGATATAAGTCATTGAAATCTACAATCATCATCAATACTGAAGGATTTTATTTATTTTTCTTATTTGCAACTTATACCTACATGCAACTTAAGAAAATAGTAAAATGTTTAGGCTTTTTGGCCTCTCTTATGTCCATGGTTTTCTTTTCTTTTCTCTTTCTCTTCTTTCTTAGTGAGTAAATCATGTATGCAGTATGGTATTCAAGTAATCTACATCTCCTATTTTTAAGAGATTCATGTGCACAAATTAGGACAATGTAGGAATATGGATTAACCCTAACCTCTTAACTGATGATTTCCTCTTTTCTTCTTTTAAGATATAGTTCTTTCTAGTGCTGAAGATGCAGACACATCAACCAAAGGAGAAGACCCAAGGAAATGATGTGTTCACTCATACTCCTTGATTTTCTCTTTCATGCCTATGTATCTCTTATTTTAGTAGTTGTACTTTAATTTTTAGTTACATCCCATGGCTTGTGTGGGAACAATTGCTACTCTTATGAATAAAAATTGAATTACTGAAATTGAGTTGTATATTTCTTTTTGCATTTCAGATTTTTGTATGGATTGTATAATGAAGTAAACAACTCAGTAATACAATTGAATGTCTTAATCATGAATGAAAGACCATTAAGAATACTTGTAACATCAAGTAATGAACTCTGATTTCTAAAATCAATTATGTTTGTTGTTCGTAGACTTAACATTTCATCTATTCTGTAATTGGAAATCCTCATCAAGACAACACATCCGTCCTTCGGGGATTTTTGTTCTTTTACTAAAGATAGTCAAGAAATCAGACTATGTGATTTTTATGTCTTGTAACAACACACATAGCTGTAGATTTCATGTAGTCATTAACTAATTCATTAGTAACAATATTGTCTAAAAAAAATCCCTTAGCTTAGGAATACTTCACCAATGTTCTCCATCATAATGAAGTTTGATTTTCCCATTTTTGCATAAGTGTAAAAATTGTCAACAGTTATTCCATGTGGAAATAAGTCTCAAAATCACCTAAAACTAATAATATCTATCACAACCACACAATTTCATACACAAATTTCATAACCGTTGATGATATAGAACACTAATATGATTAACCACTCTCCATGTTTTATTTCATAATGATCTCTAAGTGTTACCTAAAGAACTATTTCCCATAAGTTGTTTGAAGATCTAGGAATCCATTGATTAACATACTTTTCAAGGAATCTTAACATATAAGAAATAAATCATAAAAATTTGAGCTAATTTTTTAAATGTCATTACTAATTAATTTTGATTGATCCAATACTCATCAAACAATAGATTCCTATGGGTATAATAGCTTGAATAAATACATACTACTCTTTTTTCTCATTCACGTCATTTTTATTCTAATAAATAACTATATATATAAACATAAAGATAGAAAAGTTACTTGTTGAACTATACCTTACCAATAATATGTAGCCCATGACTTAACCCTCATTATAGAATAAATTTTGAGGGGTTAATAATCCCATATTCTCAATCATGTAATTAACGTCCCTAGACAAGCATCCATCGTTTCAAGTCTCTAATAGAGTATACCAATCATTGTTTTGTCTCACAGTACACCACTAGGGTTCCATCAATGGTTACACAAAACTAAATAAGTTACCATATATCATTCTTAGAGCCCAATTTACCTTTAGAGGTAAGAATTTAATAACCCTTATTTTATAAAAGATAATTATTTACATAACTGAAATGGTGGGTTATCCACACGAGTTATGAAAATACCCATTGGATGGTTTCTATGACCAATTAAGTTCCATGCAATTCATATATAATTTATAAATCAAAATTTCATTGATTTCACTAATTCAAGGTTACTTAATGCGATCAAATATTTTTTATTAGACCACTCTTTTTATAATTAAAACCTTAACTATAGTAGAGAAATTTTATAAGTAAACTTACCAATTTAACCTCATAACCACAACATCCCCCTCCCCTAGAATTATACTTCCTCCTAGAATTATATGTAAGGTGTAAGAATAATACCCTATTTTAAATGCCATGATATCCACGTGGTTGGTTTTATTGTAAGTAGTAAGTATTCTTAGAAAACCAAACTTTGTTGAACATTATCAAATATAAATGAAATAGAGACCATTACAAAATTGTACTAATGTAATTCAAAGGAAGTTTATTACTACCCTTTCAACAAAAATTTATTTATGTTTTGTTATTAACAAAGTATGATAGTAAAACATAATTGTCATTACTTATTGGAAATGTTGTAAGAGAGACAAATGAATAACATATGTTATCTTAGAAGTATTGGTGATTTGTGATTTTAACACATGCACAAATATACTCATGGAATTATATATCTCAACTAATAAGCATAATATTTTAAACTTGTGTGTAATTCCACTTCACATTTTTTCCTCATTCTACATCACAATAGCAATATGTAAATCTTAAACTTCAAATTTTCATAGGAATCAACATTTTACCTAAAGTAACATCAAGGTTGGGGCAATGCAAAGAAATGTTTTAATAAAAGGGTGGTATTTAGGTTAATAAATAGTGTGTACAAGGGTGTAAAAACACATCCAAGATATACATCATTTAACTAGAGGATTAATTATCAAAAAAAATCTTAGGGTTTCATTAACTTGATTCTTTACCCCTAAATATTGTATCATGTCTAATTATTTTGGTTTTAAAACTACATTCCAATGATACTATTTTCTATTGGTCAAAAGTAAATCCAATTCCTATATTAATAATTTGATCCCCATACTACCATACTCTAAAACATGTAACCTATATCTACTAACAATAGTAATAAACTAGTTTCGTACACAACATGGATTGTTGGAAGTTAAAAATGGTGACAAGTATAAATTTTTAACTCCATAAGGAAACTTAAAAGATTTTAGTGGATTATATTTCTCAAGAGGTTTGAAAATTATTAAGGTTAGTATAGAAACTCACGAATATGTTTCTTATGTGCCACCGAAAACCACTCAATCCCTTTTGTACTTCTCAAGGAGGTCAATATTACAACAAAACGTTTCCTCCACCTAAATGGAAGATTCTAATTTTCATCCATATCCTTAAAATATGTTTCTTAAACTTTCCAAAAATCCTAGGTCACAAATGACCCAATAAATCTAAAAAGAAGGGTACTTCCCTTAAACCTAGAGGTATATGCTTGTTACAATGGTAAATAAGTATGATTGTACTAGTTAATCACAATGGTTGATGTGTCAATATTATTTTCCAACTGTTAGAAAAATATCCTAGTAATATCATGTACTATATATTTATTTTCAAATATTTGGACCTCATCGTGAAAGTGAAAGTATATACTATAACCTTTTTTTTAACGAATGGATTATAGTACCTATCAATAAGTAACAAGAACATGTAAAATGTGTAATGGAAAACTCACAAGGATGTGTTATAGAAATTAAAATTGATGGGGAAATTTTTATAAGAGAAATAAGAGTGATGAAGAATGCGTTTGAGAGAGGAGAAGTGTATGGATAAGAAAGTGTTTGGGAGTAAGCCAAAAAAAAATATTTTGTATAATCGAACATATTTAAACCACATTTCTTTTTATTGGTCAATAATTTGAAAGAAATATTGAACGTGAAGTGCAGGTGAATTGGGAAATATAATTTTGAAATATATCATAAAGAAATATTGGGTTCATAAATAAAATAGATGGAAAATTACATACGTTTGAATCCTAAATTGTGCACATTTTAGATATAGAAACTCTTTGTTTAGATTTTATTATTTTGCTAATATTTTTAAAGATTTTAAATTAGAGTATTTGTTGAGTGATAAGAGTAGTAATAAGGGTTCCGCTCATTAATATTCCTATTAATACCACCTATTATTGATAACTAGGAAAAGACCACAATATTTCATTTCCTTAGTTGATGTTAGACACAACCACCGAAAATACAATTCATAAAAATATACAAGAAAAATTAATGTTTGAGGCATTGGAAAAGACAAAGATAAATTTGCATGCATGTCTCGAGTCCTGCATTGATGCTTTAGCTCATCTATGGTTATAAATTTTAAAAAATATACTTTTAATATTATAATTTTGTTTATTGCTTTGAAGATTCTAAGTCAAATGATTGGTTTAAAGATAAGAAATCACACATGATATTTGAGATTGTAACTTCAAGGGGGATGTGCCAAAGAATAAAAACTACGGGAGTGAAACAACGAGAGAGGAATAGGGGCAATGAAGAATTGGTTTGAGGGATGATTCCAAGGTGCGAAAATGTTGTGGGGAGACAATTATCCAAATTTTCTTTCAAATCGTAAAGGCGGCGTATGGTGTGAAATCCATGTATCCAAAATATTTTTGAGAAATTTCAAAATCCAAGGAGTGGTCACTAAATATTCACAATTTCAATAGTTGATTCTTATAATTTCAGCACTTGTGAATTTTGGGTAGTTAAAATTCACTTTATTACAAAGGGTAATTGCCACACTTATTCCATGAATGAGATTATTCCTAGCCGATATGATAGAAAAATGAATTCAGAAAATCAACAATCACCAATCACCAAGATGGACGAGATGCGGTCTATTTAAGACAAGAAAATTCAACATGAAGTAGATAAATGATTTCTCAATAAAATGGAAAATGTGAAAAATGTTAGATAAGATGAAAACATGAATGGAAAGTTTAAAATGAAAGGTTAGTAATTAAATAATGTCCAAATTTCCCACAATTATTTCATGGATCATATTTTTCCTACCCAATAATATATGTTTTTTGTGCTCCACATTATGATCTCAAAATCTCTTGGATTATTCATATGAGTTCATATTATGCTTAAATGGGCCAAAAAGAAAAATTGTGGGAAATCCAACAATAAGTTCAAAAACATCCACTCTTATTTCTTCCTATAGCACTCTTAGGAAACATTTTAAATTTTAAGCTCAAGAAATTGAAATAAAATAGTTAATGTATAAAGTATCATTAATTATTATTCCACTCATTCCAATGGTATTTCATATGAGTGATGAGTAGATTTTGTGGTCGATTAAACCTTTTTTATGGTATCAATGTTTTTATTGTAGATCATTTTATTTTGTAGATATAATGAATACACCAATCAAATTTAGAAATTAAAAGGTGGGAATTAAATATCCTCATGTTCTTAACCTATTGTACAACTCATATTTTTCATTGCTTAAATAATATCGTCTATATTTTTTCAACTTAATAACCATGATCTAGGAAAAATTTAAGAAATCTTACAAAAATCTAACTTGGATATTTTATAGAGAATTTATAAAAAATGGATTTTGTGTTGATGGAAATTATGAGAAAAATATATATAGTCATGTAGGGAATAATTTTCCGTATAAAAGGTACACAAGGAATGGTTGTAAGGGCTCAATTAAAAAAAAAAAGATAGAACTAATTGAGTTGTATGGAATTAAAAAAGTAGGTGGTTGTAAGAGCAGATGTAGTGTATGTACATGCATCCACCTGGTGTATATAGATATGGGTATTTACATACACATACAATTGTATGCATATCAACTGGGTGGCTACATGAGCAGACATCTAGCTACATGTACGGCCAAGCATCTATGCATAGAGACACTCATTTATATATGAAGAGTGACATTTAACACCCATTTGCAAATGTAGTCAAGAGGTCATGCAAAGATGCCCAATCATACATGTATCATGATACTTGTGTATGGATCCCTCTAGTTAAATATGCATATCAATGTCTTTCTACGTAGACACCCATCTGCATATACACCCACGTGGTTACATGTACTAATGCACAAATGTTCATTTAGCTCAGCATAAGAAGATGTGATCGAAGAATTACATGTTCATAGAAGCTTAAATAGTTATTAGTATATATAATTTGAATGTATTCATTTGGGGTTTTCGAGGAAATGACCATAAACATGCATAAGTATGAATTTTATTTTAAGCAATTGGCAAGATGACCCAAAAATTATCTTTGATCAATTTTTTTGGAAAAATGTTGTTACATGTACAAATCCTAAAAATTTCCAAATGTAACTAGTTGTAAATTAGCGGCGAATGACTAATAAATGCAATTTATGCTTAAAGAGGACAAAATATAAAAATCCATGAGGTTTTGATTGGCTATGGTGGTTTGCTAAATGGAATATGACCAAGGATAAAGTTGTAAATTTGTTTCTTTTCTAAAAATGTGCATGATTTAATCAATAAAAAAATTAAACATTGCATTTCATTCGAGACATTTTATTCATGATTGATGAGTTACATATATAGATCAATTAACCCCTACAATGGTGGAGTCAAACATGATCTTCAATCCCTAAATAATCTCAACCCCATCTCCTAATATCTCTCTAACATCCCTTAGTTATCTCAACACACTCAACTAATCCTAAAAATACCAATGTGAGTTGTTTATACAACAAACTCACAACTATTATATAAAACCTATATTATTAATATGAGATATGTTTTCTCATATTTAATAATATTACATTTTATTTATTCACCCATATATATTATCTCCATGATAATATATATTACATTAAAACATTAACCAATGTAAACAATATAATATTCCTAACATTCACTCCCCTATTGTTTACATTATTACTTCCTATTAAACACTCCCCTAATGTGAACAAGGTAGAGAAAAAACATTCACACGTCTTCTACAGCCTGCCTGCCTCTGCATGCTCATGATCTTGGTACGTTGAACCTCTGTTCAACAAATACGAACCCCTGTTCGACAATAACGGACCTCTGTCCTAGGTACGAGCCCCTGCTCATGAACCTCTGTTCATCCTCTTCAAGAAAAACATGACGCTGCTTTTTCTTGTGCTTTTATCTGTCTACTATCACATATTTACATCAGGAGGTTATAAAAAAGGAAATACAATTCTGAACAGGAATGTGACATCTGTTCTTATTACAAACAATAATGGAATCAAACACACAACTGAAATACTTGGCCACCAAATCAATACCGCGGCCTCGTCGATGGTGCCTGACGAGAGGTCGCCGATTGCCCTCCTGCCTCCGTTGCCTCCAGCCTCCATCGAGAAAATTTACGCTATCTTCATACTGATATCAAATATGCAATTAAATACTCCTGAGTAATGCTCCATTTCTGTGAGAAACAAAGCTAATGTAAAATATCACTATGCAAGGATTATGCAACATTCATCTGAATTGTGGTCTCAAATTCCAGAAATTACTTCAGACGTCAGAATATCTTTCACGTTTTCTCCTAAACCGTGATGTGGGTTCGGCTGAAATTTTAACAGTAGTCTACTACAATATAAATCTTGAAACCCATTAAAAATCGCAGAGACCCAGATCGTAAAAATGAACTTATGACCTGATCTTTACACGGGAATTATTGAATCCAAAGCCACAAATGCACATCCACAAGATTGTAACACTGCTCTGATACCAAATCTAAAAATGTGCATGATTTAATCAATAAAAAAATTAAACATTGCACAGTAAAATAATAAAACCAAATATATTGTATTTCATTCGAGACATTTTATTCATGATTGATGAGTTACATATATAGATCAATTAACCCCTACAATGGTGGAGTCAAACATGATCTTCAATCCCTAAATAATCTCAACCCCATCTCCTAATATCTCTCTAACATCCCTTAGTTATCTCAACACACTCAACTAATCCTAAAAATACCAATGTGAGTTGTTTATACAACAAACTCACAACTATTATATAAAACCTATATTATTAATATGAGATATGTTTTCTCATATTTAATAATATTACATTTTATTTATTCACCCATATATATTATCTCCATGATAATATATATTACATTAAAACATTAACCAATGTAAACAATATAATATTCCTAACATCTTTAAAACATAATTTCTTGTTGCATTTTTTTATTAGTGGAGTACATATTCACTAATAAAAACATCAAAGTGTATGTTAAATGTTTGAGTCTAAAAGATAAACCTTGATTTATTAAATTTAATATCTGATGTACTTATTTTAGACACATCCCTACAATGAGGCAACATAGAGAATATGGTGTCTATGAAAAATAAATAAGTGATGGAAAGCACAATGGACAATTGACTAAGAAATAAAAGGCATATATCATTGACATAGATGTTTGTGTGGTGTCATATTTTTATGTTCACCCATATATATTTGTTTAAAACACATATCTGATGTAATTAAATTATCCCATCTTCTTCTCCCATACCAAAATTTCTTATTGGATTTGATAGAAATTTTAATAGGATATCAAATTTTAATTATTTGCATTTATATAAAGTCAATAAAATGAAATTATTCTCCACGTGTACCTAATAAATAAAAATGTTATGTGTACATGTACCCTTATCATCCTTCTAAAAATGAGATTGACTTCCCCCAATAACAAAAGCGAGAGAAATAATATATAACATTGAATAAAGTTCTTAAAAAAATTAAATAAGTTTTCATAGATTGCTTTGTTTTAAGGCCAAATAATCCCTAATTTATTTTGAGTTAGTATTTTTTTATCGTAGATTATTTTTTATTTCAAAATTGTATGTGAATGATGATATTTCCACCTTTATCAATGTTCTTATCATTTTAGAGTGTTGATGATTTGTTGTATAAGGTTGTCAGGGATAAGAAATACAAATTTATATCCTCTTGTTAGGGAGAATCTGGATGAGACTAAGCTACATTCAATTCATAAATATTCTTATTTTGAATATGCCTTCAGTTTAATTTTGTAATATGTTAATGAGCAAAAAAATCTAAATGCATGGATGCATGGAATGTGTTGAATGTATGGATGTTAGTTAAGGATAGCTAGAAGAGATGTTGGATCATAGGTTAATGCATGGTGGAATTTCTACCATGCATGATACTATTGTATTCAGAGTCAACCAATATAATATTTAACCACCACATTAAACTGTTAAAATTTTGTGAATCAAGAGAAAATGTAAATTAGAGTGATCCTTACATATTGTCAGGATTATTTGTATGAAAAAATATGAATCATATGAATACTATATCCATTATGTGATGAATTGTTGACCTCAAAGGATTATTAATGCAAATAAAAATCCCTTTTTTTCTCAAAATAAACTAGAAATTAAATAATATTTGAAGTTGATGAATCAATTTGATTTGATTATATATTCAATGTTTGATTTGAAATATTCTAGGAGAAGTGTGGGGAAGAGTTGAGGCATGCACAATTGATGGGCTTGAATAATATAATTAAGGTTATTTATAATGGAAATTTGTACAAATTTGAGGATTATTATAATTTTTGGTTGTTTCAAGATGAACTAGTGATTTGTGGATGTAATGCGACTATGTCCATCACCAATTAGAAATGGAAAATTAAATGATGTAGTTTGCATCTCATGTATTTTTGGGAGGTATAAAATATGCAACATTGAGAGGCTCATCATCACCATCTATCATAATAATATTAATATGATTCTCGAGAAATATTCCTCTAGAATTCATGTTACATAAAATCAACCCTACCGACAACATGCTACATTTATCTAAATGAGGAGTTAAAATTAGCGATGTTAGTGCGGTGTTGTAGAAAATGTTGGTACCAAGACTTATTACTTCTTCAAGAACCAAGAAACATCAAGGATTAAACAAGACACTTAGAGAGATATAAATAATTATGTGTTGTTTTGTAGTCGGGAAGAAATTTATCTAACTTTTTAGCACTCGGGGTTTGAAAGAAATGGGTAGTACCTTATAAGGATGTGATATTATCCTAACTATTTTAGGTTGTGCTTTAACCAAGGTAAGAGAACCTATTTTTATAACCTCTATTTAGTGAAGAATGTTGGTAAATCCTTCTTTTGCACAAATTTTATAAAGAAGACCTTGGGAAAATATGATCAACACACCAAATCTGATCATTGTCACAATTTGTCACTCCTAAGATGGATATATTTTCAACACAAGGCTAAGGATACTAAAGATATTTGGAACCCGATTGCTTCGCATATTTTGATAGTGGGATTTTACATTTGTTCATACAAAGGACAAAACAAGGATAGTTTAGGGTAGGCGTAGTTGTTTTTGAATTATTTTTGGTGGGAGATTAACAAGATAAATTGAACTTTTCTAGATCTTTGAGAAACTTCACAATAATGGGATACTCAACAATAGAAAGCTTTAAAATATTTAAAACATTCCTTCAAAAGAAGGTGTGCATCAATGCGAGGCCCATATTTACACATTTTCACACAATCTTTGAGACTTTAACATAAAGGATTGAGTTAAAAGACCCAATAAAACATCAAAATCTAAGATCAATCATGCCTAAGGTACACCCAAAGGCTTACAAACAATATTTCTCAAAAATTAAAGAAAATTAATTTTGAATCATTTATTTTATTCCTAGATGATAGCTCTTCTAAAAAATTAAATTGTAGATGCCATTGAACTATCACAAGGATCAATATTTGTGTGATTCGTAGAGTTTTTGATACAAGATTGTAATAGGAACAAGAAAAACTACTTGCAGACATTCCAAATGAAATAGACACAAAATTACCACACATTTAACGTAAGTTAATTCAAAATTCATCATATTCATCAGTAGGGGAGATTTATTTAAACAATATAAGAGCTTGTTTATGGATATACACTTGTAACCAACTAAACATGAATGAAAATCTAACACAAAAGAAGTTAACTAGGTTTCTCGAGAAGATGAGCTTTTCTCAAAATTTTCTTGTGAAATGAACTCTCGAGAATTTACATATCTCAAACATGGATTATATATATTTTTTACATCCAAGCCTTCTCTCCGAAGAAAATAATAACCTAGGAATCATGTTTGTTACAAAATTCCATCATGATTTGCAAAAATGGGACATTTAACGAAAAAAATGTTTCAAAAGTTTCCAAGTACCTCAAAAAGGTGGATCATTACACAAATCCACATCATTACTTCAATAGGGGGAATCTTTTTCATCCTTGGCTCATGCAAACCCCTTTATTTCATCATTTCATCTTTTCCCTTTCGAAATTTTCCTCTGCAACCTTTGGATCTGGCATTTCACGTTTTTACATGAGCCCGAGAAAAAATCCACTTCAAAAGTACCTCAAATTTACAAACTGAACCATCAAATCGGTTCCATTGATCTTTACAAACCAAAACGACATGAATTTGGAAAAATATTGATGAAGATTGATGCAAAAATCACATCTCCAAACATCCTTGGAGCTCCAATGGTGGCCAAATTGATGAAATGCACAACTACCATTGATCTTGTATTTTAATTTCTAATGTGAGCCGTCCACGTTGAAAAATGTGATTGAAATGGACTTGGGGAGCACTTTTTGACATTTTATAATTTTTGGAGAAATGTCAAATTATGACTTTTTCTCTCCTCTCCGCCTTTGAAAATGAGCTTGACACGTGTCTTAATGTGGGTCCCAGTGGAATCGAGGCTCGATTATGCTATTTTACCTCTTTTTTGGAAAAAAATTTTTTCCAATTTTCCCCATAGCTCCATCCTTCTACTTTTAGCTTTTGATGTGGTACCTAGCGGACCCGTGCTTCATTTCTTCTCCTTATACCTATTTTTCCAAAAAGGAAAAATTTCCACAATTTCTCCACGGGCCCATACTTTTACCTCTAACCTTGCCACATATTCTTCTATGATTCACTACGGGACCGTGAGTCTCTTTTATACTTTAACTCATTTTACCAAAAAGGCAAAATTTTCATTTTTCCCCTGGACCCGCGTTCCTACGATGAATTTTCCAAGGTGATGTGTCCTTCTCTAATTTGTTGTGGGGCCATGCCTTAATTTACAACCTTAACTCCAAAATAAAGCTAAAAACTTCAAAACCTTGCGGCAACCCACTTTCCCACTTTTGATGTGCACTTGACACGTGTCTCTCTCTGATTTGGTGTGGAGCCATGCTTCAGTTTTATATTTTATCTTTTTTACCCAAAAAGGCAAAAAACTTCAAATTTATTCGTCGGCCTTCCTTTCCGCCTTTGATGAAAACATGATATGTTTCCATCATCCACGCATTGGGAGGTATGCACTTCATTTTAAAACTTTACAACTTTATAAAGCCAAAAATATTCAAAGTATTATGCCAATCTGTCATTCTTCCTTTGACTATTCAAACCTTCCACGTGTCCACTTCATATTTACTATGGGGTTTCGGTTTGTTTTGTAATTTTAATATTTTTCACAAAACAAAGCCAAAAACTCTAAAGTAACCCGACCACCCATAATTCCATATTTGATTCGAGAATCGCCACGTGTCCTCCCACGGATCTTAGGAATTTTTTCTCACTTTAAATGTTTTCTCCAAATTGTCTTAGAGCACAAAAAAGACCTGCTAATCCATGATTTCTCAATATGTGACACGTGTACACTCTCGGGAAAAACTAAGAAATTCTCTTTATTAGCATAATTTAGCATATGCATATTTATTACATTTTATTGCATTGTCTTTTATTTAATAATGTGCAACATGTGCACTCTAGTCTAGTGACTTGTATTCAATATTGTTATGTTGATAACATTCAATATTGGTATTAGTAGTAATTACATGTGCATGTGAGATGGGTCTTATCATCTCGTAGTTAGGTGCCTGATAGGGTGTCATGTCTATCCATATGAGGTTATCTAATATCTATAAATATTATAGCTCTTACATTGTTATGTAATATGATTTCATGATCAATATTATTTGTGAGGCTTTCGTCCCTATTTGGTCATTACAATCTAATTTTATTCTATCATTTGGTATCAGCTATACCATTTTTATCATTTGGTATCGAGAGCGGTTCTATCTAAGCAAGGTTGAAGAGGAGCACTATTCAGAGAGGATCTATTGGAGAAGAAGATCCGCATCAAAGGAGAGCCATTGAAGCATCCCATGCAGCCTCCATTCCTTCCAAGCATCCCTCAACTAAAATTTGACCTATCCACTTATTTGGAAGGTAAATTTTTTTTTTGATTAGTCATTGGCATAGCCAATTGATCCAACATATTGGTGGAATATTTTAAATTTGGAGATCTCTAAAAAAAAAATCTTGAAAAAAAAAAGATTTGTGAAAAAAAAAAAATATCTTGAAAAAAAAAAGTAGAAATATCTTGAAAAAAAAAAAACTACGGATCTAAAAAAGACTAGAAAAAAAAATCAGATCTGAAAGTGGAGGTGTGAAGAATTCCGAGCAAAGGTTGACGACAAATCCCGTCAACAAAATTCTAGTAGATAGCTCTCGAGAAAAAGGACGTAACTTTTTTATACAATGTCGATTGATGTGCCATTTTTTTATGGAAATATAAGAAGGAGGTGCACAAATTTTAGTTTACATCATCTTTAGATTCAAAGCATCTACATGTGACAAAAAGTCTTTACAAGTCAAGTCATTGTTTCTAAAAAAAATCAAATCTAATCAACTTGGTAAGATCTCAAAACCAAGATTTAGATTATTCTAAAAATTTTTGGGTTTAAAGAAAATATTGTATGATGTTCTGTAAAAAATTTTAGAAAAAATTAGATCATGGTTTATGAGAAAAGGTGAAAACAATATTCAGATTGTTTGTTTGGATCTTGGGAACAAACATGTCAGCGGCTTTTAATTCCCACTCTCTCCATATTTTTTATTAAATTATTATTTTTGGAATATTTGGAGAAATTACTAAAATTTGGGGGATTTCCAAATTTAGAAGCTCACCAAACACATTTAGAGCCACCGCTAAATTTAGTGGAAAAACACCTATTGGGGGGTAAAAAATATTTTTGGCCTAAATTGTGTATTTTGTGATTTTGGACACTTTTTTGTAAAGAGGGGGACGACAAAAAAATTCATTTTGATGTACTTTTGGAGAATTTTTTACTAATCTTGGTGCATAAAGTGCAAAAAAAAAAGTAAAAAAAACAAAATAAAAGTGCAAATTTTTTATTTTTGGTTCTATCACACGAGATCTTTGATCTCATAGCAGCATTCGGTATATACTGTGCATCTGGGAAGTGCTTATGGGTGATGCCATCATGACTACTACTACACTTAATGCCTAACATAGTTTCCTAAATGTCATCTAGGCATCGAACTCTATAAAAATAGATAGGGAGTAATAAGGATACAATACACATGCATTTGAGCCCTCCCATCCATTTGTGCTTGCACAAAACCCTCTCCGTATTGTCTACATACCAAGTAGTAAATTATTTCATGTGCGTTAACACCTCTTTCCATAGTGATGGGTATATGGAAAGGGTGATCTTCTTCCACGTACCGGCGGGTATATCGGAAGGAGCGTATATAGAAATGTTTGGTATATTAACCTGAGGGTATATTGAGAGGAGACCATAAATCTAGAGTGATAAGAGCCTTATCCTTTTCAGAAATTTAGAGTTTCAGAAATTCAAATTGCATAAATGGGTGCACAAGCACCAAAGTTCTTCTTTCCATTCACAATTGCTTAGAGGAGACAACTATGCTGCATGGAAACTAAATATCAAGACGTTACTTGAGTTTGAAGACCTATGTATAGTTGTAGATGGAACAACAACAAGATCACTTGATGATGGAAGATAACAAGTTCAATTTGATAGGGCCAATCAAAAGTCAAGTTAATCATCTTCTTTGGCGTAATGATGATGTGTAACCCCACATTAGAGATGCCAAATGGATAAGGATGCATGATATAAGTTGAGCATAGTTTATGAGGAAAGAACAAGATTGCCATCCTCAACCTACTATCACAACTACATACTCTCAAGTTCAAGCACAATGATAAGGTTGAATATTTTTTGAGATGAGTTACTACTTTGAGGGCATCTCTACTAGATTGGAAAAAGAGATATAGTGATGAGGACCTCATACCAATTGTGTTGCGAGAACTTCCTCCTTCCTACAAAATCTTTGTGACAACTATCAATATGAGTGAACACACATTCACCTTTGAGAAGTTGGTCAATCTACTCCAACAAGAAGAGGCAATGAACAATAAAGATCATGAAGATGAGCAAGCACTATCTTCCAATCATAAAGGAAAGGGGAAATTTTAGTCCAATCACAAGAAGTCCCAACAAAATCAAAGTCAACAAAGGGACAAAGTCAAAGAGAAAACACCAAGAAGTGTCCCATTTGCAATATAGGGGGCATGACATCAAATATTTTGGTACAATTCCTACAAAAAGGTTTCATCAAGTAATTAAAACCCAACAACCAACCGGGTAACAACAATTCAAATCAAGGGAAGTCCAACAACAACAACAATCAAGGACAGAAAAATGGTAATTGGTAAAGAAAACCCAAACAACAAGGGTACATTACCAAACATGAGGATGATTCAAATGAAGGACACCACATGTATTCTACTCAATTTGATGAAGAAACCAAGTCCACAAAATATATCTAGTATGTTGACTTGGGTCTGTGCAACTCGACACATGACTAGACACAAGGATTGGTTCTACACACTACATGACTCACCTAACAAGATCCATGTGTCATTAGGTGATGAATTATCATACAGTGTCAAGTGGATTGGAAACATTTCACTACCTCTTGGAAAGCATGACTACAAAATCACAAATGTATTTTATGTACCTGGGTTGACCAAGAATTTGCTATCAGTTAGTCAACTCCTTGATCACAATTTGAAGTTGGATTTTGATAGTAATAATGGAGAAAAAATTTTGATATAAAGGTAAGTCAAGAGGTTCCAAGATTGTAGTAAGATCCTCCAATGTGGGACACATGTTCCAACTTGATTTTGTCCATAAGGATGATCAAGCTCTAGTGGCCAAAGATGCATAATCTGCAGAAGTATGGCATCACAAATATGGTCACATCATTTTTGGATATCTCCAAACACTTCAAAAGGGAAACATGGTGAAAAGATTGCCTACACTCAAGCACAACAATGAAACTTGTGTCATAATTGCCTAGCTAGAAAGAAACACAGATTACCCTTCCAGAAGAACACATATAGAGCTAAGGAAAGCTTGATTTGGTGCACACCATCTTTGCGGACCCATTCAACCAAGTCATTCTGGATGTCAATACTTCATGCTTGGTGTTGATGACTACTCAAGAAAGATGTGGATATATTGTCTAAGACACAAGAGTCAAGCCTTTGAGACATTTTAGAAGTTCAAAGCACTTGTTGAGAATGAAGTTGGTCTCAAGATCAAAACTCTCTTCTCAGATCGAGGGGGGGAATTCACAAGCAATGAGTTCAAGACTTACCTAGAAGATCATGGGATTCATTGACAAATGCCTTCTAATCACACACCATAGTAGAATGGTATAGTTAAGAGAAGGAATCATATTATCATGGAAATGGTGTGATGTATGATTGACGACTCGTCAAGTTTAATAAAGACATTTTGGGCGAAAAGCTAAGAATTGCAGTCTATTTATGAACAGAGTGCCCACAATAGGTCTTGAAGGAGTGACACCTCAATAAGCATGGTCAAATTGGAAACCATCAATCGCACACCTAAGAGTATTTGGGTGTAAAGCTAGCATGCACATACCCAGGAAGAATAGGAACAAGTTGATATGAAAGCTAAGAAAATGATATTCATTGGATACAATGAAGAAGAAATTGGGTATAGATTATGGGATCCAAATGCAGAGAAAGTATACACAAGTAGTGATGTTGATTTCTTTGAGAAGAAACAAGAAGATGCTCCACTCAATGAATAAACAAACATGTAGAATACACCTCTTGTGAAGATAAATTTGAAGTTCCCACTTTGAAGATGATAGTGATGAATTAGATGATGGTGAAAACATGGATCCACCACAATCCAATGGAATAGATAATAAGTTACCTAAATGGTATACTAAATTAATAAGAGATGTAAATTTGGATGAAGCACCTAGCACATCATCCAATCCTGACCTAGAACTCGTATTCAAGCTCATGAAGAGGTCAATTATACCCTAATGAGCAGAGTTGTTGAAATAGTTGACCCATCTACAATTTAGGAAGCCCTACAATCAAAATCTTGGAAATATGCCATGGATTCAGAGTATTAGTCAGTGATGAAGAACAACACATGGCAACTTGTTGACCTTCAACCAGGGAAGAAACCCATTGGATGCAGATGGATATTCAAGACTAAGTAAAAATAAGATGGGACTATTGAAAGTATAAAGCAAGGCTTGTGGCAAAGGTGTATGAACAACTAGAAGGCATTGATTATGAGGAGACATTTTCTCCTTACATCCAAGATCAAGACAATCGGGATGATCTTTACTCTAGCTACACAATTTGGTTGGAAAGTCCACCAAATGGATGTGAAAAGTGCCTTTCTTAATGGAGATTTGCAAGAAGAAGTCTATATGACTCGGTCGAGAGGGTTATGTAATACCGAGAAAAGAGATGATGGTATGCATACTCATAAAATATTTATATGGCCTAAAACAGTACCACAGGCATGATACATCAAAATTGATGAGCATCTCATAAGTCTTGGATTCAAAGGAATCCTTATGACCCCAATCTCTATCTCAAAAATAAAGGGGGAGATGTTCATTTTTCTTGTTTATGTCTATGATCTAGTAATTATACGTAGTTCTTTGAAGATGATCAATGCAAAAAGAAGGATCTTAATCAATCGTTCGACATGATAGATCTCGTGCTCATGCACTATTGTCTTGGGTTGGAATTATGGAAAAATAGAATCATATCTTTGTGTCATAGTTGAAATACACCAAGACAACACTTGAGAAATTCATGATGATGGACTACACTCCTATGGCTACATCTATCGAAGCGAGACTTCGTTATCTTGTTCCGATCCATCACCACCGGTGAATGCAACTCTATATTGGTAGTTGATCGAGAGTCCCATTTACGACATATACTAGACCAAATATCATATTTGTAGTCAAATATTTATCATGCTTCATGCAAGAACTGAAAATATGTCATTGGAAAGTAGTAAATTGAATATCTAAAGGGTATAGTTGACCTTGGTCTAGAGTACAAGAAGAACGACAACTTCTTCTTGATAGGATATTCATATTCAGATCATGCAGGAAACATGGATGATAGGAAGTCAACATCAGGCTTTGTCTTCTTTATGGGATCTGGACCAATATCATGAGGAAGCAAGAAACAAATTTTTTTCTCACTCTTCTATAGAAAGCGAGTATCGAGTTGTAGGTGAAGCCGATTATGAAGCAATATGGCTATGCCGAAAACTAGAAGGAATTAGTCTACTAAAATAGAAATCTACTCCAATATATATGTTCATAATCAAATAGTTTTGAAGCTTGTTCGCAATCCAATATTTCATGAGAGAACCAAGCATATTGAAGGAGCATGTCTTGAGTTCATTTCATCCTACGCGAGCATGTGTTTTCAAGCATAAGTCATTTACACGTGACTCCGATAAGAGAGTTTCTCCCTTCACATAATTAAGGGGGAGAATGGCATAATTTAGTTTTTATTGCACTTTAAGTCATTTACACATGACAAATTCACACTATTTAGATAATTTCCTCTCCACTTCATTTACAAAATGCTTATGCATAATTAAGGGGTGTCATGTCTAATGTTAATATAATTTAGCATAGGCATATTTATTTGCATTTTCTTCTATCCTTATGGTCATTCCAAACTGCATTTTCTTTTATCTCAGCTAATAATTTTATTTTTATCCCAAAATAGCCAAAAAGAAAAAGTTCACAAAACAAATCCACCACTCCTCAACCAATCAAAAGACACCACATAAGCAAAAAAAAAATAATAAAAACTAGTGGAGCTATGGGACCAATATTGCTCTTTTGCCAAAAAATCAAAAAGAGATAAGTGAAAATATTTTCCAGCCATCCCTTGAGCAATCACAAGTGAACACATATCCACCTAATGCTTAGGAATAATTTGAGGGGAAAAAGACACCCGTCGTATCATCAAAAACAAAGAAATTCACCATTCATGCATGAATCTGATTTTTTTGCTAAGGATGAAAAATTTTGAAACAAAACCAAGTGAATCATGGTTCCAAGCATTTTTCGACCATGGGAATGGATTTTCAAAGGCATACAAGTATAACTTGATCGCTTTTTGAGCTTCCTAATTGGGGGAAATAGGAAAAAAGGCATAGCCCGCAAATTTGAAACTTTTAGGGTAGAAATAAGGGAAACTTGGGGATTTCTTCAAATTGGGGAGTGAAAATTAGTTTTACAACCATTTAAGTGATACAAATGGACATAAAACTTGACATCATCCATTTCAAGAGGTAAAATCTTTCGAAAAATGTATATCGATGGAAAAAATACGCAAAATGGTGCAAGATCAGAATGAGCACCAACATAGGCTCCTTCTCGGGGATGAGCACTCCCAACGAGTGCCACAAGAACAAAAGTAGAACAAGTGACAAAAATACCCATTGGGTAATGGATTCATCTTGTAGAGCAGAAAAACCATAACCAACTCCCAAAAATGGACCGAGAAACCAGCAAAACCAGGTCTCTAAGGACCAAAATAACAAAAACACAAAAATAGAAAGAAACCAAAGAACTATATACTATACAATGGTGCATACCTTTATTAATGAAAATCAATTAAGGAAATGTTTCAAATTTCTGCCATTGATAGGAAATTCGAGAAATTCCCCATCCAAGTCTTTCAAGAAGAAGGTATGTTCACCAATTGGAATGTCAATGGAATAAGGGCCCATCCACAATGCATCAAATTTACCATGCTTTCCCTTATCCTCATGCTTGCTATCCCACAATAGCACAAGATCTCCAACATTGAAAGCCCTTGGAGTTACCTTCTTGTCAAACAATTTCCTCAACTTTTCTTTGAAGTTTACATTCTTTGGTGGGATGCCCTTCTTTCTTCATCTAGCTCAACAATCTGATTGATTCCAAAGATCATATGGACTAACTTATTGATCTTCAAGTTGTTGAACAAACTGAAATGAGGACAATTGTAAGTGAAGGGGTAGAAAATATTGAGTTCCATACACCAAATCAAATGGGATTTTACCAGTAGCTCTTTTAACAATGATTTTGTCAACCTAAATAGTAAATTTTAGTTTTCCACCCCACTTCTTGTTGTTTAGATCCAAGGTTCTCCTAATGATCTTCAACAAGTTATTATTGCTTGACTCAACTTGTCCATTTCCTTGGGGATTGTAGTTAGAATCATATGTCATATTTATCCCATAATATTTGCACATTACCATTAAAAGTTTAGCTCTAAAACACATGACATTATCCACAACAATTTTCACTAGCACTCCAAATTTGTAGATGATATGATTCAACATGAAGTCCATGATAACTTGGTGTGTTACTTTCTTGGTGGGGATTGCTTCCACGCCACTTAGTGAAGTGATCGAGTGGCTACAAAAATCCATTAATGGTAAGCACAGAAGGGTCTAAAATCTCACCAATGAAGTCCATTCCCCATTTTTGAAAGGATCTTCAATTTATATAGGCTTAAAAGGAAATAAGCTTGAAGCTTTCATTCTACCAGAAAAATGTTGGTTACTTTCACATCTTCTTACCAATAGATTTATATCTTTGAAAAGAGTTAGCCACAAATAACCAACTCTCAATATCTTGTGTGTTATAACTCTTCTAGCAAAATGTCCCCCACAAACTCCTCGATGGAGATCAGCAATTATCCTTGGGGCTTCATCTTCCACAATGCATCTTAAGAGAACTCCCTCTAGGTTCTTCCAAGCTAACCCAAAATAAGTAATGACATATTTTTAGGAGGCCATCTTAAGATATATTTTTGATTTTACTCAAATGATCAAGGCGAGAATAGATGTTTGAGATAAAATATTATATCTTTGTACCATTTAGAACTTACCAAATTTTCAATCACATACACCCTTTCTTCTTCTTTTCATTCACTTCAATGGTTTGCAAGTTGATCTCTTAACCATAAGATTAAATAGACCCAAACCTATTACCAATTTCATGGTTTATGTCCATGTCATACACTTTCAACTTATTCAACCATCTACATCTTTTTCTTGAGACCTCCATCTTTGATAAGATATATTTCACCATGGTGTGGGGAACATAAACAACAACTTTAGAGCTCAATATGTAAGGTCTAAAAACCATTTTTACTTACACTATGGAAAATGCTTACTTGTCCATGATGATGTACTTCAACTTAGCTCCTTGCAAAGCCTTGCTAAAAAATGCAATTGTTCTCTCAACCCCTTCATTAGCCTTCTTCAACAAGAAAGATGCAATGGTATTTTCTGAGGCAAAGGAGAACATTTGAAAATGCTTCTTATAATTTGGAGCTGCCAAAATAGGTGCATGCTTTAGTGCTTCTTTGATCCCATTAAAATCTTGAATGGCAATCTCTTCCCACTTGATAACCTTTTCTTTCCTAAGCATGCTAGTAATGGGGAGAGTCAACTCAACAAAGTTAGATACAAATCTTCTAATGAAATTGATCTTCCCAAAGAAGGATTGGATTCCCTTCTTGGTTCTTGGAATTGGGACCTTGTTGATGGCCTCTACCCTCTCGGGATCAATCATGAAACCATCCTTTGATACAATGTGAGTAAGAAACTTGGCTTTTACACTCCAAAATGGAACTTCTTTTGATTCAAAGAGATACTAAATTCTCTACATCTAATCAACATCTTTTCCAAGTGATGCAAGTGATCATTTCTCTTCCTGGAAAACACAGTTCACATCATCTTGATAAACAACAATGAATTCATTAATGTAAGAATAAAAATCAACATCCATCGCCCTTTGGAAGGTGGCTCCAGCATTCATTAGACCAAAAGGCATTCTAACATAGACATATTTTCCCCAAGGAGTGGTAAAGGTAGTCTTAATTCATTTTTATTCCTTCACAACAACTTGGTTGTATCAAGATAAACCATCCAAGGTAGTAAGCAACTCAGATCTAGTCACTAATTGCAACATGTTTTCCATGTTTGAAGAGGATAATTATCCTTCATTGATGCTTTGTTCAAATTTCTAAAATCCACGCATAGCCTGATATCACAATTCTTTTTCTAACTGGCACTAATTTTAGAACCCAAGAAGAATACCTTATGGGATGGATGATCCCTTCATCCCTCAAATTCTTCAATTCATCTTACATTTTCATGGAGAGGAGTGGATTAATCAGCCTCTTCTTTTGTTTGAATGGTTTTACACTAGATTCCAAAGGAATTTTATGCTGAAACAAATCCTCTCTGTATGCTTTCGGTTTTAGAATCAAGACCAAGCCAAATAGTCCTCATATTTCTTCAACAATTGACATAGGATTGTTTTTCTTCCTTGTTCATATTTCTTCCCAACCAGATCTTCCTTGGTTTATCATTCGTGCCAAGTTCATCCTCTTCAACATCCCCTAAGGCTGCTATATGTCTCATTAATAATGTAATCAACATTATCAAAGTTTGATTCAAGCGCAACCAACCCTCTAGGAATGGTATTAGTTTTCAAATGGATGATGTATTTGCTAATCAAAGTTTCTTTTACTTTTACTACACAAACCATTTGCTCCCAATCAATACATTTATCAAAAACTCTCCTCTGTTATGGATAAATCTTTTCACTGGGCATCATCATCAAACACTTGCCAATGTTTTATGTTGTTAGGGACAGATGGCCTTGTTAGTATTTCAACATCATAATCACAAAATGGGGACATTACACAATTATCAAACCAAGATCCCAAACTACTAACATCTCTATAATAGTATTTAACTTACTATCGTGATACACAATATTAAATGAGTCAAAATTTCAATCAAATCCCAGATCGCATGTTTATATTTTTTCATTCTCGATTTTTAGTAGCATACAATTTTCTAATTTTATTGACAATTTGTTTTGAATATCCTTTGAAAATGATGTATTTAACACCATACTTCCAATCAATTCTAAAATCTAATAACAATTCTTCATACTCATCAATGTTATTAGGACATTCAAAAGTTAAGTTTGAAAGAAAAAAACAAACTCTTCCATGTTTGGAGAGATCATAACAATACCAGCACCATTTCCAAATTTAGAGCAAGCTCATCCAAACAAAAAGTCCAAGTAGAGCCTACTTGTTCAAGACATTTTCATTGCTCCATCTTGTTCTCTTTTCCATCAGCAAATCCAACAAAATTATTAGCATCAACATCGAGTGTACAACACTTCATAAGAGGCATTGTTGGGGTCTTTAATGAGATGTAAATCTTCTTTTCTCCATATAACTTAACAAGGATTCCTCAATTGGAATGGTGGAAAAATACATATCCATTTGAACATTTCCACCAACACTTGCATCCCAAATTCTTGATAATAACACGTTCATTTGGCTAGGAAATCAACAATAACAACATCAAGTTTTAAATTCTTTCTTTGGGGTATCTTTGTAAGTTACACTTCCAATCCCTTAACATATCCAACAATGGAACCTATATAGAGTCCATGGAATACATCTTTCATATATTATTGTCACTTTGATATCCAGTTCATTCATGACCTCAAGAGGCATGACATTGTTAGATACTCGGAATCAAACATATAATTATGTAGCAGATTTGTCCTTAATGATCGAGTTGTAAAAATAGATCAACATTTAATTGAGACTCAACCAAATATGTCCCCAAATAAACCTCCAAAGTGCTTCTACTAGTTCTTCCAATGCTGGTGGTGTTTCTAGGTCTTCAATGGTTGGAGGAGGAGTTTCTACAATGTTTACATTTTTCTTGGGGCACTCTTATCTTCTTTCAATCCCAAATACTCAAATTCCCTCTTCTTGTACTCAAGAATCCTAAACAGCTCCACAATTGGAACACTAACCTTGATTTGAATCAAAACTTAAGCAATGTCATATGCAATATAATTGGGTAAAGCAACATTATGAGAGATATTGACAAACTCATCTGTAAGCATGAGATTCTTGGCAGTTTGGGCATGAGGAGGACTATAATTTTTGTTTGGGACAAAAAGGCCTTTGGCATATGCATCTTTCCTAGGAGGTTCTTTAGGAATACTTGTAAGCAATGGAGTTTTATGTTTGGCTTGAGGCCCTCCCTTTGACTTTACTTCTTGTATTATACTCCTTTTCTTGGGCAACAACAACATTCATTAACAATTGTTTATCCTCTTCTGAAGGTATTCCTCCATCATACTTCTTAATCATTAAAGCTCTTAGGTACTCAAAATAATTATTAGCAAGTTCAAAATCTTGTACCATATATATTTCTAAAGTATGAGAGGGAGGAAGAGGTAGTACCCAATGAATGTAATCCCAAAATGTTGTAGCATTTCTGGCACTAATTAGTTCAGTTGAAGTTTCTCCTTGTTGTGAACTTGTAGAACACCCCAAAATGCATACATCATCATTAGTTTCATCATCAAATTCCTCAGCCTGTTGATCCTCTTCACATGGCGGATGTGGCAAGAAACACTTGTCACACCCATCAATTTCATTGGCTTCATCAATAGAATCAACCCTAGAAGTCAGAGGATTAGGCACCATTCTACTCTCCTTAGCTTGGGGATGTCTATTTGCAAATCCCATCGGTCCTTTACCTTTGTCATTAGATCTCTTCTCATTTCTAGGATGGTTTGCAAATTTGTCTTACCTTTGCTACTTGTGCTAACCTTGGGAAGTTTTTCTAATTCATTTCACATCTCGAGCCAAGTTGTATGAGATTTCTTTGACAACCCTTGCCAAAGTTTTTACAACTTCCTCCAAATCAGCAGCCTTACTTGCTTGAGGCATTTTATGGGTTTATCAATTAAAGAACCTAACTCTTAGGAGTTTTTCCAATTGCTTTGATATTATTCTCAATTTGTAAATCCATGGTAAAGGCCTACCTTAAAGTTCCAAGGTTTTTATCCCTCAAATAGTATATGGCCTTTTTGTCAAATGCATCGACATACTTTATAAGACAAGATTCATCACATGGCCTTAAGTTTACAGGAAACCTTCTCAAGGTATTATTGAATCTTGTATTAAAATCATGGACTAATTCATTAGGATTCTTTTTTATATTTTCAAATTTTGATAGAAGAAACCTAGGGTCTGTTTTATCACCATACTGCAGTCTAAATGCATTCTTCATTTCTATCCAAGAATCAATAGAGTTATCTAGAAAATATTTATACCAATCCCTTGCATCTTCTTCTAAAGTATGAATGAATAATTTGATATATACATCCTCATATTCAATCTCAAATTCCTCCATCATGTTAACAAAAAAATTTAGATGCTGATCACCAATTATAGAATTATTTCCTTGAAACTTATGTAATTTATTCCTTAAATCTTGTGGAACATCATTTAGATATCCATCCATCCCTCTAAAATTGATAGGACCAAAGGTATTAACGAAAATTAGAGGTATTGGTGGAGGCTAGCCATATTGTTTTGTGGAGGTGATTTTGTAGGAGATGTAAGATGATGAGGAATGAGGGATTATATGGGGAATAGAAATGTAATTTTCAAAATGAATATCCCTATAAGATCAGCTTCTTGATAAACTCTATTAGATTTGGAAAATACAAGGGAAGATTGAGAAGAAAAATTTTCAAAGAAAAATGAGGATCCCTCACTAGATGGATAATTCAACTTTATAGAATGAACTACTTGATTTAGAAACACTTGAGGAAGAACAAAAATCTTCAATGACAGGTTGATCACTTTCAAGTTTAATAATGGAGATCTCTTTTCTTGGTGCTTTATCTCCAACAAATTTCAAAATTCTTCTATCTTAAGAAATTTATTTCCCCATCTCTGAAATAACCTTCTAGTAGGTCCTTAACAAAGGAAGATATCCTTCCTTCTAGCTTTGCAAATATTATTAAAAAATACACATTGATAGAGGTTAAGATAAGTGACATTTATCCAAAATAAATAAACACAATTCACCACTAAGGATTTTCACGTTAGTAGCTATGTAAAATTGCACTAAAATATAATTTGTCAAATGTCCTGTCAAGACTAAAATCTTACAAAACTTATCAGATCTAATCTTCCTTACTTACATTTATCAATCACAATGTAAACAAAGTGCAACAACTATTGAAACTAGGAAAATTGTAGATAAATCTTATAACTTTGAACAAATCTTACATATCCGAATATAGAATGACTTCTCAACAATTTATTTGCACAAAATTTGTAAGAAACATTACAAGGGTGTAATATGTATCCAAATATCTCAAATAATTTCAACAACTCCCCCAAAATGTTACTTGAAGCATGTTGATACCTATATTTAATCCTTCTTCAAGAACCGAACAACTTCAAGGATTAAACAAGACAATCAAAGATAGATAAATAATTATGTGTCATTTTGTAGCCAAGGAAATAATTTATTTGATTGTTTAGCACTTAGGATTTGAAAGAAGTGGGTAGAACCTTAAAATGATTTGATATTATCCTAACTATTTTATGTTTTCCTTTCAACCAAGGTAAGATAATCTATTTTTGTAACCTCTATATAGTGAAGAATGCTTGTAAATCCTTCTTTTGCATAAATTTTATAAAGAAGACCTTGGGAAAATATGATCAACACACCAAATTTGACTCTCACAAGTTGTCACTCCCAATAAAGATGGAGATATTTTAAACACAAGGCTAAGGTTACTAAAGACATTTGGAATCCCAATTGCTTCTGCATATTTTGACAAAGGTATTTTGCATTTTTTCATACACAGGACAAAAAAGGGTAGTTTAGGGTAGGATTAGTTGTTTTTGAATTATTTTTTGGTGGGAGATTAGCAATATAAATTTTTCTTTTCTAGATCTTTGAGAAAATTCAAAACAATGGGAAACTCATCAACGGAAAGATTCAAAATAATTAAAACATTCCTTCAACTAGAAGGTGTGCATCAATGGAGGCCCAAATTTATCACATTTTCACATAATCTTTTAGACTTTAACACAAAGGATTGAGTTAAAAGACCCAATAAAACATCAAAATCTAAGATCAATCACACCTGAGGTACACCTAGAGGCTTACAAACAATATTTTAACAAATGAAAGAAAAGTGATTTTGAATCATTTATTTCATTCCCAAATGAAATCTATTCTAAAAATGAAATTGTAGATGCCACTAAACTATCACAAGGATGAATATTTGTGTGATTCAGAGAGATTTTGATAAAATATTGCAATAGGAACAAGAAAAACTACTTGCAGACATTCTGAAATGAAATAAACACAAAATTGCCAGAGATTTAACACAAATTAATTCAAAATTCATCAGATTCATCAGTAGGGGAGAGTTATTTAAACAATCTCGAGCTTGTGTATGGATATACACTTGTAACCAACTCAACATTAATGAAAATATAACACATAAGAATTTAACCAGATTTCTCAGAAAGGTTTCTTAGAAGATGAGATTTTCTCAAAATTTCTAATGAAAATGAACTCTCGACCATTTGCATATCACAAACATTCATTAGATATCATTATTTTACATCAAGCCTTCTCTCCCAAGAAAATAATATCCTAGGCATCAAGTATTTTACAAAAAATTCCATCATGACTCATAGAAAGGGACATTTAACAGAAAAATGTTTCAAAAGTTGTCAAAATCCTCAAAAAGGCAAATCATTGTAAAAATCTGCATCATTACTTCAATAGGAGGCATGTTTTTCATCTTTGCACATGCAGACCCCTTTGCTTTCATAATTTAATCTTTTCCCTTTCAAAATTTTCCTCTCTACAACTTTTGGATCTGGCATTTCACGTTTTTTAATGAGCCCGAGCAAAAATCCACTTCAAAAAGAACCTCGATTTACAAATTTAACCATCAAATAGATTTCATTGATCTTTACAAACCAAATCAAAATGAATTTGGAAAAAATCATGAAGATTGATGTAAAAATTACATCTCTAAACATCATGGAGCTCCAATTATAGCTAAATTGATGAAATGCATAGATACCATTGATCTTGTCTTTCAACTTCTAATATGATCCCTTCAAGTGGAAAAATGTGATTGGAAATGGACTTGGGGGCACTTTTTGACATTTTATAACTTTTGGAAAAATGTAAAATTTTGACATTTTTCTCCGCCCCTCCGCCCTTTGAAAACAGGCTTGACACGTGTCCCAATGTGGGTCCCAGTGGAATCGCGGCTCAATTATGCTATTTTACCTCTTTTTTGGAAAAAGGAAACTTTTCCAAATTTTCCGCACAACCTTTAGCTTTTGATGTGCCAATATCCTAAAGAAAGACCCACACTTTATTTCTTCTCCTTATACCTATTTTTCCAAAAAGGAAAATTTTTCACAATTTCTTCGTGGGCCCACATTTTCGCCTCTAAATGTTCCACATGTTCTTGTGTGATTCATTGCAGGGATTGTGACTTTATTTTATAATTTAACTAATTTTACCAAAAAGGAAAAATTTTAATTTTTCCTCCATGGGCCCATGTTCTTGCACCGACTTTGCAAGGTGACGTGTCCTTCTTTGATTTGTTGTGGGGCCGCACTTTAATTCACAACCTTAACTCAAAAATAAAGCCAAAACTTCAAAACCTCAGCAGACCTAACCCGCTTGCCCACATATGATGTGCACTTGAATCTGTCTCTCTCTAATTCAAGCCAATCCATATTTCATTTTTATATGTTATCTTTTTTTACCGAAAAGGAAAAAAACTTCAAAGTTCTCCACCAGCCTTCCTTTCTGCCTTTGATGAAAACATGACATGTGTCCTCCATTCACGTATTGTCATCAGCCTACACTTCATTTTAAAACTTTACAACTTTATAAAGCCAAAAATATTCAAAGTATTCCGCCAATCTATCTTTCTACCTTTAACTATTCAAACCTATCATGCGTCCACTTCTAATTAGGTATGGGGTTTCAGTTTGTTTTGTAACTTTAATATTTTTCACAAAACAAAGCCAAAAAACTTTAAAGTAACCCAACCACCTGCAATTCCATCTTTGATTTAGAAGCTGCCACGTGTCCTCCCATGGGCCTTAGGAAATTTTTCTCACTTTAACTCTTTTCTCCAAAATGCCTTAGAGCACAAAAAGACTCCTTCTGTGCTCCACGATTTCTCAATATGTGACACGTGTGTTGGTGTCCATTTTTCCCAATTTTCCTCCACTCTACATATTTTGAAATTTTTTTCTATATCTTGAATGGGTCAAATGAAGCTTTTACCTCTATTTATATGCCTCAAGTGTTGCAAAATATTTATTATGCCCCATTTTGAAGAAGTCGCCAAGTATGCCTTATTTTTTCCCTAAATTTTTCAAATCCATGGGCTCTGCCATTTTTCCCAATTTTTCCCCTGGTCATGGAAGCTTGAAAATGATCGATTTATACTTGTATGCCTTTGAAAATCCATCCCCATGGTCAAAAAATGCTTGGAATCATGTTTCACTTGGTTCTGTTTCAAAAAATTTCCATCCTTAGTGAAAAAATCAGATTCTGGGCATAACTGGCAATTTCTGTTTTTTTGATTGTTTAACGGGTGTATTTTACCCATCAAATTATTCCTAAGCATTCGTTGATACATGGCTTCTTCTAATTGGTCAAGGGATGGCAGGAAAATGTTTTAACTTATCGCTTTTTACTTTTTTGGCAAAAAGGCAATTTTGGTCCCATGGCTCCACTTCTTTCTAATTGGTTCTTTAGATGCTTACGTGGTGCCTTCTGATTGGATGAGGAGTGGCGGATTTATTTTGTGAACTTGTTCTTTTGGGCTATTTTGGAAAAAGTTTTTAACTCACCCCATGGCCCCGCCAATTTCTGATTGGCTGAATTCAAGTGGCGAAGAAAATTTCCCATTTTTTCCCGAAAATGTACACGTGTCGCATGTTGAGTGATTGTGGAAAGGCGGGTTTTTTTTGTGCTCTAAGGAATTTTGGAAAAAGAGTTAAAATGCAAAGAAAATGCCTAAAGCCCATAATGAATCAAAAGTGAACACGTGGTGGCTTTAGAATCAAAGAGGAAATTGCACGGGTTGTCGGATTTTTTGAAGTTTTTTACTTTATTTGATAAAAAGTTAAAGTTAAAAAACAAACCACAACCCCACAAACTAATCGAAGAGGACACGTGGCGAGTTTGAATAGTCAAAAGGCATAATTACTGATTTGTTGAGTAATTTGAATATTTTTGTCTTTATAAAGTTGTAAAGTGTAAATATGAAGCATAGCTACTTATACCGAATCGAGAGAGACATGTGTCATGTTCTCATCAAAACTAGAAAGGATGGCCAACAAAGAATTAAAGCATGGCCCCACAACAAATCATATAAGGATACGTCACTGGGCCCATCGAGGAAAATTAAAATTGTGCCTTTTGGCAAAATAAGTTAAGGTTGTACATTAAAGCACGGCCCCAAAGTGAATCACAAAAAACACGTGGAAAATCGGAGGCGGGAGTAGGGGCCCGTGGGGAAAATTTGAAAATTTCTCTTTTTCCAAAAAAGAGGGTAAAATAGCATAATCAAGCCGTGATTCTGCTGGGACCCACCTTGGGACATGTGTCAAGCCAGTTTTCAAAGGGTGGAGGGGCGGAGGAAAATGTCAAATTTTTACATTTTTCCAAAAGTGCTAAAATATAAATAAAAATCTCCCAAGCCCATTTCCAATCACATTTTTCCATGTGGAGGGCTCAGATTAAAAGATGAAGGAAGATCAATGGTAACTGTGCATTTCACCAATTTTTCCACCATTGAGCTCCAGGATGTTTGGAGATGAAATTTTTGCATCAATCTTCATCAAATTTTTGGAAAATTCATCTCTTTTTGATCTATAAAGATCAATGGAATCGATTTGGAAATTCAATTTGTAGATCTGAGGTATATTTGAAGTGGATTTTTGTTCAGGCTCATGCAAACACATGAAAATCCATATCCAAAAGTTACAGAGGCAAATTTTGAAAGGGAAAAGGTGAAATGATGAAAGGAAAGGGGTCTACATGCACCAAGGATGAAAAACATGCCCCCTATTGAAGTAATGATGCTGATTTTTTTAATTATTCACCTTTTTAGAAACCTGCATCTTTCAAACGGTTTTTTGTTAAACATCCCTTTCTATAAATCATGATGAAATTTTGTAACAAACTTGATGCTTGGCATATTCTTTTCTTTGGAAAGAAGGATTAGATCTAAACAATTGATATATAGTGCATATTGGAGATATGAAAATTGTGGGGAGTTCATTTTCACGAGAAAGTTTTGAGAAAATCTCATCTTCGAGAAAAAATTCTTAGAAACTAGGATGATTTATTTTGTGTTGATTTTCATTCATGTTGAGTTTTTTACAAGCATATAGACATCAACAATATCTCGAGATTGTTTAAATAACTCTCCCCGCTAATGAATTTGATGGATTTTGAATCAATTTGTGTTTAATCTCTAGCAATTTTGTGTTGATTTCATTTCAAAATGTCTCGTAAGTAGTTTTTCTTGTTCATATTGCAATCTTGCATCAAAATCTCTCTCAATCACACAGATCTCAATCCTTGTGATAGTTTAGTGGCATCTACAATTTTATTTTTCAGAAGATCTTTCATCTGGGAATGACATAAATGATTTAAAATCACTTTTCTTTCATATGTTGATAGAGATTGTTTATAACCTCTGGGTGTACCTTAGGTGTGATTGATCTTATATTTTGATGTTTTATTAGGCCTTCTAACTCTATCCTTCATGCTAGAATCTCAAATATTGTGTGAAAAGTGCAGATCTAGGCCTCCATTCATGCACACCTTCTCGTTGAAGGAATGTTTTAACTATTTTAAATTTTGAGTTGTTGAATTCTTCCATTGTTTTTAAGTTTCTCAAAGATGTAGAAAATTTCAATTTGTCTTATTGATCTCCAACCAAAAATCATTCGAATAACAAATCCTACCCCGAAATACCCTTGTTTTCCCTTTATATCCACAAAGGAACAAAATCCATTTGCTAAAGTATGCGAAAAAATCGATTCCATCTCCTTTAGTAATCTTAGCCTTGTATTGAAAATATCTCCATATTTTAGAAGTGACAACTTGTGAGAGTCAGATTTAGTGTGTTGATCATATTTTCCCAAGGTCTTCTTCATAAAATTTGTGCAAAAGAAGGATTTACCAGCACTCTTCACTAAACATAGGTTACAAAAATAGGTTCTCTTACCTTGGTTGAAAGGCACAACCTAAAATAGTTAGGATAAGATCACATCCTTCAAGGTGCTACCCACTTTTCCAAAGCCTAAGTGATATAAAGGTTAGATAAACTACTTTCCTAGCTATAAAATGATACACAATTGTTTATCTACCTCTGAGTGTATTGTTCATTTTCTTGATGTTGCTTGGCCTTTGAAGGAGATTAAATATGGGTACCAACATGCTTCTGACGCCACTTTCGGGGACTTGTTGAAAATATTTGAAATATTTGGATACATATATGACCACGTAAATTTTCATGAAAATACTTCATACAAACACATTGTTAAGTCATTCTATAATTAGATTTGTAAGGATTACGTGAAGTTATAAGCTCTGTAGCAATTTTCCCAGTTTCTAGCAGTTGTTGCAATTTTTTTGCATTATAATTGATAAATTTGGGTAAAAAAGATGAGATCTATTGAGATTTTTATGAATCTAGTATTCACTGACACTTGAACGGTTTTTCATAGTGCATTTTTCACAAACTAAGGTGAAAATCCTTAGTGGAGACTCTGTGCTATTTAAATTCTTAATTAATATGAGTTTCCTAATCTATATCAAGTGAGATTTGTCATTAATTTCTACAAAGCTTGAGGGAAGAAAATCTATCTTCAATAAAGACCCTGCTAGAAAGTCTCTTCAAGAATTGGAAAAAACAAAGTCGAAGGTAGAATAGTTTGAAATTTTTTTGGAGGTCAAACGCCAAGAAAATAGATCTCCATTGTTAAAATTGAAAGTAATCATCTTGTCATTGAATATTGCAGTTCTTCCTCAAGTGCATCTAAATCATGTAGTCTCTATGTTGAATTGAATTCTCCATCTGGTGAGGGATCTTCATTTATCTTTGAAAATTTTTCTTCTCATTCTACCCCAATATTTTCCAAATCTGCTAGAGTTTATCAAGAAGCTTATCTTATAGGGGATATCCATTTTGAGAATTACATTTCTATTCTCTAAAGACTTATGCCTTCTCATCATTTTGTTTCTCATCTAAGATCACTTCATCAAAACAATATGGCTCATTTTCCACCCGGCACACCATTTGTTGTCAACACTTTTGGTCCTATCAATTTTAGAGGAATGGATGGTTATCCAAATGTTATCCCACAAGATGTAAGAAATAGATTGCCTCGGTTTAGAGGAAATAATGCTATAATTGGTGATCAACACCTTAGGATTTTTGTTAACATGATGGAGGATTTTGAGATTGAATTTAAGGATGTATATATCAAATTATTTATTCATACATTAGAAGAGGATGCAAGGGACTGGTATAAATCTTTTCTTGATAATTCTATTGATTCTTGGACTGAAATAAAAATGCATTTAGATTGCAGTATGGTGAAAAGGCAACCCTAGGTTTCTTTTGTCGAATGTGAGAATATTAAAAAGAATCCTAATGAATCAGTGCATGATTTCAATACAAGATTTAATAAAACATTAATAATATTTCTCTGTGAATTTGAGACCATGTGATGAATCTTGTCTTATAAAATATGATGATGTATTTGACAAAAAGGAAACATACTATTTGATGGATAAAAACCCTAGCAATTTAAGGCAGGCCTTTACCACGGCTCTACAAATTGAGAACAACATTAAGGCCATTGGAAAACCTCCCAAGAGGGAGGGTGTTAAACTAATAAACCCATAGAACACTCAAGCAAGTAAGAGTGTGGATCTTGAGGAGGTTGTTAAAACTTTGGCAGGGGTTGTCAAAGAAATCTCATACAAATTAGCCCGGAAGAGAAGGAAATTGGGTAGAGTTCACAAGGTAAGAAAAAGGTAAAAATCATGACAGGTTTGGAAATCACCTAGGGGTGATCGGAGGGAAGATGACAGAGGTAAAGGTGCCATGGGATCTACAAATAGACATACCTAAGCATGTGAGAATAGAATGTTGCCTAATCCTTTATCGACCGGTCAAGGTTCTTTGCTTGATGAAGCCAATGAAATTGATTGGTGTTAAATATGTTTCTTACCCAATCCTCTATGTGAAGTAAATCGGGAAGAAGAATAAGCTAATAATGATGATGATACTGATGATGATATTTTCATGATGGGTTGTTCTACAAGCTTGCAAGATGGAGCAACTTCAATCGAACTAATCGGTGTCATAACTATTGCACTTTTTTTGGGACCGCATTCACTGGGTACCACTTCTTCCTCCTCATACTTTTGTAGTAGATTTAGTGCAAGATTTTTAAATACCCAATAATGAATTTGAGTATTTAAGATATTTAATGATAAAGAAGTATGATGGAGGAATCCTTTGGAAGAAGATAAGTAGTTATTGATGAACATTGTTGTTGCTCAATAAAAATAGTATAACACTAGGAGTAAAGTTCTCAAAGGATAAGTCCCTCAAGCTAAACCTAAGACTCCATTGCTTACAAGTATTCCTAAAGAAACTCCTAGGAAAGATGCATCTGCAAAGGACTCGCTCTCCCCAAGAAAAAATTACAGTCCTCCTCATGCCTAAACTACCAAGAATTCCATGCCATCTAATGATTTTATCAATCTCCCTTCTAATGTTGCCTTTCCAAAGAGTTTTTTCATATGATACCCCAAGTATTGAGTCAAATCAAGATCTTTGTTCCAATTTTGAGCTTCTTAGAATCCCTTAGCACAAGAATAGAGCATTTGAGTACTTGGGATTGAAGGAAGAGAAGAGTACCCTGTGCAGAAATTTAAACATTGTCAGAAAGCTCCTCCTCCAACCATTACAAACGTAGAAATACCACTAGCATTGGAAGATATGGGAGAAGCACCTAAGGTTTACTTGGGAACATCTTTACTGGAATCTCAATTAAATGTTGATCCATTCTTCACAACTTTGATCATTAAGGACAAACTGCTGCACAATTGTATGTTTGATTATGGAGCATCATGCAATTTCATGCCTCTTGAGGTCATGAATGAGCTAGATATGAAAGTAATAACATCATATGTAAGGTGTACTACCATGGACTCTAGAGAGGTCTCAATTCTTGGAAGTGTGAAAGGTTTGGTGGTAAAACTTGCAGCCTATCTAGGTAAGAACTTGAAACTTGATGTTTCATTCTTGATTTCCCAGCCAAATGGGGCATGTTGTTATCAAGAAAGTGGGTTGTAAGTTTTGGTGGAAGTGTTCAAATGGATATGTCCTATTCCACCATTCCAATAGAGGGAAGTCTTGTCAAATTGTATGGAGAAAAGAAGATGTTGCATCTTATTGAAGATCCCAACAATGCTTCTTATGAAGTGTTGTATACTAATGTTGATGCTGATAATTTTGTTGGATTTGTTGATGGGAAGGAGAACAAGATGGATCAATGTAAGTATCTTGAATAGGTAGGTTCTCCTTGGACCTTGTTATTTGATGGGGCTTGTTCCAAATTTGGAAATGGTGTTGGTGTAGTTCTGATTTCTCCAAGCATGGAAGAGTTTGTTTTCTCTTTCAAACTTAACTTTGAATGTACTAATAACATTGCTGAGTATGAAGCATTGTTGTTAGGTTTAAGAATTGCATGGAAGTATTATATTAAGGACATCATTGTCAAAGGGGAGTCAAATTGACTATGAAAAAATTAGAAAATCATGCTTTCTACTAAAAATCGAGAGAATGAAACATCATTCAAATGTTTGATTCATTTAAGATCATACATCATGATAGAAATTTCAATGCTATTGTAGACCAGCTTGCATTATTGGGATCTCGTTTTGATGTTTGTTCAATGTCCCCCAATTGTAAATATAATGTTGAGATACTAACAAGGCCATATGTCCCTGACAATGTCAGACATTGGCAAGTGTTTGATGATGATGCTCAGGTCAAAATATTTCTACATAGAAAAGGAGAGTTTTTTGATCAATGTATTGATTGGGAGCCAATGGTGTGTGCAACAAAGGAAAAGAAACTTTGTTTGGAAAATACATCATCTAATTGAAAACTAATACCATTCCTAGAGGGTTGGTTGCTCTTGAATCAAACTTTGATAATGTTGATTGCATTATTAACAGACATATAGAAGCCTTAAGGGATGTTGAAGAGCATGACCTTGGCATGAAAGAGAAACCAAGGAAGATCTGGTTGGGAAGCAATCTGAATAAGGAAGAAAAATAGTCCTACGTTCAATTGTTGAAGAAATATCAGGACTATTTGGCTTGGTCTTATTCTGAGCTAAAAGCATACAAAGAGGATTTGTTTCAGCATGAAATTCCTCTTGAAACAAATGCAAAACCATTCAGACAAAAGTAGAGGCTGATTAATCCACTCCTCTCCATGAAAATGCAAGAAGAATTGAAGAAGCTAAGGGATGGAGGGATTATTCAGCCAACAAGGTATTCTTCTTGGGTTACAAACTTAGTGCCAGTTAGAAAAAAGAATGGTGATATCAGGCTATGCATGGATTTTAGAAATCTGAACAGAGCATCAATGAAGGATAATTATCCTTTTCCAAACATGGAAAACATGCTTTAGTTAGTACCGGATCTTAAAGTTTTTCCACCTTGGATAGTTTCTATGGCTATAACCAAGTTGTTGTGAAAGAATTAGAAAGAATTAAAATAACCTTTACAACTCCTTAGGGAACATATTTCTATGTTATAATTCCCTTTGGTCTAATGAATGCTAGAGAAACATTTCAAAGGGAAATGGATGTGGCTTTTGCTGGTTACATTAATGAATTCATTGTTGTTTATCAAGATGATGTAACTATGTTTTCTAGGAAGAGAAGTGATCACTTGCAGCACTTGGAAAAGATGTTGATTAGATGCAGAGAATTTGGTATCTCTTTGAATCCAAAGAAGTGCCATTTTGGAGTGCAAAAGGCCAAGTTTCTTGGTCACATTGTATCAAAGGATGGTGTCATGATTGATCCTGAAAGGGTAGAGGCTATCAGCAAGGTTCCAATTCCAAGAACCAAGAAGGGAATCCAATCCTTCTTTGGGAAGATCAATTTCATTAGAAGATTTATATATATAACTTTGTTGAGTTGACTCTTCCCATTACTTGCATTTTGAAAATAGACTATATTATCAAGTGGGAAGAGGTCATTATTCAAGATTTTTATGGGATCAAAGAGGCACTAAAACATGCACCTTTCTTGGTAGCTCAAAATTAAAAGAATTCTTTTCAAATGTTCTCCTTTGCCTCGAAAACACCGTTGCATATTTTTATTACGCGAAGGATGATGAAGGGGATGAGAAACCAATTGCCTTTTTCAGTAAGGCATTGCAAGAAAATGAGTTGAAATACACCATCATGGAGAAATAAGCATTTTCCTTGGTGAAAGAAACAAAGGTTTTCGGACCTTATATATTGAGCTCTAAATTTGTTGCTTATGTTCCCCACACCATGGTAAAAGATATCTTATCAGAGATGGAGGTCTTAAGAAAAAAAGATGCGAGATGGGTGAATAAGTTGTAAGAGTGTGACATGGAAATCCAAAGCATAAAGTTGGTAAGAGGTTTGAGATTAGCTAAGCTTATGGTTGAGAGCAACTTGTAAACCATTGGAGTGAATGAAATAGAAGAAGAAAGGGTGCATGTACTTGAAAATTTGGTAAGTTATGAATGGTATAAAGATATAATATTTTATCTTAGACATCTATGCTGCCCTGATCATTTGAATAAAAATCAGAAAATAGCTCTTAAGTTGGCCTCTCAAAAGTATGTCATAACTAATTTTGGGTTAGCTTGGAAGAACCCAAGGGAGTGCTCTTAAGATGCATAATTGAAGATGAATCCCCAAAGATAATTACAGATCTCCATGGAGGAGTTTGTGGGGGAAATTTTGCTGGAAGAGTTACAACACACAAGATCTTGAGGGCTGGTTATTGGTGGCCAACTCTCTTCAAAGATACAACTCTATTGGTAAGAAGATGTGAAAGCTGCCAATTTTTTTTGGAAGAATGAAAGCTTTAGGCTCCCTTCCTTTGTATCCTGTATCAATTGAAGCTCCTTTCAAAAAATGGGAATGGACTTCATTGGTGAGATTTCAAACCCTTCCAGTGTTGGCCATAAGTGGATTCTTGTAGCCACTGATTACTTCACTAAGTGGGTGGAAGAAATCCCCACTAAGAAAGAAACACACCAAGTTGTCATGGAATTCATGCTGAATCATATCATCTGCAGATTTGGAGTGTCAGTCAAGATTGTTGCTGATAATGCCATGTGTTTCAGAGCTAAACCATTGATGGCAATGTGCAAGGAATATGGAATCAATCTTACATATGCTTCTAACTACAACCCCCATGAAATGGAAAAGTTGAGTCCAATAATAAGAACTTATTGAAGATCACTTAGAAGAACACAGGTGCTAAACAAGAGGAAGTGGGGTGAGTAACTTAAATTTGTTGTTTGGGCTGATAGGATCACTGCCAAAAGATCTACTGGTAAAATCCCATTTGAGTTGGTATATGGAACTCAAGCTTTGCTTCCCTTACACTTGCAATTGTCTTCATTTCAGTTTGTTCAACAACTTGAAGACCAAGAAGTTAGTCCATATGAAGCTCGAATCAATTGGATTGTTGAGCTAGATGAAGAAAGAAGGGCATCCCACCAAAGGCATGTAAAGTTTAGAGAAAATTGAAGAAGTTATTTGATAAGAAGGTAACTCCAAGGGATTTTAATGTTGGATATCTTGTGCTATTATGGGATAACATGCATGAAGATAAGGGAAAGCATGGTAAATTTTATGCATTGTGGATGGGCCCTTATTCCATTGACATTTGAATTGGTGAACATACCTTCTTCTTGAAAGACTTAGATGGGGAATTGCTCAAATTTCCTGTTAATGGCAGGCATTTGAAACATTTCCTTGATTGATTTCCTAGAATCGAGGTATGCATCATTTGTATAGTGTATAGTTCCTTGGTTTCTTTCTATCTTTTGTGTTTTTGCTCATTCTGGTCCTTGGTGACCTGGTTTTGCTGGTTTCTCGATTCATTTCTAGAAGTTGGTTATTATTTTTCTACTCTACATATTGATTCCATTTCCCAATGATTCTTTTTGGCACATGGTCTAATTTTGTTCTTGTGGCACTCGCAAGGAATTCCCATCCCTGAGTAGGAGCCGATGTTGGTGTCCATTTTGATCTTACACCATTTTCCCTAATTTTCCTTCACTTTGCATATTCTGAAACATTTTCTATATCTTGAATGGGTGAAATGAAGTTTTTACCTTTGTTTATATGCCTTGAAGTGTTGAAAAGCTATTTTTATGCCCCATTTTGAAGAAGTCTCCAAGTATGCCTTGTTTTTTGCCTAAATTTTTCAAATCTGCAGGCTCTGCCATTTTTAAAAAAAATTTCGATCATGGAAGCTTGAAAATGATCGATCTATAATTGTATGCCTTTGAAAATCCATCCCCATGATTGAAAAATTCTTGGAATCATGTTTCACTTGGTTTTGTTTCAAAAAAATTCCATCCTTAGTGAAAAAATTAGATTCTAGGCATCACTGGCAATTTCTATGTTTTTTGATGGTTTAATGGGCATATTTTACCCGTATAATTTTTCCTAAGAATTCTTCAGATATGTGGCTTCTTCTAATTGGTCGAGGGATGGTGGGTAAATGTTTTAACTTATAACTTTTTGCTTTTTTGGTGAAAAGGAAATTTTGGTCCCATGGCTCCGCTTCTTTCTAAATGGTTCTTTAGATGCTTACTTGGCACCTTCTGATTGGATGAGGAGCGGTGGATTTGGTTTTTGAACTTATTCTTTTGGGCTATTTTGGAAAAAAATTAATTCACCCCATGGCCCCACCAATTTCGATTGGTTGAATTCAAGCGATAGAGAAAATTTCCCATTTTTCCCAAAAAGTTTACACGTGTCGCATGTTGAGTGATTGTGGAAAGGTGGGTCTTTTTGTGCTCTAAGGCATTTTTGAAAAAGATTTAAAATGTAAAGAAAATGCCTAAGGACCATAACAATCGAAAGGGAACACATGGTGGCTTCAGAATCAAAGAGGGAATTGTGGATTGTTGGGCTCTTTTGAAGTTTTTTGACTTTATTTGGTAAAAAGATTAAAGTTACAAAACAAACCGCAACCCCGCAACTAATCAAAAGAGGACACATGGCAGGTTTGAATAGTCAAAAGACAGAATTTTAGATTGGTAGACTACTTTTATTGTTTTTGGCTTTATAAAGTTATGAACTTTAAAAATGAAGCGTATCTCCACACCGAATAAGAGAGAGACACGTGTTGTGTTTTCATCAAAAGTAGAAAAGAAGGATGATGGAGAACATTGAGGTTTTTTCCTTCTTGGGTAAAAAAAAAAATAGAGTATAGAATTAAAGTGTCTCCCACAGCAAATAAGAGGACATGTCACCCGGGCTTTGCGGAGGAAAAATGAAAATTGTGCCTTTTTCAAAAAAAAATTTAAGGTTGTAAGTTTAAAGTGCGGCCCCAAAATGAATCACGGAAGAACAAGTGGCAAGATCGAGGTGGAAGTGTGGGCTCACGGGGAAAATTTGGAAATTTCTCTATTTTCCAAAAATATGGTAAAATAGCATAATCGAGCCGCGATTCTGCTTGGACCCACCTTGGGACACGTGTCAAGCTAGTTTCCAAAGGGTGGAGGGGCGAGAGGAAAATGTCAAATTTTTACATTTTTCCAAAAGTGCTAAAATATCAAAAAATGTCCTAAGCTCATTTCAAATCACATTTTGCAACGTTGAGGGCTCACATTAAAAGATGAAGGAAAATCAACAATAATTGTGAATTTCACCAATTTGGCCACCATTGGAGCTCGAGGATGTTTGGAGATGTGATTTTTGCATCAATCTTCATCGAATTTTTGGAAAAATCATGTCATTTCGATCTGTAAAGATAAATGGAATTGATTTCAAAATTTAGTTTGTAGATATGAGGTATATTTGAAGTGGATTTTTGCTCGGGCTCGTACAAACACGTGAAAAGCCCGATCTAAAAGTTGTAGAGGCAAATTTGGAAAGGGAAAAGGTCAAATGATAAAAGAATGGGTCTATATGTAGTAAGGATGAAAACGTGCCACCTATTGAAGTAATGATGTGGATTTTTACAATTATTCACCTTTTTGAGGCACTAGCATCTTTCGAACGTTTTTATATTAAACGTCCCTTTTGCAAAGCATGATGGAATTTTTAACAAAATTGATGCTTGGCATATTCCTTTCTTGGGAAAGAAGGCTTGGATGTAAACAATTGATATATAATACTTATTGGAGATATGCAAATGGTGGGGACTTCATTTTCACGAGAAAATTTTGAAAAAACTCATCTTCTAAGAATTTTTTTGAGAAACTAGGTTGATTTATTCTATGTTGGATTTTCATTCATGTTGAGTTCATTACAAGTGTATAGCCATCAAAAGCTCCTAGATTTTTTAAATAACTCTCCCTTGTTGATGAATATGATGAATCTCTGGCAATTTTGTGTTTATTTCTCTTAGAATGTCTTGTAAGTATTTTTATTGTTCTATTGCAATCTTGTATCAAAATTTCTCTCTATCACACGAGATCTCAATCCTTGTGATAGTTTAATGGAATTTGCAATTTCATTTTTCAGAAGAGCTTTAATCACGGGAATGAAATAAATGATTTAAAATCACATTTCTTTCATCTCGTGACAAATATTATTTGTAAGCCTCTCGGGTGTACCTCGGATGTGGTGATCTTAGCTTTTATGTTTTATTGGGGCTTATAACTCGATACTTCGTGCTATAATCTCAAATATTGTGTAAAAAGTGTAGATCTGGACCACCATTTATGCACACCTTCTAGTTGAAGGAATGTTTTAACTATTTTTACATTTTTGTTATTGAAGTATTCCATTGTTGTGAAGTTTCTTAAAGATCTAGCAAATTCCAATTACTCTTGTTGATCTCATGGTGTGATTGGACCAAAAACTCATTTGAATAACCAATCCTACCCTGATCTACCCTTGTTTTTCCTAATGTATATCCACAAAAGAACAAAATCCATTTTCTAAAGTATGTAAAATATATCATGATTCCATAACGCCTTTAGTAAGCTTAGCCTTGTATTGAAAATAACTCCATATTCTTCGATATGTACAGTTGGGAATCGAAGTGACAACTCATAGAGTCGATTTAGTGTGTTGATCATATTTTCCCAAGGTCTTCTTCATACAATTTGTGCAAAAGAAGGATTTAACAACACTCATCACTAAACGAGAGGTTACAAAAATATGTTCTCTTACCGGGTTGAAAGGCACAACCTAAAATAGTTAGGATAATATCACATCCTACAAGGTGCTACCCATCGATTCGCAAAGCCTAAGTGATAGAAAGGTCGGATAAATTGCTTCCCGGCGGGCTAAAAAAAACGACACACAATTTTTATCTTCCTCTTAGTGTCTTGTTCATTTTATTGATGTTGTTTAGCCTTTGAAGGAGATAAAATTTGGGTATCAAAAACATGTACGCTTTCGGAAAAAAAAGAAATTCTCTCCACCGCTTTAATTTAGCCAATCATAACTTTTTGCAAGGCCATGGGTCAAATTAATTTTTTTCCAAAATAGCCAAAAGAAAAAGTTCATAAAAAAATATGTTGTTCCTCAACCAATCAAAAGATGCCAGCGTACTTTTGTCCCGGCTTTCCCGGGCGAATTCTTCCACATCGGCTGATTCGACTTCCTTGTCCCCTTTGCTGACCTTTTCACCTTTCGTCTGGCATATGTATGCACCAAAAGAACCAATGAGAAATTGACGAGTTATGGGACCAATATTGCCCTTTTGCCAAAAAAGCAAAAGTGATAACTTAAAACATTTTCCCTCCGTCCCTTGAGCAATCACAAGTAAACATGTATTCACCGAAATGCTAAGGAAGAATTTGATGGGAAAAAGAAAGCGCCCATCCCTTGATCACAAGCAACACGTATTCACCGAAAAACACAGAAGTTCACCATTCTTGCCTAGAATCCGATGTTTTCTCTAAGGAGGAAATTTTTGAAACAAAACCAAGTGAATCATGGTTCCAAGAATTTTTTGACCATGGGAATGGATTTTTAAAGGCATACAAGTATAAATTGATCATTTACAAGCTTCCATAATTGGGGGAAATAGGAAAAATTGACGATCCCACAGATTTGAAAAAAATTAGGGAAAAACAGGGAAAATTTGGGGATTTATCCAAAATGGGACATGCAAAATAGTTTTGCAACAATTCAAGGCATACAAATGGACATAAAACTTCACATCATCCATTTCAAAAGGTAAAACATTTCAGAAAATGTAGATCGGAGGGAAAAACTAGGGAAAAACGGTTCAAGATCACAATGAGCACCAACAGGAAACACATGTAGGAGATTATTGTGTGAAGAAAATGGAAAAGTTTTAAGGTGCTGAACCCAACCTCTGGTTCCCACATTTATGAAATCATTGATCTCATTAAATTTGATGCATTCAAGGTCAATATTAATTCCATGACACCATGGGTAGAGTTAAACACAACAATGCATAAGATGAAATCAGTAAAAAAACAAAATTGTATGCCTTGATTACGTTGATAGAGTCTTCCTTACTATAGTTATGAGTGAAAATTTCATTCTAGGTTAATTAGGTATAATTCCAAATGTGACATTTAGAAATTCATAGATATCTAGAACAATAAACCATGATTCCATGAACAAGTTTCCTCTTTATAATTTATAGTATTCGAAATAAAGAATTGGCAAACCATACACATTGAATATATTTGATAGGAGGGAGCACATATTTATGTCAGTTTTGAAGTACTAAAAAGATGGAGGTGAAATTTGTGTGCATAGTAGAGGAAATGTTTCAATGTCCATCCCAATAACTTTCAAACTCTAATTTTCTCATTCATTAATATCATGAAATTATATTTGGTAAAGGTGTTAGATGGAAGGAGACCAACTGAGACCCCATTACTAGAAATAATAAAAAGTAAGATGCCACGTGCATATTTGACTCCAACTATGGGTGAAATACAATCTTCTATTGTAGACTAGATTGGACACTATAGTTCCCATATAGTGTCTTCTAGACTACGATGTGGCGTCCATTTTAGTGTAGATGGATATGGTTTTCTGGTAAGGAAATATGGCCCATCAACAAAATAAATATTAATAAAAGAGATAACTATTCACATAGGTCAACTCAACTACAAGATGTGCATATCATTTACTCCATCCAATCCATCTTTGCAATCCTTTGGCTTGTAAATTAGAATCATTCAAAATAAATATCTATGATGAAAATTTTAGGAAATGAAAGACAACCCAATATGAAAATAATAAATACAATGAAAATTAACACAAGCATAAATGAAACATGTATAACAATGTGATGTACAATAATAGTTTTTCATTCCCATCCCATTCTTTTATTTAATTTTTTAGAACATTGAGAATTTGGTCTTTCTTATTTTACTATGTAACATTTTATGATTGGTTGACATATAATTTTTAGATAAGATAAAGATGTGATTGGAAAGTTAGAAATGAAAAGGTGGAAATTAAATAACTACATGTCCCATGCATATTACACATCCCAAATTGTATGTAAAAATAAATACAAATCTATCTTCACTCCATGTTATCGGCATGATCTCACTCTCATTAATCACGTTAGTGTAAATTTTGAAAAAATGACTGAAAAATAGAAAAAAATCGAATAGATTCCAAGTTTAAAACCTAACAACAACGATTTATTATTGTACTTACATTGTAGCAACCATTTTATTTCTAACCATGATTTTGGTAGCACATTTTAAATCCCTTTTTAACACTTTGTTTAACAAGAAATCAAATAAATGACAGAAATAATTTTTTTCTATCAAAACAAAGGCACGATAAAACTACATCATATGTGTAATAAATTTTACAATATTCCAGCTTTCTTGAAAATGATAAATGTATTAAAACTATATTTTAATAATTAACATATTATCAAATTATACATAAACAAATACTTATTAAGTAAATTAGTAAGATCAACCATAGTCTAAATATTATTAACAAATCAAAGGCTTTATCAAAATACCTTTATCAAAATTCAAATTAGTGACTAAGAAGTTTGCACACGTGGCTATAAAATAACTATTATTATTACAATATAGCAGATGCTATTGCTAAAGACACAAAAGCATGCATTTTAAAATGAAATCTACAAATGATTGATACTAATCAGTTGGTTGAAAATATTGTCTCAATGTACATAAAAAAAATATTCAACATAATAGTAAAGAACCATGAGTTAGAGTATAGTGTTTTTAATCTATTTAAATTATGACAAGGGTTTACTCAATATGAATTTCCTTCCTCAACGTGTAAGCTAAAATTTTGATGAAAGAAAAGAGAGTGAGAATTCTCAAAGTTAGGGTTTTCAGAGTAGGACCTGGTCGATGTAAAGATCATGTTGGTGTAGGATATTTCTCATGCATATTTTAAGTACATGGGATTCCTCCACATAGGTGATTCTCCATACTTAGGTTTCCTAGGGTGTCATTATCGCCTTACTCACATCGTAAAGTGTCATAGAAGTTACATTTGACTAGATATTCTCGGGAATGTAACTCCCACCTCTTGACGACTACATTTATGGGGGAGTTACACACCCCACTACTATATGTACACCCTTTCATCTTGAGCAATGGAATGGAATAGAGTATGGGATTTGAGCCATTTTTCCCTTAATGCATGCACATTTCTCTCATGGGTGATTTCTTTCTTTGATCTTGAAGCTACATCATTTTGTGGTTGAGTGCAACATTTTGATGCTCATGGATTCCCTCTAGATCTTTGTCATTCCTTCGACATGGTATCAGAGCTTGGGGATCAAAATCGTGTTTCTCACCATGGTTGCTTACTACTCTCCACCTCATAGTTTCTTGTGTAAGTTCTCATTCTTGTTTTATGCTCTACTTGCATTTTATTTATATAAAAAAAAGGGGTATATGTATTTGGTTTGTTTGTTGGTGTGTTACCATGTTGCTTTGTTATGGTGGTCTTCGACTCACCTTACAAGCATGGTTTATTTTCCTTAGTTTGACTATGTCGTCTATGCATTAAATGGACTTCTTCACTCGCATTGGTTATCTTGCTTGTCTGATATCCAAGCGCTTGTGGCCTCTACACCTATAAAACCTTGCTTGAATGTGCTCTCTCTTAACTTTGGACTCTACCCTTTTGTTTGAACAAGCTCTCTTGACTGTACATCCTTGTTTCCTAAGCTCACCGGTGTGGATGTTGGCATAGCACATCTCACCTTGCCACCACTTGGTCTTTCCACCATTCACCTTAGCACATGAATCTTGTAATGTTACTTTGTTGCAAAAAAATATGCCCTGGGATAGTTTTACCGTAAATCTCCTAAGACAAAATCTGCCAAGTTCCTCTTCCTGAGACGTTACATGAACCTACATTAGGATCTCAAGGCATGTGGGCTCTACATGGCACATCAGTTACAACATTGAACTCATGGCACCATTTTGTCTTGGATCGCTCTGATCCTAGCTTGTTGACTCAGGTTGTGATCGTGTATTGATTTGCCTTCGACACAACGTCCTATGTTCATGCTAGCCATTGCCTCAATTTTTCTTTTCTCTCCCAAAATATTTTTTTCCTTCACTTTGCATTAAGGTTTTCTCATGTATCTTCTTGTGGTGTTTATCATGTGGCCCTCATTCAGCTATTCTTTAGTCGTGGACCTTTGTTTTGGGAATCTTCACTCACCAAGATAATGAGACACTACTCTATCAAGGGATTCTCTATTTGAATTTTTCCCCTACTATTAAACCAAACTCGCCAAGCCATTCTTGTGTTTGCACTCGACACATGGTTGTAACTCTACTTGGTGGTTATTGCAATAATAAACCATCTCGGTCAACATTTCATCTTAGTCCACCTATCACCATCGCTTTTAGACATTATTTGGAGGTCAAAACAATCCCTCCTTTTTAATGTTTTGAGGAAAAAAATTCATTATGGAATTGTAATAATTTTAAGGCTCTAATTTGCTTGTAATTATGTCCTTCATTAGTGTGTTGAAGATGGAGGGCGACGTCAAGGTTTGCACGAAGATAATGCCCCCTCGCAAGAAAAATAAACCTTACCTAAATTTTGATGCCATTTCCAACGAGTACCCACATGACACCCTTTGCACCCATTTCAAACACTCTTTTAATCCATTTGTATGGCTTATTAGCATTTTCCATCAGTTGCGGGAATCATTTTCTTGTTATAAATTTTGACTCGCTTCTCGGTTTTGAGTACTTCTTTAGTAAAAGTTGCATGATTTTTCACACATTATGTGATGACATTATCAGTTTATAAATTAACTACTTTATAAAGTTCCACATTTAGGGGTTCATTAGTACTCTTAGGCCTTGTATTACACACAAAGGCATTATCGGTTGAGTCCGAGCGTCTTGCATTTGTGAACATTGCATTGTTGATTCTACATCATATAGAGTTCTATTTCATGACTTGATCATTGTAAGATTGCTTTATAGCCTTCACCACTTCTTATTGGGAGAGAACTATTCATCTTGGCATGCTTCCATAGAACATTAATTCGCTCATGAAGGTATTTCACCCTTCTTACTTTGGCTAGTTCCTACACCCACTGATCATCGTTTTCTTGAGTATTTTCTCGACACTTGTGACCATGTTTTTGGTCACATGATGATGCATGTCTCTATATCTCTTTTGTTTCACGTGGCAGACTCAAATCCACCCCACCGTGTTTGGAGCATTCTTCAGTCCCTCTATGGAGACCCCTCACATAATGCCACCATTGTTACTATTTTTATTCAGTTGTCTCCTCTATTTCTTCATGTGATGACAATTCCACTGACACGAGAATCACTTGGTTATACTTCGATGATGAGGATTATGTACCCAGTTCGATGTCGAGAGTAATGGAAAGGATTCTTCTCCTCCTTCTCTCACTATTTTAGAGAGTGTTGACACATCCCACATCTCATACAATCATCACACCCGCCTATTTTCCACCTTTAGTTTGTGAGGCCCCTTTTACTCCTCTATCTTCATTGGATTACTCATACCTATCTTACATCACTCTTTTATTTATTAAGCCCCTTAATTAGGAGGAATATCTTCCTAAAATTAGTCACCTTTTCAGAGTACACTTGTGATGTACTACAGGTTTCTCATCCATCTACATGTATTTTAGAGGATTTCATAATCTCTATTGTTAGGAGTTCCCCTTCTGGGACTCTTACCACTTCCACTTTTCCAAAGATCTTAATTGATCCACCCTTGCTTGTGGATCCTTTTTATGTTGTGGGGGATGTTTTGTTGCATTCAAATCAGTTGGAAATCCTTTCTACATGGGTTCACCATTCACAATATGATATTATTTACTCATGACATTACCTTCGGTTCATTTGCACTCACTTTCTAGACCTATGTCACACTTTCGTGGACCGAGACTCGAGTTCTTCATGTTGTTGCCTTTGATTTCCTTCACGAAGTGGGTAGAATTCAAGCGTCATTTCTGTCCCTCCTAAGGGTAGGGACACGAGATCGTGTGGATGACTCTTCTTTAGTCTAGAGGCAAGAGGATTACGTGATCAAAATTATTTTAGGATAAATCCTAAAGCTCCAGAGTTCAAATCCGTCCATGGCATCTTCTCGCATTCCTCTCATCTCCCTCTTCTTCTCTCTTCTTATTCTATCTTCGAGATATTTCCTCTTTGTACATGGGTACCTTTATAGGCTTGTCTATGGCGGGACCCACTTTGGCATCTTTCTTAGATTGGAGTGGTATAATTGTCTCTCTTTTGGGGAGTTTTTCCCACTCGGGTTTTCTCCTTTTACTCCACTTTTCGAGAGTTTCTTGTACATTGGTACCTCATCGGATTGTTTATGGGACCCACTTCTCCTTGTTTTTTTCTATTTGTCCACCTAAGCTATGCTTCGTGGGGTTTTGGTGTAGGATATTTATCATGCATATATTCTAAGTACATGGGATTCCACCACATAGATGATTCACCACGCTTAGGTGTCCTAGGGTGTCATTATGGCCTTACACATGTCATAGATGTCATAGGAGTTACATTTGACCGGCTATTCCAAGATTTTAACTCCCACCTCTTGACGGATACATTTGTGGGGGAGTCACACACCCCACTACTATATATACACACTATAATATTGAGCAATGGAATGGAATAGAATATGGGATTTGAGCCATTTTCCTTAATGCATGCACATTTCTCTCACGATGGGTGATTTCTCTCTTTGATCTTGAAGCTACATAATTTTACGATTGAGTGCAACGTTATGATGCTCACAAATTCCCTCCAGATCTTAAGTATTGCTCGATAGATCAAAAGGATATTCATAGTTTGATTAAGCATTTTGATAATTTTAGATAATAGTTAAAATTATTATATCAATAAATTTGGACATATTCCATTGAATCTAGATTCTAGTATTTCAAGTTTTGGAAGAAATCTATCACTCTTTTTTTCTTGTATTGCATTCCATATTTTTCTAGAATGGATTCAATTATTACTATTATTGGATTCCAATATTGTCATTATCATAATTATTGGAGTTCGATTTTAGTATTATTGATTCCAATTTTGGTATTATTGGATTCTAATATCACTATTATTTGATCCCAATTTGTCAATTATTAGATTCCAATTTTGCTATAATTGGATTTCGTTTATTTTTTATATCTTCATGTTGGGAATATATAAGATTAGTGGATGATAAATATTATAAGGAATGAAGGCATTGGATTAATAAAAATAACTAACTAACAATAACTTCCTACAAAGATATTTTACACTATGAAGCCTCGTAATTTGAAAATGAAATGATAGCACGTTCCTCACACTTTGATAGTGCAAAATCCTCGATCTAATATTAATGACCACTAACTATTATAAGTCATGATCACATTATATTAAATTAAAAATAAAAATAAATCCCTCTGATATCAATTTGAAGTGCGAGCCTCACACTTTAAAATTGTGAACCTCACATTGATAAATTTTGAGACTTACACTTTGAAATTTGTGAAAAGTGCAAGGCTTGCACTTGGAAAGTGTAATCCTTGTACTTTCAAAGTTTGAACCTCGTAAATTGAAAGTCCAAACCTTGTAACATTGAAATTCCAGAGCCTCACACTTTCAAAGTTTGAGGACTCACACTTTCAATGTTGATTATGTGCATCCTTAATATTGGCATTGGCCTCAAATTATAATGGTGTTATTTTTTTCTATTGGAACTTACAATTAAATTACCTAATCACATCGAAATATACCCTATTTTTAATGATTCTCCCAAAATATGACCTTTTTTGTTTGATATTATAATAGTGAAATTATTACAGCAAAATAAGGAACTTGTGTTAGCTAATCTTTCTATTTTTGGGGTAATTTTTTTATCAAAATAATGTTATGTTTTCTTATTAGAGTCGTAGCATTGTAATAACTCATGTATTTATTTTTTATATTGTACACACCATTAAGTTTACTATTGTTTATTATTATAAATTATATATCTAACTTATGATTAAAAGAAGACAACATAATTGGGATTTATGTATATCAAAAATTCAAAGAGAGTGAAAGATAGTTTAATTTACGCTTGTAAATTTTTCCATTCTCTATATAAACAATAATTCAATTACTTCCATGAGAAATAAAATGAAATAATTCTTGACACAATGCAAGAATTTTTTTATGAGAAATGCGGTCATATGTCATCGGACATACATGAACTCATATTATATTGTATCCATCAATCAAAAGAATAATTATGTCACAATTGTATTCTTTTTGACTCAAGAAATGCTACCAAATTTATCCCAGTGTTAGTCACTCTAAATGAGCTACATTTTCATCACACCCTGTTTGTGGAATAATGCTTTTATATAAAAAAATTCACAATTCTCCCTCGTGTAGACTATTCTCTTAGGATTTTAACCTTGTACAAGTCTAGAATATCTTCTTGGGTTGATTAAATGGATTGTAATATATTTTTCAAATATTCTGAAATCTAAATCAATGATGCATTTTTCAAAGAACAAATTAAATATAGAAATATTTTGTAGGATAAAATGGAAATGTATATATCCTTCTCCATGTATCCTTTATCTCCACTAAACAAATAGGTTTGAAAATGAATGGCTACCTATGCCTATGAACTCAAAGCATATCCCATCATGCTCTAATTTATGTGATGATAGATGTATCTCAAAATAACAAAAAAGATGTGTCATCATATTTATTTTCATAGCTAAGTTCCCAAAGAAATACATTCCCTTTGATTAGAATTTTATACCTGTAGCACCATCACTAGTGACATCCTAAACCACAAAAAAAAATTCATGTAAAAATATTGCTAAAACATATGGATTGTATCCTTAATAGCATCTTAAGATTTAAAAATTCATATAATATTCCCAAGTATTATATACATTTTGATAACTTGAAATAGTTATTCAAAACATTGATAACAAACAAAAATACAACAATGTACTTATGCGCCTAAACCAAATCTTCGACATAAAATAGAGAATATAAAATAGACTGTGAGGAATCTAATAGGAGGATGTCCTATGTTGGGTAAAGTTTTTGGGCCTTCTTCTTCTCATAGAAATCATCATACATTGTAGTGGGATCGGTGTCTATAGGGAATGAGCTGTAATTGTGTTCCTTGAGAGCCTAGATGCCTCTCTTATGGTAGATTTTTGATCTAGAAAAACAACAAATGCCCCTCATCAGCTCTTTGTTCCTTTTCGATTGAAGTTTGTCTGATTTTGGTTACATTTCAACTCTTATTTTCCTTTTCACTTCTAGTTTGTTCTTGTCCTACCTCTATAAATAAATAATGTTGGTGTTCTAACAAGATGAAAGATTTGATGAAGGACTAGGATTTTCAATTAAAAAGTTAGGGTTTAGTTACTATACTTTGAAATAATATTGAATGGATTACAATGGTTCCATGATGTATGTTCGATTATTCTAGTAAAGTTTAATATCATATGGGTATTTGAAGGAATAAAAAAACTTCACTATGTTTAGTGTCAAGTTATGCACCCACCCCCATAACCCCGGAACACAACCCCCATGCCCGAGGTTACATAAGATGAAAAAAATTACTATACAACACTAAAATGGAATTGAAAGATCCAAATGGTTCCCTTTTTTAGGTAGAAGGTTAGGAAGAGTAGCATGGGATTCATCTAAAAAAAATTGGTATTCATTATTGGACAATGACAATAGAACATTTTGAGGTTCAAGATCCTTTGAATGACGTGGAAGAAGAATTTATGAATGGTTTGACGTACTACAAGAGCATGAATTATTTTAATATATTTGGTTGTCATCTTTAAGAATAAATTTAAATAGATTACATCTAGTTAAGGGAGTGTTGATATGATAAAGGGATAGATATTATTGATCACTAGGAAAGTTGTTACCTTTCCCACAAATGTAATTTATGATCAATCACTGAAAGGGGATGTAGAATATTTGTGTAGAACTTTAAAGATAAGATATTTGAAAAGAAAAATGCCAAATTAGATATGTTTAAGGAAAACACAACACTTACCCTTCAAGTATCCAATCAAAATGATCATAATATTTCTCGGTGTTATGATAGCCCTATACATCACATCATACCACAATAAACATGTATACCAATAAAAAAATTAAACCTTAAAAAATAAAAAACATTCAAAAACAAACCCTAAAATAGTATTAAGAATGGTAGTATTACTAGATCTTGGTGGTCTTGTGTTTCCTCTTTTTGATGAGGGGATTAGGGTCATCCTATGTTGGGTAAATTTTATGGGAATTCTTCTTCTCATCGGATTCCTTGGATACTTTTGTGGGCTTGGCACATAGAGGGAATGGGCCACCATTGTTTTCCTTGAGAGCCTAGAGGATTCTCTTGTGGTACATTTGGGATCTAGAAAATTGACCAATGCCCCTTATGAGCTCTTTGTTTCTTTTCTTTGGAGGTTTTTCTGATTTATAGTCATTTATACTCTTTTTATCCTTCTCCCTTCTTCTTCCTTTCTATCATACATATAAAAATTAATAATGTTGGTGCTCTATACAGAAAAATATATAATGAATGACTAGGGTTTTTTCAATCAAAATATTAGGGTTAGTTGTTAACCATGGAAATAGGATTAAAGCCTAACTTTGGTTCCATGTTGCATGTTAGATTAATCTAGTGAATATCAATATCGGATGGGTATTTGAGGGAATTAAAAATATTTTTCAACATTTTGTGCTAATTTGTGCATGCCCCCACACCCACACCCCCACCCACTAAGTTTTCCTTTTTAGGTGGCAGGAAAGATGACCTCAAATTCTGCATAACACCAAATTTGAGTTATTTTAGGAAAGAAACAAGATTTTCCTTTCCAGAATGAATTATTTAAATCGTATATTCAATATTATTAGAACAGGAAATAGATTAGTGAACTGCTAGGTTTTTATGTTAGCCCTATACATAACACCATATCATAGTCAATATGTATACGAATAGAAAACACCATTCAATCCTTAGAAAAAAAAAGCCTTAGAAATAAAACCTGCAAATATATTATTATTGGTATTAGAACTTGAGATTGGTGGGATTGTGCTTCTTCTTATTGATGAGGGTATTTGAGACATCTTATGTTGGGTAACATTTTTGGGCCTTCTTCTTCTTGTTAGTGGCCTTGGACACTTCCACCGGCTTAGCATACAAGTGAATGAGCCGCCACTGTGTTCCTTGAGAGCCTAGAGTCCACTCTTATGGTACATTTTGGATCTAGAAAAATGGACAATGCACTTTATCATCTCCTTATTTTATGTTGATTGAGTTATTTATGATTTTTTTCATTTCTTCTCTTCTTATCCTTCCCCCATATTCTTCCTTCTTGTCCAACATCTATTAAGTAGTAACATTGGTGATATATCGAGAAAAATATCGATGAACGAATAGGGTGTTTTGAATAAAAATATTACGGTTGAATTTCTAACCTTAGAAATAGGATTTAAAGGTTAACCAAGGATCCATGTTGCATGTTAGATTAGTCTATTAACTCTAACTAACATATGGTTATTTGAGGGAATAAAAAATTCCTTATGTTTAGCACTATGTTGTGTACCAAATCCATACCCCCAAAACACACCCCCAAACCCGAGGTTACATAATATGACCTCAAATGTCTATATGATACTAAAATTGAATTGAAATAACCAAAGAGTTCCCTTTTAAGGTGGTTATTTATTCATAACATCACAAGCTTCATCTACAACTTTTTCAGTATTTAGTGTTGACATAATGACAAGGAAAAGTATTAACCATCTATCTCTTTTGAATGATGGTTAATGGAGGATTCCACAGTGGCTTGATGTAATTTGAGAGCATTAACTATTTGAATCTTTATGGTTATGGTCTTTCAATAATTTTTTTGAAAGATTACATCTAGTTAGGGGTGTTGATGTGATGAAGGGAAAAGATTAATGAACACTAGGGAAGTTATTGCCTTGCCCAAAATGTAATTGATGATCAATCTCTAAAGAGGGGATGTGGATGGTTTGTGAAAAAATTTAAATGTTAGATATTTGAAAGGCATAAAGCGGGATTCGAGTTATTTGAGGGAAAAGCACTCTTCCATTCCATTATACAGTAAAAATCATTATAATATATATGGGTGTGATGCTATCTCTATATATTTCATCATACCATAGTCAACAGCTATACTAATAAAAACTAAAACCTTAAAAATGCAAACCATGCAAAACAAAACCCTAAAATAAATGTTGTGCTATATCAAGAAAAATTCTCTTATGAATTACTAGGTATTTTCAATTGAAATATTAGGGTTTAGATGCTAACCTCGTAAATCATATTTAAAGGTTAACTGGCATCCCATTGTGAATATTGGATTAATCTAGAGACTCTTAATATCATATGGGTATTTCATGAAATAAAGATAATTCACTATGTTTAGTGCTAAGTTATGCACCCACCTCCATACGCCCACATCACACCTCCCACACCCGAGGTTGCAAAGATGGCCTCAAATTACTATACGACACTAAAATGGAATAAAAAACCAAACCGTTCCCGTTTTATGTGGCGGTTAAGGAATAGTAGCACATGCTTCATCTAAAACGTTTTTGGTATATATTGCTAGCATAATGAAGGTTGCAAAGTGTTGAACTTCAAGGTCCTTTTAATGATAGTGAAAGGAATATTTCCCAGGTTGTTTGACATACTATGACAACATTAATTATTTGAATCTCTCTATTTATAGTCATTAAGGGAAATTTTAAAATATTACATCCAGTTAGGGGATTGTTAATGCAATTATGGGTCAAATATTAGCAACCACTAGGAAAGTTATTACCTTTCCCATAAATGTAGTTTATGATCAAACACTAAAGAGGGGATGTGGAACTTGAAAGATGAGATATTTGAAAATCGTAAGTCCATATTTGACCTATTTGATGAAAATAACACATTTTTCCTTCCAATGTCCAGTTCAAATTATTAGAGTAGTTAGTGGGTGTGATGTTAACCTATACATCACACCATACCACAATCAATATGTAGTGCCCACTACTCTTCAAACAATTTCATTTTCATATGGATACTATTAGAATGATACTCAAACATTTTTATTATGATACATTGTTCAATAGATGATATATTATAATGTTATTTGGACTATTGACATTAGGATGTTTATGTTTTATTATGATGCACTAGATAGTGATGTTAAATAGTTCGATATATGTTGATTTTCACAATGTGGATTTTATACTGACACGTTATCTTTTTGGATGTTTTGAGAAGAATTATAATCTTATGGATGTTAGGGTTAGATTTTTATATATTGATGGCTAATAGTATTGTTAATATTAAATTATGTTTATTTATCTTATATGTATATTATCTCGATCTTGTTAATACAGTCGAAAGGCTAGAGAGGTATTTTGTGGTGTGTAGGACTTTGATCACATACATCGAAGGGGATAGGGGACCAAGTAAGAAGCATGTCGGGTGTTGAGAAATGAGACCAAATTTGAAAACATGTGTAATTTTCTTTAGAGTGGTTTTTTGCATGTTTAGTTGGAGGTATCCCATGGGGGTGACTTCACTTGTGTGGCAAAGTAGTGAATTATGTCCCTCTTATTTTAAATTTTTCTTTGTGATTTACCTATATTTTTAATTTAAATTTGGAATTTTTCTCACTTTATTAACATGTTAAAATGTGTTTTAATTAAGTTAATCCCTTCTTATTTTAGTTAACTAGATTAGGGATGTGACAAATAGTTATGATGAGGTTTGGTGGTCCTTTTGTAAGTAAAATTTATGTTGATTTCTAAGTGTTTTACTCCACCCCAACTTCAAAATTCGGATTTTGACTTGAGGAGCATCTTTTTGAGGCTTGTGGGACAAGCAAGGCTTGTCCCATGCCTGTTAATTTACCCAAAATAACTACTTATGGGTTGGGAAGCTTATCTTTGACTTGTTTAACTAGTTTTGAGTGAAAAAGGAGAGAAAATTATTACACTTCCTTCCACCCCAATTTATTGTGTCCTTTGAAAGCATGGTGTGCAAGTTTGTGAGCCATGTGGATTGCCATAGTCCTTTCATATGCATTAATTTTCTTAGACTTGGTATGTTTGACTTAAATTTGGGGATGGAGGAATGATGAAGTGGAATCCTACATGGATCCACCTCATCATCCTCACATTCAATTTCTATGTATTGGTGATTTTTGTTGGAATGGGGGTTACTTATTTCTTTTCTCTTCTTGTGCACTTTTGGAATTGGAGCTTGTGGGAGTTTTTTGGAAATTTATTGGCTTGGAATTGAAGAGACTTGTTGAATTTTTCTAAGAGCTTGATGGAGAGGTAGGATCTCAACCTTTTTAATTTGTTATTATGCTTGTTTGTATGCAATGTTTTTCTTGTTAAAATTATTTTTGTCTTCTGAATGTGTTTGTGTGTTGGTTTGGTAGTAGGCCTTAGTAGGGTGTGGGAAAAGGGATTATAGGACCATTGGGGAGGGAAAAGTGATATTTTTGAGGCATGAATTTGGTGGGAGTGTGAATGGGAGTCTTACATATGGGGAGTGAAAAGGAAATCATGGTTATTTGTTGCATACTTAAGGAGAGAAGGATTTTTGTTGATTATTTTGTACACTTTGAGGATTAACGTAAGATTTGCACTTCACCTAGGAGGCATAAGGAGGTGGTTTCCCATAGCCATTTCTCTATTTGGTTTTATCCTCAAACCTTTATATTGTTGTGAATTTGTAAACTTGTTGGATATGTTATCTTGGTTGAGTTGAATGTCTTGTATGTATGTTTGTTGTGAAGCCACTTTATTGAAAGTTGTCATTGTTTCTCAATACCCCTCATGGTTATTTGGTTGGGGATTGGGGGCCGTTAAGGGGATGGATTCTCCTCTTAATGGATTAAAGTTTGGGTAGAGAGTGTTTCCTACTCCCCCTTCCTTGTTTTGTGATCCTTGTGAAGTTGAAGAATGCAAGATTTGAAGCTACGCTTAGAGGAGTTATGAAAATGGGAGACATAAATATTTGGGATTTTCGATAGCTCTTGTTGATTTCCCTTGTTTTATATTATTCAATTTATTATTCCCATTTGTGTGGATGATTGTAAAAATTATATATTTTGAAGAAATTCACATTTTCATATACTTGAAATCCCTAAAATTGTGCACTCTTTTAAGAATATTAAATGGGATTTTTTGCATTTTAAATGTGATTCTTTTTTTTTTTTAGAAAGTAAATTACAAATTTATCACCTTGTTTTGAAGAATTAGAAAGTAGGAAGATGTTGAAATGGATATGCATTCTTTTAACTTCAGAAGTTTCATTGTTTTTTCAAATGTGGTATACTTTCATTTCCAAAAATATTGTGAAGTTTATTAAAATTTATTGTTGTTAATTTTTTTCACTTATATATGTTACAAATATATTGTGACATTATTAATAATTTGCAATATTATTAATAATGAGTTTATAGAACTCATATTAATAATATAGTTGTAATTGTTAGTATTAGTATTTGGGTAAGTTGCATGAGAAGAACTCACGTAGCTATTTTGGAGTGTGAGTGATCCTAGGGATAAGCTTGAGAGATTCATGGAGAGATATATGTGGGATTGAGAGTTGTTGAGGATTGATGTTGACTCCTTCTATTAAGGAGAAAATCCTCCCCGTATATTGTAAACTCTCTATCAATGAAAATCATTCAAGTTAAATTTTATATTCTATGTTTTTATATTATTGTGTTAGATTATTTGTAATAATCTAGACAAAATTTATCATCTGGTATCGAGAGAAGGTATGCTAAAAAGATTTATCTAAGAGAGAAATTATCCATCATAGCTATCTTTTGTCAATGATCCACGTAACTATTTGAATGCAGGTAATATTAGACTACGCTTTGCATATAAATCAGTTCTTACTACAAGACCATGTTTTGGTATGTGTGCATTCGAGTCTATGTTTGGCATCAAACCAATTCGAAGGGACGTGTTTTCTTGAAGATAAGTATGTAGTTTTGATTTGTTGGAGAACTCATTCAAAGACACTCTCTGGTTATGGGACCAATTGTTTGTTTAATTCAAGATCTATAGATCTGATTACAGCTGTCAATGCATGCATGGATCGATTCAACAAATTGGATCGAGCTCATTCTCCTCCCACACACTTTGGTGAACTCACAGATACAAGCACTATGATTTGTAACATTGATAATTGTGAAAGAAGATTTGTTTAGTGGGCATGTTATTATTCTTCACCGACATATGAAAATTTATTAGATATTTGGCTCATATATCCCAAGCTTTGCCTCATAAAAATACACGTCCCTCCAACACAAGTATACGGAAAAATAATGCAAATGCGGTGACTATTGAGAATTCACTTTTGTTTTAAATTAATGTATTTACTTTGTGTTCATATGTATGGTTTATGTGGAGATTAGTAAAATTCAAGGTCAAAAGTATTAATTTTTGTTATTTAGTGGTATAGTATTTAAATTATCTATGTGTAGTAAAGTCAAGTTTACAAATTTTATTAAATACTCATTTGGTTTTATAAAGTTTCTTTTACATATTTTTTTTAAGGTTTGGTTTAAAAGTTTAAAAAAAACTTATTTTATTATTTAGGCCATATGAATGATATTTTTTAAATTTTTTTGGTATTTGATTTAGTTTTAGTTTTTAAATTTTAATTTAATTTAATTTTTAAAGTTTTATTTGTTTTAGTGTTAGTCTTTTATATATAAATGTAAGTTTAGTATTGTATTTCCTATGAGATTCAACATTGTTGTCAAAGTGTATTAATTATCATATTGAATTGTTAAATTGTTATAATCTAGTCATTTTGTGTCATTTGTTAGAGTCATTGTCAAACTTGTAAAAAAATATTACTCACTTTTAGCTGGAAGAATTTTCGGTGAAACAAGATGTCTAATTTGTAAATGAGCTTCAAAATTACATCTTTATGAGTTAAGAAGTGACATCATGGAGGCTGGAGACAACAGAGGAAGGAGGTCAATCAATGACCTCTCGCCACCCATAAGTGATGGGGCCGCACAATGAAGTTGTGGCATTTTTTTAGTTATTTGTTTATTTTCCACTATGTGAAAATAAGAACAAATGTCAAATTCATGTTCAATTGTAATGTGTGAGAAATTCTTATATGTAACCTCCTAGAAGAAAAATTATAGATTATGTCTCTAAGTTTATTGTAACATTCATATATTTGGAAAGGGTTGGTGGTAGATCCAAAAAACCACAGATGTAAAAAGGTAGATAAACTTTTACTGATGTAGCGGTCCTTTGACTGCCTTCCTTCTTTATGAAGATGATCCACCAGTGGAATATTGGCTGCGTTATTTTCATGGAGTAAATGTGGGATGTGTTATTTTGCATAGTTGTGGTCATATGCAGCAAAACAGTCGGCCAGTTTGAAGTTTACATGCCTTTCTTTGATCTAGATTATGAGGCAATCCCATGCAACATGTTACATAAAAAGGAGTTATGTTGTACCATGTCAACATTAGGGGAGTGTATATTGAGAATTAATAATGTTAACAATAGGATAATGAATTTTACAAATATATTGTGACATTATTAATAAATTTTAATATTATTAATAATGAGTTTTATAGAACTCATAGTAATAATATAGTTTTAATAGTTAGTATTAGTATTTGGGTGAGTTGCAAGAGAATAAATCATGTAGCTATTTTGGAGTGTGAGTGATCATATGGATAAGTTTGAGAGATTCATGGAGAGGTATATGTGGCATTGAGGGATGTTAAGGATTGTTGTTGACTCCTTGTATTAAGGAGAACATCCTCCTATATATTTTAAGATCTCTATCATGAAAATCATTCTAGTTAAATTTTATATTTTGTGTTTTTATATTATTGTGTTTGATTATTTTTAATAATCTTCACCAAATTTATCATCTTATGGAGAAAATGAAATATCTACTCCTATTTCATTCAATGAAAGAGACATTGAAGGATATAAACTATAGATGCAATTCTAGTCATGTTGATGGAAAGTTTTCTCTCTAAAACCTTATTAAAATTAAATAAGAAACTAATAAAAAAAAATTCATCCCCTAGTTCACTTCTATCTAAGATGGTAGAAATCCTATTAATATTTCAAATATTAGTTTTAATGGAACAAAAAAAATAATGTATGCACTCACTTCTACTTAAATGTAAACTAGGATTGAGTTACTATGTGGTAATGATTTCCCAATTTTTTTCTTAATATAATAACCTAACTATAGTCTCTTTGTAAAAAAAAGGTATATTTATATCAAGTTCAATTATTTTATTATTATTAGGATATTAATATCATTACAAGTTAATTATAATAATAAAATTAAAATGTTGATAGTAATTTATATATATATATATATATATATATATAATTATTATTATCAATATTATAAATTTTCATTCATATAAATATTAATAAAACCCTATAATATATTATATGTACCTTATAATAAATAAAGTTTATTTTAGAAAAGGAAATTGTTTTTTTACTAATTGCATTGTGGGATGCAGCTGTGGGTTCTATGTTTGGGAGTTGGGGAATGGGGTAGGAGGGCTCTCAACCCCACCCCCACCCCATTATTAAGTGTGATGGGGGTGTGGTTGGATTACCCCCCCCCTCATTTTAATTTTAAACTAATGCTTTATGTGGGTGGGGCCAATCCCCACAAATTCTTTGTTTGAAAAACCTTGTAGTCGGCCATAATATGGTCTATGTATTTTTCTTAACCACGACCTATATAATTCAATAAATAATGTTTTTTTATATAAATGAACATCACACACACACACACACACACACACACACACACACACACACACACACATTTGTTGTTTCTTATTAATAGAAATGGGTATATATACATTTCTATATATATACACACAAGCATTTATATATAAATATAAATATATGTATATATTCATAGCTTTTGGATATTTACACAAGTATATATACACAAAAATAGTGTGTATATATTGCACAAAAATAGTGTATTTATTACTAAAATAAAGCTAGATCTTTTGGGCAAAAGCCACATACCCAAATGAGTATTTTTATTAAATCAATCTTATAACAAATCATGAAAATTACAAACCCTAGAATAGGGTAGAATAGAATCACAAGTAAAAAAAAAATAGATTTGGGATGTGTGTATTCATCCCCAAGCTTTCTCTTCCTCCTCCCATGGCTTCCTCCTCTTCCTCTTTCCCTTAACCTGCAAAACCAAAAATGAAGAAATGAGTGAAATAGATGAATAAAATCATTCCTTAGAGATATTAGGGTTGGTTTGAATTTTTCCCATCCAATGGCCCAAATTATCTCCTACAAATGTTAGGTGGGGGTTTGGTGAGATCATCATTTGACCACATGGGTCATGTTTTGAATGGGGCCACTTGTGTGGTTTGAATGTAAATTTAAAATTTATTATTTTCCCTTTGATTTATTCTTTTGCAACTTCAATGATAATAAGGCCATGACCTAGGGGAATTTAAGTAAACTATCTTCCTTAATAGTTTAGACCAATTTTATATTGGAGAATTAAATTAATAGCTTTGTGTAAATGAAAGGGTTCTTTTTGACTTGGGATTTAATTTTAAATTATTGCATTACCTTAGGAACCATTGTATTAAATTAATTTAGGATTATTTGAATGAAATTTTCCAAACCTAACTATAGATTAAATAAATACTTTTATTTAATATCCTCATTTATGTAGTTTTGTGGTGACCGTTTGAAATCAAGGGTATATCTTTTCATCGCTTTCGTTTTCTTTCAAAAAAAACAAATAATTCCATAATTTTTCTATTAAATTTTCTTGGTTTTGGGTTTCATGTGCAAAAATTTTGGGCATTACACAATACGTATACAAATACAAAAATAAAACCTTAAAAAACATAAAATCAAAAAAATGAAACCCTAAAATAATAATAGGATTTTTAGTAACACATGACCTTGGTGGGATTTTACTTACTCCTTGTTGATGAGGGGATGCTAGAATCAGTTGAGATTAGAATTTGATAATCTATTCCTTTTAATAAGTAGTAGAGATTAGTGGTATATAAACTTTTTCTTTGATTCCCACCAATGTATATAATGAAGAAAAGATGCAAAGGTTTAATCATAATAGTTGCTAATTTGAACAAATTTTTTTATGAAGAATAAAACATAATTGTACTTTATCATTTTTCCTTTAGGAAATAATGTTATTATACACCATGTAGATTTCTGCAATAAAATTTAAGACAACATCTCTCTACACTATGTTGTTGTATGATCACCCTGCAAACATTTTTAATAACCACCTTTTTCACGACTAGGCAAATACCTCCATAGATTTCAAGAAAAAAAATGTCCATTTCTCACATATTTCTCATCAAAATATATTATGGAAAATCCCTAGCATCTAATATATATTACTATGATGTTTTATTCATAGTTTTCGAGAATAAAAATGTGTACTTCTCATTGAAATATATTCGAAAATTCCTAGTGATTTCTGCTAATATATATTAATATGATTTATTTTTGGAGCACTATGTTCAAAATAAGAAATTGTTTAGCCTAGTTTCCCCAAAATCCTTCCTTTCTATAAATGTTCAATCTTAGCAGTCACTAAGAATTTTCTTTAATACGAACTATTTTTTTATCTTAAGCAAGTAATGGTTCTTAGAATTTTCTAATCATTTTTATAAATATGAACCTATATGAATTATGTGTTTGAAACAATATAATTTATGAGAAATATAGAGTTTTTTATCCCTTTCATGGGTATGTAGTGAAACACTTGCATGTGAAAGAGATTTTATAAGCAATATGAAATAGTTATAATTAATGAAAAATACTAGTGATACAAATTTGTAGAGATTATTTTTTACATTGTTTGAAAGGAAAAATAGGAGTTATAGAGGCTAGCGGTGAGTAGGATTCTCCTCGATAAATATGTGGACAATATAATACATGTAGATGTGTTCATTACCACCTATTGAAAAGAATAACTTAGTGCCCTCTAAAAGAAAAATCTTTATTATTTTAAATCCTGTGTTGGAAAAAAATCATTGTAATGGAGCTTAGCGGTCACTAAGTTCTTTCCTATCTATAAGTTGATCTCAAATTCTTGTGAAGAAGAAAATTATGTTTTAGTTTTTCTAGTGTAAAATGTAACTAACACCAAAATATTGACAATCACAATATATATTAGAAATTTCATGCCACATGTCAACATTTTAGTGGGTTCCATATACAAATTAATATGGTGGATTTTAATAGGTTAAAAGAAATTTTTAATTATATCGCTAATTAAAAATATCTTAATAAATGTGTCAACTATATTACTTCCTAACTAATTGGTTCAAACTCTCCATGTATCACATTTTATGGGAATTTTTAAATTTAGCATGGAATATATTTAAAATATTAATTCGAATTCATAAAAATAAAAATAAATGTGTGTATATTGCTCTATTAAAATTTAAACCATTGTTGAGAAATGTTTAATTGTATTTTCTAATAATTTAATTTTTATTATGATTATATTAATATATCTCGTGGTCCCGTGAGTTCACAAAAAAAATATTTATCGTTATCCCACTCCATTCTAAAGTAAAATTTATAAATTTGATTTCCCTCTCCCACTCTATCCCCAAAATTAAAGGTGAATATAAATGAGGGATACATTAAAATTTTATATTGAAATCCCCGACATTAAATGTGAATATTTGAAATTTCAATATTCCGCACTTTCACTTTAAGAAGGGGAAATTTAAATTTTCAAGTATTCCTATCCCACAAATTTTAAATTTTTGCAATTTATTTTATTGAATGTTTTATAGAAAAATTTAAATACCCTAGACAAATATATGTTAGGATGGTATTTTTATTTGAGCATCACAGAAAAGAAGCTCTTAAAATTATAATACAATAGGCACAAGGCACAAACACTAAATTACTCCGGTCTCGAATCCTCAGTTCTGATTATAATCTCATTTTAAAATGTACAAACCAAGAAACAAATAGTTATTGCATATAGATCATAGGTCCAAGTGCGAATCCCAGCCATATTTTATAAATATCTATTCCAGAGCAGCGAGGCACATAAAGGACATAATAAAAAGAGGAAAGAAAAATATGTTGGGTATATAATCACATAGATAGTTTGTTTGAGAGAGGATAAAAATATTACACAAACATTATCAAGCACATAATAATTTCATATACTACTAAAAAATAAATTTATCAAAATTATCTATTTTATTGTATGTGTACCTTAGGTGATGGATGAAACTTCAAGTCACTCTGTATTTTCTTACTTCTTGTGTTTTGCACTTAAATATATACCTAAATTTCCCTCCACCTCCTTTTTAGTTCAATTTCATCAAATTTTAAAAACACATTGTTGTTTTTGATACCAATTTTTATTCCTTCGTTAACCAAACAAAATGTAATCCTCACCATAATATTTTTATTTTGGAAAACATATATTTTATGTTCTATCCTATCTCTTTTATTGGTCTCTATCAAAAGGGTTCTCTTTTTATCCCTTATTTGTTTCCCTCTGGTTAAGTTTTGTCAATTTTTCATTCTCCTTCCGTGATTGAATTTCCTTATATTGATGGCCTTTCTCCATGGTTTCAAAACAAGAGTCTCATATTCATTTTTAAAAAAAAATAATAATGGTTTGATTTAGTATTATTTAGGTAATCATTTTAAATTCCTTTAATGGGTTTTTAATATGAAATAAATATTTGTGACTAATTATTAAAATTTCATTGTTTATATGATTGCCCCATTGATATATATTTTTAATTATATACATTTACCCATGTAGAAATAGTCAAATGTAGTGTATTTAAAAAGATTTTTCATATAAAATAAAAGGTAATAATATTATATATACGATTAAATATTATAAAATATAAATTTTATTCATTAAATTTTTAAACTTATATTTCCTTTTGTGGACCTTATGCTATGCCAAAAAAGCATAGCTTTGTGTCCTTCGTGATATAATTATAACTAAATGCGAACCCATAGAATAATAGATTTATATATAATTAAAATTTAATTATGATACATATCATTAGTGAGATATAGAATTTTGTGAAATATATTAATACATTATTGTACTCATTTGTTTAAGTATATTTGTAATTTCAATCATGAAAAATGTGGTGTATCTTATCTTCCACCGAGGTATAATTCTTATTTTTTGAAAACATTTGTATAGAAGAAAATTAGTAAAAACTTAATAGATAACTTAGCCCAAGATAAAGTAATAATTTTAAAATTATCTAATACCATATTCCAAGATGAACATCCGTTAAGATGCATATTTACAACATTGCTTCTCTATTATATGACAACAAAAGATAACAAGTATTCAAAGACTATAAAACTATTAAATATTTTCTTGAATACATGTATTCAAATAATATTTGGGATAAGTGGTTGGTTTGATATTTGTTATCTTGTATATAGTACAATTAGTAAGGAATCTCTTGAAACTCGATCTAGGAACCAATATTATATTTATATTTTTAAATTATGATATGTGAAGCCTAGTGACCACTATGTTCATAGATTATTACATTATTTTGGTCTAATATAAAAAAGAAATCATTTTAGCGGCTAATAGGATAATTTTTGTCTTGCATTAAAACAATTAGTAATGACTCAACTAAAAATACTAACTATGCTCTATTAAGATATTAAGATTTTATAATATGATATTCAAATATTAGTATCTAGGGTGGATTATTATTACATTTATTTTATGTTCCAAGACAAGAGAAGACAACAAATATTCCAATAAAGACAAATATTAACAATACTCTTAAATAAGCATATTCCAAAATGAAATGTTAAGCCGAGTGGTTAATGAGTTCAATATGATATTAAAAGAATATGAAATTATATATTTGAATAATAACGTGATATTAAAATCCTAGCAGACACTAAGGTTAAATATTATTATATAATGTTGGTGAAACATAATAAATACATGATATTAACAATGACTAGGATGATTATTAATTTACATACATGACAATTATTGACGACTCAAATGAAAAAAAAATCACTAAGATCCATTATTATATATCAATTTTAAAATACATTCTGCAAATACTATCGACCGATAGGGTGGATGATTACTACATTTATTTGATGTTCTAAGAAAAGACAAGGAAAAAAATATTCCTAGACAAGATAAAGATTAATGATTTTACGGAAAACACATATTTCAACACAAAATTTTAAGCCTAGCAATTTCGAGTACAACATGATATTCACATAATATCACACAATATTCTAAGTGTAACTTGATATTCAAATCCTAGTGGTCTCTTAGGTAAAATATTATTACATAGCGTTAGTGGAACATAACAAAGAATTGAGATTAGCGGTTGTAAGGATAATTGTTGATTTTCTTATAGGATAATTAGTAACGACTCAAGTGAGAATTTAACTAGGCTCCATTATTATATTTATCTTTTAGAATATGATATTTAAACATTTATAACCACTACGGTGGATGATTATTACATTTCTTTGATGTTCCAAGACAATACAAGACACCAAATATTCCAATAAAGATAAATATTAACAATATTCCCGAAAATACATATTCCAAAATGAAAATTAATGACCTATAGCTGCTTGAGTTCAATATTAAATTATATCGCATGATATTAAAATCCTAACATTATATTAAAATCCTAGTGGCCACTAAGGTTAAAAATTGTTACATAGCATCGATGAAACTATTATCTCTCGAAAGTGCACCCTGTAGAGAGATGGCTGTAGATTTTCTAAGCTGTAATATAGGTCTTTCTCTCTCTCGTAGATACAATGGAAACACCTCAAGTCTATGGGTATACCTATTGTGAGGTGAATCTCTAGGATTAAAAGGTTGGTTCCTTTTTGATGTATCCTAAATTGATTCTCTGAGGTAAGGGTAAGAAATATCTGTAAAATAAATAAAATGAGGTGATACACCAAAACTTATATGAGGGATTTGACTGAGTATATGCACAATTGATGTGGGAAGGTTTTCTTGATGCACGAGCCAACAGTTTTTTGTAGGTTATTTAAGGGCAAAACTTGGTGGTACTGAGGGAAAAATATCACAACAGTATTGATAAGTTAACATGCACATTAAAATTAAGCAGAATTTACTGATATTGTAGCAGGGTAAGATGATTGGTCGGGAATATTTGTACTCACAAGACTAACAGAAATATACACAAGCTGCAAATAATTGGTAAGGCAAGAAATTACTTCACACTTAGAAGGAAAAATTGGCAGAATGCTTCAGTACTCCTATATCCAAAAAGTCCTCTTTTGTGCCTTGCAAGGGCACACAATATATAGAAAAATTAAATTTTCCCACCCTTCCTAAAAATAGCCTAAGGTTGTACTCACCCATACATCCTAATTTTATCCTTTATTTAATAATAAATAAAAGGATAAAATAATACAAACTAGTGCAAGAGGCATTAATAGCCTTTGATTACATTTCAGTCAACTGAAGTTGACTGTTCTATTTTTAATAAGGATGGGTGAATAATTTTGTCAAAAATAAGATTGCTTGCTAGAAAGCATCTCTCCATGAACATGCAACTCTATCTTCTTCTCTATTTTGTCCTGTTGTGAAGGCATGCAAAAATACAACTCCTTATATGTGAGAAAAATAATTACATTTATTTGCAATACTTTGCAAAATAATTCATCCAAAAAAATCTGACTGGGACCACCTTTGTCTCTGATGCTGACACTCATTCTATTTGCTAGTGATCACATGGATAAAATTTGAAATTCAACCCAACCTCCTTGAAGTGGGGACCACCTCTACACTCCACCATGGTTTGGCCACTGTGTGGACTTAGCATAATACTTAAGGGGTCGACCATTTGATATGGCACATGCCACTATATCCACCACCTTTTGATAAATATACACATGTATATATGTGTTGGTTTTTGCATAGTTGGTAGCATATAGTTTGAAATTCACCTTTTAGGTGATCATTGGGCACAATGTGGTCAACATTTGGTTTATTTGATACATTGCATGGTATATACTTTAGAGATTCACCTTTTCGGTGATCATTGGCAATATGATGGTCAGCCATTGATTATTTACATGCACTATAGTTTAGATTTTGAAAGTCTTTTAAAATGATTATTGTTTGGTGACATGGGCTAGCCCCTTCCCCACGATGACTCACCCCTTCACTCTCTGTGCTACACTGGAACTTTGAATTTAATACATTTGCCATTGTGATCGGCCATGATCATTGATTTTGGTACCTAGTTTAATATTGATCACTGATCTTTCACTTTGGTTAGGGTTTCACTCTACAATTAATGTGGTCGATTACATCAACATCCAACCATGATGGTTTGTGTTGATGTTGGAAATTGATCTTGGGGATGTTGATCTATGTACCTTTTCTTCTCTACCTTTGATTCTATGACTATGGTTGAGTTTCATTTGACTCACCTCTCGAGCTTAAATGGTAAAGGTAAAATGACCTCAAAGATCATCTCATTTGGTTTTGATTCTTGGCGAAGCCCTAGCAAAATTTTATTAAAGCCATTTTTGAATCTTTCTAAGTTATGATCTTTGGGAAATGATCCTTCGTCATTCTTTTTCTTCTTTTTATCTACTTGCAGGTCTAATGGCCGACATCTTTGGTTATTTGTATATTTTGTGTGGGTTTGGAAGTTAAAAAGGGCTCGAGTACTTGTATATTCTGGTCTTTGTGAGTTTGTCTTCATGGTGACAATTAGGCTAATCCATTTGAACTCTATAAATTTAGTTTTAAGAATCCTTATACACATATATTTCATCTTTTGTTCTGTAATAGCTTTTTAAGCAATATTTGGTTGATATTTTACCAGTTATCATCATTTTAGAGCTTTGTTATTCTACAAAATGGTCTCTGTAAGTTTGTGAAGCTTTGGAAAAAGTCTTGTGGCCACTATTTTCCAAGTTTTGTGAGTAAACCCTAGTTGATGTCGACTACCACGAGTGTTCATTGGTGAGTTAATTCTACTTCTGCACACGTACATTTCCATTTCATCTTTCTTCCTTAGATATATTTCTGAAACTTTCAAGATGTTTGTGAATTCTATAATTTCTTGATACCCATCCATGGGTTTTTTGACTAGTGGCCTGGATCTGTACTCTGATATTGAAACTTGAATATTATTTCAATAGGAGAGACAATTTTCTTTGAAATACTCAAACATATTTTTACCTGGATATGCATGTGTTTCCTGATTCAAAGATCCTCCACTTGAGTTGTGCTCTAAATGTTATTTCAAACTTTGTTCATCTAGTAATTGTTTTATTTACTTAGCTTCCCTCGGCCATTCGATTTATGTTCTTATGGTCACGACCGTCGATTTTGAACCTGTGGGGTTAGGGTCTCCAAGTTTGCATTGAGATTTGTTGAATGTTTCTCCTTTTTAATTCTGCATAGATTAATCTTTGAACGTTGATTGTTAACTCAGTATGAGTTAGGTCAAACTGTGAAGCTCGACTTTTACATATTTGATCCCTGTAAGTCTATGACTTGGTAATTTTTTGCCCGATATTTTGGAAGTGCCCATATATTTGCATTTTCTAAATCCTATGTGAGCTATTAGGAGGATTCTGATATCATGAATTTGAGATTTCAGTGGATGCTTGATGTAACTAAAAATTGCTTTAAAGTTCTGTGTAAAATTAGTTGTGAAAACTATAGATCTAAAAAATCAATTATTCTGAGTTGTTTAAATGTTGCAAAAATGGAGAAATTATACTCCTGTAGACTTCTTTAATTGAACTCATCCCGCTGTAATAATGAGCTTGATCTTTATCATTTCCTAGTCTGATTCTTTCAAGTCTTAATGTGCATGTAACTTTGATTCAAGGTTTTCCTTTGTAAGCTTGTGATCTGAATGCTTATGGGGTACCTCTTTTGAACTAAATGATTAGACCTGAAGGCTCATTGATGTGAGTGATTGGACTTCTTCATTCTTTTCCATTCCTAAAAATTTCATTCTCCTTATCACAGTCACTTGGTTTGATCTGTGAATAATTTTTGTTCTAAGATCTTGAGTATATAGTTGATCCACCATTGTATTGTAAATCTGTTGTCCTTTTGTAACTTGGTAGTAGTCTAAAAGAAATATTCTTTTGAGCATTTGTGTTTCACCTTGATATCTTTGATCTAGGAACTTTTCCCAAGTGTGGTTATCTTCCCTTTGTAATAATGAGTTGGAAGTAATAAGTTTTTCTTTTAAAATCTTGTATCATACTTCCTTACATTCATGTCTGTACTTTTTGATACAACATCATTTATGATCTTGATCATTTCTCTAATTTGAAACTTGTGAGTACTATTTCAGGCATAAGCCTTGTTTCCAATGCTTTATTTCCTTTCTACAATTGTTTCTTACTTGGATGCTTGCTGGAAAATTTGAAATGTTGATTTTTCATGGTGAAGCCTGGCAATTTTTTTCCAGAATCTTTTCTTTAATGCATTTCTAGAAATAGTGGTTGTATTTTCTAATCCAAAATACAGAAAGTAACACTTTTCTTACTGAACTGATATAGCAATTTGAGAACTGAAAACATGTTAGCTATTTATCTTGATCATATCATGTTTTTCTACTTCCTATACCACTTATTTGATTTGCATAGTTCTTTTAAAGCATGTAGTAATTGAAAACAACATGATGAAAAGTTGTAAATGTCCATTTTACATGGCGAAGCCCTGTCAAAATTTTCCCAAAATCTTCTCTCTCATCCTATTTTAGTTGTTTTCCTTTTTCTATCTAGCTTCAGCTTCTTGGAATATGATTCTTCCTCTTCTGCTGCAACTAAAACAAGTGTTTCTATCTTCAAGTATCTCTTTTGTACTGTTACTTCTTCCATTTACAAAATATAAAAACTCAAATTACATTCTTCCTTCTTTCCAGCATGTACTTATGACTTGTCAATTTTTATGGTTGCAACCTATACCTGCACACACTTAAAGAAAATAGTTAGAAAAATAATTAGGCTTTTTGGCCTCTCTTATGTCCATGTTTTCTTCTTTCTTTCTTTTCTCTTTCTTCTTTCTGAGTGAATAAAGCATGTATGCAGTTATGATCTTCCAGTAGAATATATCTCCTGTTATTTGAGATTCATATGCATGAAATAGGATAGTGTAGGAATATGATTTAATCCTGAGCTCAGTAATCGACATTTAATTTTTTTATTTTCGTGTACAAAGGGCCTCTACAACAGAGATGGAAAAAATCTAGAGTAGAGATGCTTCGATCAAGGAAAGAAACCCCCAAGGAAATGATGGGTTAACTCATACTCCTTTACTTTCTCTTTCATGCATGTGTACCTTTTATTTCAGTAGTTGTACTTTACTTTTCAGTTACATCCCACGACTTGTGTGGGAAACATTTGAAAACTCCTTATGAATAAAAAATTTAATTATGTAAATGAGTTGTATATTTCTTTTCACATTTCTACTTTCTGATGGATTGTATTATAAACTAAACAACTCAATTAATATAATTGAATGCATTAATAATGAAGGAAAAATTTTACAGAACTTGTAACATCCATTAATGAAATCTGATTTTCTACAATTTGTACTTATGTTTATTGTTCCAAAACTTTACACTTCACCTATTCTGCAATTGAATGTCCTCATCAAAACAACATATATGTCCTTCGAGGCTTGTGTTCTTTTGCTGAGGATAGTCATGAAATTTTAGACTATGTGATCTGTTATGTTTTGTAACAGCACACATAGCTACAGATTTCATGTAATCTTTTAAATAAATCAGTAGTAACGACATAATTTGATATAATCTCCCCTAGCTTAGGTATACTTCACCAATGCTATCTATCGTAACAAAGTTTTGAGTTGCCCATTTCTACACAAGTGCAGAAATTGTCAACATTTCTAGCGATCCTGCAGGAAAGCTACCTGCTAGCTTATATACCAGTGTCTTTCTCTTGTCCATTGGGCATGGAGTCCAAATATGTAACCAAAATCTACCTTTTCTGAATGACTAACACTTCCAAAACAACTAAAACTTGGAAAAGATCCTGGCAAACCAGATCATGTGCACAAATACACTTATTGAATTGAAAATGATGTAATGTGTAGAAATACACTTATTGAATGGAAATCCTACTCTAGTAATCATCAGTAAGATGTTTGAGAAACATACCATTCACGGGAATGGGAATTTCCTCTCCATTCAGCTTTGAAATCTGAAAAGCATTATGCTCCTTGCTAGCTAAAATCATGTAAGGACCACTCTTGCGAGTATATCAAACTTTGAGTGTCTTCCTAGATTTGCATGATCAACATCCCATTTTAACACAATATCTCCTTCATTGAAGACTCTAAATTTGGATTTCTTGTCAAAAGTCTTCTTCATTTGTTTTTTATTCTTTTCCATATTTAAATGAGCTTGCTCTCTTAGCTCTTGTAATTCCATTAACTCTGCATAACAAACCTGCAATGGTTCATTCTCAAGCAGCTCCATTTGATGCAGCAAATATAATGTAGGTAACTCAACTGAAATAGGCATTCTTGCTTCTTTTCCATACACAAGTTTATATGGTGAATTACCAACTGATCTCTTAGGAGTCACCCTATCAGCCCAAAGTGCTGAATTCAACATCAGATGCCAAGCTCTTTGATTATCCTTGAGTGTTCTTCTGATGATCCTTAACAAATTTTTGTTAGTACTCTCAGCTAAGCCATTACCTTATGGGTAATAATTAGATGAAGAGCTTAAATAGATTCCATGGTTGACAACCCAATCTATTACTTTAGCACCAAGAAATGCTAGAGCATTATTTGATATGATAGTTGCTAGAAACACCAAATATGTAAACTATACCTTCATAAAAGGATAGTATTGAAGTTTCATTAGCATCTTTCAAGGCTATTGATTCAGTCCATCATGTAAAATAATATGTAATAGTTAAGATCCAATTATGTCCTTGATGAAGAAGGTGGGTTTATCATGCCAATAAAGTCAAGACCCCAGTGCATAAAAGGTTGATCAATTGAAATACGCTGTGAAGGAAGCAAAGTGAAACATTCTTTTCCAAGAAAGAAAGTTCATTTCTTACACTTTATAATCCATTCAAAACCGTCTTTAAATAGGCTAGGCCAATAGTAACCTTCTTTCATGATCTTTAAGGTTGTAGTACGTGCTGAGAAGTGACCTCCTACAGGTCCTTCATGGAATTCTGATAATATTTTCTGAATTTTATCATAGTCAACACATCGCAGCAAGATTCCATTTATATCTCTTTTGAACAACACACCATCAATGAAAAGATAAGGAATATCTTGTAATCTGAAATATCTTCTTTTATTCTTATCCATACCTTCCGGATAAGTGCCATGCTTTGTAAGTAGTTAACCAAATCAGTCATCCACCTTGATTCCTGGATTTCTTGAGCAAGTTTAGGTTGTTGATTTTCTGGTTGGACCATGATATTTGATTGCTGATACGTAATTTCAGCATGTTGTTCTGAATCTTTGGGTTCTGTAGCTTTTTGTTTTTCCATATCAGCAATTAGATGCTCACATAAACCTTTACCTCGAACTATCTTAACAACCTAGATATCAACATCATATTCCATAACCTTCATTATCCAGCCTACTCTTTTCTCATTCAATTCTTTATTTAGCAAGAAATATTTCACACTTGGATGAGAAACAAGAACATGAATTTTATTGTTTGAAAGCATGTACTTAAAATTCTTTAGTCCTCTAACTACTAAAAGTACTTGTTTTTCAAGAAATGTGTACCTTGTTTCATAATCATGCAAACTCTATCCAAAGAAAGCAATTGGCTTCTCGATATTCTCATCATTAACTTGAGTTAGAATAACTGAGATTGTTTCAACACCTGCAAGTGCATACATTGTAAAATATTTATCAAAATTTGGATTTGCAAGAGTAGGAGCTTTGAGAGATAGTTGTTTTGATAGCTTCAAAACCTTCTCTCCCTTCACTGGTCCAAGAGAACATTTTATCTTCCTTTAAGATAGTTGTTAATGATTTAACCAATGCTACAAAATCTGGAACAAATCTTCTAACAAATTTGATTTTTCCTAGAAAGCTCTGTAATTCCTTCTTGTGATGAGGCAATGATAGTTGTGATATAGCTTCGATTATAAAAGGATCAATTATTAAACCTTTCTTAGAAACAATATGGCCAAGTAGTTTACCTTGATGTACTGAAAAGATAGACTTTTTGAGGTTCAAGAATATTCCAAATTGCCTACATAATGAAAGGTCTGCCTTAAATGCATTATATGTTCTTTAAAATCTATTGAAAATACATTAACATCATCTAAATAAACAAGGATGCATTTATTTAATAGGCTGAAAAAAGCCATGTCCATTGCACGTTGAAACATTGCACCAACATTTGAAAGACAAAAGGGCATTCTTTTGTAAGCATAAGTACCCCACTTGGTGGTAAAATATGTTTTATATCTATCTTCTTCTTAGACTAAAATTTGATTGTATCCGCTTTATAACCATCTAGAAGAGATAGTCTATCTTAACATGAAACTGCTTCTCAAAATATGATCCATATTCGGTAGTAGCTAATGATCTTTTAATGATGCTTTGTTAATATCTCTCGAAATCCACACATATATGATTTCTCCATTCTTCTTCCTAATAGGAACAAGATTTGCTACATAACTTGAATGCTTAAATGGGAAAATAATTCCCGATTCAATCAATTTTGATAACTCTTTCCTCATAAGAGGTTCTATTCTAGGATTTACAGGCCTCTTTTCGCCTAACTCATTTAGAATTTTGCTACAATTCAATGGTATGTTTTACTAAAATAGGATCAAACCCTTTCAGGTCTTGGTATCTCCAAGCAAAAAACATCTTTAAATTCTGTGCAAATATTAATAAAAGACTATTTTTCAGCTGAGGAACATACCTTTCCAAGGAATAAATTTTTCCTTCATCAACTGAAATCTCCTCATAATTATCAACATGAGTTGACATCTTAGTTTTGTCCTTTCTCAACTGGTCATTATTGTTGAAGATGTCTTCCAATGTGACAAGTCCTTGAGGTAATTTATTTGTCTTTAATTGAAAAATCTGGTCACCGTATAAATGTTGTAATTTATCCTGATTTACTACAAAAAATTCAGCTTCTTGCTATAAAAACCTACAGATTTGATCATCATTTTCAAAACCTCCAATTTGATTCATTATCAGGTATATAGGGCCTGACAATTAGCTTAATATGGGGCTGATTTTTGTTTTTTTCTATCTGTCCAAAGCACTTTGAAACTAACACCAACCGATGCAAGTTTGTTTGCATGCTTATTTTTAGTTCTAGGAATAGACTGAATATTAATAGCATCAAAATCTTCCATTAAGTCTTAAAATCTATGTCTGTAAGATTTCATTAATGGATTCTTACAAACATTGAAGTTTTTTACTTGATTGATAACCAACTTAGAATCGCCAAAGATTTGTAATGTGTTGATACCTCTCTTTCTAGCCTAAAGTAAGCCATCAATTAATGCTTCGTATTCAGCTACATTAAAAGTGCATGTAAATTGGAGACTCAAAACTGATAAATACCTTTTATTTGTTAGGGGAAGTGAGAATCAAACCTGATCCCTATCCTTTCTTTTTCTTAGCTCCATCAAAATGAAGTTTCCAAATCCCTTCCACTGAATTTTCTGTTTTGGACAACAAGGGAAGTGGTGCATTTTCTTCATGCATACAATATACACCAAAAATATGTTCTTCAACTTCCTTAAAAGGATCATGGGCATGTTCTTCAACTATTTTTTCATCCATAAACATGTTAGAAACACCTCTAATGTTGAAACTTGAGCTACATCATCAAAATCAGATTGATCCAACGCTGAATAATTGGCCACTACATTTGAAGAATGAATCTCAATGTGAAATCTAGCCAATGGTTCTAATTAAAAGTAACCTTAGTGCCATAATGTGTGGTGAAAAATGAAGAAGGACCAATCTGAAGAGAGGTAACCTCCTATTTTCACCGTAAAATCTCTAGATAAACACAAAGCAAAATATGGAGGTAAATCCATAACAGTAACATCTTGGAGAATGGAAACATTCGGGCAAGCATGTAACGTTACTTATAAATTTCTTATTACACCAACCGTATTAGTTGCGGTTCCATCAAGTCAGTAAAACACTCTTTTTGTAGGCTCATCTGTAGGCCCAATTTTTCCACAATTCTTTTGCCTAATCGTGCTACTTGCACTTTGTTGTCCACCATGCGAATATGAACTATATTTTCTCTAATAATCAGTGATAGATAAAATGGTGGTGGTTTCTTTATATCATGAGCATTTAAAACTTTCTGAACCATCCATCTAACCCCTTTTAGGCGGTCTTGATCAAGTGTTCTAAGGACCATATCTACCTTTTGAACCTCCTTTTCTATTGTTTTGGAAGAAATTATAGCTTAGCTAGTTCATGAGAGAGAAAATCCTATTGTCCTAGAATACTTAGAGCATCCCACATCGAGATGTTAACATTATGTTTTTCATTACATCAATGATGTTAAAAGAAGCAACCATTTTAGAGATAGATTCAACTGTTTTAGCATAAGCTTTAGCAAAAACTGATTCTACTTCAGTAGCTTTAGATATCTGAGGAATAAATAATCTTCTTGGATCAACCGTAAATATAATTTGCATGTAGATCTGATTCGTTTTCAAACTCGGTGTTCCAAAAATTATTATCTCTCAAAAGTACACCTTGGAGAGATGGTTGTAGATTTTCTAAGCCTGCAATATTGGTCTCTCTCTCTCGTAGATACAATGGAAACTCTCTCATCTATGGGTATACCTATTGTGAGATGAATCTCTAGGATTAAAAGTTCGTTCCTTTTTATGTATCCTAAATTGATTCTCTGAGGTAAGGGTAAGAAATATCTATAAAATAAATAAACCGAGGTGATAAAAAACTTATATGAGGGATTTGACCGAGTATATGGACAATTAATGTGGGAAGGTTTTCTTGATGTACAAGCCAAATGTTTTCTCGTATTATTTAAGGGCAAAACTTTGTGGTACTGAGGGAAAAATATCACAACAGTATTGATAAGTTAACATGCACATTAAAATTAAGCAGAATTTACTCACATTATAGGAGGGGGTAAGATGATTGGTCGGGAATTGTACTTATAAGACTAACAAAATATACACAAGCTGCAAATAATTGGTAAGGCAAGAAATTACTTCACACTCGTAATGCAAAACTGCACAATGCTTCAAGATTACTACTATATCCAAAAAGTCCTCTTTTTTTCCTTACAAGGGAACACAATATATAGCAAAATAAAATTTTCCCACCCTTCCTAAAAATAGCCTAAGGCTGTACTCACCCATGCATCCTAATTTTATCCTTTATTTAATAATAAATAAAAGGATAAAATAATACAAACTAGTGCAAGAGGCATTAATGGTCTTTGATTACATTTCGATTAATCCAACTTGAGTTGATTGTTCTATTTTTATGATAAATTGGTGAATAATTTTGCCAAAATAAGATTTCTTGCTAGGAAAGCATCTCTCCATGAATATGTAACTTTGTCTTATTCTCTATTGTTTCCTATTGAGAAGGCATGCAAAAATACAACTCCTCTATATGTGAGATAAATAATTTTATTAATTTACAATACTTTGTAAAATAATTCATCAAAAAATCAATCTGAATGGGACCACATTTGTCTCTGATGTTGACACTCATTCATTTCCTAGTGATAACATGGATAAAATTTGAAATTCAACTCAACCTCCTCTGAAGTGGGGACCACCTCTACACTCCACCTTGGTTTGGCCACCATTGTGGACTTAACATAATATAAAAAGGTTCGACCATTTGATATGGCACATGCCACTATATCCACCACCTTTTGATAAATATACACATGTATATATGTTTGGTCTTTGCATAGTTGGTAGCATGTAGTTTGAAATTCACCTTTTAGGTGATCATTGGGCATAATGTGGTCGGCATTTGGTTTATTTGATACATTGCATGGTTTATACTTTAGAGATTCACCTTTTGGTGATCATTGGAAATATGATGGTCAGCCATTGATTATTTGCATACACTATAGTTTAGACTTTGAAAGTATTTTGTAATGATTATTGTTTGGTGACGTGCATTGGCCCTTCTCGTAATGCCCCGTTCATCGTTGCTCCTTTGCTTGCGCGACGACCGTGCTTCTTAGAATTGAACGTTGTTGCTTTTCCTTTGAAACGTTAGTGTTTCACCTTGTCGAGTTTAACTGTTGGTTGCTAGTAATAATGATAATAATAATAATAATAATGACATTATGTTTGTATTATCGATCAACGATTGTATTTTATTATTATTTTCTTTATGTCGATTGTTATCAACATCATCCTTTGATATTTTGTTTGTCGCTCCCGCTGATCGAGCCTCGTTGCGCAAACAAGGAAGAGTATGATCTGTGGTGGCACCTTTGAAGGTGGGGACTATTTCTTAAATGTTGATGGACCCTTGATAATTTCTAAAATTAATGTTTTATATATATATCAGCCTTGTTTCTCCTGGCAAGCGGCCTGTCCCCAAGCATGGGCTCCAAAAATAAAATAAAATGAAATGTAGTTGTGATGTGGTTAGTTGGCGGATGGGAGGTATTGCTTGACAATTCCTTAATGAGCTTTTAATGTTCTTGGTTGGCGTGAGACAGTGGGAGTCGGTGGAGTCTTGACTTCCTTCACCATGATCTTATTTTGATTTTCCTTCTTTAATGCGTATGGGCGCAGTAATGGGTATCTGCCCGGGCTGTAGACGGTTTTCTGTTCATTGCCGTGGTTTTCTTTCCTGTCTCTGCCTTGCTGCGTTTTTCCTCCTTTCTGTGCCTCGTGAATCCAATCTCCCTTCCTCGCGTGCCTGTTCTTCTACTCTACCCGTGGATGAGGGCCTGTTAACACTAAAGTATGGACGTGGGTTTTATTTGTTGTTTCCTGAGGCGTTTCGGTGGAAAAGGCACGCTGTTCCTTCTGCTGGCCGCGCACAGCTACCAGCTAAAGAGGTAGGTGTGTTACCTCCACTTCCTTTGGGTGCTGCGAGGTGTGTTCTTGTCGGGGATCCACAGCAACAGCCTGTACCAGTAAATAGCCAGACAGCGCATGTTGCAGTATAGTTGAAGCCTTTGTGAGCGCTTCCAACAAGCAAGGTTGTCCAACTGTGTTGTTATCTGCTCTGTATCGAATGCATCCTCAAATTCAGGATTCTCCTTCAAGATAATTTTTAACTAAATCGACTATGTGACAGTGAGAGTGTTACCAGGAGACCTGAGGAAATTTATTGCTAAGTTTCCCTATTGTTTTCTTCTTGTTTTTCGATGTGACCCATAGAAGAGTAGCTCTTAGAGGCGGATCTGTTTCATATCAGATTTGGGGTTGGTAAAAGAAGTTTTATTTCTTTTCATGGATCGATTGATTCATTTCTTCTATTTTAGCAGTGTCTATCCGCAAGGAGGATTAGGGTTTGAGCGGCAGGTAGGCTGCGGGCATTTAATATCAAGAAATTCTGCTTAGCGTGGAGGATAAAAGTGATGTTAATTGAAGCAAGCTATAATGGGTGAGACTTCCAATGGTAAACATGAATCAACCTTGTTTTTAGTTTCTGACATTATCTCTAGCCGTGTCAAAACTGGTGCAAAGTATCTGCAGGGTGCAGTAACAACACAAGTGGAGTAATGGATTCGGCAGCAACTTTTGATTTGATTGATTATCTTTTTGTCTGCGAATTGCATGTAATAATGATGCTAGGGGTTAATTGTCTTGGAGTGGATTTGAGATGTTGAACGTTGTAAAAAGGTGCATTATCGTAATTTGCTTTCAACTTTGTATTTTTGCCACAAAGTCGGCTTGGAGACTTCTCTTTAAGAAGTGTTTAAAATTTACTGAAGATGGAAGGAAATCACCGAGTTTTCAAGCAGAGGCAATGTGAAGAAGACAGATGTGCTTGTAAGCAAGTCTTTGGGCACTTTAAATTGAATTAGATAAGTATTTTGTTTGGTGTTTTGAAGGGGTCTTTTGCTTTGTAGTTGAATCAGATGAGCGTTTTGTTTGGTATCTGTGTGGGTCTTGTTACTCCAATGGGAAGGTGAAAGTCAGACTTTTGGGTGTGCTCCTGGCGCTGCCATGAAGCTTGCATAAGAGATCTACGTGCTGAGGAGAAGGAATGTTTTGGAATGTGTTGTAGCTGCTGGAGCCTTGGTTCGACGTGGCTGCATTGAGGAAGCCCCAAACAGGCATGATAAGACTAACTCTCTCTTAATGATCTATTTCCTTTAGCATTTGGATAAATCGACCTTTGCAATTTGGTTCGACTGCTGTAGATGTGGGTTTCTTTTAGAATGTTGATGTGTTTCTGTTTTACTAAATAAATAGCGTTTGGACTCTGGATATTACATAACATGCATTTTTCTTATATTGACTCCTTCTTGGAAGAGATGCCCAGGAAGAGATGGGTTCCAAATGACTTTTAAATCATAACTGGTTGAACTGACCTCTCTCTCCCCCTTTACAGGTTATCTTAATTACTGCTTGAGTAGAAGAAATCTCTACATCGATTCTTGCCTACTGATCTTCTAATGTGGGCTTATCTGGTTGCCCTGATTATTGCTTTTCCCTTGAATGATGGTTTCTGTGGAATTTAGTATGGAGCTGGTTTTGCAGGTTTGCCTTATGAGAGAGAATCGGGTTTTCGGAACTCCGAAGCATCGTAGCATTATGATTATACTTTGTACCTTGTGGTGAAATGAGCATAGCTCCTCCTCCTACACCTTGTCTCCTCCTTGACCCATCAAAGAACAATTGCCATATTTCATTCTTGTCTTTATGATCCGGCTTGGTGATGCTTTAGGAGAGGTTGATTCTCTTCATGTAAACAATAAACTCCTAGCTCAGATTCTTCTATTCCTTGATAAGGATCAAAAGCATGCACCTTGCTTGCCCATTCATCAAGAGCCAAATCTAGGATGCTTCCAACCTTGGTGTCAGCTTCATCAGTGCTTGGATAATCTTCTTGATCAAACGCCGAACAGATTGGTATTGATTTGGCTTGGAGTGTAAGGCTCAATGTGAAAGTTTGCAATAGGTTCAGACATGATTGTGGCTTTGGTTCCATACCTTGTTCTAAACAACATGTGTGACCAATCCACCGAAAGATAGCCTCTAATTTTATCTCGTGAAGTCCCTTGACAAGCATAGGGCAAAGAGTGGTGGCAGTCTATGGTGACACATCTTGCAATTAACAACCACATTAGGACAGGCCCATGCAAAGTAAGGCTCAAGTTTCTAATCACCCCAACATTGTTATTCTTGCTGTCCCATCCAACTACACTACGCCTTTAGATATGGTTTCATATTGGAGTCCTAGCTGATCAACTATCTGTTTTGGCATGACTGAGCTACTTGCTCCCGAGTCGATCATGCAATTAAGCACCAACTTGTCTCCCATGATCAATGAAACATAAAATGGAGGGGCTTTAACATTTTACCTTGCTTTGTGCTCCATGATTCCCTTCGGGATGGGCAGCATTTGTGATTACCTTCTCTTGCGTTTGGACTGTTGATTTGAAGTTAACCGAGTCCTTCATGGCAGCTTGTAGAAAATCTCTTTGTCCTGGGATAGATAGTGATTCCCACATTGATATGTTTACATTTTTCTTTTTCATCTGATCAATGATACTAAATGGAGATGAATTATCCCTCTACTATCCCTTGGCCTGCACATTCATTCCTTGCACATGGGTAGCAAAGAATCGGCATTTGAGTTAGTTTAGGAGTTGGTTTGGGTGCCCCTTGCATGTTTGGAACTATATTTTGTTTGCTAGCGGCTTGTGGAGTGGTAGAAGGTTGTGGATTATTTGGAGCTAATGGTTGTCCTTCACCCAAATTTCTCCTTTTTGACCTTGTGTTGGCTGCAACACTTTGAGAGGGTATTTGATTCATACCACATAAATCTTCAGCCTGCCAATTAACAAGAGTAGTTTCATTCGGAGATGTTCCTTGCTGAGGTGCTTCTTGCTGCTGATCCTCTTCATGGCTGGACTCTTGTGACCCACCAATGGTTTGCACCATAAGAGCCTGATTTAATGCACCGTTAAAGCACATTGATTGGTTATGTGGCTGACTGCACGGGAAACACCAATCATATTCTTGGGCCATGTTATTTTGGACTGGCACTAATGCTTTAAGCGTAGATACGACATTGGGGTTATAGGGATGAAATGGTCTATTAGCGGAGGCCTTACTTGGCTTTGATTTTGATTTGCAGCTTTGAGTTGGTGACCTATTTTGTTGATATGGGGGCCTAGCACTGTGCTTGTGCTTGAGGTGATACGGTCTAGCACTTTGAGCTTGCTTTGTCTTTTGATAGTAACCACTCATTTCCCAAAATTTGAAATTGTTTCATGACCTCTTGGAGTTCATTTGAAGCACTAGAGGATGAAGTAGAAGTATCATTTGAACTTTTATTTCTAGGAATAGGAGCCAAAGTGGGTGTTTGACTAGTGCTTGGATTTTCTAAGTTTGGATATAAGGGCATGGGAGGCCTAGGAGCCAGTTTACAAGCTTGAATAAGATAGTTTTCGGCTCTAATGGAAATGCTATAAGCAGTAGGTAAGGTTGTGCCTCCCATAGATTGAATTAACATAGAAATATCAGAATTCAAAGCCTTAAGATAGTATAGAAAAGCACCTTCACACTGGGCCTTACTGCTCACTTGGAATCCTCTCCCAAGACCTTTGAAATATGAAGTTAAAGTCAGGTCATCTACTCGTTGGGAGCTCTTTTGATAGTTGTCAATTGTTCTAGTAGAGACAAATTGTCTCCCTTTTCCCGAACTGCTCATGGATAACTATGCATAATTGATTCCAAGTGATAGAAGCAGCTTCAAGGCTCCTAAACCATTGCAATGCCTTCCCTTTGAACGAAGATGCTAGCAATTTGACAGCCACATCCATTTCATTTATCTCATGGATTGCACATACGTTAGCAATGTCTTTGACATGATCACCATGAGTGGTATGATTTTCTCCAGTGAAAAATGGAATGTTCTTCAACGCTACAATTGGAACTAGATTTTGTGCATTGAGGGCAAGTGGGTGCACGCTACAGTGAAGTTGACGAAGGGATTCATGGTTACGCCATTCTGATTGGCCTGAGAACCCTTGTTGATGTGAGAAAAGGTCTACCAGGTGGAGGTGTAGACAAAGTCCGGCTAGGTGGAGATGGAGATCTTTGAGCTCTTCTTCCTCTTCTTTCTCTACCTGGAGATAGGTGCAGATAAACAAAAATCCTTCCTCCCTAGTTCTTGACTTCGGTCTCGTATTCTTCTCATAAATTTTCCGGGCTTGACTGCTGAAACCAAGGATTATGTCTCTTTTGGAGTCACCGGATGTGTGATTTCAAAAATCCTTCAAAGTCGGCACTTACAACAAGTGCACATCAATCTTGTTCAATGAAAGTAAAGACCTCTAAGGTCCCACCGGCATGCCCAAAATTGTTAGTGCAAAATCACGGCACCCACGGATGTTGATCAGATTTCGGTTGATCGTACTTCAGCATCCAAAGTGATTGCACAACATGGAATCCTTTCTCCAAGGGTGTGACTTGCAAGAATGAGAAAGGAATCTCCGGAGAAGAGGCTGGTTCCTATTCCTCTGCTCGGATGCACACAAAAATGTAGAGGGTTTACTCAAAATCTAATCTAATCTTGCCAAAGAGACAGGGTAAGAAGATGCATAAAAATAAACCTAAGCTAACAGAGTGATGCACCAAGGAATGAAGAACACCCATCTTGCCAATAGACACAAACCATTCAAATGTGATGCAAGATCATGCACTGAGATAACAACATTTGCGGTGAAAGATCGGGAGGATGCAAATGAACACAGAGAGGGTTGAGAATCATCCACGCAGACATGCATTACTTGCTCCAAAGATTGAAACAATACACTACAAAATGCCAAGAGGAAAAGTTACATTACGGTTTTAAATGGGAGGTTTGAACTCCACAAATTCACTCCGCCAAAGAGAAGATGGGAGGGCAAAACAATAATGTTCGACCTCTAGAAAAAAGCCCTCCTTACAATTTATAGGAAGAATGAGATAGGGAAGAGAGAGAAATCAATCTACCACAACCACTTCTGGATTGTATTTAAATCATCTCATTATGGTAGAAGCGGTGAATCCTGGAAAATGGCGGTATGTCTAGTAGAAATGGTGAACTATCTCGTATATTAAAGCGATTGTTGAAACGTCACTTACATCTATTATTATGTGCCAGAGGTGTTTCTCAATTTTCTCTCTCAAAATTGAACCAAAATTCAAGATTGACCCAAGAATCATGTAGATAATTTCTCCATATTTCCATTGATATAAAGAACACAAAAATCCGAGCCCCTGGATCGAAAGTTATGGCGATCTGAAGATTTAAGGCAAAAACAGATCGACGGAAAATATTTGAATTTTTCCGCACTCGCCACTTGGATGACATGTGTCGGGCTCCGATTCGTCAGCGTGGATCATCCTCTGAAAATTCCTTTCGGGCCCTTAAACTTAATTCCTTTCCATTTGGACACGTGGCACTATTTCATTGGCTTGGGCTTGAGGGGCGCACTTTTTCCTTCGAAAATTTAGTATTTTTCACTTTGGGAAAGTTTTCCCATTTCTTCCCGTGCTCACCACTCAAGTGCCACATGGCACGATTTCACTGATGCAGCCCTTCTTTACCATTTCCCTTTTGTTTTTTTCCTTTGGAAAATTTTTAAGAACTTCCCACGACCGATGAGGTGAAGACACGTGGCGAGATTTGATTCGTTGGTGGCTCTTTCACTTTTCGCGTCCACGCGTTCCTCACGCACCTTTGGCTCGGCTGTCCCGGACGAAAAACTCCCGCTTCGGCTAATTTGGGCTTCCTTGTCCCTCTTTGCGGTGAAGACACGTGGCGAGATTTGATTCGTTCTCGGCTCTTTCACTATTCCCATCCCACGCGTACTTTTGGCCCAGATGTCCCAAACTACCTCAGATGAAAGTCTCCTGATTTGGCCGACCCAATCGGCCGCTCCACGTCCTCCGCGTACTAACTTCCCGGATGTCCCGGACTACCCGCACAATGCTTAGTCAATTTTTTCACCTTTCACTGGTTCGCCCTTTCGCGTCCTGCCGGCACGTCCCCACAGCCCGGATGTCCTTTTGCTGCGCGGACCATCTCGCGGTTTTTCTCTCGCCGATTCGGGCCCGACGTCCCAACTATCTCAAGTGCTTCCTTAGCCAATTTTCTCTCGTATTTTGGCCTCAAGCCTGACTCTTTGCAACATTTTCACATACTTTTAAAACATTGGGTTTTCTTCTTAGGCATGAGAGAGTTAGAAAGAACCCGAGGGGACCCCAGAAACACGATTTTTTGCCTTGAATCAATATACTTTCTCGGATTGAATAATCTGATGCATGTTATCAAAATTACCTTTGGGGGGGTGAATTTTGGATAACAGGTCCCCTTTCCTTTACATCAAACATACAAGGAGAGGATCAATCTAAACATACTTTTCTCGAAATAACCTAAGAGACTATGCCAAAAGCATAAGTTGTTAGGAATACAAAACACCCCAGGACTAATACAAAAACTAGATGACTCAATTAATATGGAAATACAAAACTATATATAAAAAAAGAAAATATACAAAATGAGATATTTTAGAAATATTTATTTTATCTTAATCGGATGATGCATCCAAAATCTCCACTTTAACATGCCGGTAAAAAGTGCTAGAGTCGATGCTGAAAAAGAGGATCTTTGTATGCAATAGCCAAAATATTTAACCAATCATACACCTCACGCCATTGGCTACAAGGATAATCCCAATGAGATTGTTCTAGTTGTAGTGGAGCACACAAAGCATCTAGGTCAGGAAAGCGAGACAAAAATGGATCCCAGCGGGCTCTTGAAAAATTAGCCCCAACATATATGAAACCCATTAGGATGTGAAATTGATTGTACAACTTTACAAAAATATCCCATTACAACAAACCATCATGAATATAGTGAGATTCGAAATCATGCAACACGTTGCACTTAAGGTTTTTTCAATTTCATTTTTGATGCCAACCCCATAAGCTTGTTTGATCTAGTAACACCCCAAATCCAAATTCCATACTTTTCTGGGTGTATAATAAGCATATGACAAAAAAGGTCAAGTAAACTTCTGTATTAACCTTTAGGTGACCTTATAGAGAAATATAATTAGGTTTGAGAACTTCCTCCGTAACAACCATATCATTCTATAATCCAATCCTAAAATTAGATTTCAAACGATGTCACCAAATCTTGGTATAAAAGGTGATATCATGTACTAACGAGACAAATTTCATGAAAGGAAATAATGGACCATCCATGACAAATGAAATTAAATTTAGTGAAATAAACCCTAAATGTGACAAAATAAGGGAGAGAGGCTCGATTAATGTATGGAATGAATATGCCATCACATTATTTTAATTAATACAAGCTTGCAAAGGACTTTAACATCAAAATTTTTGAAAGAGATGATGAAGTCTATCCAATCAAACTATTTATTACCAATCTTATCAAAAAAATGTGTGCTCAATCACTCGATTTCATAAAAAAAAAAACCTCTTTATTAGTTTCCCCATAGATTTGATTTAAGGTCCAATATGGAATTAAAGAAACCATAAAAAGGAAATTTTATCGACACAAGATTCATTTTCCTTGTCAAGTAAATTTTTTGTTGAGGTTGTTAACAATAATAACTTAGTCAATTTAAATAATTAATTCATTACTATTCAAGTAATTTTGAGAATAGCCTATGGAATAGGAATACCCGCTTTTGTTTCGACTATCTTTCCATAAAAACTTAGAGTATTCAAGAGAAGCCACCACACCCATTTATCACTTAGAGAAAAATTATGTTTTTCCTAGTTCAAAATCCCATCTCCCCCATAATCTTTATGAAGTGAAATATTGACTAAATTAACCATATGGATTTTATTTCTCTTTTCTATTACTTTCCAGAGAAAGGTTAACATAATTTTATTGATTTTATCAATCACAGAACTAGGGATATTTAGAATAGAAAGCGCATAAATGAAATCTCATTAAGAATATATTAGCAAGATTGGATCAATGTAATAAAATTTCATTATGTAATTTAATCTTGTTTATGTTCGCCCTACATATTTGGTAGATCATTTAGGTATATTTACTTTGAAATATGATTTTATGAAAATAGGCAAGGCCAAGATGGGTAGGATACATATTCATGTTTAAATGATGTACTTCTATTACTCTGATATAATATTTTTAAACTATGTCACTATTTTTATAACCAAACAATGTTGAGCCAGTGATCACAAAGTTGTTCCTTTCAATAAGGGTTCTTAGAGGTCGCTAATTATTTTCCTTTATATTAAACGATATGAATTAATTTTTAAGAAAACTAGATCCTATGAGAACTACATAAGTCATTGGCCTTCTCAAAGGTAAGTATTACAACACTTGGCACCATCAAAGATAGTCTGGGAAATATAATATAATTTAAAAATAATGACAACTACCATCAAAGTTGATCATTTTTTTTTTTTGCATTATTAAAATGAATTCCTTGAAAATATAAAGGATAGCAATTTCGCTAGCATTCTCATCAAAAATAATTGGTCAACATAAAAACTGCATTTTTGTTCATGGACACACATCATTTATTCCTGAGAAAGAATCATGTTCATCTTCACCCTGGATATTTAGTAAGTCATCTAAAAATATTTTCTTTAATGGGTGATTTTAGGAAATAATAAAGGAAAAGATTAATGGGATACTTCATCAGTGTAAATGATGTACTTCTATTATTATGGTCTAATTCTTATCTATGTCACTAAGGTAGATAATGACTTTTAATTAGGTTGTTATTTTTAAAAACCAAAAGTTATTGTGCTAGTAACCACCAAACCACTCCTTTAAAAAAGTAATGGAGCTTAAAAATCGCTAAAATTTTCCTTGAGATGAACCGATATGATTTATGAGATATCTATAATATCTCCTACAAGAAATACATAAGGATTCATCCTTCTATAGGCTATGTATTGAAGTACTTGGCTCCACCAGGGGATATTAAAATAGTTGGTTAGGATTGTTATTTTAAATGTTGAAATGGAATTCTAAAAATGTAGAGGCTCAAACCTAATGGAAGTATTAGGATTTAGTGGTCGCTAAGCATTTTAATTGATAAAAATGATTATGTGTTATACAAAATATATCTTATGAGAACTGCATAAGTCCATGTCCCTCTCGAGTGTGTGTAGTGCATCTTAATGACCATTGTAGATAAGTTTCCTTTAGGATAGTTATCTCATTCAAGAGGAAAAAATGAGAAATGATTTTCCTATATACTTTGTGACTACATGTATGTTATACTCATTTTATACTATTGATTCTTCACATCACTATTTTTTCCCATAAGTTCTCCTAGTTTATTATCGCAAGAATGTTTTAATCTTTCCATAAGCTTGACTAAATCACTCTACTACCACCAAGGAAAATGACCTAAATGAAAACAATGAAATTTAAACTTTTGAAATTTCAATTTCTAAAATAGCAAATAAAATAGGATTTTTCTCCGTAATTTGGCACACATCAACCAAAAAAATCATGGCTGAGTTATGAGAGAATTTTAATTAATGTGTGGACAAATCATGCATGCATTCCAGCATATAAAAATTGTAGAGACTTAGAGGAAAATATGTGGATAAATCATGCATTCCAATCTACAAATACTTGCCTTCCTTGTCATATCGAGTAGCATTTACGAAAATAATGACATGTCGAGCCCCTTTTCTTTACATATTCTTCACACTACGAAATTCCTATTCTTCACATATTGTTATTATGACTGCATAAAACAAACTACTTAATTAACACTGATTTTTTTTTATTATATTCATATTTTCCAATGCCTAGCATACACATGAGATGTATTACAATACTTTGACGTATTAGTACAAATAATTTCTATTAACGGCTTCTAGTCAGATTATTGCAGTCTCTAAAATCCTTGAATGAGGTAAATTAATCTACAATCTACTTTTCCTTTCCATTCATATTCAATAGCATGTTAAAATCTTTCCTAGCGAATGTTAATCTATCAAGATCCATTGGTAATTATTTTTAATCTATACTAATAATTATGTTAAGATACAAAACATCCTTGTTATTTCACTATTGCAAAAAATATTTATCCTTCCTAGTTATATATTAATTATTCATTTGTTGAATTTTTTTCGGGTAATATGTCTTCAATTGGTCACACTTTGTTCATGAAAATTCATTTATTTGAAGTAGTAGAGGGTTGGAATAATAGAGACAAGGAATTATTTGTAGAAATGTATTCCCATAATACTATCATAATGATCTGTGGTTATTTTTGTTTATGATGATGTCAACAATAAAGATGGTATAATTCTAACTTCATAAGTTATTTATCTGCAAAGATTTTGTATTCAGGTTGAATGGATTGAATTTGAAATTAATAAGTGCATTATTATTGACATGGAGTTGGAAGTTTCCTTCTTTAGGAAATAGGAAATGAAGGATTATATAGAAAGTAAGACGTGTTATTGTTATAAATATGTTTGGAATTTAGGGATTTTAATACACTCGAGACAAAATTGGTGTCAAAAATTCCCTTAAAATTCATAATGGCATGAATTTAGTATTCAAAACATTGTATAGATTTGCTAACACTTATTATGTTTGTCATTATTTGAATAAAAATATTTTCTTTCTCCACCGAAACATGAAAAGCTATTTACAAGGCTCGATAATTTTATTTTTCTAAATTACGGATAGATTCATCCAAGTCAAAGTTGAAAGGTATTATAAAGAATAATAATTTAGATATATTGTTGAAAAAAATAACCAATATATTTGAGAAATCGGAATCTTTAACCTATGAAATATTGAAATCATTTATGTTCAATGGTGATTTTTTTAGTTGAATAGTTTCTAGGTTCCATGTAATACCTCAAGAATATCACTACCATCCTATAAATGAAGATAATGTTGTCCTTATTTTCCATTCAATGTTGATTAATTCTATTCCTACATAGATGGATGCAATTCTTCATCCCTTCTTACATTCTAAAAAGGATCTTGTGAAAATAAAGGTTCTAGGTGACTTGAAAATTGATGATTTGTGGTTCTACATTCTTGACGGCCAACATACATTTTTTGTCTAAAAATAAATTTAGATAAAATTAAATACAAGTCATTACATATTGTGTTGCAGTTTAGAAAGGCTCGCATTTTATCTTCACAATTTTCTATCGAAGACATTATTAATATTTGCAAGAAGCAAAATAAGCTAAACAAATATTTTATTGAAACCAATTTTATTGTGTACTCTACAATGCTCGATTGATTTGGTGATCCATAGGATCTCCTTAGAGGGCTTGAGTGCTAAATGTAAAGATAGAGGAGTTGAGGGTAATAAAACTTAATTTTAATGCATTTGTATTTAAAATTTAATTTTTGTAATATGCAAAAACTAAATATAATATTTTCACTTTCAATGCAAAGTTTTGAGAAGGCATTTATTGTTATTATCAAAGTGAGAAATATTATTTATGGTGAATGGACTTTATTATTGTTTCCTAATGACATATGGACAAAATGGACAAGAAACTTTGAGTTTTTAAATCAAGTGTGATTTCTTGTTCTGGTTTTAAGGATAACAACCTTTAAATTTCTTTCATGAAATTCCTTAAAAGGTGCAAGGAGTGACCAATGAGGAAATTCATTACCAACTAAAAATTTGAATCAAGGAAACTATGTATAATGAATCTTACTTCATAAAGAGTAAAATATTTAAAGAGTAAAAGATGATAGAAAAATGAAAAAAAGGTTTTAAAATATTTTAAAAATAAATATCTAGGTAATATTATATTGGAAAAAAATCAACGAAGCCAATATTATTCATAAAATTAGGTTTTCAAGAATCTCACTACAACCAATTGTTTTTGCTCTTGTAAGAAGAAAAAAAGGAAAAATAAAAGTTGATTCCTAAGGAAGCAAAAAAATCGGAAAAAGAAAAATTGATGCTAAGGTGGTAAAGGTTCTTCCACCGAAGCTCAAAAATGTATATATAACTACGTTATTTCAATGGAAGAACAAGTTACAACAAGTACAAAAGACACATAATATTTTACCCGTGAATGTGCATATCCTTCCATCTCCAACCAACAATATCATCTATTTCATCAACTAATGCATTCGATGCAAAAATGTGTGATCGGAGATTTATACAATTTGTGTAGTTCTATATAGTTTGATGAAATAATGAACCTACTTAGAGTTATCAAATCTAGTCTACTAAATTATGTTATCATTGTTCTCTTACATGTTACTTAATCAAAAATTTTAAGAGAGGCAATAAAAAAATAAATGCCAAATTTAAAGAAAAGGGAGAATCCATTATGGATGGTTGTTATAGATTTGATGATAGAAATGGAAAATTTAAGATCTTGTGTCTTATGTAAACAATAACATGTGTCCAAAATTGAGATTCTAAAAATTGGGAGGGATAAGAAATCACATGGATTAGATGAAGAAACTTCCGTGAAATTTATGAATATAGGAAATATCGACCTATGAGGAAAGACACATCCTTTTCCTTATGTGATATCTCATGAGTTTTTGTCTCATATCTTCATTTGACTATCTTTTTGGAAATTTTTGATGATAGTAATTTATGGTGATAGTGTTGCATTGGTTACTTTTGTTTACTCGGGTTATCATTGGTTTTTATTGTTTAATTTCATGATCAAGAAATGTTTTTAAAACATTACTATTCTCATCTAAAAAAGGTATGTTACTTAACATCACATTAGACAATTATATTATTTTAATGCATTTGAATAGATACATTCAATATTTATGTAGACAACCAATCGATAGAGGAAGACACCGACTCTTCCTCTCTAAATAAAAACAAAGGAGATGATGTTGTTCTTAACATGGTGTAACATAGTTAAATTTTATTCACTAGATGTAGTTGACCATTATATTAAGTGATTCTATACAAGGTGATTGGCATTTAATTGTTTTATAAATTTATCACTATGAAAAGTTTTTTATTATCATTTTTACATATATTTAATAAAACTTTAAATTTTTTTAGTGTTGACACACAATGGGGAGGTTTCGAAACATCATGCACAAATTAGAAGACAAAAAAGTGTATGTTAGTCATGTGTTATTATAAAAAAACCATTTGTAAGCTTCAAATAATTGTACAAACGTATAAAAAAGTGGTTTATTTGTTATATGTATTTCTTACCATTTCCATAACAAGCATGGTGGCCACTAAGCACATCAAATATTGTCAAACCAAATATAGTATAGGAAGTAATTGTTTACTCTAGTAGTCACTAACATACATTTATTAAATTGATAAATTTTGAATTGAGTAATGTTTTTTTAATTAGTTAATATTAAATTATGGAAAATTGAAAAAGAATTACTTCTATACAATTAACCATTAACGGCCACTAATCTTATCAAATACTATCAAGTCAAACATAGTCCTGGTAGTAATGGCTTAGCATAATGATCACTAATATACATATGTAGGTATGTAATATTATCCAACAAAGGGTAGTACATTATATAGAAGTAAGTTGTATCAAAAATTTAATTATGTCGACATGATATTTATTTTCAATTGATTAATGTTTTTAAATTAGTTAACATTGAATTGTAGAGAATTGAAAAAAAATTACTTCATGCAGGTTGGCAATTATTGGCCATTAAGCTCATCAAATATTTTTAAGAAAAACACAGACATGTATTAATGGCTTATCCTAGCAGTCACTACTTTAAAACTATGGCTATGCAATATTTTCAAGAAAAGAGTAGTACATTTTATAAAATAAAGTTGTATCATGAATTAATTTATTTTGAATTAAAATTTAGATTAAATTTATTAATTTTTTTGAAATAGAATGTGAATCATAAGAACCCATAGAGGGAGAATGTAAAGGAATCCAATCTGAAATGTCAATTATTATGAGTTAACCTATTAAAATTTTGATTATTTTAATTGGTTAATATCAAATTGGGTATAATTGAAAAAAATTACTTCATGCAAATTTGGACAAAATGATTATTTTATTATTTTAGATTTGGATAGTTTTCTATATGAGAAAAAATAATCCAATAAGGAGATGGAATTGAAGTTCGGTAAGGAGACTATAAACTTTCAAGGTGGCATCAAGAAAGTTTTATGTTACTATCATCGATATGTGAATTGGGATTATGGTCTAGCTATCTCTCTTAAGCCGAAGTTGAAAAGATGATAATGGTTTTGAAAAAAGTAATAGTAGATGAACTAAAACCAATTATTTTTAGGGAAAATAAGATTACTCTATAGAAGATGAAATTGAAATAAAATATCTCAAAAATATTATGGAGTAGAGATAATATTATTTTCAACTTTACGAAACATTTTGTATTACAATAGGTATAAAGGAAACCTCCTAAAAAGTGTATGATGGGGAGAATGTCAATAGAGAAAAGTGTTTCAAAGATATGTATATTATGACCGATTTGTACACAAACATATACTAGAGTTTATCCTTGAGTTTATTCAAAATGTACTTGTTACTTCATTCCTTTTGATCTCATTCGGTTATACTCTTCTCTTGATGCACCTTTCATTTTTCTTTGTTTCTAATACTTTACCATTGCTGAAGATAGATTTTATTTTGCAAGTTGAAAGCCCATTTGTCTTTTAGAATTCAATGATGTTTCATGTATGTTGATCATGAAACTTGTACCTGCACACTTGAAGAACAAGTTAGAAAAGTAATAGGCTTTCAACCTCTCTTGTATTCCATAATAGTCATTATTTCTCTTTCTTTTCTATTTTTCATGATTTATGTTAATGCCATGAGCTTCTTCCAAATTTTAATTTTAATTTCTATATCATTTACTTGATGTATATTATGATTTTTTATTTCAAATGATTCATTTTCCTAAAACTAGATAGCACACGAGTATAAATTAAACCATGAGCTCAAAAACCTAATGCGGTTAAGGTGGAAAAAATTGTCCAAGATTGTTAGGCCCTTAAAATCAAAAATATCAACAAGAAAGTGAATTGTAGAGATGGTGGAGGAAAATTTCCTAAATAGATGGGACATGTAGACCCGAAAGGGGTGAAACACCTGCAAAAAAGTGAAGGTAAATGGCCCAAATTTCCCGGATAGTTGGGACACGTGGACTGAAAAGACCAAAACACCTATGGAAAAAGTGGAGGTCAATGGCCCTCATGGCCCGGTTAGTGAAGGATGGTTAGGAAAGGAAATCCCATTACGGACGATGCGAAAAGGAAGGTTAAAATGCTTACAGGACACTTGTGTAGCCTAGACCTAAAATCATCAAAATGTACACACAAATAAGGAATTTGAAAATGCTGAGAATAAAATCCCACATAGTCCGAGTTCCACAGGGACATGAGTTCCCCAAAACCCGCATACCTCATTATAAAGGAAAAGTCAACACCTGACCCTTGAACTTCAAACGGTCATAAATTTTGACCCAGAGCTTCGTTTTTCACAAAATTTGATTTCTTAATTTTACTAATAAGGGTAGATATGTGAAAATAAAGGAAACATCTCCAGCTCCAATAAATTGAATACTCAATCCCATAAAATGCAAGAAATGCCTGGCAGACCCAAAACAACTACCTACACTTAGATTGCCATATCTTTTTCATTTGTCAACAAGATCACAAAAATTGGTAAAATTAGAATCGTGGATCCGAGCCTGATGCACAAAAATGAAGAAATTAATAAATTTCATGAATAATTGATGGTGATTTTTAGAAAATGTGCCCAGTTTAGAAGAGTGATTTTATTGGTGGTTGGGAGAACATTTAATGAAGCATGGGCATACATTCTTCATACTACTGCAAGTCATGAGACAACATGGGGAGCCTTTTTCAAGAAAAATACCATCATTTCACTCCATTTATGACATCTTGAAAGTGGTGGGAAGTCATATTTTAGGATTTTCATTTCTCCCTCTCTCTCCTTTCAGAATTCTATAAATTGGAGTGTTGGGCTCATTGTAAAGGGAGATAGTTTTTGTGTAGCAAAACCTGTCTAATTCATTTTTTTATGAATACATTGTGCTGCAAGCCCTTTTAGTGGACTCCTTGCATGGTAATCTAATCCCTTATTTTGTAATAGACTTAAGTGTGCATATTAATGAAGCAATAGATGCAAGTTTGTGGATGTATCTTCCCCTGCTATGTTTTTTTACATTCTTATTTCCCTTTCAAACTCATTTAAAATATATTGTGTCTATTTTTATCTTATAAGGATTACTTATCATTGTGTGTGTATGAAATATTGTAGTTAATGTAGTTCCTAGATTGTGGAGAACTGTTATCATCCTCTCTAGTATGTATTTTTCATCCATTTTTCACACATTAGAAATCTATTCTCATACCCCCTCATTTTATGGTATATCACCAATTTAGTTTAGGATTTTATTTATGTATCCCTCTCCTGGTCCCTTGAAATTTAGATTAGGACAAAATAATGTATTCCTGCATTAGAGTAGATTGTGGCGGTAGTTTAGGAGAAAGAACCAACTTTCTTTGAGGTCTATCTCAAGTAGCAAGTCCTATAACTTGGAGATAGTACACATGTTATCCAGTCACACCATGATCTCAAGCACACACACTTGTGAAAATTTTAGGGTGTTGTGATTCGGCGATAAAAACCCCCCTTAGATAGGTTCATTCATCAAAACCTTCTATTGAAAAAAATGTTTCAAAGTGTCCATTTTTACACAAGTGCAAAAAATGTCCAACAAGTACCTCATTAAAAATTCAACTCATGCCTCATTAAAAAAATCCCATGAATTTTCCACTATAGATACAAGTGACCCAAATAGGTCGGCCTCACAAAAACACACTTTCTATGTATTAAAATAACCAAAACACATGTATTGGGATTCCAAAAATTCTCATCATTTCAAAACCATTCTTACTCAAGCTCCCATATTAATAAAACATGAGTAATACATCATTTAAACATTAACCATTGTTCAAATATTTTAACCAATCAGATTATTTTATTTAATGGGCCTAGTTCCCTTCGTAATTCTAAAAACAATTGATTCCTACACCATTCAACACCTGGAAAGTTATTTTGATCATCAAATAACTTAAACATGTGAAAAATATTCCATGAAACCACTTGATAGTAATTTAAGATCCTTTATAACACTAAATATAAATTATAAGCCTTTAAACATCCACCACTTCAAACCAACATCTATGTTTTCCTTCACAAAAACAACCTTCTAAAAAATCTATTTCCAAAGGTTAACTCATAAAATCATTTATAAATATATTCAAGAACCTAAAAATGGATTATTTGGATGAAAATTCATCCTTATTAACATTAACGGTGATATCAATAATCACCCAATCCATATCATGCTTCAAAAACATAAAAACTTTCACCATAACACACATGTTATCTTGAATCGCCAAAACTATTCCTATCAAATAAATTCCATCAAAACCATTTCAAATGACCTTATTTGAGTAAAAACTCATATAATTGGAAATATATATGAATAATCTTTCCAAAAAAACTTGAATAACTTCAAAACTCTACATATAGCTTAAGTTATAACCATTTTATTGAACCCTACTATTTGAGATCCCAAAACTACCCTTTGACCAGTCAACCTGTTTGGACCTCAAAACACCATCAAATGTATGATATTGTACTAAAAATTCATATAAAATATATAAAATTAAAAATCATTCACCATCAATTTTGCATGCTACTCCTTTGGGTAACCTTATCCTAAAACCCACTTCTTCCGAAACTATTATTTATAGGTGGGGCCTACTCATCACCATGACCTCAAACATACATTTATGGAAATAAAATATAATATTATACAACATATAATAATAAATTTTGATCAATCAATCAAAACTAGGTCACCAAATTCACTTTCTGACAACTGCTCCTAGCTAGGGTTTAACTAGGGTTTTATACCTCCTTACCTTCTTAACATTTGTTCATAAAAATGATGATAAAATGACCTGATTATTTTTTGAAAAATTATAAACTCACCTTATAATCATCCTTTAAATCCAAAATGTTCCCATGTAAATCACATTATTCATAACGAGCATCTAAAGTTGAAATTCGATCGAAAATACACTTGATTTTTACCTTGTCTCACAATATCAGTCATATCTGACAAAATACAAATCATGGGCACCTTAAATTTTTCGCAAAGAATAATGAATCATCCCTCTAACATATCCAATCATCAAATTTTCAATTCCATAAATCAATCTCTCCATCCTATCTCATTTTTGTAGCTTCACCTTAGGCATTTTCACTATAGAAGCTAGGGTCAACTAAAATAATGCAATAAATAAACAAGAAACCTCTGAAAATTTATGGAACCATACCTCATATTTAATGATACACCTAAATTCCTTCTTCCATGAACTCATATAGCTCCAAACCATTATGTCACACCTCTAAGTTGTTGTAGCTACTCCCTCCCATGAACACCTATAACAAAGTGAACCACCTGTACCTTCACCATGCATGATACTACCGTGAGTGAGAAATAACCCTCAAAACATTTATCCATCATTTCAATATGCTTCCCAAGCATCAAATAATCTCATATTTCCATGCCACATCACCTACACACTTGTATAGGCTTGCAAGAGCAAACCATCCTCACTGAATCCCATTGTATCATCTAAAACACATCTAAAACAGTATGTTATAATCGAGTAAAACATTATAAAATCATGATAAAATATTCAATTTTTCATTAATATGGGTTTTCATAAATGACAACACCTAATAGGACCACATGCCAACAATTTCCTCCTTTGTCATTGATGGAAAACACCCTGAACTTCTCCCCATTTTTACATTAATGAAAAGGAATACTTGTATCTCAGATTCTTTACCTAATTTAGATTCATACCATCATTATTTGGTTATAAACATCAACCAAAGGTATCAAACAAGCTCCATTTCTTTATATTTTCTTAAAAATTGATTCTTTCCTTAATTTTAGGCATGCAAACACAATGATCCCCCTGGAATAAAAACATACATCATCTAAAAATCATCAAGAAACAAAAATAAATCTTCATAATACCTTTCTCTGGAGTCAAAATATCATCTTCACCATCTAGGCATGCCAAATAGGCACTATTTCTCCTCAACCTTGTTTTTCTCTTTTTGGAAACGATGTAGTAGGCTTGTGACTGAACCATATACCTCTTAAACATGCCAAAAATGTTAGTTTCAAGCTCACCAAAGCATTATATCACATTTCTTTACCATAAACCATCTTTTCTAGGCCTAAGACAAACTATACGAAGCATAATATTTCTCTTCATACCATACATGATGAATATCCCTAAATAGTCCTTTTAGTGCATTATCTATCAATTTTGACATGCCTTATAACTGTTATCACCAAATCAAAGCACCCTTATGTTTATACAAGTCATATACTTGAGCTTGGTGTGATTGGAAACATGAATCTCCAATTCATGGATTCCCTAGAATCAAGACCTCCATTTCTAGATTCTAGGAACAAAATGAATGATACTAACTTGCTCTTGTCTTGAAACACCTTGAACAATATGGACCTTCCCTAAACATATTTCTCATCTTATAACAAGTACACACTATTTGATGATGATTCAAAATATGCATTCAAATATTAAAACATAACACAATATTCTTGTAGAAAGATTAAAGAAGAAGAATAACACCATTTCATACATTGCTTCATGATATGTCCTATTAAACATAAATTTTTGACTTTTGGGAGCCCACAAAAGAATTCCCTTTCTAAATGGAACCCATTTTAATAATGACCACCCATATCATCTAATAATGTTGACAATGAGCAACATTTTTTATGGAACAAATGAATAATCATTAAACCTTCATCTTACCTTTAAATTTGTGGAATATGCATAATTATATCCCCATAAGATGTCACTTTGAGTGTTTTAAAATTTATTGGATCACATAACGGTACAAATTTTATCTCACAAAGTTATGGCCTTCGAATGCGGGCAGCTATCCATCAAAGAATAATTAATCGAAATAATTTCTTTTAATTATATAACCCTAATTAAGGAGCCGATATGGTCTTTTGGCGTAGAGGACATCGTGCTCGTTAGAAAGTCAATTTTATGAAAATCGGAGCTTGGAGTCAAAAGTTATCTTTGATTTCACGGTCAAACGTTGACTTTTTCTTTCGTCGTTTCGTTTTTCATGTCCTCGCATCCCATGTGTACCTTTGTCTGGATTCCCAAATGAAAATCTCATTGTACAATTCGGGCATTCATCCCTCTTTTCTTGCTGCCTTTTCATTCGCGTCCAGCGTTACCTTTAATGTCTTGGATTGCACAAAAATATCTCCAAACCACCCGAAATGTAACATCTTTTGGATTTTGGCCGGTTCAATGTACCTACGGCCGGATGTCCCAAACCGCAAGTGATAACATAACTCTTGGCGATTTTTTCCACTTTCATTCATTTCAAACCCTTCACATGCTCCAATTATGGACTTCAGGCGGATTTTCATTCATGCCATGTCCCAACAAGCTTTTATTCAGGACTTAGCCGATTTTCTTCATTTTTATTTGAAGCTTGGTTATATGGGAAAGAAAAAATAAGCGGGGGGCCCCAAAACAAGATTTCGGGCCTTAAATCAATCTATTTACTTGGGACTAAAGATTTGATGATTGTTATCAAAACTACCTTGTGAATTTTGGATAACATAACCTTTTTACATACTCTCAAAAGAAAATTTATGGCTTCCCCTAGAATCAATACTCCATTTCTTGATTCTAGGAACAAAAATGAGATATTAATCTTTCTCTCTTGTCTTGAAAGCACCTTGAACAATATGGCCCTTCCCTAAACATATTTCTCATCTTATAAAAGTAATATTTGAATGAAAATGCATTCAAATATTAAAAATAACTTAAAAAAGAAGATAACACCCATTTCATACATTTGTTGACCAAACATAATTTTTGACTTTAGGAGCCCACAAAAAGAACTCATTCTAAATAGGACCACACACATCATCTAATCTGTTAAATACTTTTCAACATTGTTTGAAAATAAATAATCATTAAACCTTCATCTTACCTTCCAAATTTGTCAAGATATGCATAATTATATCACTTTGAGTTCCTTAAAGGATCACATAAATTTTTATCTCACTAAATCCATCAAGAATAATGCACTAATTCTTCATAAAAATGAAGCATAACAAAATGAAGTGAACAATAATCTCTTACATGTATCTCTCATCATTAAACATTTAAACTTCTTGTACAAAATGTAACAAGAAACATTCACCATCGTGCATCTTTGTATGATCACTTAACCTGCCAAAGTGTAAATCACACTTATATTATAGACATGCTTTGTGAGCATTCAAACCCTTCTACATATTTGGAGATCACTTTGTTGCATACATAATTTTACTTCACATAACTTCATATACTGATTATAAGAGTAAAAATAAGCTACTTTCTTCATTAAATAACTATCAAATGTACCTTTTCTTAGACACTCAGAGAAACTTGTTTCAAGGATACACTTTATAAGTTTAAGAATGTAAGTCCATTCTAAGAAATGAAATCCTACGATACCTTCAACCAAGATTCATTAACATCTTTATTCTCTTGGATGTATATAATCTTCTTGTACTCACTGTATGTAGCTAATAGTACACAACCTTCATGCAATTTTCACTTCCTATACCTTTCTTCTTGACATATGTACGTTGTAGCTTGCCATTTTTCTCATGAGAGTAAAAAATAAATTTCATATCAAAATGTAGAGAATTAATTGTTTTATACATAGATCAGACTTGAAATGCTTACGATCTTACCATACACTCACAAACATACTTCTAACAGTATATAAGGCTCAACACACCATATTAGACATAAAAAAACCATTATACATGCTTGACATCCTAGATTTTTTCTTGAAAGGAACATTTGACTCACATGAATTTTCACATACCATAGATACAAACCCTAGGTGTGAAGAATAATGTGACATGGACATTTACAATCATGACCACATGAAATTTTCATTGTACATCCACAATAGATGAAGACACATTGTTAACACCATTTTGAGCTTTGTTTGGCATTTTGATCCTTGCATTATGCTTCACATACCTCCTTTCATAGGTTTCATGGAGCAAGAGAATCATAGATTCAAAAACACTTTATACCTTTTTCTTGAATAATAATCCTATAACAACACATTTGTTGAAGATAACTTCACTAGTTTCTCAAAATCATCTCGGAGCCTTAAGAATTAACTTGTTCACATGGTATGTTACCTTATTTGGAGCATACCGAGCATATTCAAGGTGAAATAAACATTTTTAACTTTCATGAATACCATTCACATTAAAAAATGTGATAAAGACCTCTAACAACTCACTTCCAACCTCTAGTCCATGCATTAGGCTTATCTTGCATTTAAAATTTTCATACTAACCTTGATTCCACCAACATTACTTCAAGTATAGAAAACTTACTTAAATGAGAAATAAATTTGTAGCACTTGTTCCCCTGACTCTGATATGATCTATAGATGTGTAACATGTCAGATATGGTACAAACTTGATAACTTAGATAGTTTATACACCTGTCATTAGCAAGAATAGATTCTATTTTTCCTCCTATATATTTTTCCACCCAACTTGCACACCTTAACACACAATTTTGTTTCATTTCTCTTCTTAGATGTGTTTACAAATTTTTCCATTAGTCATGAGGACTTCTAGGGTTTTGTACCATAAAACCCTTACTCCATTGCATAGGATTTCCAAATGTCAACATTAACTTTTCTTGCACTCACTACCACTTAGTCACCATATACAGACAAAAATTATTCATGACTAAGCATGTATAGATATGGTATTAATCTTCTCACTATGTATGATACACATACATCCTTTTCTTTTCTTGAAATAGTATAATAGGGAACACGTTGACACACAAAATCATGGAATTAACATATAATTTTGGAAAACTCCTTTACTTTTACATGAATGGTAGTGACATTATTAAGAAACTTGAACACGAAGCAAAGATACAGATCATAGATCATGATAGTGAGGATTGTTTAATCTTTACTATGACAAAACTTTCATAGAACTTTACTGATAACAAAATCTCTAGCTTCAACTCATGTTATTTCTTCAATATCATTTATTTTAAGCTTCTCCCAAACTTTTTACTAGCACATACTTTGTAACCTCATAAGGTACACTCACAGACCCTGAGAATCAACTTCTAGCTTCAACTTCATCGTTTAGACCATCTTCATAGTAATCCATATGGGTATGTAACATCATCTAGACATACAAACAAAGAATAGTGACCAACATAATCAAGAAACTTAAGAAGACAAACCCACTTAACCCTAAGAATGACAGACCTTACAACAAGGACTCATGATAATTAACAACCTTATTCACGAGTTATCAAAGTTAGAATTACTCCTTCATAGCTTTGAAGTGTCATGACCCTAGAGATGGAATATTCAAACTCATATGATGTACACAAGGAATTTTGGATATCTCAACATACCCAAACCAAGGACATAAACCTATTTTTCTCATTGAGTAAATAAAAAACTCAAAGACTCAGATATTCATAATCAAATGATTGAAGGAATACCTCTAACTGATCTTGAGAAAATTATTTAGACTCACTCCATGACTAATAATTCACACTTAACATCATGACAAGGTTTAATTTAAAATTTAAGATAACATTGACTGATATACTTCATCTTGATAATACAAAGATTAGCGATGTAGTATTGAGCTTCACATACTTTACTTGACCTAAAATTCTTTTGACTTGAATTGACACGACTGAGGACACTAAATATTGATGAGAATTTACATACAAGACAATCTTTGCATTAACATACCTTAGAAATAAATTTATTTGAAGACCTCGGGTCATGGGCATCCACAGAGGAAACATACTTTAATATGTGACTCAACATACAACTCATGAGCTTAATAAAGACTGAGATTATTATCAAGAGGTAAAACATTCATTAACAACCTATAATCAAATATATAGGACAATATTATGATGAAAAGAAAGAAGAAGCATAAATTCTTATAATCAAGACATTGATACACCATGGATCTAGAATTTGTTCTTAAGGACTCAAATCCCCCTTGGAGACACACTTGAAAGGCCATGATATTCTAACTCAAATCAAGTATAAATAAATATGACATATACTTCTCATGATAACAAAATCAGATTGAGACACACATATTTGACAAAAGACCTTGAAAAGACTCACTTGACACATTTTAGAATGACAACTTTCTTTCAACATTACTAAAACTCAAGTATACCAAACACCTATAAGTATAAGGACTCAAGAAGTAAGGAAAGTGTCACTTCCCATACCTTATTAATTTTTTGGTCTCCCATAGGCCTAACTTCTTTATGTTATGTTTCATGGGATCTTAAATGCCATTAAAAACATGTGCTCTTCTTCAACAAGTGCAAACATACTTCTTTGAACTGGCTTAGGCTTAATGACCTTGTTTTCAACCTTGTTAGCACAAGAACTATCCTTCAAATTCTTTAAATTCTACATGGTGAGCTGAGAATCATCTCTCTTGACCTTAGGATCATTTTTTTCAATAAAACTCCTTTTGTTTTGAAATAATCTTGTAATGTGACCAGATTTTTGACAATTGAAACAAATAACATTCTTCTTCCTTAAAGGCTCAAACACACTCAAGTTCCAACAACAATCCTTGGATCTATGACCATACTAAATAAATGAATAACACTCACATTTGAAGAGATCTATATCACTCCTAGGAGGCCTCTTTTTGCAATCTCTAGCTCTATGACAAAAATCATGGAAAATAAAACAATATGCATTGAATATAGAGCCATACCTCATAGCATTAGGTTGTCTAATCGAGTTATAACTTCTTGGACCATCCTTTTAAGACACCTTCTCAGCTAGTTTAGTGCTTTTACAAGCTTCATCATCATTTTTCCTCCAAACCCTAGGTATTGTTTTTCATTTTTGGCTTTTTGTCCTTTTAAACACTCAACAAGAGGCTTAGAGCTATTTTCAAATATCTCATACATCTTAAATCACTAGTTGCATCCTTAAAACCTGATTCAAGTGCTTTCAACTTGTCTTCATACCTAAAACAAGAATATTCATTCTCTTTTAGGGATTTTGAAAATTCTCAAATTGAGATTTCAAATCCTTGATGGCTTGATCATGCTTTATCTCCATGTCCTTGAACTAAATTTTATAGGTTTTTTTATGAAAAATCATAGAACCCATGAATGCTTGCAAGTGAATAACTCAGAATTCACTGTGATTTGTTAAATATGGAGTTATCCTAAAGTGTGGGACTTTGTGAAATGGGATAGCTCTCTGGAGAAGGTCAAATTCCTTTCCTAACCTAGTGCCAACTACTCCAAAGTGCAAAGAGTTTCTAATATAACCCTACTCTAATTATTTTCCAAGGGGAAAAGGATAGAAGTATTGCATGAAAATAAAATCTACTCTAAGGGAAGGTGGTGTAGTGAGCGAATGTTGTGGAACAACGTGCACTACATGCATGAGAATGAAAACAAGAAAATTGGGAGGGTGGTAAAGCACCATAGATCCAAACACCCACTAAAAAATAACTTTCCAATAAACAAAACATTATTGAGACCTTGTAATGACAATAATAATAATGCACAAGAACCTCTAATTGTAATAAAAGATCACATAAGATGCAATAAAACACAAAGGAGGTTGAAAACATTCACCGATTTGATTTTTTGCTCCAATAATTTGATACAATACATCACAATATGAGAAAACAACATGAAATTTTTTCATTACAGTGCTCAAAGGGGGGGCTTTAAGCTCCACATATTTCTTCTGACAAAGAAAGAAGGGAGGGTAAATTTTAAAGTATCTAACCTTTTTAATTGAGTCCCTCCTTACACTTTATCGAAGAGATTTTTAAGAGAGGAGAGAGAGAAAAGAAATATGAAATTTCCTCCATCACCCACAAAAAATCATTGTTTATCTTGCAATGAGTGTGGAAGATCTGCAAAAATCCATGCTTGATTAATGACACTACCTTGTGCAAGAAGAAATAGGTTCTTATTACACCTAGGTATAGCTTCTAGCTCCTGCAAATTCATCATGATTTTTCTCCTATATAAACCATTAATTTTTTACCATAGTCCATCCCATACTGTAGTGATTTGAAATACCTTTCCATCAAGTATAATTTCATAAAATTTTGCCAAGGGATGCTAAAAATATTAATTTTTTGGTTCGGGAAACCATTTGGGTTACTCTCCCACCAACCAAGCTCCTCCATGAATGCAACTCATCCGTGACACGCCACCAAGCTGGCATGGCTTGGTGCCAAACACAACTCCCACCTATACTTTCCGCTATCACGATGCATCTTGCATTCCAATGTAAACTTGAGAGTGATTTTAGAGTTTTATTTTAGTGGGATTGTGGAGTTCTTCTGCCATTAACCACACTACATAGACTTCTGAACCCATACATCTCTAAAGCCTAAAATTTTAAAAATTTGGCCCTCTCAAATTCTTGAACTCGCTCACCCCTAACTTTCAAACCTTCAAATCTCTATTTTGGAGATATGCCACTCACCTTTTCTGGGATTTCAACCACAAAGTTACGAAGTGGAACTCATGAACCAACCCACATGTTGACCTTTTCCTTGACATTGACCTCTGAAAATATCTCTGGTGAGAATCTCACCACGTCACCCTCTAACCTGAAGACCCAGTTGAGCCCGAAAACACTAAATTTTGGATTTTGGGGTTTCAATATTTTTCCCTCCGAAATATATTTTTTCTCATCGAGTCTCCGAACTCGAACTTCCCCAAAGTCTAAAAAATCATGCCTTTGAAGTTTTAAAATTTAAACTTTAGAATCTTACGCCCATTTCCTTGTGAGCACAAGTCCTAGATGTTTTACCACCTTTGATCATTGTGAATCGAGATACATCCATATCCCCTTCACTCATTTATTTCCCACTAATCTAAGCTTGGCCCCCAAGATTTCATTGTTCCTTTTGGTTCCAGACTTGCCTTCGATGAACTCGGATTGGGCCCAATGGCCCTTTGACTTGCCGACTGCCTTGCTTGCCATTATGAGAAAACCCTTATGTGGGCCTTGAAATTTTTCTTGAGTTGACTATTCCCATGAGCATGTACTTGAATGTCTTGTACAATAATCCAACCTCCAAATCAAGATCCTCTATTCTACATGTTCATTTCTCCTAAATCCTGGCCAAAGGTACATATTATGTGCATCTCTCGAGCCTTAGCTCCACTCACTCTTCAATTCCATTCACCTTATGAGCTAAATGTAAAGCCCGTGATTTCCAAACGTATCTTACTATCTATCTATCGCGTCCCTTAAACCATTCACCGATATGCAAAAACTTACCTTCCAACCGAATGGCCAACCTCATCCTACAACATAAGCTCATGCAAATGCCCCTCATGCGCTCATCCTAGCTCGCTTTGATGAGTTCTTTCTAACCCAACTCACCATTACACCCAAGCTATCTTAGTGTGTGCCAAACTCGGCCATCTCCCCATCAATTTGCCAATGCAAACAAGATCGTCCAAACTTTGCAAAAACATCGTCTCTCAATTGATGCCAAGATCTCACCTATCCCTCCAAAAGACTCTACCTACCACTATAGTAACTCGGCTCATCGATCTACTTGGAGCCCTCCTTTGACTCGTCCCTCCTATGCATGAATTTAACTCACCGAGCTGCTCACTGAGCATCTCAACAAGCTACTTTTAAGCTTTTGGCCTCTCATAAGCCTATTTTGCAATTTTTTTCCCTTGAACCCTCAATTTGGGATTTTTTTTAAATTCTTCATCTTTGAGACCTCATAGAGACTGCATACAAAAAGTTTATAAGGATCGTTATGTTTTCCTTCAAAATTTTCTCATTTTTGTTGGGTATGGGTCCACGGGGCCCACATTTCCTCATTTTTAAGTTGATCCTTAAGAGTAAAAACCCATAAGAGGAAAAAAACCTCTTATGATCCCAACACTCCCAAAGTCACTAAAACTTCTACTGAAACCTCAAAAACTACCCACTAATTCAAGTTCACCCCTAGGTGCCCTATTCGATGCCTATGTCATGTCACACCTTATTTTTCATTTTTTCCCACTAGGAAAAATGGATAACAATTCCTCAATACATGATTGAGCTATTTCATTCCTTTTTCTCAATATGGCCTCAATATCTAAATAATTACCCATTTCTTATGCTTCAAAGTATCTCCTTCATGTTTCTAAACTTGCTTCACAAGACATGCTCTTATAACAATTGTTTAAAGCACAAGGGACTTATAGGGTAATTTCAATCAGTCCTTAAATTTTTTTATTTCATTTACCATTCATCATATGTTATCATTCATATAACCATTCATTCAACCATGTACCATATGTGTGTTTACTTAAGCATATAAACAACTAGAAGAAAAGCGAGAGTAAGAGAGCACGCAAGACTCCATAATTAAGTGGGAAACCCTCATGGGGAATAAAAACCACTTAAAATATTCTTATAATTACTGAAATCAAAGTCATTTACTAAAGCATGAAATTCACAAGGAGCACCAACCCCTAGTTTAGTAGAGCACCAACCTAAAAAGAGCACCCACCCCTAATTTAGTGAAGCACCCACTTTATAAGGAGGAGAAAATCCCCTAAATATGACCAAGAAAAAAATGAGCCACTTTAATATATCTAATATGTGATAATTTTTCTGCCAAAACTGATGGAGATCACAAACTCTAGCTCACACATTAGGTCTTCAATCTCTCATATTCTTTCTCCTTCTTTACTTCTCAAATCTCTAATCACATGTACACATGCTCTCTAATATTCCTCAACATTTCATGATATTACTCATCATTCAAATCATGCTCTCATATTTATGAAAAAAAAATCCTCTAGGTCTTACTTCTTCCCTCCAAGAGCACTAGTTCAAAAATGAACCAAACAAGCACTTACATATGTTTTTATTTATTCCCACCCAAAGGAGGTAAGTAACTCATCAAAAATTAAACCTTTTTATCAATAAAAAACCCATAAATTTTCCACAATAACTACAAGTTACCCAAGTAGGTCGGCATAGAAGGAAACACATTGTTCATCTACATAAAATCACCAAAACACATGCATTCGGATGCCAAAATTCTCCTCATTTAAAAACCATTCTTATCAAAGCTCCCATATTCATAAAAACTGAGTAATACATAATTTAAACATCAACCATATTCTTAATTTTTGTTAACCAATCATATTATTTCATTTAATGGGCCTAGTTCCCTTTATAATTCTCAAAACAGTTGATTCCTACACCCTTCAACACCCTAGAATCTTCATTTAATAATCAAATCACAAAAACATGTGAAAAACATTCCAAATGTAACAAATTTATGGAAATGGAAGAACCTTTATAACACTTATATTGAAGTTATAATCCTTTAAAAATCCACCACTTAAAACCATATCTACTTTTTCCTTCAACAAAACAACCTTCCGAAAAGATGTTTCCAAAGATTAGCTCATAAAATCATTTCTACTTATATTCAAGACCTCCAAATGGATTAATTGGATTCCAAATAAATCCTTGTGTGCAATTTAACTATAATAAGAAGCATCACCAAATCCATATCATGCTTCATAAAACCTCAAACTTGAACCAAAACACATGTTGTCTTGAACTGCCAAAAATATTCATGTCTAAAGAATGCTCTAGAAACCCTTAAAACGATTTCATCATGAGGAAAAATCATATCACTAAAAATATATATGAATACTATTTCCAAAACAACTTGAATAACTTCAAAACTCCACCTTTAGCTCAAGTTATAACCATTTTATCGAATCCTACTATTTGAAATCCCCAAACTACCCTTTGACAAGTAACCTGTTTGGACCTAAAATCACCAAGTTACATGTATATATTTTATTTAAAATTGATAAACATCAATAAAAACTCCAAAAAAACATGCAACAAAAATTTTGCATACTACACATTTGGAAAACCTTTTCCTAAAACCTTCTTCTTCACGAAACTACTATTTATAGGTGTGGCCAACTCATCACGATTACCTCAACCATAAATTTATGGAAAAATAATAGAATCTTCAGCAACATAAAATAATAAATTTTTATTAATCAATCAAAACTAGGTAACCATACTTCACTTTCCTCCTATTGGTGTGTGTATTTTCCACATCATTAGTTGAGTCATCTCACTTAGGTGAGATCGTAACCATGTGTCATTTAGGGGTCATTATGAGATTTCTTAGAGCTTTTTGGGAGTTACACTTCTTAAATCCCCCTCTCTATTCAGTTGTCATGAATAGAATTTACTCATCCTATATGACACCTCATTTGATCTATGAGATGAGGATATTTGTATTGCTTAACTTGGTTCTTCCCGTGTTTCAATCTTTAAACATTCGGTTGATGCTCTCTCCTCCCGAGATCTCTTCACAATTGTCGTTCGGACTATTCAAATCCCTCAGATCCTTTGAACTTGCGGGATTTAAACCCTCTTTCATGGTATCAAAGTGGATCTTGTGGATCCATGTACCCTTCATAATTTATGTGTGTGTTTTCCGGCTTCGGCGTGATATCCGATTCTTGTTGCGTATGTGTCGTAATGGAAATTCCGATTGTTCTCTACTCACACTTGATTCGGGATTCATACCTCTGTTTGGTTTTAGGGTGTTCGTGGTTTCATTTTTGGGTTTAATGGTTTGCATCTTTTAATTTTTAGAGGTGTTTTTTGCATTCAAGTTGCAATCTAATTTTTGCTAGTTTTGTGCATGATTTTATTTGGTTCGATGTTCAACCTTACATTGGGTTTATGCTTCACATCTTGGATCATTTGTTCTCCTCATCGCATTATTGAAATAATTGAAGAATCCTCTATTCTCATGCTATATCCCTTATCTCAATTTGGTCTTGAAGCTTGGGCCCTTCACTGCATGGTCATTTCTATTGGATTAACTCCTCTAAGCTTGCTTGTGTTCATGTTGACTTTTCTCACCTTTGGGATCTCCCTACCACGTGGAGCTCCACCAACTTAGTTGTAAAATTTTTTCATCTCAAACATTCATCAAGTGGAATATTTGTGTTTCTGGAGCTTAGTTTGCCTTGCCATGAGGTTAAAAACATCTCGTAGTTGATGGTTTATCCTTCTATCACCACGCACATCACCTGCAAAATTTCACCTCTCAAATAAACCTTGGGTTTGATGGCTTCACCACTCTAACTTGATCTCTACTCAAAATACTCCTCCAGTAGCATCATGACCATCCTAGTAATACATGTGTACCTAGTCATTGGTTGTGGTTTCATCCTCATTGCACATTGCTCTTGTTGTGGAGATACTATTTGAATCATGGCATAGACCCTATAAACCAGCCTATTGGCTCAAACAAGTCCTTGGTGCATCTCCTAGCTCGTTCCACGATTACATATGCATGCTCAATCATCGGACCCTCGACATCTGCTCTCACATGGCTCACAAATGTGGGCCCACCTCCTTTCCACCTTCCTTTTAATATTTTAAGGTGTAAAAAAACCATTTCATTGTAATCCATTGTAAATTTTTGGGTCTTTTCTTGTTTTAATATCCATCCTTTGTGACGAAGATGGAGGGCGAGGTCCGGGGTTGGTAGGAGGTTAATCCCCACTCGCATCATGTCCTATCTAAAATTTGATGAAAATTCCAATGGGTACCCACACTATAAATTTTGCACCCATTTTGGACATTTTTTAATGCATTTCAGCGTTTATTTGCATTTTCCATCAGTTGCGGGAATTATTTTAATGCTATAAATTTTGACTCACTACTCATTTCTAAGCACTTCCTTGGTCAAATTTGCATAATTTTTCACACATTACATGATGGCATTGTCAATTTTGTAAATGAACACTTTATAAAGTGCCACATTCTAGGCGAAAATGACTCTTGGGCTTTCACATGCAAACACATTATCGCTCTTGGCTTTATGTATCTTACATTTTCATCATGGAGATGCTCCTTCTATACTTGAGCATCATAGGTTCACTTTCAGACCTCCACCACTTCTCACCGGAGAGAGAACTATTTAGCGTGGCATGCTTCCATGGAACACTACTTCATATGAGGGTCTTTCAACCTTCTTATCATTCCTGCTTCAATTTATAGAGGATTCCTTGACACTTGCGATCACATCTTTTTTCACATGATGATGCTTGTCTCTCAATGTGGCAACTCAAATCCACCCCACTATGTCCAGGAGCATTCTTTAGTCCTCTATGGAGACCCTTCACATACTAAGCCATTTTTGTTGTTGATTCAATTGTTGACCATTCTATAACATAGACTCACTTGGTTCTACTTATGATGACAAGGATTATGTACCTAGTTCCGATGTCGAGAGTACTACATAGGACTCTTCTCCTTTTCTCTCACTATTCAGAGAGTGTTGACACATCCCACATCTCATCGAGATATCAATCGAGTCTTATATTCATTCTCACACATTTATCACACCATTGCTTCCTTTCCACTTCCATGTGTGAGGCCCCTTTCACTCTCTACGTTCATTTGATGCCTCATACCCATCACTCTTCTATTTGTTGAGCCCCCTCAATGGGATGAGTATATCGGACCTTAGTCATCTTTTCGCGAAAAGACTCATGATGCACTACGGGTCCCTCATCCATCTATAGGTGTTTGGAGGAGTTCATCATCTTTTGTTGGAAGTGCCCCTTACTTAATGTCACTTCCACATTTCCGAGAGACCTTCATGATCCACCTCAACGTGTATCCTTTTTTGTTGTGGAGGATGTTTTGTTCCCTTCAAATCACTTGGAATCCTTTCTATGGTGCCTTTTTCACTCACGATAGTTCTACACACGTGGCATTACATTCGGTTCCTTGGCACTCACTCGCTAGACCTATGTCACACTTTTATGCACCATAATCAAATTTCTTTGTGTTGCTTCCTTCATTTCCTTTATGGAGTGGGTGGATTTCACTTTTATCCTTCCTAAGGGCGAGGCACATAGTTCATTGTGGGTAGCTCTTCTTGATCCATAGAGGATCTCATCATCAACATTCTTCTTAGAGACCTCTTTAGTGAAGAGTTCAAATCCATCCATGGCATCTTCAATTCCTCTTGTGTCCCTCTTCTTCTCTCTTTCTTCTTCGAGATTACCTCTTTGTACATGGGTACCTTTTTAGGCTCATCTATGTCCAGGACCCATTTTTGGCATCTTTCTTAGATTAGAGAGTTTTTTTTTCTCTAGTGGTGGATGTTTTTCCCACTTATTTTCCTCCACCGATTGGGATCATTTTCTTGTACATGGGTACCTCATCAGGCTTTATCTAGACCCATTTCTTGTTTCGACTTTAATCCTAAGTTATGGTGAAGGGGTGGTGTTGGTGTGTGTATTTTCCACATCATTAGGTGAGTCATCTCACTTAGAGATAATAAATGTGTCATTTAGGGGTCATTATGAGATTCTCTTACATATCGGTGTCTATTCTACAAGTTACACTTCTATTCTAGGAATGTAACTCCCCTCTCTACTCGAGTTGTCATGATTACAACAATGGGGTTACTCAACCCTCCTATATGTACACCTCATTTGATCTATGAGATAGAAGTTTTATGGCTTAACTAGGTTTTCCCATGTTTTAAATATTTGCATGCACATTTGGTTGATGCTTGCTCCTCCCCAGATCTCTTCACGTTTCCATTCACATGTCCATTGATGTGCACATCATCCCTCGTGATCCTTACTTGTGGGTTTTAAACCCTCTTTATTAACTAGGGTTTTAAACCTCTTTACCTTCTTAACATTTGTTCCTAAAATGATGATCAACTAACCTGATTTTTGGGATAAACTCATTTATAAGAATGCTTGAAATAAAAAAGGTTCCATATATAAAATTATTCACAATGAGCATCGAAGTAAGTTTGAGCTTGAAATACACTTGATTTTGACCTATCTCACAAAATCAATCATATCTAACAAAATACACATCATGGGAACCTTTTTTTTCAAATCATGATAAATCATCGCTATATCATCCCTATTTCAATTCCATGCCTCAATATCTCTATCCTATGTCTTTTGCATGGCTTCACCTTAGGGATTACACTATAAAAGCTAGGGTCAAATAAAATATTAAAATAGCAAAAAAACAAACATCTAAACATTACCAAAACATACCTCATGTATCATGATAAAACATAATTAATTATTCCATGATCTCATGTATCTCTAAACAACTCTAACACACCTCTATGTTGTTATACTTTCTCCCAAATGACCACCAGAAACAAAGCTAACCACTTGTGCCTACACCATACCACCATATGAGTTCCATAGAACCCTCAAAATAAGTTATCCATCATGTGAACATGCTTCCCAAGAATCCAAGAAGCTCATACTTTCACGTCACATTACCTAGGCACATGTATATGCTTGGAAAAGCAATCTATCCTCATGAATCCCATTATATAAGCTTCAAACACATCTGAAATAGTATGTTAAATTCAATTCCAACATTATAAAACCATGATACAACTTTCAATTTATCAATAATCCTTTTCATCAATCAAAACACCTAATAGGACCACATGCCAACATTTTTAGTGCCCCATTTTTTTCTATGTTGTCATTTATGATATGTTTTCTCTTTACTCCTATTTTATTATGATATTAATTTAACTATTTACTCTCCCTTTCGATATCCTTTGTTGCTCATTCATTATAGTTTTCCTCTCTGGTCCATTATAACTTTCTTATTTCCTATCGTCATTATCAAAATTGTAGAAAAAACTTTAAATTACCTTTTGGCATCCCATTTATTTGGTTTTATATTAGACATGGGTGTAACGATAATAAGATGGAATTTTTTTACACATTTGCACCACGGTCGACATTTATAAACCTTAATCACTTGACCCCTAAAACTCATATAGTGCATAGGATTCTACGTAAGCCCCATATTTATAGTTGGTTCATGTCCCCCATATATGTAAATGATTATGATGAGAGGAAGCAAATATATTTATTTGTATTGTTTGAAGTCCCATATATAGTTGTCTAAGGTTCATTGTAAGAGAAATATTATAGATAGGAAAGTATCGAGATAATAAAATTGAAAGGAGCCACACATATCTATTCTACAAATCCCATCTAGATTTCCGAGATATTATCTACATTTCAAAATTTGGGATAATCAATAAAAAGATATGTCGACACCTATATATTTATGGGTGAATCTATAAATTATTCTATCCCTCTCTTTCTCAGTCTTACTATGATGTGAAAGGGTTGATGGGATAATTATAGCCATATATAGCTAAGATAGATCTAAAGATAGAAACCCCATACTAGATAGGTTCTTATAAGAATATATAGTTGGGTTGACCAAGATATATATTTTGGGTCAATGGATTAAATTATTTATATATGGAGATCAACCTAATAAATATATATTTATATTTTCTTCCTTATTCCCCTTTCAATTCAATTAATTTAATAGTCATGGGATGAGAATGAGAAAATATCTAGTGATATACAAAGAGGGTGGAGAATATAATTAGCACGAGATTAACATCCTAACCCAGATATATAGATCCCTTATGATTTAAAAATAATGGTTTAAGAACCAAATTATTATAGAGGGGATCCCTACCACTAATATAGAATTTTGGCAATATTTTTAATCCTAGGGGAGAGGGATTGAATGTCTAGATGTTGTATTAGGTAACTTAATAACAATTAATGTCATCTATGTTATTGATCTATATGCAATGACCTAATAATTATGATTCTATATATGGTGATATGAATTTAGAAGGGATTTTTTTGGCTTATACATATATGTATATGTTATAGGAAAGTTATATCTATTAGGGTTATATAATTATCACCCAAGCTTAAGGTCTTCATGGAAGTTGAAGAGATATAGTAGGTTGTTATTTTGTTTTATGTGGGTGGGTTTGATATACTAAATAGAGTGGAAGTATTCATTAAATTTCTATTATTTTTCTATCTATAATGGTTATGATGATCTATTATAGAGTTTGTCACTAAAATGTTTGTTCAGAGTATGATTCATTTACCCATTAAGTATTATGAGATAGAAATGTTAACTTGTTCATGGTAACTATATAGACATATGGAATGTATAAGGAAGGGATAGTTTGAGGCAAGGAAGGAATCATATTACAAGTGAAGGAATGAATCTATAGAGAAAGAGGTTCATCTATAGAAAACATATATGGGTAGGAAAATGATGGTCTTAATGGAGTTTGGATTGTATTGTAATTAGGAGGGTGGGTTACATGCCTTTATCTGCATATTTTACACCCTTATCTCTTGGATTTTTGAAGTCGTGCATTTTCTCTATGTCCCTTGAGCCTACTATAACTAGTGTAGAAACAAGGTTTTATTTTAGTGGAAAATATTCATGAATAGGAAATTATTAGGAATTTTAAATTTAGAATTTGATAATTTTTTACTACTGTATGGTAGTGCATGTTACCAAAAATTACGGCTCCTAAATAAATTTTAATATAATTTTACCTTCGTGTATCCATTAAGGGTTGGCTAATGTTAATATATTCACCTTCATGTTATAATATACTATAATATATATGACTAATTCATGATAATATAGTTATTAAATTTACTTTCAAAATTCATCAATACTCCTGTGAAAAAACTAAAAAGCATAAGCCAAAAATCTGAAGGAATAAGAAAAAGAGGTAAGTGAAAAAGTGAATTGTTTGTCTTTAATTTTTTTCTAAAATCATATTATCGGACCACAATATTAATTTTTGTTACTTGTAAGGAAGGTGATACGTAATGTCGAAAAATAACAATAACATGTTACGAGATGGTAACAATAATTTTTGTTATTATCTGGTAACATTATTTTTCATTTTTCATTCACAATATTTTTTTAAACGTTAAAAAATATTCATTTGAGTTTTCATTCAAAATTGTTATTTTGTGTTATCATACAGTAGCATTATGTTGTGTTGTCATTTTGTAACATGATCATTATATATTGGAGTCTTACATTTATTTTTTACAGATCTTATTTCAAACTTCTATATTTTTGTCACATGTTAAGACTTCAAAATTACCCATATGATGGACCCTGTTACAAATGAGAAAACAAGTCAAGGAAAAATAAAATGTGACATGGAAATTTCAAAATATTTCAGTCATCCAAAAGTAACCCCAGTGGTAAGAAGTAATTTTTACTATTATTATGTTCATGTTACTTTATTTTTTTATTTACTTAGGGATACTATAAGAAAAAAATTTATTTCAAATGTAGAAAACCCTAAAATGAACCTTACTATGAATGAAATTCCAAATCAATATAGTAATTCAATTCAAATTAATAATAATGATAATCCCATTTTCCATAAAACTCAAATTTATGATAAACAATCTAGAAACACACATACAAAATTTAAAAGTTGGAAGTAGACTATAGGATTGAATTATAAATTTGAATGGTCAACCAAATATCCATTCATTGAACTTGTCGAGATAGAAATAAATATTGATACTCCTATAGAATGTAGATGTATTATATGTAGTTGGAAACTAGGAATAGACCACAAAATGTAATTTAAATTTGAAACAATAAAGAAGCATTGTTGGAAAATATATGATACTTAAAAGCAAGATGATAGAACAATTATAAGAACAACTAGATGAAAAAAATGAGGAAGATTATATACATATGAGATATGCAGTAGAATATGACAATCATCATAAAATCTTTAAGGCCTAGTTGAGAAAGTTAGAACTCTAAAGGATTTATTTGCAAAAGCTAGTGATGCAAGCCTATAAGCAAAACTTAAAAAATTCAAAACAATATTTCAAATTAAAAAAATGGAATAATTTTTTTATATTATTGATTATAAGATATTCTTTCAATCTAATGGGTTTCCTAACATTCCAACAACACACTTGTCAGATACCCGTGCATGGGAAATGGAAAAGTGTAGGTAGAAATTGAACTCACTAATTTGAGATAGAAGGTAAAAAAGAGAATTTTATTACATTGTCGATTAATGTTGTCAAAATAGTAGATAATACATCCTTTGTATGTATACATGTATACACTTTCAGTTTCAATAACCATGTCAGGTAAAATCATCTACTAGTTATGCATAAAATCACAAACAACTGCAATTTTGAGAACCTTTGCAAAATTGTTATAATTTTTTTGAAGGAAATAGCTAGCATGGATGATCATTCAATCTCTAAAATGTGATTTATGTTGGAGGTGATGGTGGAGCTATCATTAAAGGTCACAAAATTGGTATTTATATTCACCTTCAAACAACCATAGTAGATCGTATTCACCGTTGCACAAAGATATGATTCACTACATGGCTTAAAAGTAAGTTTGAATCTTGCTAAAGTGGAGGAGATTATATGAGACTTGTATTCATATATGTCAAGAATCCATAAAATATTTCTAGTGTTTCAGATATTTTATGTTGGAATAAAAAAGGTTAAAAATTTTCTAAAAGATGTTGACACAATAAATATATCAATGTATGATCCATTTTGCATGGTTTTTAGGAATATAGGTCTTTAACATGGTACATGTTCAAGAATCATAGAGAAGTTGACAAGGATAAATATTTGTTGTATCACTTGGTAGATTTGGAGACATTATTAAATCTATGTGGCATTTTTCTAATTTTGAAGGAAATAAATAGCTTGGTGAAACATGCTCTAGAAATATCAAATAACATTGTTGATTTTATAATATTAAGGAAACATTTTTGTATGATTTTAGATATTTATATTCCACACATGACTAGTTTCAAAATCCAATTTTAAGTAGATGGAAATTTTTACACATATACAAAAGATATGAACATCTATTTGAAGTTTAATTTCAATGGTAATACTTGTATCTCGGTAGATGGGTAAAATATTCTAATGCACACTTTCCACATTGATCCTTATGTAGTAGGTTATCAAATTGAGTAAGTGCCAATCACAAGTGTTATTTTTTATGTCACAATTTATGATACAAGGAAAATATTGATGAATATATCTAAAAATTATCTTCATATATCATAGATGATTCTAAAAATAATGACCTTATTAAGGCCATGGGAGTTATAAATCCCAATATTTGGAATCCGATGATGGGTGAATAATAAAGAGCTACAAACTTTGGGAAATCCATGATTGCACTTATGGAGTAGTTTTGCAAATCTTATGATTTTGATGGAGTGGAATTGAGTAGTATATTGGAAAGAAGATTGCACATATCACCGTCACAAAATTTTGGATAAACAATAAGTGATGAATATTGGAATCTTGTTGAATAAAAGAAATGGGAGCTATCACACTATTGTGGAAAATGTTGTATCAGTTTAACATTTTGAGAGAAAGTATAAGTGAATACTTCACACTATATGAACTCATATAGATAATGATTCTTAGGTATTTTGAAGGTTAAAGGGTATTTAGTGCACTTATATTTTGAAATAAAAACTTCGCAACAAACTTGACATGAATTTGGAAACTTGTTTGAGACTCTATGTTGCAATATATGGAGTGTGTTGGTATCAAATTCATTCTCCTTGGAATTTGAGAAGCATCATAGATTTAACAAGATAATTAGAAACAGAAAAATCATGGTATAAGTCATTTTATAGTTAGGGGGAGGGATTAAACTAACTCTTTGTCACTCATGCATTGGAGATAAATGTATAGAATAATATTAAGGTTTCATCTACCCTCACTAATTTAGGTTGTTCCTTCAACCAGGTGAGAGGACCCATTCTATAACCCGTGTTGGTGAAGGATGTCAAGAGATCCTTCTTTGCACAATTTTAAGGAAAACTTGAGAAAATTTGATCAATGCAACACAATCTAACTCTCATGATTTATCGCACACTAGAGAGTGGACATGTTTTCTAGACAAGATTGAGGTTACTAAAGACATTAGTTGAAATCTGATTTTCTTCTCGCATATTTTTTCAATACAATTTGTTCACTTGTGGATACAAAGTACAAACAGGGTAGTTCATGTTGGATTCATCATTTGAGAATTTTTTTGGTGGAAGTTAAGAAAGATAAATTTGATTACACCCAAATCTTTGAGAACCTTAACAAATATTTGAAAACTCACGTAAAAAAAGCTTCAAAATAGCAAAAATATTCCTTCAACTAGAAGATATGAATCAATGGAAGCCCAGAGATGCATGGTTTCAAAATTCTTCAGAATTCAACACAAAGGCTCATGTTGAAAAACTAAATTAAATGTTATACATCCCTAGTTCATCATGCCTACGATACACTCATAGACTTACAAACAATCTTTGTCAAAACAATGAAAGTAAAGTGATTTTAAATTTTTTATTTCATTACAAGATGAAAGATCTTATCATAATGAAATTATAAATTCCACAATAATATCACAGGGATAAGATCTTGTATGATTCAAAGGATTTTAACATAAGATTACAACAAGAATAGGAAAAACTATTTGAAAACATTTTGAAATAAAAGCAGACACAATTTTTCCCAAAATCAACATAGATTAATTTGAGGTTTATTAGATTCATTAGTAGGGGAAAGTTTCTTAAATAGTCTTAGAACTTGTCAATGGATGTACACTTGCAACCATATTGACATGATTAAATCTAAAACACAAGAAATTAACAGGTTTCACATATGGTCTCTCAGGAAGATCATGGGCTTTCTCAAACTTTCTCGGAAATTTTAACTCTCCCCCTTTTGCATGACTAAATCATGTCTTTTATAGCACTCACTATACATCAAATCTTTTCCCCAAAAACAAGAATATTACGAGGAATAATTTGTTTGTTACATATTTGTTCCAGAAAGTGATGTTTAACAAATTTACACTCAAAAGCTGCCAAGTTTCCAAAAGATAAATCTTTTAAGATATTTCCACCGCTTACTTTAATCAAGGCATCCAGTTGTCTTTTAGAAAATTACTTGGAGCATTACCTCTTGATTCTGAAAACATGACATACATAAAAAAGAGGAAGAATGTGTGTAAGCTGCGATCATCCTTTACACCCGTGAACTTCCCCTTCTTTATCCCTTTCCTCTACATCTTGCTCTACTAGATCTGGCATTTTTCATCAGATTAAAAATGAAAAATGACACGCATTCACATCTCTTGAAGTCTTAGAGCGTTAATGGTTGAAAACCATATGCATCGCACGACTACCTATTAACTCTACCTTTCACAAATTAAAGTTTTAGCCTTCCTTCCATGTGGAAAATATTTTAGCCGAAACAGGCATCAGGGCACCTTTTACATTTTATGACTTTTAAAGAAAATGCGTATTTTTGACATCTTTTCCCTGCCCCTCCACCTTTGAAAACGGGCTCAACACATGGCTTAAACTAGGCGTCGATGGAGTCGTGGCTCACTTTTACAACTTTACCTCTTTCTACAAAAATCTGAAATTTCAAAATTTCTCCGGCGATCCACCCTCCTGCTTTAGAAAATTTATCTAGTCCCAAGTGAATTCACGGGTCACTTTTATAATTTTACTTCATTAACAAAACAAACCTAAAATTCTCAAATTTCCCTAACGATATTCCTCCACGCTTTGGATTTTGACATCTAACTCAATACATGGCTCTATTTGGGCCCCCCGGAGTCGCGACTCACTTTATAACTTTACTCCTTTTATAAAAACAAGGAAAAAAATCACAAAGTTCTCCGATGACCCACCTCCCTACTTTGAATTTTCAAATGGCCACATGTCCTTTTCTAGTCCATAGCGAGTTGCGCTTCACTTTATAACTTTACTCCTTTTCACAAAAATGCCAAAATATTCAAAATGTTCATGACCCGCCTCCTTGCTTTGACTTTTCAAACGAAGCCAAAACTAAAAATGCTCCAATGACCTACCTTTCTAGAATAATGGCTCAAACACAAAAAAGGGCCCATGTTCCCATAACTTCTCGACTCATTACACGTGTACACCTTTCAATTTCAAAGTAAGAATTTTTAAGCCGCTTAATAATTTTGAATAGCCAATCAGATCCTTTTCAGCCTCTGGGGCCAATTTGATATTTTTGCAAACATAAAAAAAGTGACAAGTTTATAAAATATACCCGATATGCCTCATCCAATTAAGGATGAACACGTATCCGTGAACATTGAGACAAAATTTGACATGGAAAACACAACCGTCGAAGATAAAAATGCAAGCAAAACTTCATCATTTATGCCCGAATACAATTTTTTCTTCAATGAAAGAGAAATTGTAAACAACACCAGGCTCAATATGATCCATAACCATAAAAAAGGACTTACCATGACATCTAATCAAATATAAAAAAAATTCACGCACAAGATAGGGAAATAGAAAATACAAGATGAACCAAGTGGACTAAAAATTTAACGAGAAGGGTGAGGTTAAAAATGAGCACCAACATTGGCTCCGACTCGGGGATGGGCACTCCCAGTGTGTGCTAGAAGAACAAAAAACATACCATGTTCCATAAATCCATTGGTAAATGGAGTAAAGAATGAAACTTCTAGGAACAAACTAAGAAATAAACAAAAATGGCCACCTAAGGACTGGGACAAACCAAAATAGAAAATGCGAAATGAAAACAAAATAAAAGACTATATACTCTACAATGATGTGTACCTTGATTCTAAGAAATAAATCATGTAAATGATTTAGTTCCTACCATTCTGAATATGACCATTCAAGAAGTCCTTATAATTATTTAACAACTGGACATATGCTTGCTTTTATTTTCTATCCAAGTTTCTACCCAACCATATTCTCTCGAGGTTTATCCTTTTTGCCTGTGTTATGTTCTTCAATATATCCCAAGGCTGCATCAAACATTACATTCCAAGGACAACTACCCTACTCAAGATGTTTAGACTCATCAATTTTATACTCCTTGAAATTAGCATAGCCCACAAAGTTATCGAAATCAATGTCCTGTCTACAATAATTCATAAGAAGCATTGTTAGTGTCTTTAATGAGATGTAACATTTTCTTCTCACCATATGACTTCACAAGGCTTCCTTCAATTTGTATGGTTGAATATGACATGTCTATTTGTACACTTCCACCCACACTATCTACCCATTTTCCTGGATAACAACATCCCTAACTTGGTAGGATAGTGAACAATAACAACATTCATGGTCAAGAACTTTCTATGATAAGCTATAAGTTGTACTACTAATCCCTTGAATATCCAATCACTTAAATTCCTTGGAATCCATGGCATAAACTCCCCAAAAGTTTTGTTACCTTGATATTTAAATCATTCATCACCTCAAGAGGCATTACATTACATGAGGCTCTTGAATCAAACATGTAGTTATGTACTAGCCTATCTTTAATAATCAAAGTTATACAAAATGGATCCACATCAAGTTGAGATACAACATGAGAATTTCTCAAATACACCTTAGTGATTCTCCTAGTTCCTCTAATGCTTGTGGTATTTCTAATTCTACAATAATGGAGGATTCTCTACATTTTTCACACCCTTTTGTTAGGTAATCTTCTCTTCCTTAAATCCCAAATATTCAAATGCTCTTTTCCCATGCTCAGAATCCTTGGTAATTCAACAATGGGAACAATAACCTTGATATGGCTTAGGATTTGGGCTATATCACAATGAACAAATTTGGGCAAGGTAGTATTAGGAGGGAGATTCACAACTTCCTCTGATAGTATGGGATTTTTCACATCTTGGCATGGGCAGGAATACAAGTTCTATTTGGGGAAATTAGGCCTTTTCCAGATGTATCCTTTTTAGGGGTTTCTTAGGGATATTGGTAAGAATTGGAATTTTCACTTGGCTTGTGGCCCTTCCATTTGACAACCTTACTCCTAGTATTGTATTACGTCCCCCGAGCCACTACCGCATTCATTAACAATTACTCTGCCTCTTCAAAAGGAATTCCACCATCATATTTTTTAATCATCAAAGCCCTCAAGTATTCAAAATCATGATTAGGAAAAACAAATTCTTGTACCATATCAATTTCAAAATAATTAATTGGAGGAAGATATAATACCCCGTGGATGCAATCCTGAAAATTTCAATCGTTCTAGCACTTATTAAATCATATGAGGTTTCTCTCTTTTGTGAACTTTTAGAGCATTCCATCATGCACACATCATCATGATATATATCATCATCCACTCCTCAACTTCCTTATCTACATCACATGGCGGGGAATGGGGCAAGAAACATCTATCACACCACTCAATAGCGTGGACCTCTTCCATAGTAGAAACTCTAGTATTCAAAGGATCAAGCACCATTCTATTCTCCCGGGGTTGAGGATATCTTTTTCCTGACCCCATGGGCCCTTTTCCATGGTCTTCTAACCTATGATCACCTCTGGGATGATTTCCAAATCTCTCCTGACCTTGTGGCACATGTTGATGTTGGGAAATCTTTCCTATTCACTTTTCTGCCCTACCTAGTTTGTAATATTTCTTTAATCTCCTCCACCAAAGTTTTCAAACCTCTTCCAGATCCTCATATTGTTTGACTGAGGCCTTCCAGTATTGATCAACTTGACACCCTTTATTTTATGAGGCTTTCCCACTACTTTGATATTGTTTTCAATTTTCAAAGCTATGGTAAAATATTGCCTCAAAGTTCTTGGGTTTTGTCCATCTAATAATAAGTATCCTTTTTTTTAAAAGCATCAAAATATTTTATCAAACAGGACTCATCACTTGGCCTTAAGATTATAGGTAATCTCTTCAAGGTTTTGTTTAACCTAAATTGAGATCACGGATAGATTCATTTTGATTTTTCTTTATATTTTCAAACTCGGATAAAAGGAACCTAGGATCTTTCTTATCCCCATATTGCAATCTAAAGAATGTTTTCATCTCATTCCATGAATCTATCAAATTTTCTCGGAAAAGACTTGTATCACACATGCATCCTCCTCAAGACTATGAATAAATAATTTTATATACACATATTGAAATTAAATTTCCAAATCTTCCATCATATTGATTTTTTTTTTTGAAATGTTGATCATCAGTGATAGCATTATTCCATTGAAATTTTTGTAACCTATTTTTGACATCTTGTGGCACCACATTAGGATATCCATCCATACCTCTAAAATTTATAGGTCTAAAGGTATTAACAACAAAAGGAGGTCTAGGTGGACACTCGGCCATATTACCTTTAGGTGGTGATTTTGTAAGGGAAACAAAATGATGAGGGCCAGAGGTCTTTGGAGCACATGAATATAACTTTCAAAATCAATATCCCCTAATGACCCGGTTTCATGAAAAACCCTATCAACCTTGGAAGACACAGGGAAAAATGAGAAGCACGCTTTTTAGACATAAATGATGGGCCGTCTCTAGTTGGAGAACTCAAATGTAGACGAGGACTACTTGATTTAGAATCACTTGAAAATGTATGGTAACTTTCAACCACATGTTGATCACTTTCCACAATTGATATCTCTTTTCTTAACTCTTGATCTCCAACTACTTTCTAGACCTATCTTCATTCAGAATTTGTCTTTCCTAGTTCTGGAAATAGCTTTCTAGTAGGTCCTTAGTGAAGAAATATCTTCTTCCCTCCATCTTTGCAAAGGTGAATGAAAAATTTCACTTGACATAGGTTAAGGCACTGGTAATTAACAAATTCAAACCACAACGGAGTCGCCACTAAGGATTCTCACCTTAGTTGTGCAAATGAACTATAAGTAGTATATAAAATGTCTATCAACACTTAATTCCTATAAAGCTTCATAGATCCACCTTCCTTTACCTATATTTATCATTGACAATAGAAACTTAGTGCAAAACCACTTAGAAACTAGAAATACTACACAACGATCTCGTGATCTAGCACAAGTCTTACAAATCTCAAAAAGGATGAAATTTAAAAAAATATTTGCACTTAAATTATGTAAGGAATATTACTAGGGTAGGTTTCTATAAATAGTCCCCGACAACAATGCCAGATTGATGTTGGTATCCAAATTGATTCTCCTTTGGAAGTTGAGAAGCATCACAGATTTAACAAGATACTTAGAGATAGATAAATCATGGTATAAGTCATTTTGTAGTTAGGGAGGGGTTATGTTGACTCTTTTCACTCAAGCATTGGAGAAATGGATAGCGCCGTATTAAAGGTTTGATCTACACTCACTACTTTAGGTTGTGCCTTCAACCAGGGTGAGAGGACCAATTATGTAACCCATGTTGGTAAAGGGTAATAAGAGATCCTTCTTTGCATAATTTTAGGAAAACCCCGAGAAAATATGATCAATGCAACACAATCTAACTCTTATGATTTGTTAGACTACTTTGTGGATATGTTTTCTAGACAAAGTTTAGGTTACTAAAGACAATAGTTAAACCTAATTTTCTTCTACATATTTTGGCAATAGAATTTGTTCACTTGTGGATACACAAGATAAAATAGGGGTAGTTCATATAGGATTCATCTTTTGAGAAGTTTTTGTTGGGAAGTTAAGCAAGATAAATTGATTACACAAGATCTTTGAGAAAATTTACAAATATTGGAAAAATCACAGAATAAAAAGCTTCAAAATAGCCAAAATATTCCTTCAACTAGAAGATGTGAATCAATGGAAGCCCGGATATGGATGGTTTCACACATTCTTCAAGAATTAAAAACAAAGGCTTATGTTGAAAACCTCAATTAAACGTTAGAGATCCCTAGGTTCATCATGCCTAGATACACTCATAGAATTACAAACAATGTTTATCAACACAAAGTGAAAGTAAAGTGATTTTAAATTATTTATTTCATTACCATATGAAAGATATTCTCATAATGAAATTACACATTCAAAAATACTATCACAAGGATAAGATATTGTGTGATTCAGGGGATTTTAACATAATATTGCAACAGAATAGGAAAAAATATTTGAAAACATTCTCAAATAAAAGAAGACACAATTTTTCCCAAGATCAACACAAATTAATTCGAGGTTTATTAGATTCATCAAGCAGGAATGTTTCGTAAATAATCTCAGAGCTTGTCAATGGCTATACACTTGCAACCATCTTGACATGATTAAATCTAAAACATAAGAAATTAACAGTTTCTCGATTGTCTCTCAGAAGATGGGCTTTCTCAAATTTTCCTAGAAATTTTAACTCTCCCCCTTTTGCATGACTAAATCATGCCTTTTATAGCACTCACTTTACATCAAATATTTTCCCCCAAAAAACAAGAATATTTCAAGGAATACTTTGTTTGTTACAGATTTGTTCTAGAAAGTGATGTTTAACAAATTTACAATCAAAAGTTGCCAAGTGTTCAAAAGATAAATATTTTCAGATATTTCTACCAGTTATTTTAACTGGGGCATCCAATTTCACTTCTAGAAAATTACTTGGAGCATTCCCTCCCGATTTGGAAAACATAACATACATAAAAAGAGGAATAATGTGCGTAAGCCTACTAATCATCCTTTACACCTACAACTTCCTCCTCTTTATCCCTTTCCTCTCGCTTCTTGCTCTCTGGATCTAGCATTTTTCATTAGATTAACAATGAAAGATGACATGCATTAGCATATCTTTATGTCTTGGAGAACTAATGGTAGAGAAACTAGATGCATCACACCATATCCGTTAACTTTGCCTTTCACAACTTCAAATTTGTGTCCCATTCGCATGGAAAAGATTTGAGCCAAAATAGGTCTAGGGGAACCTTTTTCATTTTATGGATTTTAAAGAAAATGTGTGGATGTTTGATATTTTGTCCCGCCTCTCCACCTCTGAAAAATGTGTTCAAGACGTGGCTTAACTCGGCCATCGACGGAGTCACGGCTCACTTTTGTAAGTTTACCTCTTTTTACAAAAAATTTGAAATTTCCAAATTTCCCCGGCAATCCGCCATCCCACTTTAGAAACTTTATCTAGTCCCAGTGCGAGTCATGGGTAACTTTTATAATTTTACTTCATTTATAAAACAAAGCTAAAATTCTCAAATTTCCCTGACCATCTGTCTCCCCACTTTGAATTTTCAAAACTGACTCAATACATGGCTCTATCTAGGCCCCAACGGAGTCACGAATCACTTTATAACTTTACTCTTTTTATAAAAATAAGGTAAAAATTCACAAAGTTCTCCGATGACCCGCCTCCCTGATCTGACTTTTCAAATGGCCACGTGTCCTTCTATAGTGCCTAACAGAGTCACGGTTCACTTTATAACTTTACTCCTTTTCAAAAAGGCCAAAATCTTAAAAATGTTCTAATGACCCACCACCCTCGCTTTGACTTTTCAAACAAAGCCAAAAAATCAAAAATGCTAGAATGACCCGCCTTTCACAAATAATGCCCCAAAACACAAAAAGGACCCACCTTCCCACAACTATTTGAATCATGACACGTGTACACCTTTCGGGGCCAAAGTAATAATTTACTTAAGTCACTTAATAATTTCGAACAACCAATCAGGATCCTTTAGGCCATGGGGCCAATTTGATATTTTTGCAAACATAGCAAAAAGTGACAAGTTTATAAAATAGACCCATTGTGCCTCATCCAATTAAGGATGAACACGTATCCGCAAATGTTGAGACAAAATTTGATAGGGAAAACATGACCATGGAAGATAAAAATGCAAGGGAAACTTCATCATTTATGCCCGAATACGAATTTTTCTTCAAGGACAGAGAAATTGTAAACAAAATCAAGATCAATGCTTTCCACGACCATAGAAAATGAATGACCACAACATTAGAGTGAAGATAAAACAATTTCACACACCAGATAGGAAACAAAAATACACGATGAACTAGGTGGACTGAAAATTGAATGAAAAGGGCGAGGTTAAAAATGAGCACCAACAGAGTCGACATATTTCTATATGAAAGAGAACTAGCTACATGGAAATTTTTGCAAAACATAGATTTTTTAATCGATATAGAAACAATGGAGTCTCTAATAATGGTGAAATTGACTTGGACTCAAATTTTGATTGGAAACTATAATCGTTAAAATATGTGATGAAGGTCCATTTAGGATAGGGTTGTTTCACTTCCGAGAAAATTTAATGTATTCATTTTGTTTAATATATATTGTGACTTAATATATTTTTTCATTTGTATATATTGTGTATATAATGTTTGGAAATTTTAAAATCCATTCCATTTTTTTTTAATTTTGAGAAATATAAATTTTTAGATAGTTTTGCAATCTACAAACTAGATGATATAATCAAATTAAATTTTATGACCGAGAAATTATGGTCAATCGTTTATTTATCACTATCAATTCAATAGGAACATTTGTTTTTCAATATATTATAATCCATATATCCCATCATGATTACTAGGACCGATAAAAAAAGTTTATATCCCATCATAAATATTGGAGATAATCTTGACATGATGAATCAACTATAAAGATTAGACAACAACATGCGCACATCCATGTTTTAAATATTGAGTGCATACATGTTTGAAACTAAATTGAATAATGTAAATATAGATTCCATAATCAATGTCAACTATTAATTAATTATACAAGCTTGAAAAAGATAAAGTTTTCATTTAAAAATAGGCATGAAAGAAATAAATAGATTCAAAATTTCACATAAAGTTAATATTTCAAATTTCATTTTTAAAATACAATAATTTACATCAATAGTTTTAATTCAAGTTCATTTGGACCCTTTTCCTACAACATATTCAATAACATCGACAAAATTTGAACTATATTTTATTACACCAAACTCTACTAATTATTTTCCAGTTGTATTAATATTTTTAAATTTCATCTATCTTCACTAGCTAAATCTCCTACATAAAGGAGAGAAGGATCCTCTTTAGTTTTTTTCTTCAAAAGGATATCCGGATCTAGTCCACCCTCCTTTATAATCCTCCATAAATTATTTTTCTACATTTTTAACTAAACAATTTTCTCCTTAAAATCAATTTCCCCACTCTCTCTCTCTCTTTAGGTACTCATCTAACACCTACACCTCCATTTTAAAATTCCGGTATTTTAAATGCAATTAAAAATTTCACAATCAAAATTTAGAGCCTACTAAATGATGACAATATATATAGTAATATAGTATATCTAAAAATATCATAAATCACCATGGCCAAGTCTTTCTCTGCATTAGAAATAGTCACAAGTTTCTTGTCTCTATTCCACCTACTATAGTAACACTTCTCCTAAGCATTAAAGTTATCCAATCTATTGAGATTTACAAGTCAAAAATTGTCAAAATTATAAATATTATTGTGACTACATTACCAGAGTGTGCTTGAAAATGTAAAGCATCAATCATCACTCGTTCATTTTTAATCAATGAAATATTTTTTTCTTTGTGTTCAAAATTATGGTATTGTTACAAATTTTCCCCACGACTAAATTGGACAATAGGGTGTGATAGGACTAAGACACCGACCGGGAACCTAGGAGTGAACTTGGGTTAGAAGGTAGTTTCGAGGTTTTGAGAGCAGCTTTAAGTGACTTAGGAGTGTTGGGATCATAAGAGGGTTTTTTCCTCTTTTGGGTTTTGACCCTTAAGGATCAACTTAAAAATTAGGAAATGCGGGCTCTTTGGGCCCATACCCAGCCTAAATGAGAAAAATTGGAAGGAAAACATAAAAATCCTTTAAAAAATTTGCATGTTGTCTTTATGAGGTCCGCGACATGAAAAAATTAAAAAATTTCTCAAATTGAGGGTTCAATGCCCTACATTTACATAATAGGCCTATAAGAGGCCACCGAGATAAAAATTATCTCGTAGAGCTACTCAAAAAGTAGCTTGGTGATTTTGATTCATGCATAGGAGGGATGAGTTGAAAGAGGGTTCTCCTAGTAGCTTGGGAGCTCCTCGGCAAGCCGAGAGTTACAACTGGTGGTCAGTTGAGTCTTTTGGAGGGCTTGGAAAGATCTTGGCACCACATGGAGAGCCGAGGATTTCACAAAGAGTGGGTGAGCTCATTCGCATCAGCAGAGTGATGGGTAAATGGCCAAGTTTGGCGCACGATGAGATAGCTCAGGAATAATGGGGATTCTGGGTTGGCAAGAACTCATAAAAACGAGCTGGGATGAGTGAATCAGGGGTGTTTTCACGAGCTCATGCATGAGGATGAGGTCGGCCACACGGTTGGAAGTAAGGTTCGCAGCTTGGATAATTCTATAAGGGTCATGGAAGATAAGAAGATGGGGTCAGAAAGAACGAGCTCGCCATTGGGCTCATAAGTGTACGCAATTAGAGAGTGAGCTGAGATAAGGTTCGAGTAATGCACATATTAGGTAACTCCGGCCATGAGTTAGGAGAATCCGTATGTAGGAATAGAGGATCTCGCTCGCCAGTTGTGCTCACTGGGTGTGCTAGTCAAGTGCATGCTCCATGGGAATAATCCACTCAAGGAAAATGTTGAGGCCCACACAAGGGTTGGCTCAAATTGGCCAGGGAGACATTCGGAAAGTCAAACTGCCATGGGGAAGAGTCCGAGGTCATCAAAGGAAAGTTCCAAAGCAAAAGGAACGAAGAAAGCTCGTCGGGGCCGAACTTAGCTTGGCAGGAAGGAAATGATTTCAGGGGTTATGGAGGTCACCAAGTCACAATGATAAAATATTGATGAAATAGCTCGATATTTGATCTCATGAGGCAATGGGAGAAGAGACGAAATTTCAAAAATTTATGACTTCGGAGGCATGGTTTTTGTGACTTCAGAGAAGTTTGAGTTTGGAGATTCAGCGAGGAAAAAGTGATTTCGGCAGGCAAGAAAAACCCTTAAATCACGAAATCCAAAATTTGGGGTCTTTGGGGTCAACTCAATCGTTAGGTTGGAGAGTGATGTGGTGAGCTCTACACTAGCCATTTTCGAGGTCAACATCCAGGAAAAGGTCAATGGGCGAGTTGGTTTGGAGTTCCACTTTGGAACTCGGTGGTTGAAATCCCTAAAATGGTGAGTGGAAAAGATCCAAAATGGAGAGCTCCAAAGGATTTAAAGTTAGGGGTGAGTCACTTCACGAATTCAAGGTGGCCTAAAGTTAAAAAAAAAAATTGAATTCGGAGATGTGTTGGTTCAGAGCTCTAGGCGGTGTGGTCGATGCATTGAATGGCGAATGAAGTCTGAAATCCCACCCAAATAAATTTTTAAATCCACCGAGTTTTCATTAGATGCCAAGATGGATTATAATAGTGAAACACGTAGGTGGGAATTATGTTGGGTGCTAAACCAGGCAACTCGATTGCGTGTTAGGGCTGAAGTTTAATTCATGGAGGATCTCGGTTAGTGGGAGAGTAACCCAAATGGTGGCGTGAATCGAAAAATTGAATATCTTGAGCTTCCCTTGTCAAAATTTCATAAACTTATACTTGATGAAAAGGTATTTAAGAGCTATAGAGCATGGGATGGTTTATGGTAAAAAATTAATTAGTTAATTCGGAAAAATCATGATGAATTTGCAAGAGATGAAGCTATACCTGTGCAATCATAACATATTTCTTCTTGCACAAGGCAGTGTCATTAATCAAGAATAGATTTCACAGATCTTCCATACTCATGAAAGGATAAAAATGATTTTTGTGGGTAATATAGGAAATTTTAGATTTATTTTCTCTCTCCTCTCTTAAAAAATTTCATCTATAAATTTTAAGGAGGGGCTCATTTAAGAAGGTTGGATACTTTGTAATTTCCCCTCCCTTATTTCTTTTCTATAAGAAATATCTGGAGCTTTAAGCCTCCCATTTGAGCATTGTAATGAAAATATTTCATTCCTTTTTCCCCTATTGTGATGTATTGTATAAACTTATTAGAGTAATAAAATCAAATATGTGGATTTTTCAACCCTCCTTTGTGTTTTATTGCATCTTATTTGATCTTTTATTATAGTTAGACATTCTTGTACATTATTATTAATATCATTTCAGGGTATTGATGGTGATGAGTTTATTAGAAAGTAGTTTTGTAGAAGGTTTTTTTCGATCTGTGGTGCTTGACCACCCTCCCCAATTTTCTTGTTTTCATTCTCATATAGTGCAAGTTATCCAACATTCCTTCTTGGTGCATCACCTTCCCTTAGAGTAGATTCAGTTTTCATGCAAATATTTTTATCCTTGTCCCCTTGGAAAAGCATTATAGTAGAATTAGATTAGAAACTCTCTGAAATTTTGAGTAGTTGGAACTAGGTTAGGAAAGGAAGGCATCCTTCTCTAAAGAGCTATCCCATTTTACAAAGTCCCACACTTTAGGATAGCTCCATGTTTGACAATTCACACTAACTTCCCAGTTATTCACATGCAAGCATTCAGGGGTGCTATGATTTTTCATAAACAATTACCTTTCATTAATTTATTTTATCAAGATTTCACTCTAATATTCCAAATCTTCAACTCCTTAATGTCAGGAATACCATTTTCCATCACAAGGGATGTAACATTATTAGACATAAGGATTTTTATTGAATATCTTATATCTACATCATCATTTAAATTTTTACCCTAGTTAGGGAAGGAGGATCTGAAGAGGATGGATTTTGTTGCACTGTTACCTCCTTATGTGGAGATTGAGTGAGATCTTTAGTATACTTTATTGTTGTTTCAATGTCATAAATGTTTTCAAAAACAATTATACTCCTCATACATATCAATATTATGTAAAATAGAAGTGCCTTTGGAACTCAAGATGCCACCAATTGAAAATTTGTATAATTCTTTTTCCCCTTCTCATTCAAGGGAACACAATACTCTTTCCCCTAGATAAGATGGAAGGGGAAGTCGAACTGATGTACTCCTTAGGTGGTAAGCTCGAGTAGTGGCGGTGTTTGCGCTATCAGCTTGATTTTGAGATTGAAGTTAAAAATGATATGTTTGCATCAATACTTTAATAGTCTATGATTCAGTATGATTAAATTACAAAGAAAAATAAATGAAAAATTAATAAATTTAAATTAACAATAATTACATCAAACTATATTTCTTATGATGTGAATGTTGTTGAACTTGATCAACAGATTATGGAACTAGGTGGAAATGGGATGGTGGAAATGTAAAACCTAAATTTAACAAAATAATATTAAAAATGATGATTAATTCCTAAAAGAAAGACCTATATAAATAAAATGTAATTCACTATTTATTAGTTATTTAGTACCATATCTTGAACGGAAATAAGTTAGTGAAGATTCAATCTCTTCTTTCTCAAGAAAACAAAGGAAGTTGTTTTAATGGAATTTTTTATTTGTACTTTTTCAACATACTAACTGTCACAACCTACCGCAATTTATAACCCTGTCACCTCATTTTGACCTGCTCCTCCTTGGCGTGTGCTGAACAGTGGATTCATTAATGGTGAAATGAAGTTCTGTCACCCTGATGTTGCGTGGGTGGGTGTGGATTCTCAAAATCGTGTTGTGCAGGCGGTTTCAGTGGAGCGTTGAACTGAAATCCTTCTAGGAGAGTTCCGTGAGGAAGAAACTGGCTTTATGCAGCAGCTACAGGGTCGAGAAGTGAACTTATCTCAGAAAATCAGTGGCCTCCCGAGGGAGAAAGTGCGACAGCTGCTGCAGGGCGAGCCAGGGAGCCGTTGGTGTTGATCCTGCTTGTTCTGGTTGCACGCGACCACAGTCGTGATCAGTTGTTGCAAAATCTTGCAGCTGTAGTAGAAGAACGAGATAAAGTTTTGTTGAGCTGTCTTGCCTTTTCATTGTGGAAAGTTGCTCTGTCCAGGTGATGAATTTAACATGGAAGAAGCTCGATCAAATCTTGAGGCTTGTTTTGCAAGTGAGGCTGAGATTACATTCACGACTGTTCCTAGTTCTGGCCGGAAGTTATTCTAGCGCCTGGCCCAAGGGTTGATATGGTGGTTTGATACGAAGATACGAAAAAAAAAAAAAATGGAGGCGTTAACTTTGCTGTTCTTTCTTCGCAAGCTACTTCCGTGACATTATGCCTTTTACCCTTTCTGTTCTGCTGAAGGGTAAGGTAACAAAACATATTTCTCTCGATCTGCTACTGAATAAAACAGGAGATGTATGGCACACATTTCTTCCTGGAAAGTTTGATGATATGTTGTATGATTATCAAGTTGATGGACAATATTGTCCTGAAGAAGGCCACCGCTATGATCCTTCGTGCATTTTGGTGGATCCTTATGCTAGGGCAGTCATAAGCAGAGTAGAATATGGGGTTTTGGGTCCTGGAGGAAACTGTTGGCCTCAAATGGCTGGTATGGTCCCTGTTCCTGATGACGAGAGGGTGAAGAATAGTGTGGGAGCCGAACAATGGAGCAGATCGGTTATGGAGCAGGACACTAATCGTCTCACTCTCGCCTACTTCGCCATTTCAGGCCTCGACATCCTCAATGCCTCGATCAGGTGGAGACTGGTTCCTCGTGGAGGAGGGGCGTGGAAACCAGCTAGTGTAGCAGGTGTGTGTTGAATGGTGCAGCGGTGTGTGAAATGCACATCTGTTGCTATGTTGTTTTCTGTTAAGTGTCGAATGCACCCTCAAATTCGAGATTCTCCTACAAGATATTTTTATCAAAATCGATTAAGTGACAGTGTGACTGTTACCAGGAGACCTGATGAAATTTATTTACAAAGATTCTCTTTTGAGATCTTCTTGCTGTTCGATGTAACTCATGGAAGAGAACCTCATAGAGGCGGACCTGTTTCATATCAGAATATTCATGAAGCACTGTTTTCCTTGCAAGAAAACTTTCAGGAGATCTATGCAACGTTGGAGAAAATGTATTGGGAGATGAAGGTAGCAGGATAATTGTCAGATTCAGAACTTGTGCGAATGCTACATTGGTGAAGGTTAATAGTGCCAATAAGCATGGCATTCTTTTGGAAGTTGTACAAGTGCTAACCGATTTGGATCTCACTATTTCTAAGGCGTACATATCTTCTGACGGTGGAAAGTTTATGGATGTATTCCATGTAACAGAAAGGGATTGTTAGGCCAGGTTTACTCTTTGAAGTTTTTGCTGTTCTTACAGACCTTGAATGCAATGTCGTTGGGGCTGAAGTCTGGACCCATAACACGAGGGTTGCACCGAGTGTTTGATGTTGTCCTCAATCTAATGAAGGAAAAGGTTTATCGATCATCACGGTAGATGCCTACCAGAGCCAGGAGCGTGATGTAATCAGTATATTTTGTGTCCAAGCTTCAAATCATGGGGTTGGCTTTGTAGATGATATTCGCCGCATGAATGTGGCACTGGCACGAGCTCGCAAAGCAGCTGCATTGAAGCAATCTAGTGACTGGTCAGCCTTAATTGAGGATGCTAAGTCTAGGGACTGTTTTATGGATATGGAGTCTGTACCAAGAGATTGTTTTTGGTTATAAAGCCATCTTCTTTTGCTTTGTCTCAAACTAGGGCTGCTCCTAATATGAGAGCACCAAGGTTAGGAGGTCCAAATTAGAAACAATCAGATGCATATGGAGATGGTGGAGGTGTTTGGATGAATGACGAAGGATTAAGTTCAATTGCCAAAATGGGGCCTACAGAAGTTCTAGGGCTGATCTTGGAGCGGTGTTGGGAGAATGATGGCAAGTATTTTAGACCACCCACCCTGGCTGTGAACTCCTACCTGTGCCAACATGAAGATGTTCGATGTTTGGGTGCCCAACGAGCTTGAAGAAAATGGATTTAGGCTTCGGTTGCTGTTGCAGGCCCCGTCCATCTTGTTATCGACTGCGGGAGCTTAATCAGGCACGATATTCTCTATACCATTAATTCTTATGCTGTTATTTAATTGAATCACTAAATAACTCTACTCTTCATATTAATGTCTCGTGTGATGGTATACTGTTTGGTTTCCACTTTCCTGGCTCGTTTGTATTTGTTTTGGCGTTAGAAATGATTGCGTTGGTTGAAGCCTTTATATTGTTTTCTGGGTTTTAATAAATATTATTTGGGTGAACTTTGTTCTTAAGACTAATAAAACAAAAGAGGCGGGGGTCTTGTAATGAAAATTCTCGAGTTCTATGTGTTGGTCTCACGATTTGAATGTTTTACCAAACATTGTCGTTGGACTCAACTTTATAGTTCCTGTTATGTTCTTATTCTTGTTTCGGTTCGAGATCTGTAGTTCTGGTCTATGTTGGGTATTTGCAAATTGGTGATTGAGTACTGCGAGTGCATCGTGTATAGGTGAATGATGCTATTCCTGTCTCTATCCTTTTCTTTCAGTTGTTTTAGGTTCTAGTAACCCTTCCCGGTTGGCTTGGTGTGTGCTTAGCTTGACTGACTTTTGAATTGAGCCAAGTTGATATTACTTTCAACTAGGTTAGTTGCTTTTGTTATTTTGTTTTGAATCGCTCGAAGAAATACTTTTATTCTTCGAGTGTCATGTTTGATTTTCATAATTGATATCAATTCATGTTCACCGTTTGGAGATTGTTGTCTTTGGAATCACCTTCTCTCCCTTGGTGACTGTTGTATGTTTTGAGGAATGTAGCTGAACCTATGGAATGTTTTCTTTTGACGATACTCACATTTCTTTTGGATAGCTTAAAATGTCAGAGGAAATACTCTTTCTTACCTTGATTTTGTTTCACACATGTTGGAGGATACGAGAGCTACTTGATCATTAGTGAGGAAGTTTTCAAATCTTAAAATTGGGATGTTGGTTTTATGCGTAAGAAATTACTCTACATTTTGCTCCGTAAAGATGCTTAAATTTCATTCTCCTGTGACTTAGAGTTTGGTGTGTTTGGAAACTCATTGGTTGACTGGTTTTTGTGATGATCGTTGTGATACGACCTCCTTGCTGTCATTGTAGTAGAATGGTTATGTGTTGACCAAAAAGGTTAAAGTTGACTTGTTGTTGACGATAGATCCTTTGGAAGCTATGTATCCTGTGTTGTGTTCTTGTGAATGATTGAGTAACCCTCCTGTAAGATTTATAATGGTTATGTTTGGTCTTGTCAAAGTTTGTCCTTTTTCTTAAGACATTCTCTTGATTAGAAGAAAGTTTAATAGAAGGATTGTTAGGATAGGATGTGGCCCATACGGGGTCATTTGTGCGTTTCATCCCTTTTCTTTCCAATTTATTTATTCTGTGCTGACATAAAATTAACTGTTATAGGCACATCATCTTAATATTAATAAGTCATGTTGGTTTAGATGTTCTCATGTCGATTGATTGTTTGGGATCTTCCAATGACATAGTGAGTCCTTGGCTTGGTGAACTAACTTAAACAAATAGGGACATATCACGTTTGAAATTAATTCTCTTCTTGTAATTGTTTTTGTTTCGAAATGTTATCTTGTTAAAATGACGGTCATTATTGTGATATGAGTGAAATTCACTATGATGTTTATTAACTGCTCCTATGAGAAAATGATAATTAAATAGAGTTAGTGTCGTCCCCTTTTATTCAGACATTTTATGCTATTGGACAACTCTTTAATTGCTCTTGTTTAGACTCTTAGATTATTTTTTTCATAATCAACGGTGTTTTCTTCTTCCTTGAAACAGTTAGATAACAACATATTGTCTTAATGTTATAGCTTTTATCGTGCTCAGTTCTTGCGAACTGACATGTGCTAACAAATGTGCAGGAGGATTTCCTGAGTAGAAAAGAAAAAAAAAAGAGAGAAAAAAAGAAACACGTGTAGAGAGTGGTTTCCAGCCTTCTTAGGAACTGCTGTTGTACGAATGTTTTCCTTTGCTTTAAAACATTGGTATGGAAATTGTGAAGACTATATAGAAGGCATTGTGTTATAATTTTGTATTGTTCTCATGTAGGTTGTTGTTATCGTTTGAAAGTCAATTTGAGAAATATTATTGTCAATAAGATTAAATGAACTTGTTTTGACATGCGTATCCTTTGTTGAATTTTCACTTTTCAGAATATGATTTATCCTTGAATTGTCAAACCTAATTCTAATTATCCAAACTTGAATCATCTTGCATCGCTCTAGTTACCTTGGTCTTGTGTCGTTTGGTAGAGGACTATGTTTTGAACCTAGCAAAAAAGAAAACAAGAGAAACAAATATACCTTGTGATCCCACGTAAACAAATCAACAATCTCTTATTGTGGTGAGTCCTTAGAACGGTCTTAAGGTGAAATCAATGATTAAATTCTTGGAAGATAACAAGATTACAATAAATAGAAGGAACTTGCCTAAGAAACTCTTCGATCTGTCTTACCCGTTGAAAATGTAAACAATATACTTATTTCTATCTCTTCAAGTGAAGCCCAAGTGAAACCTTTAATTTTTCTGATTAGACTCTTGACCCCAATGAAATCTTATTAACAACTAATAAGATCTTAATGATGAATCCAAGAGTTAGACAGTCATGTACTGGAATAAAATAAAATAAAATAAAATTGACCGCTTGAAAAGGTAAAACATATATGTTCAAAAGCACAACGTCGAAAACAGATTGATAAAGTTAAGAGCCTTGAGAAATTAACTGCCTCCTCACAAATGAATAAGTTAATCAAGTAAATGAAGTAACCTCTTGCTATTCTATAATTGGTTTACACTGTATATTAACATTATCAAGGTAGGGGAAAATTCTTCAAAGGAGACATGACTTTCAGATTCTCCTATCGTGATTCCTCTGCGAAAAGTAAAGAATGTAAAAACACTTACAGCTAAAACATGAATCTAAAGAAACCTTCTGTGGGAAGACCTTGTTGTAAGACTGCATACTTTAGATGAACCATTGTGTCCTTAGTGTGTGCCTCATGTCTATCTGTAACTAGTGTGGGTCCGTGTTGTGGAAAGCATGTCTTTGGTTGGTTGTATTCCCTAGAGAACTTGTGTAGTGTCGTATTATCTTCAAGCAAGTCAAAAAAAAAAAAAGTTATCCTGTATTTCATTGTGTTGTCCTTGTGTTGGTATTTTTGGTGTGTTACATTTGGTATCAGAGCGTAGGTTCATGCTCTCGAACCTATGGGCCGGATTGGTGTTGTATGGTGATGTTGCATGGTGGTGGTGGTGTTACATGATGATACTGCATGATGATGATGATGTTGCATGATGATGATTTATATTGGAAGAGTAATGTGCTTTAAGCGTGATGTGATTATTGTCGTAATTGTGATATTGTGAACGCACGTGATGTGTATGTCACTCAGTGCGTATTTGTCATCATGTTGATGTGTTGGGGATGAGAGTATTCTCTCTCCTTCTTGTGGATTCTAGGAAGAATTCACGTGTAAATTATTGTTTGTGATGTGTGAAAAGAATTCTAATGTGGATGACGTAGTGTTGGAGCATTGTGGCATATTGTGATATGTGGGTGTATCAATGTGTTGTATGACTAGTTGATGTTAAAAGAAATGAGTTGTATCATGATGTTTTTACCATGTTCTGAAGAAATGTGTGTACCACCTTGTTATGTTGCAATGTATGTTATGTTGTGATGTACTATGTTCATCGTATATATGAGTTGTGTAATATGTAATGCTTCATGTTGTGATTTTGGGTCATACGGTGAGTGTATGAACCCTATCGTATTGTGATTGCACTTTGGGTGCAGAATGTGGTAAAGTGATGTATTGCGCCCTGTGAATGTATAATTGTGATCTACCCCGTATACCTACCATACGTGAGACGTTATGGTAGCTATGTGTGTACCACCATGGTGTTAGTAATGTAGTTATATGTTATGTTGTGAACCTTACGCTAACCGATCCTGAGGGAAATCGGTAGAAGTGTATGTTGAGAGTGAGGAATGGTGTACCATGGGTCAATAACTCGAGTCAAAACTCGGTTTAGTAGATTACATGTGACTCTTTCCTCTCTCCCTATGTGGTTGTATGTATGCAACCTTAGTGTATCTATGACTATGTTTAGCCTTGTCGAAGGGTGGCGGGATTGATATATATTTTACGAGCTGAGGCTCGATGTTCCGAGTGCCAGCAACTCGTTGAGTACCCCTTTGGTGGCCAGATAAGGCCACACAGTTATCGTAATGTGACATTATTATAAGTTGATTTTATTCGTAAATTGAGCTTTTACTTTATTTTGCAAGGACCAGCATCTTTTCTTGATTGCAATGCTTTACAATTTTGGGCATTTCCTTGGTTTGTGGCACTAACATGGGGATTTCGATACTAACTTTGGCCATTTGGTCATTTATTTTAGCTTGATTTGGGGTCTTCTTTTAAATTTGGAATTTTTACCGCCTTGCCCAAGGCTTGTACTTTGCCACTTGGCACTTTGACTAGATTGTTGTGCTGGTTCTAATGTCGTGATGTGTGGAATAGGGTCATGGGATGCACCATGGATTGGTTGGACCTATGGACCCGCTTCGTTGTATGGGGGTACGCCCCAAGGGGTACATATAACTAGCGGGTTGTTGAACCACGCGTTATTATGTCACTTGGGTTAGGAGTGTCCAAACTCGATGTGCCTTGGACCATAGGAGACAACCGGCCTCCTTGAGGGAGGCATAAGAGTTTGAGGGAGGCATAAGAGACTTGAGGGAGGCATAAGAGTTTGAGGGAGGCATAAGAGACTTGAGGGAGGCATAAGAGTTGAGGAGGCATAAGAGACTTGAGGGCAGGCATAAGAGACTTGAGGGAGGCATAAGAGTTTGAGGGAGGCATTTTGAGGGAGGCATAAGAGTTTGAGGGAGACTTATGATATTTGTCTGTATGGTTGATGTTTCAGGATATATGTTGAGTTATTGTGATGTTTGGTAGTGGTCTTTTGATGTATGTGTTACTCATGTCAGATGGATATGTGTTGTGATGTTGTGGACATGTCATTGATTCCCTAGTGGACACTATGTACCTATAGCATGGTTTGTTGTTATGTGAGTCTTTCATTGATGCAAATTGAGGAAATGTCTGGTGGATTGTAGTACTCTTTTGGTTGAGTATTTGGTATGTCAGTCATTGATGTGTGATGAAGTACTATGTTATGTGGAAGTGTGCCTATTCTATTCCGTATTTGAGTAACCTTTTGTGGTGTAATACAATCTTGAAGTATATACTTGTGTGCTTGTGAATCTGTAGGGTCTTGTGAACCTGATAGGGTGTTGTGTTAGCAGCTCATGTTGGGCACCCACAATAAGGAATAAATCAAAACCCTTCAATGATGATATTTTTAAAAGAAACTAAAACTAGAAATAATGATAATGGAAAGAGACTAATGAAATGATGAACAAGAAAGAACTGCCAATCTTCACAGAACCTTGAAAGTTAAAATTTCTACCAAATGTTCCTAAGGCTACCCTGTGGCCATGCTTTAAATCAACTAAAATTTTAAACCATAGAGTGTACTCCCTCCTGTGTCTGTTCTTGGTTGCTTACCATTTCTTTGCCTTTGTGTTATGTCGCATCGAGGACGATGCTTCTTAAGGGGAGGAGAATGTAATGCCCGCTGGGCATTGGCTCCTTTTCTACCTGCCCTCCACCAGCTATCTCCATTTTTTTTCAACATACTAACTGTCACAACCTACCGCAATTTATAACCCTGTCACCTCATTTTGACCTGCTCCTCCTTGGCGTGTGTTTGAGCAGTGGATTCATTAATGGTGAAATGAAGTTCTGTCGCCCTGATGTTGCGTGGGTGGGTGTGGATTCTCAAAATCGTGTTGTGCAGGCGGTTTCAGTGGAGCGTTGAACTGAAATCCTTCTAGGAGAGTTCCGTGAGGAAGAAACTCGCTTTATGCAGCAGCTTCGGGGTCGAGAAGTGAACTTATCTCGAAAAATCGGTGGCCTCCCGAGGGAAAAGTGCGACACTGTTCTTTGCGGGCAGGCGAGCCGAGGAGGAGCCGTTGGCGTTGATCTCGTTGTTCGGTTGCGTTGCACGACCACCAGTCGTGATCGATTTGTAAATAAAATCTTGCAGCAGTAGTAGAAAGAACGAGATAAAGTTTTGTTGAGCTGTCTTGCCTTTTCATTGTGGAAAGTTGCTCTGTCCGGTGATGAATTTAACATGGAAGAAGCTCGATCAAATCTTGAGGCTTGTTTTGCAAGTGAGGTGAGATTACATTCACGACTTTGTTCCTAGTTCGGCCGGAAGTTATTCTAGCGCTACCTTGGCCCAAGGGTTGATATGGTGGTTTGATACGAAGATACGAAAAAAAAAAAAATGGAGGCGTTAACTTTGTTGTTCTTTCTTCGCAAGCTACTTCCGTGACATTATGCCTTTTACCCTTTCGTTACTGCTTTGAAGGGTAAGGTAACAAAACATATTTCTCTCGATCTGCTATTGAATAAAACAGAGATGTATGGCACACATTTCTTCTGGAAAGTTTGATGATATGTTGTATGATTATCAAGTTGATGGACAATATTGTCTCTCAAGAAGGCCACCGCTATGATCCTTCGTGCATGCATTTGGTGGATCCTTATGCTAGGGCGATCATAAGCGAGAGTAGAATATGGGGTTTTGGGTCCTGGAGGAAACCGTTGGCCTCAAATGGCTGGTATGGTCCCCTTCACTCTGATGATGAGAGGGTGAAGAATAGTGTGGGAGCCGAACAATGGAGCAGATCGGTTATGGAGCGGACACTAATCACTCACTCTCGCCTACTTCGCCATTTCAGCCCTCGACATCCTCAATGCCTCGATCGGTGGAGACTGGTTCCTCGTGGAGGAGGGGCGTGGAAACCAGCTAAGTGTAGCAGTGTGTGTGAATGGTGCAGCATGGTGTGTTGAATGGTGCAGCGGTGTGTGAAATGCACATCTGTTGCTATGTTGTTTTTTTACATTAAGTGTCGAATGCACCCTCAAATTCGAGATTCTCCTACAAGATATTTTTATCAAAATCGATTAAGTGACAAGTGGATCTGATGCACTGTGAGACTGATGAAATTTATTTACAAAGATTCTCTTTGAGATCTTCTTGTTTGTTCGATGTAACTCATGGAAGAGAACCTCATAGAGGCGGACTGTTTCATATCGAATATTCATGAAGCACTTTTTTTCCTTGCAAGAAAACTTTCGGAGATCTATGCAACGTTGGAGAAAATGTATTGGGAGATGAAGGTAGCGGGATAATTGTCGATTCGAAACTTGTGCGAATGCTACATTGGTGAAGGTTAATAGTGCCATATAAGCATGGCATTCTTTTGGAAGTTGTACAAGTGCTAACCGATTTGGATCTCACTATTTCTAAGGCGTACATATCTTCTAATGGTGGAAAGTTTATGGATGTATTCCATGTAATGAAAGGGATTGTTAGGCCAGGTTTTACTCTTTGAAGTTTTTGCTTTCTTACAGGACCTTGAATGCAATGTCGTCATTGGGCTGAAGTCTGGACCCATAACACGAGGGTTGCACCGAGTGTTTGATGTTGTCCTCAATCTAATGAAGGAAAAGGTTTATCGATCATCACGGTATGCCTACCGAGCCGGGAGCGTGATGTAATCAGTATATTTTGTGTCCAAGCTTCAAATCATGGGGTTGGCTTTGTAGATGATATTCGCCGCATGAATGTGGCAGCACTGCACGAGCTCATGCAAAGCAGCAATGCATTGAAGCAATCTAGTGACCGTCGGTCAGCCTTAATTGAGGATGCTAAGTCTAGGGACTGTTTTATGGATATGGAGTCTGTACCAAGAGATTGTTTTTGGTTATAAAGCCATCTTCTTTTGCTTTGTCTCAAACTAGGGCTGCTCCTAATATGAGAACACCAAGGTTAGGAGGTCCAAATTAGAAACAATCAGATGCATATGGAGATGGTGGAGGTGTTTGGATGAATGACGAAGGATTAAGTTCAATTGCCAAAATGGGGCCTACAGAAGTTCTAGGGCTGATCTTGGAGCGGTGTTGGGAGAATGATGGCAAGTATTTTAGACCACCCACCCTGGCTGTGAACTCCTACCTGTGCCAACATGAAGATGTTCGATGTTTGGGCACCCAACGAGCTTGAAGAAAATGGATTTAGGCTTCGGTTGCTGTTGCAGGCCCCGTCCATCTTGTTATCGATCAGGGAGCTTAATCAGGCACGATATTCTCTATACCATTAATTCTTATGCTGTTATTTAATTGAATCACTAAATAACTCTACTCTTCATATTAATGTCTCGTGTGATGGTATACTGTTTGGTTTCCACTTTCCTGGCTCGTTTGTATTTGTTTTGGCGTTAGAAATGATTGCGTTGGTTGAAGCCTTTATATTGTTTTCTGGGTTTTAATAAATATTATTTGGGTGAACTTTGTTCTTAAGACTAATAAAACAAAAGAGGCGGGGGTCTTGTAATGAAAATTCTCGAGTTCTATGTGTTGGTCTCACGATTTGAATGTTTTACCAAACATTGTCGTTGGACTCAACTTTATAGTTCCTGTTATGTTCTTATTCTTGTTTCGGTTCGAGATCTGTAGTTCTGGTCTATGTTGGGTATTTGCAAATTGGTGATTGAGTACTGCGAGTGCATCGTGTATAGGTGAATGATGCTATTCTTGTCTCTATCCTTTTCTTTCAGTTGTTTTAGGTTCTAGTAACCCTTCCCGGTTGGCTTGGTGTGTGCTTAGCTTGACTGACTTTTGAATTGAGCCAAGTTGATATTTATTTTCAACTAGGTTAGTTGCTTTTGTTATTTTGTTTTGAATCGCTCGAAGAAATACTTTTATTCTTCGAGTGTCATGTTTGATTTTCATAATTGATATCAATTCATGTTCACCGTTTGGAGATTGTTGTCTTTGGAACCACCTTCTCTCCTTGGTGACTTGTTGTATGTTTTGAGGAATGTAGCTGAACCTATGGAATGTTTTCTTTTGACGATACTCACATTTCTTTTGGATAGCTTAAAATGTTAGAGGAAATACTCTTTCTTACCTTGATTTTGTTTCACACATGTTGGAGGATACGAGATCTACTTGATCATTAGTGAGGAAGTTTTCAAATCTTAAAATTGGGATGTTGGTTTTATGCGTAAGAAATTACTCTACATTTTGCTCCGTAAAGATGCTTAAATTTCATTCTCCTGTGACTTAGAGTTTGGTGTGTTTGGAAACTCATTGGTTGACTGGTTTTTGTGATGATCGTTGTGATACGACCTCCTTGCTGTCATTGTAGTAGAATGGTTATGTGTTGACCAAAAAGGTTAAAGTTGACTTGTTGTTGACGATAGATCCTTTGGAAGCTATGTATCCTGTGTTGTGTTCTTGTGAATGATTGAGTAACCCTCCTGTAAGATTTATAATGGTTATGTTTGGTCTTGTCAAAGTTTGTCCTTTTTCTTAAGACATTCTCTTGATTAGAAGAAAGTTTAATAGAAGGATTGTTAGGATAGGACGTGGCCCATACGGGGTCATTTGTGCGTCTCATCCCTTTTCTTTCCAATTTATTTATTCTGTGCTGACATAAAATTAACTGTTATAGGCACATCATCTTAATATTAATAAGTCATGTTGGTTTAGATGTTCTCATGTCGATTGATTGTTTGGGATCTTCCAATGACATAGTGAGTCCTTGGCTTGGTGAACTAACTTAAACAAATAGGGACATATCACGTTTGAAATTAATTCTCTTCTTGTAATTGTTTTTGTTTCGAAATGTTATCTTGTTAAAATGACGGTCATTATTGTGATATGAGTGAAATTCACTATGATGTTTATTAACTGCTCCTATGAGAAAATGATAATTAAATAGAGTTGTGTCGTCCCCTTTTATTCAGACATTTTATGCTATTGGACAACTCTTTAATTGCTCTTGTTTAGACTCTTAGATTATTTTTCATAATCAACGGTGTTTTTCTTCTTCCTTGAAACAGTTAGATAACAACATATTGTCTTAATGTTATAGCTTTTATCGTGCTCAGTTCTTGCGAACTGACATGTGCTAACAAATGTGCAGGAGGATTTCCTGAGTAGAAAAGAAAAAAAAAAAAGAGAGAGAAAAAGAAACACGTGTAGAAAGTGGATTCCATCCTTCTTAGGAACTGCTGTTGTACGAATGTTTTTCTTTTGCTTTACAACATTGGTATGGAAATTGTGGAGACTATCTAGAAGGCATTGTGTTATAATTTTGTATTGTTCTCATGTAGGTTGTTATCGTTTGAAAGTCAATTTGAGAAATATTATCGTCAATAAGATTAAATGAACTTGTTTTGACATGTGTATCCTTTGTTGAATTTTCACTTTTCAGAATATGATTTATCCTTGAATTGTCAAACCTAATTCTAATTATCCAAACTTGAATCATCTTGCATCGCTCTAGTTACCTTGGTCTTGTGTCGTTTGGTAGAGGACTATGTTTTTGAACCTAGCAAAAAAAGAAAACAAGAGAAACAAATATACCTTGTGACCCCGCGTAAACAAATCAACAATCTCTTATTGTGGTGAGTCCTTAGAACGGTCTTAAGGTGAAATCAATGATTAAATTCTTGGAAGATAACAAGATTACAATAAATAGAAGGAACTTGCCTAAGAAACTCTTCGATCTGTCTTACCCGTTGAAAATGTAAACAGTATACTTATTTCTATCTCTTCAAGTGAAGCCCAAGTGAAACCTTTAATTTTTTGATTAGACTCTTGACCCCAATGAAATCTTATTAACAACTAATAAGATCTTAATGATGAATCCAAGAGTTAGACAGTCATGTACTGGAATAAAATAAAATAAAATAAAATTGACCGCTTGAAAAGGTAAAACATAAATGTTCAAAAGCTCAACGTCGAAAAATAGATTGATCAAGTTAAGAGCCATGAGAAATTAACTGCCTCCTCACAAATGAATAAGTTAATCAAGTAAATGAAGTAACCTCTTGCTATTCTATAATTGGTTTACACTGTATATTAACATTATCAAGGTAGGGAAAAATTCTGCAAAGGAGACATGACTTTCAGATGCTCCTATCGTGATTCCTCTGCGAAAAGTAAAGAATGTAAAAACACTTACAGTTAAAACATGAATCTAAAGAAATCTTCTGTGGGAAGACCTTGTTGTAAGACTGCATACTTTAGATGAACCATTGTGTCCTTAGTGTGTGCCTCATGTCTATCTGTAACTAGTGTGGGTCCGTGTTGTGGAAAGCATGTCTTTGGTTGGTTGTATTCCCTAGAGAACTTGTGTAGTGTGTTCATGGAATTGGGGTGAGTTATGGTCAAGGCTAAGTACTTCCTATTATAGTTTTAGTGGGGTATATTCCGAGTTTTTCTTAGTATCATCTACTATGGAAACTAAGTTAATAGAGAGAGATGATGATCCCTATATATATGAGGCTTGATGATTGGTGGGGATGAGATGATATGTCACCTATTCTAAAGTTTTATTTCATACTCACTCTTTCCTTATTCCCTGGTATCTTTGACCCTAATGACCATATTTTTAAATATCCCATATTAAAAGATAGATGAAACTAAAATCATTGACCCTAACTTGCATTAAATGTGAAAAAATAAGATACAAATATGGAATATAAGATTATATATCCATCCCATTTATGACACAAAATATATGTAACAACCATCCTTACAATAACTTTCTATGTATCTAGATTAACCAAACTAATACTATAATAAATTTGACAATCACAGATCATTGGTAATAATAGTAGCCCATATTATCTCACTATATTATCTCTTTTCCATGATGGTGTTATGAAAATATCAAAACATTTGTGACCCTTCAAAATCTCTCTCTCTCTCTCTCTCTCTCTCTCTCTCTCTCTCTCTCTCTCTCTCTCTCTCTCTCTCTCTCTCTCTCTCTCTCTCTCTCTCTCTCTCTCTCTCTCTATATATATATATATAAAAGTGATAACTATGTAAAGTGTGTAAATTTATTACAAGATTAAAATCAACAACTCTATGTAGCAAACATTTTAATGTCCTATTCAATGTATTATTACTATGCTTATGGTTTCAAGTTATATATAAGAGTTAATGACAAGTATATTGTATCCACTTCTTAAAGGATTATTTTTATCTAAGGATAATTTTTATTTAAATACCTTTCATTTTATGTCTATTGGTATTTTTCTAGAATAAATAATATTATGTATTCGTAATTTGACAATGATATGATTTTAATTTTCTATAAAACTTACCACCATTTATGTAAATATTTACGTTAAATTTTTAAATCAACTAATAATATAATGATCAAATTCTCCACTACATGTCTAAATAAAAAGTATTAAAACATAAAATATCTTTAAATCTAGATAATGTTACATGTTAAATTTAAATAACTATTTGAACACTACAATGTGTAAGTTCACACATATTTGTAAGAAAGATAATCAATCTAAGAAGGATTTCATGATCAATGTAACCATTATGCTCCTTTAGAAACTATAAGACTTTTTAATCCAAGCACAACATACTATATCTAAATTAGAAAAATAGGGCATGCATATATATTTATAGTCACAAAAATAATAGTTTAAATATAATAAGCCATGGGTAAAACCAAATATGATGAATATTCAACAAATATATCCTTCCATGTATAGAATAATATTACAAGGAAATTGATAGTACTAAGGAGGTAAAGTGTGGTGTACCATCCTTAATTTATTTACAAACTTCATACCATAATTGTGTTATTCTAGGGTACATTGCTATAAAATATCCATAGTATATAGGTGGTGTACAAGGTATGTAACACCCACAAATTTCACCCACGAAACCCAAAATGAAACAAAGGTTATAATAGAAAAAATTATGGAGTTTTTTTTTGTTGTTAAAGAATGAAAGTGACAATTAGCTAAACCCTTGGTTAACAAATATCGTCACAAAATAAATCAAATAATAATATTAATCCTTTAGTCAAGTTTCAAAATTCATTCCCATAATCCATAATTACTTTAATAAAGTGGTTCCTGAAGTCATTCAATAATTTATTATAAAAATACTAGGACTAGTTTGTCCTTCCATTTACGCAATATTATTAAATTAAATTCCTACAATTAATATTACTGAGCTAGAAAAGGGTAAGTTTGAATTAATTAATTACAAAGTTCAAGGGGGATTTTATAAAATAAAACACCATCTAATTAAATGTTATAAAACTAAATTAATCCCTACACCACTCAAGTGGCCCCATTCAAAAATGACCCATGTGATCAAACGATGATCTCACATAACTCCCACTTAACATTTGTAAGGTACAATCTTGCCCATTGGATGAATCCAATCTAGGCCATTGGATCTAATAGGTTTCAACCAACCCTAATCTCTATGGAGAGTTTCTTTTATTCTTTTCATTTGACTTATTTCCTTTTTTTGTAGGTTAAAGGAAGGAGGAAGAGAAGGAAGCCATGGAAGAGGAGGATGGAGCTTGGGGATGGATACACACATCCCAAATATATTTAATTTTTATTTTTATTGGTTATTATATTTTACCATATTCTCGGGTTTGTAATATTCATTATTGTTGTAAGCTTCATTTAATAAATGTTTGCATTTTCCCAAAAGATCTTATATTGTTATTGTTTTGAAAAGAAATTACTCTTTTTCTTTTGAGAAAACACTCATTTTGAGTATATATACATGTGTATATATCTCCAATATATATATATATATATATATATATATATACCTAATTTCTTTAAATACTTAGATACTCGAGAATCCGTATTTAATAATAAATAAAGAAAAAAACACAATATATATATATATATATATATATATATATATATATATATATATATATATATATAACAATGTTTTGTTGGCTAAATAGCCCACGCGGCCGCCATAGATTGTTTGTATTAAATAAAAATAGGCCGTGAATACCTTACATCACATTTCCTGTTGCATTACAGTCTCAGTTGACTGTATGTAATATAGTGAGTCCTGCATAATTTAAATAGGTGAAAGTTTTTTTGGGGAGGGTCGCCGACCCCACCCCATCCCATAGTTAAATTTGGTGGGGAGTGGGGTCGGAGACCCTCCCCTAATTTTTTATTTAATACAAACAACCTATGGCGGCCGCGTGGGCTATTTAGCCAACAAAACATTGTGTTATATATATATATATATATATTCTAAATTTTAGAATATTATATATATTAATATATTTTATTATTAATTTTATAATTTTTCATTAGTATATTTAAACTGTAACAACATTAATATCTTAATAATATAAAAACAATCGAATTTTATTTAAAACTCCTCTTTTTTTTTTTTTTCATAAAGTAAACTACATTTAATTTATTAGTTATAAAGGAAAATTGAAAATAATAAAATTCTTATATATATATTTTCTCAAACATAGTTATATTTTAAGTAGGAAAATGCATACACTTTTTCCTCTTATAATAACACATGCTAAAAAAATTTGGTTATTTTTAGATAGGGCTAAGTTGAGTTATCGACAAGATATCTTACACAACTCATTCTAATAATATTTTACAACTATTTCCTTCCTACAACTTAACAATGAATATAACTATAAATTTTACCATTTTCAAATTGTCTTTCTTTTAATAAAAGAATATCCATCTACTTTCATTCACCAACTAAATTTCAACCATTCCCAACAACAAGTGAAATTTAACAAGGTTCTCAATATGTATTTTATAATGAACAATATAACATTTTCGAGATAATGAAACAATTTAATTTCAAGAGAGATGCATTTCCATATCAATACGACATCAAGTTTGCTTACTACAAAACTAGCACATTACCAAGTGCATATTTCTAACTCAAATATTCTTCGAAAAGATTAGAAATTACGGGGATTACCAAATGAAGATACAACTTCCTCTCAACCATAAAAATATACCATATTCCACTCAAGGTGAGAATAATTACATGAACAAGTTACTGAAATGAAGGATTTTGACTAGGCCGAAATACAAGTCTTCCATTAGAAAGTATTCTCAAAAGGTAGCTCCAAGTATTTCTTTCTTCAAACTTCTAACAACAATGATCACAATACAAGAAAGGGGAAGTAGGAAACGCTCTCCAAAGCAAACCTTAAATACATTAAGAGGAGATATCAACCCTTTAATGGCCCAAAAGCCCCAACCAAATAATCATGAGGAATTTTGATCAAGTTTTGACACTTTTGAACAAAGATGACTTCCACAAACAACATACATTCATGAAATTCAACACAACAACAAAAATACATATTCAACAAGTTTTCAAAATTATCAACAACACAAATATTTTAATAGCCAAACCAAATAGAGAAAGGGCTATGCAAAACCACCTCCTTATGCCTCCCAAGTGAGGTGGGAGTCTCTCCTAAGCCTCTAAGTACACAAAACAATCAACACAAAATCCTTATCTCTCCCTAGCAAGTATGCAACAAAATAAGCATGATTTCCTTTTCACTCCCTATAGTTAAAACTCCCATTCACACTCCCACTAAATGAATGCCTCATAAAAATCCCTTTTACATCCCCAATGGTCCCACAAGCCCTTCTCCCACACCTAACTTAAGGCCTACTACCCAACCAACACAAAAACACATTCACAAAACTTAAACAACTCTAACAAAAACAAAATTTCATATAAACAATTATAATAAAAAAATAACAAAGGTGAAGATCCTACCTCTTCATCAATTCCAAGAACACAACAAAATATTTGAAAATACAAGCCAACCAGACTCCAAGCAATTTCCACAAGCTCCAAATCCAAAAGTTCCCAAGAAGAAAAATCAACAAGTAACCACCATTCCAACAAAATTCAACAATAAATAGAAATTGAAAATGAGGATGACGAGGTGGATTCATGTCGGATGCCAATTCATCATTCCTCCATTCCCTCACTCAGTAAACACACCAATTCCAATACAATCAATGAACTTGTAAGAACTATGACAAACCCACATGGCTCACACACTAGTACACCATTCCTTCAAAGAATAATTAATTGAGGTAGAACGAAACTGTAATTATTTTCTCTCTTTTACACTCAAAAGGGACAAACAATTCTAAAATAAACTCCCCAACACATAGGTAGGGTTTTTAGGTAACTTTAAGAGGCATGGGACAATCTTAACTTGTCCCACAACCCTCTAAAATAGCCTCCCAAGTCAAAATCCGAATTTTTAGGTTCGGGTGGAGTAAAACACACAAAAATCAACATAAATATCACTTAAAACAAGGAAACCCTAACCTCATAATTAAATATTTGTCACATCCCAAATTTAGTTAACCAAATAAGAAATATTTAGCTTAATTAATACACATTATTACATGCTTAATAAAGTGAAAAATATTACAATAATTAAATACATAAAACACATAAAAAAATTAAAATAAAAAAAGGCAAAGCATATCACCCCATGATCCACAAATGCAAGCTCACCCCCTAATCGGAAACCTCCAAGAAAGGCATGCAAAACAACACACTATACATTACATTAGTTGTCAAATTTTGGATGTGTTTCTCAACACTCAACATCCTCGCCGTTATTCCCCTATCCCCTTTGATGCATGTGATAAGATGTCCAATGAACACAACATAATACCTCTATGGCATTTTTGCCATGTTAACAAAATCCTAAAATATACAAATTAAATAAATAATAATCATTTGATATTATAAATTATATCATCTAGCATCATACAATTAAATTCGTTTTGAATTCATAAAAAAATCATATTTATATTCAAAACATCTAACATAGGTCATGCATCCAAATTATGACATGTTATTATAGAAATCATAATATCACAACTCAATAAATACAACTTTTTATCATCACCATCTAGTGCATCATAATAAAATGTGCACCACTTAATGTAAATGCTCCAAATATTAGCATAATCTATCATCTACTAATCAATACATCATAATAACAAAGTCTAGGCATCAGGTCCAACAATATCAACATCAAAGGGAGATAGTGTCAAAGAGGAGTGGGAACTACATCCCCCTTCCCTTAGACTCGACTTCTTCCTAGAAGTCACTAGAATAGATGAGGAAAATAAGCTCGTAATATAGTGGAATCCTCCCAAATGGCTGCAGTCTCACCGTACCTATTCCACTTGTCCTATAACTTGTCAATCTCGCGGCCTCAAAGGCCCGGGTTCTAGTGCTCTATAATGCACATGATTGCCACTAACACCTACTCCTACTCCTTAACCTATAATGCGGTCCAATCGAAAACATTATAGGGATTTGGGATATATCTCTAAGTAAAGAAACTTGAAAAAAATCATGCACGCGGGAAAATTTGGGTGGCAATGCTAGACGTTAGGCCAAAGGACCGATACCCTCCAAGATGTCAAAGGGACCCAAAAATATAGGAGCTAACTTAGAGCCTTTTACATAATGTATAGGGCTCTTATGAGGCCTGACACAAAGAAATACCTTCGTGCCCACCTCAAAACTACGATAAGTCCTCCTCTCGATCTACATACTTCTTCTTCCTATCCTGAGCCTCCTATAGAATTTTTCAAATCAAGACAACCTATTACTCCATATCATGTACAAATTTCATCCCAAGAGAAACCCCGTCCTCCAATCTATCCCAAATGAACAGTGTTCTACAATATTTTCCATAAAATTCTTGAAAAGGAGCCATGCCAATCAAACTCTGGAAACTATTGTTGTAAGAAAATCCCACTAAATACAAGTACTCCTCCCACCTAGACTGATGGTCCATGACATACATCCATAACATATCCTCTAAGATCTGATTCACAAGTTTTGTATGTCCATCTGTCTCTAGATGATAAGTTGTACTAAAGTTTATACGCATCCCAAGGGCATGCTACATGGTAGTACATAAATGTGAGGTGTATAGGGGATATCGATCACAAATAATCTTCCATAGAATCCCATGCAGTATGAAAATATCATCAAGGTATACTCACACCACTACCCAAGTTGTATAGGTGGTCTTTACCGGAGAAAAATGAGCCACTTTCATCAATCTATCCACCATGACCATGATGGCATCGTGGTGGTATCTTGACCTCAGTATCCCTACTATGAAATCCATGGAAATGGTTAACTATTTCCACTCTAGTATGACATGCTGATAGAGAAGGCCAATTGGATGTTGATACTTGGCCTTCACCCTCCGACACTCGATTGACAATTTTTGCACTTGTGCAAAAATGGGCAACTCAAACTTCGTTACGATAGATAGAATTGGTGAAATGGACTTAGGATAGGGGAGATTCTTTTAGTCAATATTGTTTCTATTGAATTAATTAATGATTACATGAAATCTACAACTATGTGTGCTATTACAAAATGTAACAGATCACATAGTCTGTAATTTCATGACAATATTCAACAAAATAACACAAAGCCCTAAAGGACAGATGTGTTATCTTGATGAAGACATCAAATTGTAGAATAGATGAAGTGTTAAGTTTTGGAACAAAAATCATAATTGCAGATTGCAGCAATCAAAGTTCATTGCTAAATGTTACAGGTATTCTTTAAAGTTCTTTCCTTCATGATTAAGACATTCAATTATATTATTGAGTTTTTAATTCATCATACACTGCATATAGAAAGCTAAAATGCAGAAAGAAATACACAACTCAATTTTTGAATTCAATGTTTAATTCATAAGGAATTTCAAATGTTCCCACACAAGCCATGGGATGTAACTTAAAAGTAAAATACAACTATTGAATTAAGAGGTACATATGCATGAAAGATGAAAGATAAAATAGAGGATTATGAATGAACCCATCATTACCTTGGGGTTTCTTCTTCAGTTGAGGCATCTCCATCTCTAGCCTTGTTTCCTCTTCATCTTTACTACTGAAAGCACTGCATACTTAAAAGAGAAAAGAGAAAACTGTCAGTTTATGAGCTCAGGGTTAATCCATATTCCTATACTATCCAAATTCATGTAGGTGAATCTCTTAACAACAAGAGATATAAATTACATGAAGATCAAAGGCACTACTAATAGAATTACTTTTCTGTAACAACATACATGATTTATTCACTCAGAAATAAGGAGAGAGAAGAAAATAAAAATTATGGAACATAAGAGAGGCCAAAAAGCCTAAATATTTTCTAACTATTTTCTTAAGTGTGCAAGTATAGGTTGCAGTGAAGAAGAAAATAAATCATGTCTTGCAGTTCTCACTATTAGTTGAAAATTGCAAAGTTCAAAAGACTTATATCCTATGGTACATAAAGAAGATAAGTCACAATTATTAGATACTAGTATGAAGGAAGAATGAAACTCAAAGTTCAAAGAGTTATCCCGGATATAGAATAAGTTACGGTGTAGATCGGAGGAGAGACTTGCAAAGAAAAGTACATATTTTATAATACAACTCAAAGATGAAACAAAAGAATCAAAATATAAAGGCCGAACTTAAGCTGAAAGATAAGATTACAGCTGAAACAAAATGAGAAAGAAATATGAGAAAAAAAATTATAGGGCTTCGCCATGTATGTAAGATGGACATTTACATATTTCCATCGTGTTTTATTTAACTAATAAATTATTTAAAAGTTATATGTAAATCAAATAAGTAATATAGAAAGCAGAAAAGCATTACATGATCAAGATAACAATGATCATATTTTAGTTTCCAATAACAAATCAGATTCAATAGAAGAAGTGATACATTCTCATATTTTGTATCAAGAAATTACATTTATTAGAGCTGAAACAAAATAAAAGAAGGAAATCTGAGAAAATTTTGATAGGCTTCACCATGTAAAATTGACATTTTAAATTTTCCAACATGTATACTAAAGTTGTAATGAAGATCAAATACAATATTTAAGTAGAAAATAAATGGAACTATACTTTCAGTAACTAAATTGAAGGACTTTGGAGCATTCATTATAGCTTAACAACTGAAGAAAATGAAGTTTTAAGGTAATCTTACAAAGTGTAGCCATTCTAGAAGTACAGTTTTCAAATGAAGCAAATATGAGTGCACATAAAATATCAAGGAAGTACAGTTATTTAAGAAAGGAATCAGATCAAGAAAAGATTAAGATCAAGTTTATTACTTTCAACTGAAGAATATCCAATTTATCAAACAGTTGTGCTTTACTAGCACAATCAAACAGATGACTTTGATATTCTCATATAGATTTTGAAAGAGCCAAGATAAATCAACCGGGAGGATTAAGATATGAAACAGAGCACAAATATAGAGATCTTTCAAGAAATAAGAGCTAACATGAATAAGGTACAAATGTAAAGTTTGCATACTCAAAGAATGAAGCAAATTCAACAAGCCTTTAAAGCTTCAAAGCAGATTACAAGAATCAAGCAAAGAATTAAAAGCAATGTAGCTCAAGATCTAAATATCCTTCTTCATACATAAAAATCCATTGATCCAAGTATGTATCTCAACTTACAGGTATGAACAAAAATTCACTAAGTAGTGCACAAATAAGAAAGCACAAATGAAAATAGTGAAAAAATGCTACAATAAGTGAAAGGAATGTCATCCTTGAGCCATGATTAACCAAATCAGTGATAATGAAGAATGGTTAGAGAAAGCTTCAAAAGGAATCAGCTCACAGAAAGCTTAGAGTGGTTTCACAAAATAACGAAGAAAGAACAAATCAGAACCCAAATTTGGGTAATTTATCAAGATACAAAGTTCTCTCATTGCATCGAAAACAATGACCTCTCTCGGGTGTCTACAATTTTCGAATAGAAAACCAAGCTCCTTGTTTTACATGTAAGGAGGCAATAGATTGATTTAAGGCCCAAATCATGTTTTTGAGGTCCCCTCGGCCTTTTCTAACTCTCCCATCCAAGAAGAAAACCCAACGAAGTTTTAAAAATGTGAAAAAATTGCAAAAATAAAGTCAGGGGACTGCTTTTCAAATCGGTCTCAAGGGCTCCTGGTCACTGTTTTGGGTCGAAAATGAGGTTCGCCGTTGAAACTTGAGGCCGAAAAATGAAGAAAATCAGCTAAGTCCTAGTCCAAAGCTATTGGGACAAGGGACAGTCGGGACGCTCGGGACACTGGGAAAAAATCGGCCGAAAAAAGGGAAAAATTGCCTAAGTCTTGTTTCGCTGCAGTTTGGGACATCCGGGACAAAAGTACGCGTGGGACGCGGATCGGCGGCCGGCTTGCAAGCAAGTCATCCATTTCGGGCGGTTCGGAGATATTTGTCCCAGGCAGTCCGGGACATTCTGGGACAAAAGTACGCGGAGGACGCGAACCGCCGATTCGGCCGAAACAAGAGACTTTCGTCCGGGACATTTGGGCCAAAAGTACGCGGAGGACGCGAAAAGCCGAAAGAGCCGAGAGCCAATGGAATCTCGCCACGTGTCTTCACCGCAAAGAGGGACAAGGAAGCCCGAATCGGGCGGTTCGAGATATTTTTGTCCTAGGCAGTTTGGGACATCCGGGCAAAGGTACGTGAGGGACGCGTGTGGGACGCGAAAAGCCGAAAGAGCCGCCAACGAATCAAATCTCGCCACGTGTCTTCACCTCATCGGCCAAGGGAAAATTTTGAAAAAATTTTCCAAAGGCAAAAACAAAAGGGAAATGGTCAGGAAGGGCCCGCGTCCAATGAAATCATGCCATGTGGCACTTGAGTGGCGGAGCGCGGGGAGAAATGGGAAAATTTTCCCAAAGTGAAAAATACCAAATTTTCGAAGGACAAAGTGCGCCCCTCAGGCCCGAGCCAATAAAATAGTGCCACGTGTCCAAGTGGCAAGAAATTAAGGAAGGGCCCAAAGGAATTTTCAGAGGATGAACCCACGAATGAATCAGAGCCTGACACGTGTCATCCAAGTGGCAGAGCGCGGAAAAAATTCAAATATTTTCCCGCCGATCCGTTTTGGCCTGTTTTTTGCCCTAAATCTTCAGATCGCCATAACTTTCGATCCAGAGCTCGATTTTCACGTTCTTTATATCAATGGAAAGCTGGTGAAATTCTCTACATGATTCCAGGTCAATCTTGCATTTTGGTTCAGTTTGGAGAGAGAAAATCAAAAACACTCTCGCACGTGATAATGGCTTAAATGACGCTTTCAACAACCAAATTAAATGCAAAATACAGTTCACGCTTTGCTTTTGCTAGGGTTCTCACCTACCGCCATAATGAGATGAATTAAATGCAACCTAGAAGTGGTTGGGGTAGATCTGGATTTCCTCTCTCTTCCCTCTCTCATTCTTCCTATAAATTGTAAGGAGGGGCTTCTTTCTAAAGGTCGAACATTCTTGTTTTGCCCTCCCTTCTTCTCTTCTCTTTGTGCAAATTTGTGGAGTTCAAACCTCCCATTTAAAACTGTAATGCAACTTTGCCTCTTGCATTTTGTAGTGTATCAGATCGATCTTTTGAGCAAGTAATGCATGTCTCGGGATGATTCTCAACCCTCTCTCGTGTTCATTTGCATCCTCCCGATCTTTCACCGCAAATTTTGTTATCTCAGCATGATCTTGCATCACATTTGAATGGTTTGTGTTTATTGGCAAGATAGGTGTTCTTCATTCCTGCATCACCTCTATTAGCTTAGGTTTATTTTTATGCATCTTCTTACCCCGTCTCTCCTCGGCAAGATTAGATTAGGTTTTGAGTAAACCCTCTCGCATTTTTGTGTGCATCTCGAACAGAGGAATAGGAACCAAATTCTCTCTGAGATTCCTTTCTCATTTTTGCAAGTCCCACACTTGGAGAAAGGATTCCATGTTGTGCAATCACACTGGATGCTAGTATGATCAAACTAGAAATCTGATCAACATCCAGGGGTGCTGTGATTTTGCACTAACAGTTTTGGCACGCCCGGTGGGACATTAGAGGTCTTCACCTTCATTACAACAAGATCGATGTGCACTTGTTCCACGTTCCAGCTTTGAAGGAGCTTTGAAATTACACATCTGGTGACTCCAAAAGAGGCATAATCCACTGGTTTCAGCAGTCCAAGCCTGGAAAATTTATGAGAAGAATACAGACTAGGTCAAGAACTAGGGAGGAAGGATTGTTTGTTTATCTGCACCTATCTCCAGGCAGAGAAAGAAGGGGAAGAAGAGCTCAAAGATCACCATCTCCACCTAACCGAACTTTGTCTACACCTCCACCTGGTAGACCTTTTCTCGCATCAACAAGGGTTCTCAGGCCAATCAGAATGGCGCAACCACCGAATCCCTTTGTCAATTTCACTGGCAGTAGCCCACTTGCCCTCAATGCACAGAATCCAGTTCCAATCGCAGCGTTGAAGAACATTCCATTTTTCACTGGAGAAAATCATACCACTCCCGGTGATCATGTCAAAGACATCATAACGTCTCAGGCAATCCATGAGATAAATGAAATGGATGTGGTCACAAATTGCTGGGCATCTTCGCTCAAAGGGAAGGCATTGCAATGGTTTAGAGCCTCGAGCTGGTTCTATCACAAATTGGAATCATTTATGCATAGTTCTCCATGAGCAGTTTGGGGAAAAGGGAGACAATTTGTCTCTACTAGAACAATTGACAACTATCAAGAGAGCTCCCAACGAGCAGCTGACTGACTTCAACTTCAGATTTCAAAGGTCTTGGGAGAGGATTCCAGTGGCAGTAAGGCCAGCAGCAGAAGGTGCTTTTCTATACTATCTTAAGGCTTTGAATTCTGATATTTCTATGTTAATTCAATCTATGGGAGGCACAACCTTACCTGCTACTTATAGCATTGCCATTAGAGCCGAAAACTGTCTTATTCAAGCTGGTAAACTGCTCCTAGGCCTCCCATGCCCTTGTATCCAAACTTAGAAAATCCAAGCACTAGTCAAGCACCCACTTTGGCTCCTATTCCCACTCCTAGAAATCAAAGTTCAAATGAGACTTCTACTTCATCCTCTAGTGCTTCAAATGAACTCCAAGAGGTCATGAAACAATTGCAAAATTTGGGAAATGAGCTGGTTACTATCAAAAGACAGCAAGCTCAAAGTGCTAGACCGTATCAGCCTCAAGCACAGTACCAGGCTAGGCCCCCATACCAACAAAATAGGTCACCAACTCAGGCTGCAAATCAAAATCAAAGCCAAGTAAGGCCTCCCGCTAATAGACCATTTCAGCCCTATAACCCCAATGTCGTATCTGCTTCTAAAGCATTAGTGCCAGTCCAAAATAACATGGCCCAAGAATATGATTGGTGTTTCCCATGCAGTACCACATAACCAATCAATGTGCTTTAACGGTGCATTAAATCAAGCTCTTATGGTGCAAACCATCGGTGGGTCGCAAGAGTCCAGCCACGAAGAGGATCAGCAGCAAGAAGCACCTCAGCAAGGAACATCTCCGAACGAAACTACTCTTGTCAATTGGCAGGCTGAAGATTTCTGTGGTATGAATCAAATACCCTCTCAAAGTGTTGCAGCCAACACAAGGTCAAAGAGGAGAAATTTGGGTGAAGAACAACCATTAGCCCCAAGTAATCCACAACCTTCTACCACTCCACAAGCCACTGGCAAACAAAATGTAGTTCCAAACACGCAAGGGGCACCCAAACCAGCTCCTAAACCAACTCAAATGCCACTGCTGCTGCCCATGTGCAAGGAATGAATGTGCAGGCCAAGGGACAACAGAGGGATACTTCATCTCCATTCAATATCATTGATCAGATGAAGAAGACAAATGTAAACATATCAATGTGGGAATCACTATCTATCCCAGGACAAAGAGATTTGCTACAAGCTGCCATGAAGGACTGGTCAACTTCAAATCAACAGGTCCAAATGCAAGAGAAGGTACTCACAAATGCTGCCCAACCTGAAGGAAATCATGGAGGACAGCAAGGTAAAATGTTGAAGCCCCCTCCTTTTTATGTCTCATTAATCATTGGAAACCAATTGGTACACAATTGCATGATTGACTCCGGGGCAAGTAGCTCAAGATGCCCAAAACAAAATAGCTGATCAACTAGGGCTCCAATATGAAGTCATCTCCAAGGGGTGTAGTGCAATTAGATGGGACAACAAAGGACAATGGTTGAGTAATCAAAGGTTTGAGCCTCACACTTTGCACGCATGTCCCAACGTAATAGTGTTTACAAGATGTGTCACCATACCTCGCCACCACTCTTTGCATTGTGCTTGTCAAGAGACTTCACTGCTAAAATCGAGGCTATCTTTCGGTGGATTGGTCACACATGTTGTTTAGAACAAGGTATGGAACTAAGGCCACAATCAGATCTGAACCTATCGCAAACTTTCACATTGAGCCTTACACTCCAAGCCAAATCAATACCAACTGTTCAGCATTTGATCAAGAAGATTATCCAAGCACTGATGAAGCTGACACTAAGGTTGGAAGCATCCCAGATTTGACTCTTGATGAATGGGCAAGCAAGGTGCATGCTTTTGATCCTTATCAAGAAATAGAAGAATCTGAGCTAGGAGTTTATTGTTTACATGAAGAGAATCAACCTCTCCCCAGCATCACCAAGCCAGATCATAAAGACAAGAATGAAGTATGGCAATTGTTCTTTGATGGGTCAAGGAGTAGACAAGGTGCAGGAGGAGGAGCTATGCTCATTTCTCCGCAAGGTACAAAGTATTACTCAGCCTTCCATTTTCAGTTTTCTTGCTCAAACAATACAGCTGAGTATGAAGCCTTAATTCATGGACTGCACTGGGCAAAGAAGAAAGGCATCAAGAATTTGCAAGTATTTGGTGATAGTGAGCTGATCGTAAACCAAGTTAAGGGGCAGCATGCTGTCAAGAATAATCTGCTCAAGTGCTACAAAAATCGGGTATGGGATCTTATGGAAGATTTTGAAGCTTTTAGCATCAATTCCATCCCAAGAAAAAGGAATGAAGCAGCAGACAGACTGAGCAGCAATTGGGGCTGCATTTGATGTTGTAGAAAATATCAAAAGTGAAAAATCTCAGCCTCATATCAAAGTGGTTGTGAGACCAGCTGTTCCGATAACAACACAAGTTGGCAAGTCTTCGAGAATGATCAGCAAATTGTTAATTTCCTACAAGAAGAAGCTGAGTTCTCCATGAGAAATCAAGACAAGCTGGAGCAGCAGTATGGTGACCAAGTGGTGCAGCTAAGAACTAACAAATTACCAAAAGGCCTCATAACCTTGGAGTCAATCTTCAACCCGAATGATCAGTTCTAAGGAGAAAGCGAACATTCAAGTAAAGGGTGAAGATTCAGAGCCTATTTTAGTAGATGAAGGCAAGACATTGCAAATTGGCAAAGTAAGTACTCCACAAGAGAAATCTGATTTTGTTCAGCTTTGTCAAGAGTTCCCAGATGTCTTCGCTTGGACTTACAAAGATTTAAGAGGTTTCAACCCAAAGTCAGCACAACATACTATTGAGTTGATCCGGAATCCAAGCCTGTCAGCAAAAAAGCAAAGGCCAGTAAATCCTCATATCGAACCTCTCATGAGAAAAGAGTTAAGCAAGCTCATTGAGGCCAATATCATCTTCCCCATCAAACACTCAAGTTGGGTTGCAAACTTGGTGCCGTAAGAAAAGAAATGGAGAAATAAGATTGTGTGTGGACTTTCGCGATCTAAATAGAGCATCACTCAAGGATCATTATCCGCTTCCATCAATGGAACAAATATTACAGGTCAGAAATGGTTCGTAAAGGTTTTCATTGCTAGATGGATATTCAAAGCTATAATCGATAATGGTGAAAGAAGAAGATCAATTCAAGATGGCCTTCACTACAAAATGGGGCACGATGCTTACAAGAAGATGCCATTTGGACTGCACAAATGCCGAGCAACATTTCAAATGAGCTATGGATATGGCATTCAAAGGCTTAATCAACAATATAGTGCTCGTATACCTAGATGATATCACTGCTTCTCAAAGAATGCAAGCAGACCATCTCTTTCACCTCGTGCAAGTGTTTCGTAGGTGTAGAAGGTTCGAGTGTCATCAATCCAAAGAAGTGTATATTCTGGCACACGAAGGCAAATTGTTGGGTCACATTGTCTCTAGGGAAGGGCTAACAATTGATCCTGAAAGGGTTGAAGCCATCCGAACACTTCCATTGCCACACCACAAGAAATCTCTTCAAAGCTTCTTAGGAAGGATAAACTTTGTCCGCAGATTTGTGCCTAATTTTTCCACTCTTGTGAAGCCTTTAACAATGATGTTGAAGAAGAGTCTCGCATTCAAATGGACAACAGAAGGCAAAGAGAGTTTTGAAAACATCAAGCATGCAATATCACAAGCTCCAACTCTTATCAACCCAGACTTTTCAAAGGACTTCATGTTGTATGCGTTTGGAGGATCAGATACAATCTCAGCTATCTTGACACAGCTGAATAGAGAAGGTTCATAACAGCCCATAGCATTCTTCACCAAACCTTGAAGATTACGAAATAAAGTATTCTTTCATCGAAAAGCATGTCCTTGCTGTCATCAGGAGCTTGAAGAAGTTCAGACACTTGGTCTCAAACAATAAGATTCAACTGCTGGTGTCTCATGCTGGTGTCAAGGACTTCCTCCTAAACAAGGATTTAAATGAGAAGAGAGCAGGTTGGATCACTCGGTGATGGAATATGATATTGAAATCAAAGTGACCAAGCTAGTTCGTGGCAAAGGTTTGTGTGAGCAGCTTGCTTCCAAACAACCAGACGGGTCAAAAGGTGAAGAAGATGTTGTCCTACTACTACAAAATGATCAAGAACAACCAACTGATGATGCACCCATTCCATGTTGACTCAAGACTTGGTGCATTATCTCCAAACAAAGCTTGTGCCTCCTCCGTATGAGCAAGGCAAAGAGGAGATACTTTAGATTACAAGCTATCCCGTATGTACTCATTAATGGTATCTTGTTCAAGAAAGACATCCATGGTGTTCTATTAAGATGCATTGGAACAGGTCAAGTTGAGAAGATCTTACACGAGTTCCATGACGGGGAAGCAGGAGGCCACTTTGCTCCACGAGTGACAAATTCTCAAAATCATGAGAGCTGGTTACTATTGCCTACCGTGTTCAATGATCGCTACTCATGGGTCAAAAATGCAAGAGATGTGCATTCTTCACAGGAAAGAGAGGTTAGCAGAAGCGCTGCCCCTTCATCCAATTTCAAGAAATCAGCCATTCATGCAATGGGGATTGACTTCATCAAGGTTATCAATCCCAATTCAAGTCAAGGCCACAAGTGGATACTTACAGCAACGGATTATTTCACCAAGTGGACCGAAGCAGTGGCACTCAAGGAGGCAAATGAATCTAATATCTTAGATTTCTATGAAGGGATAGTCACGAGGTTTGGTGCCCCTACCACTATCATATCGCATAAATGCATCGGCATTCCTCGCACAAAGATCACTGAATGGGCTGTCAAGAATTGTGTGTATCTCAGCACTTCATCGAATTATTACCCTCAAGGTAATGGCCAAGCCGAGTCTACGAACAAGAATCTACTAAGAATCATCAGAAGGACTCTTGATGAGAATCAAAGGACTTGGCACGCAAAGCTCAAATCAGCCCTATGGGCTGATAGGATCACACCCAAGAGGTCTACAGGAAGCTCTCCATACAAGCTTGTGTACGGAAAGAAGCAGTTCTACCTATATCACTCGAGTTTCCAGAATTGGAACTCATGAAACAATTGGAACTAGCTGAGTTTGAACCCATGGAGGTTAGATATGCAGAATTAATGGAGCTCCAAGAAATTAGAGAGCATGCAGCCTGTGCAAGAGAAGGATCAAGCCTTGATCAAGAAGACTTTTGATAGAAAGCCAAGGCTAGAACCTTCCAAATTGGAGATCTAGTGTTGAAATGGGATGCAGATCGTGCAAAGCCGGAAAGCATTCCAAGTTTGATGCCATCCGAGTGGCCCATACATGATCATCAATGCAAAGGTAGCAATGCCTTCCGACCGCTAAGTTGATGGTGAAGAATTGCAGATTCCGGTCAATGGGATCTATCTCAAACGCTGCTACTAGAAAGAAAGCTTTTCACCCTCAGAATATTAATTTAGAATTTCCATTCCTCTAAGTGCTTATGCACATTGTAGATCATATTAGTAGAGTAGTTTTTATTTCCCTAAGTGCTTGTGCACATGTCCTATTGCTTCTAGTATGTGCATGTTTGCAGTTCATCAAGCTCCTGAAAAGAATTTGCAGCCGCAAGAGAACCAGCTCAACAAATGTTTCAATAGCTCAAGGACACAGGTTTTCAAATTTCAGATCAGCTGAGAGGTTATCAAATAGACTCCATGCCCAATGGATTGCTACAAGCAGCTGGCCATTCTTCATCTGGCAGGTAGATGACCCCACTGAGTCGCCAAAATTGTTATCCAAAATTCACCCCTCAAGGTAATTTTGATAACATGCATCAAATTATTCAGTCCCAAGCAAGTAGATTGATTCAAGGCCCAAAATCATGTTTTTCGGGGTCCCCTCGCCTTTTTCTAACTCTCCCATCCAAGAAGAAATCCCAACAAGTTTTAAAAATGGAAAAATGCAAAATAAGGTCAGTGGACCGAAAAATGAGGAAAATTTCGGTCTAAGGGCTCAGTCCTACTGGCCTGGGTTGAACCGAGGTTCGAGGTTGGGACAAAACTTGAGGCCGAATCGCGAGAAAATCAGCTAAAAAAATCGGGACAGCTAAGTCCAGTCCAAAGCCGGGACGGGACATTGGGGGACATCGGACGACGCTGGGGACGCGAAAAGCCAATCGGCCGAAAAAGGGAAAAATTGCCTAAGTCTTGCTTCACATGGTTTGGGACATCCGGGACCAAAAGTACGCGCGGACGCGGGACGCGGATCGGCCGCTGGCCGCAAGTCACCCATTTCGGGTGGTTCGAGATATTTGTCCTGTGATGGTCCGGGGACATCCTTGGGACAAAAGTACGCGAGGACGCGAACCGCCGATTCGGCCAAACAAGAGACTTTCGTCCTGACATTTGGGCCAAAAGTACGCGGAGGACGCGAAAAGCCGAAAGAGCCGAGAGCCAAATGGAATCTCGCCACGTGTCTTCACCGCAAAGAGGGACAAGGAAGCCCGAATCGGGCGAAGCAGGATATTTTCCTGGGATAGTTTGGGACATCCGGGCCAAAGGTACGCGAGGGACGCGTGGGACGCGAAAAGCCGAAAGAGCCGCCAATGAATCAAATCTCGCCACGTGTCTTCACCTCATCGGCCCTGGGAAAATTTTGAAAAAATTTCCAAAGGCAAAAACAAAAGGGAAATGGTCAGGAAGGGCCCACGTCCAATGAAATCATGCCATGTGGCACTTGAGTGGTGGAGCACGGGGAGAAATGGGAAAATTTTCCCAAAGTGAAAAATACCAAATTTTCAAAGGACAAAGTGCGCCCCTCAGGCCCGAGCCAATAAAATAGTGCCACGTGTCCAAGTGGCAAGAAATTAAGGAAGGGCCCGAAAGGAATTTTCAAAGGATGAACCCGCGAATGAATCAGAGCCTGACACGTGTCATCCAAGTGGCAGAGCACGGAAAAATTCAAATATTTTCCGCCGATCCGTTTTGGCCTGTTTTTTCCCTAAATCTTCAGATCGCCATAACTTTCGATCCAGCTCGATTTTCACGCTTTATATCAATGGAAAGCTGGTGAAATTCTACATGATTCCGGGTCAATCTTGCATTTTGGTTCAGTTTGGAGAGATAAAATCAAGAAACGTCTCTGGCACGTGATAATGGCCAGAAATGACGTTTCAACAACCAACTTAAATGCAAAATACAGTTCACCGCTTTTGCTAGGGTTCTCACCTACCGCCATAATGAGATGAATTAAATGCAACCTAGAAGTGGTTGGGGTAGATCTGGATTTCCTCTCTCTTCCCTCTCTCATTCTTCCTATAAATTGTAAGGAGGGGCTTCTTTCTAAAGGTCGAACATTCTTGTTTTGCCCCTCCCTTCTTCTCTTTGGCAGGTGAATTTGTGGAGTTCAAACCTCCCATTTAAAACTGTAATGCAACTTTGCCTCTTGGAATTTTGTAGTGATCAGATCGATCTTTGAGCAAGTAATGCATGTCTGTGGATGATTCTCAACCCTCTCTGTGTTCATTTGCATCCTCCTGATCTTTCACTGCAAATTTTGTTATCTGTGCATGATCTTGCATCACATTTGAATGGTTTGTGTTTATTGGCAAGATAGGTGTTCTTCATTCCTCGCATCACCTCTTTAGCTTAGGTTTATTTTTATGCATCTTCTTACCCTCGTCTCCTCGCAATTAGATTAGGTTTTGAGTAAACCCTCTCGCATTTTTCGTCAAAAATCTCACAGAGCTTAAATTAACCAAAAATGTCACCCATGAAACCCTACAGAGAGCTCCAAAGAAACAAAAATGACAGAGAATCATTTTTTCGGATGAATCAAGATTCAAGTTACCCACAATGGCATCAAGATAAATTTTTATAGGGCTTCACCCGCAAACCGGATGTAAAGTGAAAAACCGAATGGGGTTCGAGTTGATTTAACTCACCCAAAGTAGTGATCAATGGCTCCAAAATAGACAAAGTACTAGAAATCAATTATAAAAAAAAAAAAAAAAGACAAAGTTTGAAGCAAACCATCATGGTTAGTTCCCATCTACAACATTCAATTCAAGCAAGAAACCCTAACCGAGGATCAAAATAAATGGTGCAATTTCTTCAAGGACGAAGATCGACGGTTTCCATCAAAACCCTAACTTGACCTCGAGTTAGCAGATGCCACCGATAGAGTATTGAGAGGTGAGTCATCGTGGATAGGGGCCAACCCCATGTTTGAAACAAACAAAAATCATTTCATATTGACTTTTTGAAATTCAACCATAGTCTATGTCCTAAATGATCAAAGGGGTATGATAACCATACATGCCAAACAATGATCACCAAAAGGGTAAAGTCTAACCTTAGCCCATTCAAAACACAAAATCTGACAAGGAAATGATGATAAAAAGGTGGAAGAGTATTGTAATATGCCATGTCTATAAAAAAGGGGGCGAATTCATTAGACTATGTTAGTGCTATAGTCTAGAATAGATAATCAAAGGTGGCCAAGTGTAGTATGATATCATTTCACAAAGTGCCCACTTATTTTATTTTCAAAAGCATGGCAACATGATAAGTCGGAAGAGTGGTCAAACCAAATAAAGATACCTCATACCATTAAATTATTCAACTACAAAGAAGGTTCCCACTATTGGAAGGGTTGGAGATGATTAGCAATGCATTATCCATGTGATCAACAAGAAGATTTAAATAAGTGTCAACATCGAATCGAAGGTGGTTGTGATCAAGATAGTTGTTGGGATGAATTATTTTTACAAAGCATTGAAAATAATGTAATTGATTTTGCTCACTCACAAGGAGATAATTTTTGCATGCCTTCACAAATGGACATATCAACAAGAAGACAAAATTTGCATGCACAAAGAAAGAGACTTGCTTATCAAGCAACTTTTTTTTTTGCAAATTATTCGCCAATGATTTTCTTAAAAAAGAATAGTCAACTACATTTGATCGAGTTCTAATCAAAGGCTATTAATGCTTTGATGTATTATCTTCCTTATTTTTATTCCCTTATTTATTAATAGATAAAGGATTAAAATAGGATGAATGGGCAAGTAAAAATTTAACCTATTTTTAGGAAAGATGCGTGAATTAATTTTTCTATATATTGTGTGCCTTAGGAAAGCAAAAAAAGAAAAAGGAAATTTAGATACAGGAGTGCTGAAGTAGATTCTGCGAGTTTTACCCTTTGAATTGAAGTATTTTCGCTTTCAAATTATTTGCAGATCTTGTGTACGTTCCATTAATCTTGTGAATGTTTAATTCCTTGATTAGTCATCTTACCCTATTGCAAATGTAGTAATTTCTACATGATATTAATGTTTTTTAACTTCACAGTATTATTGTGATATTTTCCCTTAATACATTAAAATATTTACCTTCAATTTTCTATAGAAAACTATTCACTTTGCATCAAAAATTCATTCACATATCAATTGTGCATGTACTCAGTCAAAGACCTCATACAAGTTTGGTGTATCACCTCAGTTTAAATCCTTTTACAGTCATCTTTTACCCTCAAACACCATAAAATTAGTTTAGGATACATCAATAAGGAACCAGCCTTGATACTGGATACTCACCTCAAAATAGGTATATCCAAAAACTGAGGTGTTTCAATTATATCTATGAAAGAGAGATATAAAATTTTCAATCTTAGAACCCATGCAACCATCTCTCTGTGGTGAAATTTCAAGAGATAATAGTTTTTGCAACTCCCGACGGACAATGAATCGATCTGTAAAAATTACAAACAATTTACAATAGATTTACAACAACCAAAAGTTATTTTCGATCAACAAGCTAGAGCAATTTATTCTAAAAATTTAAAGAATCTATTTGGTGAATCAGTAAATCTAATTTCATATGAGTATTGTAGCATGTTCCATGCATAAAGTCACTACAAGATCATCGGTTGGAGGAATTCCTTCCGATTTTATTTGTTTACCTTTGAATTTTGCAAGAAGGAGAATATTTGGTAATACTTTACCTTCTAATAGGATTGGTTTTGATAACCCTCCTAATATTCCTTCACCACATATCAATTTCTCTACTCATATCTCAATTTTTCAAATGGCTATTCAACCACCTAGGAATGTTGTGACCTTTATTAATGGCAGCACATTAGTAATTCCAGTTTATCATGATATCCCTAATGCTTCCATGAAAATCTTTCTTCATTTACGGGGAAAATCGGGTACACATACAAAGCACATCAAATATTTTGCATCCATATGTACATTCCATAATATTACTCATGAAGATGTGGCTTTGATACTTTTAGCTACATCATGTAAAGGACAAGCCTTGCAATGGTATAGAAATTTAGAGATTGGAAGCATAAGAACTTGGGATGATTTAGGTGGTAAATTGCTGAAATAATTTCAAGATAATTCAGATCATTTATCCCTTATAGAACAACTATCTACCATTAGAAGAGCTCCTCATGAATTTATGTCCAGTTTCAACATTCATTTTTCCAAAACTTGGGAAAGAATCCCAACAAGTGTTAAGCCTCAAGATGACCATGCTTTCCTTTATTATCTCAGAGCATTAAATAGTGATATTTCAACTATGATTCAGTCTATGGGAGGTGAAACTCTTCCAGATGCTTATGATATCGCTATAAAGCTGAAAATAGCCTTATTCAAGCCGAAAAATTAGCACTAAGGCCTTCAATGCCTTTTTTGGCATATTTAGCACCTATCCCACAACCTATCAAAATTATAGAACCTAATGTTGCAGTGCCATCGATGATGTATTTAAAGCTTTGTAGACTATGGGGAATAATATGACTTCAATGAAAATAGACTTAACATTACCTTACAGACCTTATCGGGCTCCTTATAAGTAAAACAAGCAAAATAAGTGGCCTTACTAGCATAATCTTAATTATAGGCAGCCTTATCAAAGAAAGATAGTTTGACCCAAAGGATCCTAGTTCATCTAACACTTTAGTCCCAATTAATATGGCTACTGAAGATTGGTTTCAAACTTGTAATCAACCTCATTCAGCTGCAAGTTGCCCAAATGCTTTTCTGAACATAATTCTTGTTGCACAACCTCAACCTAAGACATTGTTCATGCCTCAAATGGAGGGTGGGCAGCAAGATACTCAGGTTTAGAAGGCACCTGAACAAAACTTAGTCAATTTTATTGAGGATGATTTCATTGCAGTTACTATTAGGGCTCAAGAAAAAGCTGCAGATAGTAAAAAACAACAAAACATGCATGTTTTGCTCACATCACTAAAAAAACAGCAACTACAGGCCCAAAACCAACTAAAATTTTTGTTGTTCCTAAAAAAATAGAAATTTTTTTAGCAAGTAAAGAGAAGCAAAAATAGCTACAACCTTGCCCAAGAATTTTATTTATACCTTAGATATGAAAACCAAATTGAAGCGAATAAGTTTTCACTAAAGCTTACAGGTAAAATAGTTGAGTCTATTTCTAAAACTATTGTTTCCTTTAACATTATTGATGTAATGGAAAATAATAATGTTAACATCTCAATGTGGGACACTTTAATTATTCCAAAAAACAAGATTTACTTTCTCATGAACTTGCTAAGCTGCAGATTTCTTCAAAAACAACAGAAAAGGAAATTCAAAAAGTAGACATGGTCCTTGAACAATGGAACAAGACCACATTAAAGAGGTTAAATGGATGGTTCAAAAGGTTTTAAATTCTCATGACATCAATAAGCCACCACCATTTTATTTTTCACTAATTATTGGAGAACATCTTGTTCATAACTGTATGGTGGACAACGGTGTAAGTAACATAGTTATGCCAAAAGCAATTGCAGAAAAATTGGGTTTGCAGTATGAACCTATAGAGAAGAGTGTTTTATAACTTGATGGAACTTCAATGAATATAGTTGGCATCATAAAAATCTAGAGGTAAGATTTCATGCTTTCCCAAATGAGTCCATTCTCGTAAGATATTACTGTTGTAGATTTACCTCCTTACTTTGCTATATGTTTATCAAGAGATTTCACAACAAAAATAGGAGGTTATCTCTCTTTAGATTGGTCCTTCTTGTTTTTCACTACACATTATGGAACCAAGGTTACTATTAATTCATAATCGTTTTGCCATTTTGGTACCCAAAGTTAACCTTCCTCAAAGTTTAAGCAACATCATGGATTTAGCAATACACTCGTGAGGCATATAAATGATGTTATGTGTCATTTTCAGTCGGGAAAGCAACATATTTGACTTGTTAGAACTTAAATCTTAGGGGGAGTGGGTAGCATCCATGAGGGATGTGATCTTATCCTAACTAATTTAGGTTGTGCCTTTCAACCAAGGTAAGAGAACCTATAATGTAACCTCTGTTTGATGAAGGAGATGGAGATATCCTTTAATTTGTGCAAATGATATAAAAAGGCCTTGGGAAAATATGATCAACACTCCAAATCTATCTTTCACAAGTTGTCACTTCAAGATTATGGAGATATTTTCAAATGCAAGGCAAGGTTACTAGAGACATTCAAAATCCTGATTTGCTTTTGCATATTTTGAAAGTGGGGTTTGCATTTATTTGATACATAGGACAAAACAGGGTAATATGCGTAGGACTAGTTGTTTTTGAATGATTTTTGGGTGGGAGATTAGACATGAAAACCAAGGTCTTCTAGACTCTTTGAGGACTTCAACAAAACTTGGAAAAAACTTAACAACAGAAAGCATCCGAATGGTTAATCACTCCTTCACCCGGATATGTGCATCAAATGGAACTCCATATCTTCACTCTTCCACATAGCCTTTGATTTCCTATCTCAAAATCCTATATTAGAATGAATGCATGAATCATTTAGTAATCACTACTTGATCATGCCTAAGGTACACCCAATGGCTTACAAATAATCTTTGAAATCAAAGGAAGGTGAAGTGGTTTTAAATTTGTTTAACTCTAAATCAGATAAAATCTCTTCTGAATGTGGGATTACAAATTCCACCTAACTATCACAATAATGAGATCATGTATGATAAAGAGAGATTCTAATCACAAGACTGCAACAACAAACAAGAATCACAAATTGAAAAGCATTCTAAAATGTAAGCATTCACAAATATTTCCCAAAGACAACACAAAATAACTCAAAAATGATCAGATTTATCAATAGGGGAAATGTTTTGAAACAATCTCAGAGCTTGTTAATGGCTATACATGTGCAACCAACTTAACATGATTTGAAATCTGATACAGAATGAATTATATGAGCTTCTCAGGTGGTCACTCAGAGTATGGGCTTCTTCCTAGATTTTCCCATGAAATTTCTAAGTTTCTCAAGATTTTCCAAACTCTTCCAACCCTTTGCATGAAAAATTCATGCAATATATAGCATTCAATTACCTCTGAGCCTTCTTTCCCAAGAAAATAAGATGCCAAGCATCAAGTTTGTTACAAAATTCCAATCATGATTCACAGAAAGGGACGTTTAACAAATTTGCAACAAAATTGCCAGATGTTTCAAAAAGTCAAATCATTGCAAATATTTGGATCATTATCCTCTTTGGAGGAAAATTTTTCATCTTCAAGGCATATAGACCCCTTTCATTCATCATTTCATCTTTCTCCATTTCCAATTTTACCTCTCGGACCTTTGATCTAAAACTTTTCATTTTTTCTCAAGATCAAGCAAAATTCACTTCAAACACACCCCAGATCAAAATATTTAACCATGAAAATGATTCCATTAATCTTGTGAGACAAAAAAAAAGACATGAAATCACCAAAATTTGATGAAATTTGACGTAAAATTTGCATCTCCAAGAATCATGGAACTCCCATGGTGGCAAAATCAAATGCAACGCATGCACAGCTACCATCGATTCATTTTCAACTTTTAATCCGAGCCATCCACGTGGAAAATATGGATTTAAGAAAAACTTGGGTCACTTTTACAATTTTTAAATTGATCCATCCACGTGGCACAATGTGATTAGAATGGGCCTGTGAGCAAACTTTTATCACTTAATAACCTTTGGAAAAAATGGAAAATTTCATCCATTTTTTCCCACCCCCTCGTGCCTCGCCAAGTGTCCAAATGTGGGTTCCATAGGAATCGCGGATCAATTCTACCATTTTATCTCTTTTCTGGAAACAAGGAAACTTTTCCAAAAGTTCCCCACACCTTCGCCTTTCTGCCTCTCCCTTTCCACATGTCTCATGCCGCTGATTGGAGTGGATATGCGGTTCTCATTTTAGCATTAATCCATTTGAAGTTAAAACTTCAAAGGCACCCAAAATTTCACCCCCATTTTGAATTTTCAAGGCCATGCATCCACCTTTGATTGGAGAAAATCTGCGTCTCATTTTTTAACTTTATAAAATAAAGCTAAAACATCTTTAAGTCCTCCATCGGCCCACTTCTTCTTTTTTTGGTTTTAGAGGACACATGTTCACCCCTAAATGCTTCCTGAGCTTCGGCCTATTTTGTGATTTCAAAATTTTTGCAAAATAAATTCTAAACACTTTAAAGAAATCTGACCACCCACCTTCCCCAACCAATTAAAACATTCCACATATGCATTTTAAAAAAGCGGAGCCATGGTCCCGAAAATGCCACTTTTATGAAAAAGGTAAAAAATGATAAGTTGAAACAATTTCCTGCCACCCTCGCCAATTAGAATCCACCACATACCCTAAAGTTCTTAGGAATAATTTTAATGGCTAAAATATGCCTCGCTTAACGGCAAAAACACAAAAATTTCTAGTTATGCTAAAAATCTGGTTTTTCACCAAAATGGAATTTTTAAAATAGAATCCAAATGAAGCATGATTATGAGCATTTATCGACCATGGGGATGAATTTTCAAAGGCATATAAGTATAAATCAATAATTTTTAATCTTCCACGATCAAGAAAATGGAAAATAAATGGTAGATCCCGTGAATTTGAAGAATTTAGAGAAGAAACAGGAAAACTTGGGTATTTTTTGAAAAATGGGACATGGAAAATGATTTTCAATGCAAACAAGGCATGGAAATAGAGGTAGAAACTTCATTTCACCCATTCAAGCAATAAAAATGTTTCATAAAATGCAAAGTGAAAGAAAATTAGGGCAAAGGTGGTGTAAGATCAAAATGGACACCAACATTAGCTCTAGCTTCGGGATGGGAACTCCTACGAGGTACTCCATGAAAGTTCCATAAGAAAAAAGTAGACCAAGTGTAAAAAATATCCATTGGGAAATGGAGTCACGAGAAAGAACAATAGAGAACTACTTGAGAAACTGAAAAAATGGCTGCCAAGAACTGGGAGAACCACAAACCGATAAAACACCAAAAACAGAGCACCCCAAAAAGAAAAACAAACACTATACACTTTACAAGTGGTGCATACCTCAAATTTGGGGATTAATCCAATAAATGCTTCAGATTTATTCCATTAACAGTAGTTCAAGAAATTCCTTATCTAGGTCTTTGAGAAAAAGGTATTCTCACCAATTTTGATATCAATGGAATAAGGGCCCATCCATAATGCATCAAATTTACCATGCTTTCCCTTATCTTCATGCCGGCTATCCCATAATAGCACAAGATCTCCAATACTGAAAACCCTTGGTGCTACTTTCTTGTCAAATAATTTCTTCATCCTTTCTCTAAACTTGACATGCCTTTGGTGGGATGCTCTTCTCTCCTCACCAAGCTCAACAATCTGATTAATCCTTGCTTCATATGGATTGAGCTCTTGATCTTCCAACTATTGAACAAAGTAAAATGAAGACAATTGTAGATGTAAGGGTAGCAGAGCTTGATTTCCATACACCAACTCAAATGGGCTCATACCAATAGCTCTTTTGGTAGTTATCCTATCATCCCAAACTGCAAACTTTAGTTCTTCACCCCACTTCTTCTTGTTTTGTTCTAAATTCCTTCTAATAATTTTTAAACAAGTTCTTATTGTTGGACTCAACTTTCCATTCCCTTGGGATTATAGTTTGAAGAATAATTCAGATTGATTCCATATTTTGTGCACATTTCAATCAAAGGTTTGGCTCTGAAACACATAGCATTATCAGCTATAATCTTGATTGGCACACCAAATTTGCATATAATGTGATTCAACAAGAAGTCCATAACAACTTAGGTGTTTGCTTCCATGGTGTGGATTGCCTCTACCCACTTGGTGAAGTAATTCATGGCTATTAGAATCCACTTATGTCCAGCACTAGAAGGGTCTAAATCTCATGAATGAATTCCATTCCCCATTGTTTGAAAGGAGATTCAATTGATATAGGATGTAAAGGAAGGGATCCTAAAGCTTTCATTCTTCTAGAGAAATAGAGGAAACTCTCATTTTCTAACCAACAAGGTTGTATCTCTCGAAGAGAGTAGGCCACCAATAACTAGTTGTTAATATTTTATATGTTGTAACTCTACCAACAAACTGTCCTCCACAAACTCCCCATGGAAATCAAACTATTTTGGGAGCTTTATCTTCAGTTATAAATTTTAAGAGGACACCTTCGGGGTTCTTTCAAGCTAGCCCAAAGTCAGTGATAATGTATTTTTGAGAAGCCAACTTGAGGGATCTTTTCTCATTTTTATTTAAATGATTAGGGATGAACAAGTGTTTAAGGTAAAATATTACATCCTTTTACCACTCATAACTTACCAATTCCTCAATAACATATGCCCTTTCTTCCTCTATTTCATTCACTTCTAAAGTCTGCAAGTTGCTCTCACCATAAGCTTAATAAGACCCAAACCTCGTACTAACTTTGTGGTTTGGATGTCCATGTCATACTCTTGCAGTTTGTTCACCCATCTACATATTTTTATTGAGATATCCATCTCTAATAAGATGTCTTTACCATGGTGTGGGGAACATAAGAAACAACTTTTGAACTTAAAATGTAAGGCCTAAAATCTTTGTTTCTTTTACCAAGGAAAATGCTTGTTTTTACATGATTGTGTACTTTAACTTAAAGTTTATAAAGCCTTAAAAAGAAGGAAATAGGCCTCTCATCGCCATCCTCATCCTTCTACAAAAAAACTAATGCAATGGTATTTTTAGAAGTGAAGGATAAGATTTGGAAAGGCTTCTTGTCATATGGAGTTGCTAAAATAGGTGCACGCTTCAATGCTTCTTTAATTCCTTCAAAATTCTTAATAACATCCTCCTCCCATTTGATTACTTGGTCATTATTTAACATGCATGTAATGGGGAGAGTCAACTCAAAAAAGTTAGACACAAACCTTATGATAAAATTAATTTTCCCAAAGAAATATTGGATACCCTTCTTGCTTCTAGGAATAGGGACTTTTTTAATGGCTTCCACCCTCTCAGGGTCAATCATGACACCATCCTTTGATACAATGTGACCAAGAAACTTGGCCTTTTTCACCCCAAAATGACACTTATTTGGATTGAGATAAATTCCATATTCCCTACATCTGATCAAAATATTTTCTAAATACTTGCAAGTGATACTTTTGTCCCTAGAAAACACAAATCACATCATCCAGTAAACAATAATAAAATAATTGATGTAACCGGAAAAATCAACATCCATTGCTCTTTAACAAGTGGCACCTAAATTCATCAAACCAAAGGGCATTTTGAAAATAACATATGTCCCCAATGAGTGGTAAATATTGTCTTAAGTCTTTCTAATTCTTTGACAACCACTTTATTGTCTCTAGAGAAGCCATCCAATGTAGAAAGCAACTCAAAACATTACTAACTATAGCATGTTTTCCATATTTGGTAAGGGATAGTTATCCTTCATTGATGCTTTGTTTAAATTTCTTAAATCTACAAAAATTCTAATATCCCCATTCTTATTTTTGACAGGGACTAGGTTTGAAACCCAAGAGGAATACCTTGTGGGCTGAATGATCCCTCCGTCTCTCAAATACTTTACTTCCTCTTTCATTTTCATAGAGAGGAGTGGATTAATTGATATCTACCTCTATCTGAATGGTTTGGCCTTAGGCTCAAGAGGTATCTCATGTTGAAACAAATCCTCTCTATATGCCTTTTACTCAGAATAAGACCAAGTGAGGCAGTGTTGATATTTTTTCAACACTTGAGCATAGGACTAGTTTTCTTCTTTACTCAGGTTGCTACCCAACCAGATCTTCCTTGGTTTATCCTTTGTTCCCAAATCATGTTCTTCAACATCCCTAAATGCAAACATGCTTCTATTAACTATACAATCAACATTGTTAAAATTTTATTATAAGGCAACCAATCCTCTAGGGATGGTGTTAGTTTTTAATTGGATGATATCCTTGCCAAACAAAGTCTCTTTGACATCAACTACACATACTAATGGTTCAAAACCAACAAGATGATCAGAAAATCCTCCTTGATTCTGCAAGAATATCTGAACCTTTGCATCATCATTAAACACTTGCCAATGCTTGACATTATCAGAGACTAATGGACTAGTGAGTATCTCAATGTCATACTTGAAAAAAGGAGAAATGATACAATTTCCAAATATTGACCCCAACACTTCTATCCTATCTCGCAACTATATTAAGACACTTCTATCATGATGCACAATGTTGAAGGAATAAAAATTTCAATCTAATCCCAAACGCATGTTTATACTGCTCCATCCGCTGATTTTTTTAGCATACAATTTTCTTATTTGCTTGACAAATAATTCTGAATCTCCTTTTGCAACGATGTCTTTCACTCCATACTTCCAAGAAATCCTTAATCCTAACAACAATGCTTCATACTCTGCAATGTTATTAGTACACTCAAAATTAAGTCTGAAAGAAAAGACAAACTCTTCCATGCTTGGAGAAGTCAAGACTATACCAACACTATTCCTAAACTTAGAGTAAGATCTTCAAAAACAAGGTCCATGGAGACCCTACCACCTCAAGGCACTTTGACTGATCCATCTTGTTTTCTTTTCCATCAACAAATCCAATGAAATTTTCAGCATCAACATCAGCAAACAACACTTCATAGGAAGCATTGTTGGGATCCTCAATTAGATGCAACATCTTCTTCTCCCCATACAACTTGACAAGGTTGCCTTCAATTGGGATAGTAGCAAAGGACATATCCATTTGAATGCCACCAACAACACTTGCAACCCACTTTATTGACAGCAACATGCCCCACTTGGCTGGGAAATCAACAATGACTACATCAAGTTTCAAATTCTTTCCGGATAAGATGCAAAGCTACACTACCAAGCCCTTTACACAACCAATAACAGAACTTCTTTTTAGTCCATGGAAGTACATCTTCCATATGTTTTCACTTTGATATCTAACTCATTCATGACCTCAAGAGGCATGATGTTTCATGATGCACCCACATCAAACATACACTTATGAAGCAATCTATCCTTAATGATCAAAGTGGTGAAGAATGGATCAATGTTCAATTGAGATTCAATAAGGGATGTTCCCAAGTATACCTCAGGTTCTTCTCCAATATCCCTGTAATGCTAGTGGTGTTTCGAATCTACAATTATTAGAGGAGTATCCACAATGTTTATATTTCTTCTTGGGGTACTTTTCTCTTCCTTTAATCCCAAGTATTCAAATGCTCTTTTCTTGTGCTCAAGAATTCTAAGCAGCTCAATAATTAAAAAACTAACCTTAATCGACTCAAAACATGGGTTATGTCATGCAGAGCATTCTTTGGAAAGGCAACATTGGGATGTAGATGGAAAAACTCATCGATGGGACTAGATTTTTAGCAGGTTTGGCATGATGCAATGTGTCTTCTTAGGAGCCATCATAGGAATGCTTGTAAGCAAGGGAGTTTTACGTTTGGCTTGAGGCCCAACTCCTTTAAAAAATTTTATCCTAGTGTTATACACTTTTTCTTGGCCAAAAACAACATTCATTAATAGTTTCTATCCTATTAAGAAGGTATACCCCCATCATAATTTTTTGTCATCAAAGCTCTCAAATACTAAAATTCATTATTAGGTATCTCAAAAGGTTGCACTACATCTACTTCATAACTATGAGAAGGAAAAAGAAGTGGTACCCAGTTGATGCAATCCCAAATGGTTTCAGTAGTCCTTACACTTATTACCTTAGTTGATCTTGCTCCTTGTTGTGAACTTGAATAACAACCCACCATGTAGATATGATCATCAGTAACATCTTCATTATAATCTTCATAAACTTGTTGGTCCACTTCACATAGAGGATGGGGCAGGAAACACTTATCACACCAATCAATATGAATAGCCTCTTCAACAAAAGCAACCCTGACAGTTAGAGGGTTAGGCACCAATCTATTTTCATGTGCTTGGGGTTGTCTATTTCCCCCTCCCATAGGTCCTTTACCTCTATCATCTGGCCTTTTCTCACCCATAGGATGATTACCAAATCATGATTTTTGGTCTTGTTAACCTTGTGAACCTTGGCCAATCCCCTATTATGCCCAGGGTAATTTGTATGGAATTTTTGGATAACACCTGCCAAAGCTTTTGACAACCTCCTCTAAGTTAGCACCCTTGCTAGCTTAAGGTTTCTCTCTATTTATCACTTTACACCCTCTCTTTGGGAGGCTTCATAATCGCTTTGATATTGTTTTCAATTTGTAAGGCCATGGTGAAGGCTTGCCTTAAATTGTCAGGGTTTTTATCCCTTAAGTAGTGTGTAACCTTCTTATCAAATGCATCTAAATATTTGATTAAGCATGACTCATCACATGGCCTTAGATTGATAGGAAATCTCCTCAAAGTTTTGTTAAACCTTGTGTTAAAGTCATGAACTGATTCATTTGGGTTCTTTTTAATGTTTTCAAACTCAGACAAGAGAAATATAGGATCATTCTTGTCACCATATTGCAACCTAAATGCATTGTTCATTTCAGCCCATGAGTCAATAGAGTTGTCAGGAAGAGCCTTGTACCAATCTCTAGCATCTTCTTCTAATGTGTGGATGAAAATTTTTATGCTGTATATATCCTAAAACTCTATTTAAAAATCCTCCATCATATTAATGAATAAATTTAGGTGCTGATCACTAGTTATAGCATTGTTACCTTGGAATTTAGGTAATCTATTCTTTACATCTTGTGGAATAGCATTTGGATAACTAGCCATCCCTCAAAAGTTTATAGGACTAAAGGTATTGACAACAAATGGAGGTCTGGGTGGGGGATGAGCCATATTGTGATGTGGGGGTGAATTTGTAGGAGATACAAGATGATGAGGACTGAGGGGTCTATGGGGAATAGGGATATGGATTTCAAAAGGACTATCCCCTAATGTTTCTACTTCTTGGAAAACTCACGATCTGGAAAATACAGGGGATAGAGTGAGAAGCAAAATTTTTAAATTTAGATGAAGGACCCTCACCAGATGGAGAATGTAGCTCTATAATAGGAATATCTAACACAAAGCTACTTGAGGAAGAACTATTAACTTTAATGACAGACTGATCACCTTCAGAATGGAGAATTCCTTTCTTGAAGTCGATCCCCAACTACTTTCCGACTTTTCCTTTTCTCCAAAACCTAATTTTTCCAAGTCTCGAGAATAGCCTCCTAGCAGGGTCCTTAGCAAAGACAGATCTTCTTCCTTCCAGATTTGCATAAGTTAGTAACAAATTTGAAATGATAGAAAGCTAAGACACTAGTATTTATCAAAATCAAATCAGCATGGAGTCGCCACTAAGGACTTTAACCCTAGTTGAGAAAATGCACTAAAATTCTCTATCAAATGTTTGTCATTACTGAAATCTTGCAAAACTAAAGTATAAATTAGACCTTCCATTACTTGAATATATCAATCACAATGCAAAAAGTGTAAAAATGTAGGAAATTGGAAAAAGAGTAGACAAATCTTGAATCCTTTTCTTAACAACTTGCAAATCTGAATATAGAATGATATTTCAACAATGTAGTGGCATGCAACATTTGTAAAAACATTAACAAAGTGTTTGACATGTATCAAAATATCTCATATATTTTCAATAAGTCCTAACAAAAGCACCATTGAGGTGTTCATACCCAAAGTTAACCTTCCTCAAAGCTTAAGCAACATCATGGATTTAGCAAGATACTTAGAGGTAGATAGATGATGTTATGTGTCATTTGCAGCCAGGGAAAGCAATCTATCTGACTTGTTAGCACTTAAATCTTGGGGGAGTGGGTAGCACCCTTGAGGGATGTGATCTTATCCTAACTACTTTAGGTTGTGCCTTTCAACCAAGGTAAGAGAACCTATAATGTAACCTTTGTTTGATGAAGGAGATGGAGATATCCCTCAATTTGTGCAAATAGTATGAAAAGGCCTTGGGAAAATATGATCAACACTCTAAATTTGTCTTTCACAAGTTGTCACTTCCAGATTATGGAGATATTTTCAAATGTAAGGAAAGGTTACTAGAGAATTCAAAATCCTGATTTGTTTTTACATATTTTGATGGGGGATTGCATTTATTTTATACACAGGACAAAATAGGGGTAGTATGGGTAGGACTAGTTTTTTTTGAATGATTTTTAGGTGGGAGATTAGACAAGTCAAACCAAGGTCTTCCAAACTCTTTGAGGACTTCAACAAAACTTTTAAAAGAACTTAACATCCGAAAGCATCGAATGGTTAATCACTCCTTCAACTAGATATGTGCATCAAATGGAAACCCAAATCTACACTCTTCCATAAAATTTTTTATTTTATTTCACAAAATCTTGAGTTAGAATGAATTAATGAAGCATTTAGTAATCACTACTTTATCATGCCTAAGGTACACCCAAAGGCTTACAAACAACCTCTCAAATCAAAGGAAGGTGAAGTGGTTAAAAATTTGTTTAACTCTTCATCATATGAAAGCTCTTCCTCGAATGTGAGATTACAAATGCCACTAAAATATCACAATAATGAGACATGTATGATCAAGAGATATTATAAGCACAAGATTGCAATAGAAAACAAGAAACATGAATTGAAAAGTAATCAAAATGTAAGCATTCACAAATATTTCCTAGAGACAACACAAAATAACTCAAAAATGATCAGATTTATCAACATTGGAAATGTTTTGAAATAGTCTCAGAGATTTTTAATGTCTATACATGTGTAACCAACTTAACATGATTTGAAATCTGATATAGAATGAATGATATGATCTTCTCAGGTGGTCACTCGAGTATGGGATTCTTCTCGTGTTTTCTCATGAAATTTGTAAGTTTCTCAAGATTTTCCAAACTCTTCCAACTTTTTTAACCCTTTGCATGAAAAATTCATTTAATATATAGCATTAAATTACCTTTGAGCCTTCATGCCCAAGAAAAGAAGATGTCAAACATCAATTTGTTACAATATTCCAATCATCATTCACGGTAAGGGATGTTTAACAATTTGCAATGAAATAGCCAGTGCTTCAAAAAGGTCAATCATTGCAAATATTTTAAGCATTATCCTCTATGGAGGCATGTTTTTCATCTTCAAGGCATGGATATCCCCTTTCCTTCATCATTTCTTCTTTCTCCCTTTCCAATTTTACCTCTACAAATTTGGATCGAAACTTCACGTTTTTGATCGAGCTCGAGAAAAATCACTTCAAACACACCCCATATAAAAATATTGAACCATTAAAGTGATTCCATTGTTCCTAGAAGACCAAAAAAACATGAAATCACCAAAATTTTGATGAAAATTGATGCAAAATTCCAATCTCCAAGAATCCTAGAGCTCCCATGGTGGTAGAATAAAATTCAATACATAGCTTCCATCGATTCATTTTCAAATTTTAATCCGAGCCCTTCACATGGAAAATATGTATTTAAAACAAACTTGGTTCACTTTCACAATTTTCAATTAGAGACACCACATGGCACAATGTGATTAGAATGGGCCTAGGGGCAAAATTTTATCTCTTAATAACCTTTGGAAAAAATGGAAAATTTCACCATTTTTTCTCGCTCCCCTCGGGCCTGCCACATGTTCAAATGTGGGTCCTAGAATAATCATGAATTTATTCTACCATTTTACCTCTTTTTTGGAAAAATGAAACTTTTCCAAAAGTTCCACACACCTCCGCCTTTCTCTCGCTCTCTCGTGCCACGTGTCTCTGCGCCGATTGGAGCGGATATGTAGTCCTCATTTTAGCATTGATCCATTTGAAGTTAAAACTCAAAGTCACCCAAAATTTTGCCCCCATTTTGACTTTTCAAGGCCACGTTTCCACCTTTTATTGGAGAAGAGATCATCTCATTTTTTAACTTTAGAAAATAAAGCTAAAAAATCTCTAAGTCCTCCACCGGCCTGCTTCACTGTTTTTGATTTTAGAGGAGATGTGTTCACCCCTGATTGGATGCAAACATTTGGCCCATTTTGTGATTTTAAATTTTTTACAAAATAAAGTCTAAAAACTTTAAGGAAATCTAACCACCCGCCTTCCCCAACCAATCAAAACATGCCATGTAGGCATTTTTGAAAAAGTGAGCCATGTGTCCCGAATGCCCCTTTGCCAAAATGGCAAAAAATGATAAGGTGAAACACTTTACCACCACCCCTTAGCTAGTTAGAATCTGCCATGTACCCTTTGAGTTCTTAGGAATAATTTTGATGTCTAAAATATGCCCGTCAAACCGTAAAAATACAAAAAAATTCTAGTTATGCATAAAATCTAGTTTTTTCAAAGCAAGGATGGAAATTTTTGAAATAAAATGAGATGAAGCATGATTTTGAGAATTTATTGTCTAGAGGGATGGATTTTCAAAGGCATATTAGTATAAATCAAACATTTTTAAGCTTCCATGATCGGGAAAATGAAAAAAATGGTAGATCTCGTGGATTTGAAGAATTTAGGGCAAAAACAAGGCAAACTTGGGTATTTTTTGTAAAATGGGGCATGGAAAATGATTTTCAAATGAAACATGGCATGGAAACATATGAAGAAACTTCATTTCACCCATTTAAGCTATAAAAACATTTCATAAAATGCAGAGTGAAAGAAAATTAGGGCAAAGGTGGTGTAAGATCAAAATGCAGACACCAACAGCCCGATTTCACATTGAGCCTCACGCTTCTAATGCATTAGCTAATTATGGAGCCTTAGATCAGTCTTATTTTAATAATACAACTCATGTTTCAGCCTTAGATGGTGTTTCTAACCTATTTATGGAGGAAAAGACACATGAAGAACATGCTCATGATCCTTTGAAAGAAGTTGAAGAACATTTGTTCAATGGATTTTCTACATGAGGAAACACACAAAATCCCTTATTTATCCAAAACAAAAAATGCAAATGAAGGGATTTGGAAGCTTCATTTTGATGGAGCTAAGAAAAGAAAGGACAAGGAGCAGTTTGATCTCACTTCCAAAAAAATGAAAGGTATTTTTAGCTTTGAGTTTCCAATTTTCATGCACTTATAATATGGTTGAATATGAAGCATTAATTCATGGCTTACTTTGGGCGAGAAAAGAGGTATTAACATGCTTATAGATTTTGGTAATTCTGAGTTGGTTATCAATTAAGTAAGAAATTTAAATATTTGCAAGAATCCATTAATGAAGTCTTATAGACATAGATTTTTATACTTAATGGAATATTTCAAGCTATTATTATCCAATCCATTCTCTAGAATAGAAAATAAGCATGCAGATAGACTTACAACAATTGGTGATAGTTTTGAGGTGCTGGAACATATTGAAAACAATGAGATTCATCTCACATAAAGCTGATTGTTAGGCCTTCTATACCTGATAATGATTTGAATTGGCAATTTTTCAAAAATGATGAACAAATTTGCAAGTTTTTACATCAAGAAGCTGAATTTTCCGTAGTAAATCAAGATAAATTACAACACTTATATGGTGACCGGATTATTCAATTAAATACAAATAAACTACCTCAAGACTTGGTCACATTAGAGGACATCTTCAACACTAATGATCAGTTAAGGAAAGACAAAACTAAGATGTCAACACATACTGATAATTATGAAGAAATCTCAGTTGATGAAGGGAAAAATTTGTTTCTCAAAAGGTATGCTCCTAGCTGAAAATCATTCCTTTATTAATATTTTCAAGGAATTTAAAGATGTTTTCTCTTCGAGATACCAATAATTGAAAGGGTTTGATCCTAGTTTAGCACAACATAGTATTGAATTACAAACCAAATCCCAAGTTAATTAGGCAAAAGAAGAGGCTTGTAAATCCCAAAATAGAGCCTCTAATGAGGAAAGAGTTATCTAAGTTGATCGAATCATGTATTATTTTTCTATTTAAGCATTCAATTTGGGTAGTCAACCCTGTTCTATTTAAAAAAATAATGGAAAAATCATATTATGTGTGGATTTTAGAGATTTTAATAAAGATTCATTAAAATATCATTACCCACTTCCCAATATGGATCATATTTTCATAATAGTTTCTAGTTCATATAGACTATCTCTTCTGGATGGTTATAGTGGAAACAATCAAATTCTAGTCCGAGAAGAAGATAGGTACAAAACAACTTTTACTACCAAGTGGGGTAGTTATGCTTACAAAAGAATGCCTTTTGGCCTTTCAAATGTTAGTGCAACGTTTTAATGTGCAATGGACATGGATTTTCGTATCTTGTTAAATAAATGCATCTTTTTATTTAGATGATGTTACTTGTATTTTTAAAAATTCAAAGGAGCATCTAATACATCTAAGGCATACTTATCAGTTATGTAGACAATTTTGGAATATCCTTGAATCCCAAAAAGTCTAAATTTTTGATACATCAAGGTAAATTACTTGGTCATATTTTTCTAAACATGGTTTAGCAATTGATGCTTTCTGAATTGAATCCATATCACAACTATCATTGCCTCATCATAAGAAGGTATTACAAAGTTTTCTTAGAAAAAATAACTTTTTTGAAGATTTGTTCCAGATTTTAGAGCATTGGTTAAACCATTGGAAGTTATGTTAAAAAAATAGAAAACTTTCTCTTTGACCAAAGTGAAGGGTTTAAAGGAATTAAAACAACCACCTCTTAGGCTCCTCCTCTTGCAAATAAAAATTTTGATAAAGATTTTACAATGTATGCACTTGCAGGAACTTAAACAATCTCATCCATATTAACTCAGGTTAATGATGAAAATATTGAGCAACTAATTGCTTTCTTTGGACAAATCTTGTATGAATATGAAAAAAATTAAACATTTCTTGAAAAGCAAGTACTTTGAGTAGTCAAAGGATTAAAGAATTTTAATTACATGCTTTAAAACAACAAAATTCATGTTCTTGTTTCTCATCCAAGTTTCCAAGCTTTCTTTTAAATAAAGAATTAATGAGAAAAGAGTAGGATGGATAACGAAGGTCATTGAATATGATGTTGATATTCGAGTTCGAAGATAGTTCAAGAGGTAAAGGTTTGTGTGAACACCTAATTGTTGATATGGAAAAATAGTAGGCTGTAGAATCAGAAGATCCAAAACAACATGTTGAAGTTACGTATTAACAATCAGATGTCATGGTGCAACCAGAAAATCAGCAACTTGAACTTGTTCAAGAAGTTCAGAATCAATATGGATGACTGATTTAGTTAACTATCTACAACATGAATTTATCTAGAAGGTACAGATAAGAATAAAAAAGGTATTTTAGGTTACAAGTTGTACCTTATGTTTTTATTGATGGTGTGTTATTCAAAAAATATATAAATGGAATATTGTTGCGATGTGTTGATTATGATAGAATTCAATAATTATTATATGAATTCCATGAAGGACTTGTAGGAGGTCATTTTTCAAAGACGTACCAAATCCTTTAAAATTATGAAAGTTGGTTACTATTGCCCAACATATTCAAGGACTATTTCGAATGTATTAGAAAGTGTAAGAAATGTGATTTCTTTGTTGGAAAATAATGTTTATCTTCATTGCCCTTGCAACCTATTTTAGTTGATCAACCTTTTATGCAGTGGGGTCTTGAATTTATTGGCATGATAAATCCACCTTTTCACAAGGACACAAGTGGATTTTGACTACTACAGATTACTTTACACGCTGGACTGAAGCAATAACCTTTAAAGATGCTAATGAAACTTCAATACTATCCTTTTATGAAGGTATAGTTTGCAGATATGGTGTTCCAACAACTATCATTTCAAATAACACTTTAGCATTCCTTAGTGCAAAGGTAATAGATTGGGCTATCAACCACGTAATTTATCTAAGTTTTCATCTAATCATTACCCACAAGGTAATGGGTTAGCTTAAAGTACTAACAAGAATCTTTTAAGGATCATAAGAAGAATGCACAAAGATAACAAGAGAGATTGGCATCTAATGTTAAATTTAGCATTGTGGGTGACAGAGTGACTCCTAAAAGATCAGTTGGCAAGAGTTCACCATACACGCTTGTTTATGGAAGAGAAGCAAGAATGCCTATTTTAGTTGAGTTACCCGAATTAAATTTTTACATCAAATGGAGCTTCTTAAAAATTAATCATTGTAGGTTTGTTATGCAAAATTAATGGAATTAAAAGACCTAAGAGATCAAGCTCATGTAAATATGGAAAATAATTAGAAAAAATGATGAAGAATTTCAATAATAAATCCAAATTCAAAATCTTCAATGAAGTAGATATTGTGTTAAAGTGGGATGTTGATCATACAAAGCTAGGAAGAGACGTGAAGTTAGATATAATCTGGAGTGGTCCTTATATGATTTTAGCTTTCAAATAACACAATGTTTTTCAGCTATCAAGGCTAAATAGAGAGGAACTTCCCATTCTTGTTAATGGTATGTTTCTCAAACACTGATTATTGAAAATCCTACAGTGTCTATTTAGAGTAGGATTTCCTTTTAATAAGTACATTTCATACACATTGCATGTTTTTCAATTCAATAAGTGCATTTCTGCATGTGATCTAGTTTACTAGATCGCTTTCCCGACTTTAAGTTGATTTTGGAAGGATTGAACCTTGAAAAAGGTAGATTTTGGTTACTTTATTTAGACTCCATGCCCAATGGAAAAAGAAAAGCAATCGGTTTAAAAACTAGCAGAAACTTTCCCCACAGGATCACAAGAAATGTTGACAATTTTTCACTTGTGCAAAAATGGGCAACTTGAAACTTCATTACGATGGATAGCATTGGTGAAATGGACCTATACTAGGGGATATTCTTTCACTAATATTTTTCTGTTTAATTAACTAATGAATACATGAAATATGCAACTATGTGTTCTTTTACAAAACATATCAGATCACATAGTCTATAATTTCATGACTATCTTTAGCAAAAGAACACAAATCCTCAAGGACATATGTGTTATCTTGATGAAGACATCAAATTGTAGAATAGATGAAGTGTTAAGTTTTGGAACAACAATCATAATTGCATATTGTAATAATCAAATTTCATTGCTAAATGTTACATGTATTCTTTAAAGTTCTTTCCTTCATGATTAAGACATTCAATTATATTATTGAGTTGTTTAATTCATCATACAATCCATATAGAAAGCTGAAATGCAAAAATAAATACACAACTCAATTTTAGAATTCAATGTTTTATTCATAAGGAATTTCAAATGTTCCTCACAATCCGTCTTGATGTAACTAAAAAGTAAAATACAATGAAGTAAGAGGTACATATTCATGAAAGAGAAAATAGAGGAGTATGAATGAACCCATTATTACCTTGGGGATTTCTTCTTCGGTGATGCATCTCCATCTCTAGCCTTGTTTCCTCTTCATCTTTAATGTTGAAAGTGTTGTACACGAAAAGAGAGAAAGAGAAAACTATCAATTACGAGCTCAAGGTTAATCCATATTCCTATATTATCCAAATTCGTGCAGATGAATCTCTTAACAATAGGAGATATAAATTACATGAAGATCAAAGGCACTAAAATAGAAGTAATTTTCTGTAACAACATACATGATTTACTCACTCAGAAAGAAGGAGAGAGAAGAAAATAAAAACTATGGAATATAAGAGAGGCCAAAAAGCCTAAATATTTTCTAACTGTTTTCTTAAGTGTGTAGGTACAGTTGCAATCAAGAAGAAAATAAATCATGTCTTACGCTTCCCACTCATAGATAAAGATTGTAGAGTTCAAAAGACTTATATCCTATGGTACATAATTCAGATAAGTCACAAGTACATACTGGTATAAAGGAAGAATGCAACTCAAAGTTTAGTAGCTATCCTAGAAATAGAAGAATTTACAGTGTAGATCAGAGGAGAGACTTACAAATAAAAGTACATGTTTTAGAATATAACTTGAAGATAAAGTAGAAGAATCAAATTTAAAGGTTGAAGCTAATTGAAAGATAAGATTACAGCTGAAATAGAATGAGAAATAAATCTAAGAAAATTTTGATAGGGGCTTCGTTATGTAAGATGGACATTTACATCTTTCCATCATGTTTTTTTAACTAATACATGCTTTAAAAGTTGTATGTAAATCAAATAAGTAATACAGAAAGAAGAAAAGCATTACATGATCAAGATAACAGTTATCATATTTCAATTTCCAAAAACAAATCAGCTTCAATAGAAGAAGTGATACATTTTGTATTTATAATCGGAAAGTAAAATTATTATAAATGAAACGAGAATAAAAGAAGGAAATATGAGAAAATTTTGATGGGTCTTCACCATGTAAAATTGACATTTTAAATTTTCCAGCATACATACTAAAGTTGTAATGAAGATCAAATACAATATTTAAGTAGAAAAGAAACGGAACTATACTTTCATTCATAAAATTGAAGGACTTTAGAGCATTCATTATAGCTTAAAAGCTAAAGAAAATGAAGTTTTAAGATAATCTTACAAAGTGCAGCCATTTTAGAAGTACAATTTTCAAATGAAGCAAATATGAGTACACATAAATGCTACAATATCAAAGAATTACAACTATTTAAGCAAGGAATCAGATAATGATAATATTAAGATCAAGTTCATTACAGTCAACTGAATAAGATCCAATTTATCAAATAGTTATGCTTTACCGATAGAATTACACAGATGACTCTAATACACTCATCAAGACAACAAAGATCCAAGATAAATCAAATATGGAGGCTTAAGAGATGAAACATAGCACAAATATGGAGAGATTTTAGAAGCAATAAGAGCTAACAAGAATAAGGTACAGATGTAAAGTTTTCAGACTCAAAGAAAGAAGTGAGTTCTAGAAGCCTTTAAAGGTTCAAAGCATATTATAAATCAAGCAAAGAATTAAAAATAGTAGCTCAAGATCCAAATATCCTTCTTCACATAAAAACCATTGATCCAAGTATATATCTCAACTTAAAGGTATGAACAAAAATTCACTAAGGAGTGCACAAATAAAAAGCACAAATGAAAATAGTGAACAAATGCTATAGTAAGTGAAAGGAATGTCATCCTCGAGCCATGATTAACCAAATCAGTGACAATGAAGAATGGTTAGAGAAAGCTTCAAAATGAATCAACTCATGGAAAGTTCTCGAGTGGTTTAACAAAATAATGAAGAAAGCACGAATCGTAACTCCAAATTTGGGTAATTTATCAAGATATAGAGTTCTCTCCTTACATCAAAAAAATAACCTCTCTCAGTGTGTCTAAAAGTTTCGAATAGAAAACCGAAGCTCCTAGTTTTACATGTAAGGAGGTAGGAAGATTTTCAAATCTCATAAATATGTCAAGTGTAGATACATTGAAAAGAAAAAGTCTAAACAATCTAGATTCAAGTGGGATTTTTATGAATACAAGTAGCAAGTAAACATATCTTGAAATATTACTCAAAACACAAAATCAATGGGCATTAAATTCGAATCAAATCAGGGAATGAAAGCTTAAATCAATGTGAAGTAGATTTCAACTTTTCTAAAAAAACAACTATAATCCTCAAAACAGATTACAAAATCGAAAAGAATGAAGAAGTATGAATACCCACATCAATAAACCTTCGATCTATTGATTTTTTAGAAAAATACGAATATCCTTTTAGTATTCAGAACACAAACTCGAAAGGAAGAGATTTGAATAAAAATGCATGAATATCCGAGTTAAAGAAAGATTCAATTAGTTCTCAAATTTTTCATTCCCATTTAAATTAGTTTCAGTGTTATATTCCGATGAACAAAATGACAAATTATGGATTTAATAAAAAAACCCATTAAATGGGTATCAAGAATCAGAATAAGAAATAAGAACTCACTATTTAAATTGGAGTTGAGAAAACCCTTGAAGGATGATCAAGTTAAGAGCTAAAAACGAGGACCGAAAATGGGTTTCAACTCAAAATATCCAAGGGAACCAAGAGCTCACACATAAAATGCAAAGAAAGAATGAATTATCAGCTTTTGAAGTCAAAATGACAACGAAAAAGAAACAGTGATACTTAGGAGGTCAAGACTTACCTTCCCTCATCAAACATGATTCACATAAAGAAGAGAACTAAGCTCGGCAAGGTCGACAATGGCAGCCACATCTTCAAAACTTCAAAGAAGCTTCAGAAAACTTACAGGTGGAGGGAAAATAAGTATTCACATTCGTAGAACCGATCCGAACAAAAAGTAAATCAACAATCAAGATCATGACCTAGAACTCGCAGAGACCAAAAAATATACTGGTGCCAAGCCCTTTCGAATAGAGACCTCAAATCGCTCACAAAGCTCGAAATAACAAGAAAATGTATTACATGAAACCTTGTAGAGAGCTCTAGAGAAACAAAAATGATAGAGAATAATTTTTCAAGAAGATTCGAGCTTCAAGTTACCAATAGTGGCGATATAAAAATTTTCTAGGGATTCACCTATAAACTAGATGCAAAGTGAAAAATGAATGTGTTTCAAGTTGTTTTTAAACTCCCACCTTAATTGTCACTTAACCCGACTCACCCAAAGTAGTGATGAACGGCTCCAAAATCGACAAGTACTTGAAATCAGTCATTAAAATGTAGGAAAAATTTCAAACAAAACTATCATGGTTAGTTCCCATCAACCACATTCAATGCAAGCCATAAACCCTAACCAAGGATCATAAATCAACGGTGTACGTTTATGAAGGAAGAAGATCGATTGTTTCATCAAAACCCTAACTCAACCTGAGTTAGCAGATGACACCGATAGAGTATTGAGGGGTGAGTGATCATGGAGATGGGGTCAATTTAGGTAACGTTTTAAACAAAAATCATTTCATATTGAACTTCAAAATTCAAAACCATAGTTTATGTCCCAAATGATCAAAGGGGCCGACAACCATACTTGCCTAACAATGATCACCAAAAGGTAAAGTCTAACCTTAGCCCATTCAAAACACAAAATATGACAAGGAAATGATAATCAAGAAGGTGGAATACTATTGTAATATGCCATGTCTATCTAAAAAGGGGGCAAAATTCATTAGATAATGTTAGTGCTATAATCTATGTTGATAATCAAAGGTGGCCTAAGTGTAGTATGATAGCATTTCACAAAGTGCCCCTTATTTATTTTCAAAACCATGGCAATATGCTAAGTCCACAATAGTGGGCAAAACTAGATAAATATACCTCATACGCTTAAAGTATTCAACTGGAAAGGTGTTCCCCACTAGTGGAAGGGTTGGAAATGATTCACAATGTGTTATCCATGTGATCAACAAGAATATAGAATAAGTGTTAACATCATAATCAAAGGTGGTCTCTTAATGAAGATATTTGTTTGGATGAATTATTTTTACAAAGTATTGCATATAATTAAATGTATTTTATTCACTCACAGGGAAATAACTTTTACATGCCTTCACAAAAGGACAAATCAGCAAGAAGAAAAATTTCCATCCATATGGAAGGATAATTGCTCATCAAGAAAGATTTATTTTTGTAAATTATTCACCCATGCTTTTCTTAAAAAATAAAACAAATAACCGTAATTGATTGAGTTGTAATCAAAGGATATTAATTCCTTAATGTATTAGCTTCCTTATTTTAATCCCCTTATTTATTAATAGATAAATGATAAACATAGGATGCATGGGTGAGTACAATTTTAACCTATTTTTAGGAAGGGTGGGTAAATTAATTTTGCTATATATTATGTATCTTTACAAAGCGTAGGAAAAAAAGGACTTTTAGATACAAGAGTGATGAAGAAGATTTTGCCAGTTTTTCCCTTTGAATGTGAAGTATTTTCTACCTTTCCAATTATTTACAATCTTGTGTATGTTCCATTAATCTTGTGAATATTTAATTCCTTAATTAATCATCTTATCCTATTATAAATCAAGTAATTTCTGCATGATATTAATTTTTGTTTAACTTAGTAGTATTATTGTGATATTTTCCCTCAATACATCAAAGATTTTACCTTTAATTTTCTACAGAAAATTGTTGGCTTGTGCATCAAAAAATCATTCCCATATCAATTGTGCATGTACTCAGTCAAAGACCTCATAAATGTTTAGTGTATCCCTCAATTTTAAATCCTTTTATAGTCATATTTTACCCTTAAACCCTAAAAAATCAGTTTAGGATACATCAATAAGGAACCGACTTGATACTGAGACTCACCTAAAAATACATATACCCACAAACCCGAGGTGTTTCCATTGTATCTATGAAAGAGAGATAAAATTTGTAAGCTTAGAACACTGCGCAGCATCTCTCTACAGGTGAACTTTCAAGAGATAACAAACTCTAAAAAAAAGATGCCACAAATTAAGATACATCTCTCCATGTAGACCTCTCTAATGGTAAAGTTGTCTCAATGTGGCATACATATTATTTACCCCTAGATGGACTGAATAGGGTGCAAGGTTAGCCTACTGCAAATATATCCCGTGTCAAACCTCCATCTCTCAAAAGTAGATCTTGACTCGTGTCTAAGAAGACCATCTTCCTCTAATGAAAACCATCAAAATTCCCCTCAAGGGGTATCTCGAGACTCAATATCTAATCTGAATGTAAGGTAGAAGTTTTCATGTGGAATTTGTTGGAAAATCCTATCCCGCAAATCATGCACTAGTGAAGTAGCCATAACCAAATATCTTCATCTACTAGGGGTTCCTGCAACCACATTCTCCATCCCCTTCACATTCTCTAACTCCATGTCATACTCACAAATAAATTTCATCTAATGATGCTCACATTTATTGAGATTCAAGGGTGAAGAGGTGTGAAGACTCAAATGATCAATCTTGAGTATAAATCTTCACCAAGAATTAAATGTGTCCATCGAACAAAAGCATGCACAAATGTTGCAAGCTCAAGGTAATGACTAGGATAATTGAGCTCATAATAACTGAGTTTACGAGACTCAAATGCTACAACTCGTCCCTCTTACATCAATACACCATCTAATCCCACCAAAGAAGGATCAAGACATACAAAGAACTCTCCCTATGGATTTAGATATGCAAGAATGGGTGTTTTTGTAAGGCATTCGCTCGAGTCCCGAATTCCTTCTCACATCTATTTGACTAGATGAAATTCTTCCCTTTCTCGCCAAGGAAGTTATGAAGTGTATAACCTTTGAGAAAATTCTTGAATAGATCTCTTTTAGTAACCTCCCAACCACATGAAACTACGCGCCTCGTTCACACTTAGTAGTTGTTGGCTAATCCATAATGGCTCTAATCTTGGAATGATCTACTAAGATACCTTCCCAAGAAATGACATGACTTAAATATTCTACCTCTTACTAGAAGAATGCAAACATCTCCACGTTACCATAAATATGTTACCCACGAAGATAAGATCAAAATTTCATCTAGGAACACGATGAAAATCATTCTAAAATGTCTTGAACACCCCGTTGGTGCCATTTCGAGCTTGCATAGTGTGCCTTAATTTTTCAAGTTCAATTTTGCTCGAGACATTCTATCTTTCAAATTGGTGATCTGAAATTTGTCTTCTCAGTTCAATGCCTCAAGGGTAATCATAAACTTGTTGTTTTTCCCTAGTTTGAAGGAATTATCCAAGTTTTCCCTTTTTGTGCCCAAAGTTTTTTTCAATTGTCGAAATGTTTCATTTTCCCATTGCGCTTCATGTAAAAATTTAGGATTGATCAAACCTAAGTCATACAAAATTAAATTCCCAATCCTAAGGTTGAAAACAATGTCAAATCATGCTTTAGTTGTTTCAAATCTGAAAATTTTCCATCCTTGTTGAAGATTTTGATTTCTAGGGCTTGTAGTGCAAAATCACAAAGCACCCTGACGCACATCGTGCTTCTAGGTTGATGTTCAGCATCCAAAGTGTGATTGCACAACATGGAAACCTCTCTCCAAGCGTGGGACTTGTGAAACCGAGAGAGGAATCTCCAGAGAAGGCTGTTCCTGCTCCTAAACTACTCGCCACAAGCTATTCCAAAGCAGCAGCAAGCTAATCTAACCTAATCTAACCATGCCAAGGAGACAGAGAGAGAGAGAAGGGAAAAACAGAAAAAGCCTACACTAAAACGGTGATACACCGTAGAAGGAGAATGTTGAACATCTATCAAAACTGCCATGGGACAAAGAGAGGTGAGCAATGGGAAGGATGGACAGATGCATCACGGCCCAAGGATAGATTTCACACGTAAAGTGTCCCAAAACTCCATGAACACAGCTCCAGATCTGCAATGAACGCTCAAACATGCACGTGATACCCGCAATGAAGAGAGGCAAGAAGAAAACAAGCAAAAACGAGAAAGGATGGACAGATGCATCACAAAACACGTTTTGTTGCTTGTAAGTTTGCACAACATCATTCCATTAGTAAAAGGCAAAAACGCCATTACAGAGTAGGAGGAGGTTCGAACTCATTTTCAACCCTAGAGAAGAAAAGAAGGGAGAGCAGAGCAGAAAGAATGAACAACCACTTGTTATGAGCCAAATCTAGCTTTTTACATTGCATGGGTCGAGCCCAGGGGACAGAAAACGTGGGAAAACGTGCAAGCCCATTCCTCATTGACTGCAGATGCATTAAATCAGCATGGAGGATCTTACCAACCCATACCCTGTCATTTTTAGCGATTTTGGAGGAGAAAGTGACCCATTTGTATTAATTTGGCCACTAAAATGTCACTTCTGGCCGTGCAGAAGAAGAATGCGACCCATTAGCATTAAAACGGGTTGTTGAAAGGTCGCTTCTGGCCATTACCACACGTCAGAGCCGTTTCTCGATTTTCTCTCTTCATACTACACCAAAACTCAAGATTGATCCCAGAATCATGTAGAGCATCTCAACAGCTTTCCGTTGATATAAAGAACGTGGAAATCCGAGCTCTGGATCAAAAGATATGGCGATCTGAAGATTTAGGGCACGGAGCAGACCAAGACAGATTTTAAAATGTTTTCCCGCTCTTCACCGTCTGGACGACACGTGGCACGTGCTGATTGGACGAGCAATTCTCTGTCCTCCGTCTTTCGCGGGCCTTCCTTTTGAAATTGCTTGCGGGCCCCTTAAACTTGGACACGTGGCGCCATTTCATTGTTCGGCCTTCGGGCCGCCGATAACTCGCCCCTTCGACCTTTTGACTTTTCTCCCCGTGAGGACACGTGCGCCTTCCGATTGGTCCTCACCGATTCGCTCCTACGGTCGCATTCGCCTCCATTTGTCCCGGATGTCCCATTTGATTTTGGGCCCTGATTCGGCTTTCCTACGCGCATTTCACCTCCATTTGTCTCTTGGATGTCCCATTTGATTTTGGGCCCTTTGTGCTCATTTCGGATTCACCGGTTCGGCATTTCGGGCATTTTTCCACTTCCGGCCCGCTTGTCCCACTTGATTTTGGGCCCTTTGGACTCATTTCTGCCCCACTTGATTCGGCCGGATTCGGGATCTTTTCGGCCTTTGTCCCAAGCATTTGTCCCAAGCATCCCAAGCAACACCTAAGCCAATTTTTCTTCCTCCTTCGACCGGATCGGCTTTTCGTCCTCCGCGTATTTCTGCCCGATTGTCCCAAATGCAATTTGGGCCGCCCGGAGGCTTTTCGGTCGATCCGCGCCGACGTCCCCAAATGTCCCAATTGCTCCCTTGAGTAGGACTTAGCCAATTTTCACACTTTTTCCCGGGTCAACCTACTTGCCTTTCTCGCAACTTTTTGCATTTTCTCGAGCTTGCTCCCCTGCTTCTTCGGCCAGGGAGTTAGAAAATACCCGAAGGGACCCTAAACCCGATTTTGCTCAATCAATCAATTTGCTTGGGATTTGAATCTTCTCGATGCATGTTATCAAAATTTACCCTAGGGGGGTGAATTTTGGATAACAATTTGGCGACTCAAATAGGTCATCTCGCCGCTAGATGAAAAGACCAAGAGCTCAAGCAATCCATCGGGCATGGAGTCATAAGTAATAGCCTCGAAAACTGATCTAAACTTTGAAAATCTCTCCTCCGAGCCACTTGAAACCCACCGGGATGGAGTTTTTCTCACCAAAATCACTCGAAAAGAACTGCAAGAGCAAAACCAGCAACACCAAAAACTATGTAGAAAATCAAAATCATACATGCCCCAAATGGAACATGCAGAGTGCACAAGCACTTCTTCTCGCTGAAAGCAAACCTAGCTACTTTACTCTAATCGAAGCAAAGGCAAGCTAAACAAACCTCCAGAATCGGTTGTGAGAAATAGCTTCCTTTCTTCAAAATTGGCAGCCATGCAATTGATTTGGCACGATCATGGCTGTTTGATGGATGGAAAATCAACAAGAAGCTGGTCTTCTATCCAAATCATCAAGGTATCAATCAAAATAAATCCAATACCTCTTTTAGTTGCTCGCATTTGATCGAGAGGTATGGCAGCTGATCCTTGGTACTTTGTAGCTCATCCTCATGCTCAGAAGCAAGCATGACTGGTTGTGGCTTCTCCTTTGGCTCCAATGAAGCCAAATACCTGATTGGGCAAGGTCTGATCCGTTGAGTATGCCCATAGCTCTGATTTTCAACTCCAAGAATGGAGTCTTCTTGTAGACCCACCTGAATGGATGACGTGGAAGAAATGGTAGGACCCTTCTGCCCTTTCTCTTCCTCCGATGAAGAACATGGAAGATTTAAATCTTCCAATTTTGGTTCCAAAGGGCTGCTATAAGATGCAGGCTGCTGCAAATGAATGCTCTCCTTCATGACAGCAGACTCTTGTGTTTGGGATGTGGATGATGAAAGAGAGAATGGTGAAAACTCAACCGGCTCTTCTCCATCAAAACAGTCCTCCAAATCTGACAGGTAAACTGCCTCATTGCTGTCCTGCTGCTCGTGTTCAACTTCCTCCATGGTGTCCTCTTGATCTGCAACTTGACCACCATGGTTTCCTTCACTTTCTCAATATTGAGTTTGAGAGATCAAACTCCTTTTCAAGCTAGAACTTGAGAGAGATGAAGTGGAAAGAAGAACTCAAGGTTCTTCTCAGAACTCGCTTTGTGCTTAAAGCCCTTGATCTGCGTTTTTCTCCTCCACAGCCTAGATTGTGCTCCTCTTCTTTTGGATTTGGAGCAGCTTCTCCTTCCTCCAATGTTTGAAGGCAATCTTGCTCTTGATTGAACTCCTTCTCCAAAGATGAAGTTTGTCAAGTCAAACTCTTCAATCTGCTACTCTAGAGGATAAGTTGGGACTGCAAGATCTTCTTCTTCTCGCAACCAAGTCGGCCCTAACCACCATTTGTTCAACCTCGCCTCTTCTATGGGCTTCACCAAAAGGGATCTCAGTGTCATCCCAAATTTGGCAGCCCAAAGCTTTAAGTCATCTGTCATTTCTTTCTCTGGGCTCTTCCTCTTGTTGTCCTTGATGAATGATTTTTTCAATTTCTTCTTTCCCACATGGAATTGGGAATGCAAAAGGAGGAATGGGTTGAAACTCGATTGATTTTACATTTTTTTGTGGTGGTGGAGGAGGTAGAAACTCTTGTTTCTTTGGAGGAGGGGGTATTTCTGTTAGCTCTTGTGGAGGGGATGACTGTTTGGAAGGGAAAAGGAAAGAAGAATCGAGATGAGGTGGAAGACTGGGGGGTGGAGAAATGGATTCAACATTTGGGACAGCAGATGGAGAGTTTAAATGAGATGGTGCAACTTGAGAAAGAGAAAGACCAGATGATGGTGTAGAACCTACCCATTGACAAGGTTGTTCAACAACAAGTGCATAGGCCTCTATTCCTGCTATCCATTGTGCAAGTTGGGGCAGCATCTTTATCATGAAGTCCAGCTTCTCCTGAGGGCTGAAGTGTCTTGGAAAAAGGCCTCCCCATGGACAAGGAGTCCTGCAACCAATTCTGAAAGCTCTCATTTGAGCTGTTGCTCTGCACTGCACCATCCCCACCTCCATCTTTTGAATTTTCTCCAACAGACCAGCATCTTGGATCTGATGGTCTTCATTGTATGCATACTCTTGCTCTTGGAAAGCTCCATAGCCAAACTGACTTTGGCACTGCTGCTCATATGGGTATGCATACTGATCTTGAATCTGCTCAAAATGCTGATTTGGAGGATTTGTAAAATGTGTTGGAGGTGTGATATACTGCGTTGTTGGAAATGTGAGTTCCATGATGGAAATGAAGTCATGATTGCACAACTTCATAGAACGAAAGAATGATGGAAGAGATGGAAGGAAGAATGGATGAAAATGGATGGAAACGAATGGAAAGGAAGGTCTGCAACTTCAGAGATGGGTTATTGACCAGATGGAGTCGCCAGATGTGTTTGCAAGTGCCTCCAAAGGCTGAAATCTTCACAGGAACACATCAACCTGCAAAAGATGAAGTGAAAGACCTCTAAGGTCCCACCGGCGTGCCAAAATCTGTTAGTGCAAAATCACAAAGCACCCCCGGACGCACATCGCTTCTAGGTTGATGTTCGTGCATCCAAAGGATTGCACAACATGGAAACCTCTCTCCAAGCGTGGGACTTGTGAAACCGAGAGAGGAATCTCCAGAGAAGGCTGGTTCCTCGCTCCTAAACTACCCGCCACAAGCTATTCCAAAGCAGGGCAAGCTAATCTAACCTAATCTAACCATGCCAAGGAGACAGAGAGAGAGAGAGAGAAGGGAAAACAAAAAAGCCTACACTAAAACGGTGATACACCGTAGAAGGAGAATGTTGAACATCTATCAAAAATGCCATGGGACAAAGAGAGGTGAGCAATGGGAAGGATGGACAGATGCATCACGGTCCAAGGATAGATTTCACACAGTAAAGTGTCCCAAAACTCCATGAACACAAACCTCCAGATCTGCAATGAACGCTCAAACATGCACATACCGCAATGAAGAGAGGCAAGAAGAAAACAAGCAAAAACGAGAAAGGATGGAAAGATGCATCACAAAACACGCTTTGTTGCTTCGTAAGTTTGCATGTAACATCATTCCATTAGTAAAAGGCAAAAACACCATTACAGAGTAGGAGGAGGTTCGAACTCCATTTTCAACCCTAGAGAAGAAAAGAAGGGAGGGCAGAGCGTAAAGAATGAACCACACTTGTTATGAGCCAAATCCGGCTTTTACATTGCATGGGTCGAGCCTGGGGACAAACGTGGGAAAACGTGCAAGCCCATTCCTCATTGATCGCAGATGCATTAAATCAACGATGGAGGATCTTACCAACCCATACCCCGTCATTTTCAAATCGATTTTGGAGGAGAAAGCGACCCATTTGTATTAATTTGGCCACTAAAATGTCACTTCGCCGTGCAAGAAGAATGCGACCCATTAGCATTAAAACGGGTTGTTGAAAGGTCGCTTCTGGCCATTACCACACGTCAGAGCCGTTTCTCGATTTTCTCTCTTCATACTACACCAAAACTCGAGATTGATCCCAGAATCATGTAGAGCATCTCAACAGCTTTCCGTTGATATAAAGAACGTGGAAATCCGAGCTCTGGATCAAAAGATATGGCGATCTGAAGATTTAGGGCACGGAGCAGACCAAGACAGATTTTAAAATGTTTTCCCGCTCTTCACCGTCTGGACGACACGTGGCACGTGCTGATTGGACGAGCAATTCTCTGTCCTCCGTCTTTCGCGGGCCTTCCTTTTGAAATTGCTTGTGGGCCCCTTAAACTTGGACACGTGGCGCCATTTCATTGGTTCTGCCCGCCCGATAACTCGCCCCTTTGACCTTTTGACTTTTCTCCCGTGAGGACACGTGGCGCGCTTCGCGATTGGTCCTTTGGGGCCCTTTGATTCGCCTCCTACGCTTGTCACTTTCGCCTCCATTTGTCCCGGATGTCCCATTTGATTTTGGGCCCTTTGACTCATTTCGCATGATTCGGGCTCATTTCGCCCATTTGTTCCACTCGGCCCCGTTCGGCATTTTTCGCATTTTTGGCCCGCTTGTCCCACTTGATTTTGGGGCCGCCTTTTGACTCATTTCGCCGATTCGGCCGGTTCGGCCTTTTTGTCCCAAGCATCCCGAGCAACACCTAAGCCAATTTTTCTTCCTCCTTCTGGATCGGCTTTTCGCGGCCCTCCGCGTACTCTCGGCCCGATTGTCCCAAATGCAATTTGGGCCGCCCGAGGCTTTTCGGCCGATCCGCGCCTTGACGTCCCAAATGTCCCAATTGCTCCCTTGAGTAGGACTTAGCCAATTTTCACACTTTTTCCTGGGTCAACCTACTTGCCTTTCTCGCAACTTTTTTGCATTTTCTCGTAGCTTGCTCCCCTGCTTTCTTCGGCCAGGAGTTAGAAAATACCGAAGGGACCCTAAAACCTGATTTTGCTCAATCAATCAATTTGCTTGGGATTTGAATCTTTCGATGCATGTTATCAAAATTTACCCTAGGGGGGTGAATTTTGGATAACAGGCTTCCTCTCAATTTTTTACTTTTTTGATACCATACGAGTGTCATTTTCGTCAAATTCATCATCGTAAGGTAATGGCAACGTGGCAGGTGGATCCTATTGGCTAAGGATATGCGGGAAAATGTTTCTAACTTATTGTTTTTGATTTTTTTCGCAAAATGGCAAATTTTGATCGTGGCTCGCTTTCTACAAGAAGTGCTTACATGGCATGTTTTGATTGGCTAGAGGATTAACAGTGGGAGGCTTTCCTTAGAATTTTTAATAACATTTTGCAAAATTTTCAAAATCAAGTTTCGCTCAAGGCCCCAGAATAGGGAGAGGACATGTGTCCAAAAATAAGGAGGGAGAAAGGGGCCGATGGAGGACTTAGAGCCTTTTAGCTCTATTTTGCTAAAATTGACAAATCATTTTTGTTCCTTCTCCAATCGAGGAGGACACGTGGCACATTTTTGGTCCGAGGAGATGTGGGTGGTGGATAAGTTTTGAGAATTTTTCCATTTTTGGGCTCAAAATGTTAAGGTAAAAAAATTTGTCAAGGCCCTCGTCCAATCACAGTGGACACATATCATCAAGGAAAAAATGAAAGAAGGGGCTAAGGAAAATTTTATGACCTTTTTCCTTTGTTGTTTGAAAGGTAAAAATCAAGGACATCTCCACTCCAATCCATGGCCGACACGTGTCCGTAAAATCCAAATGGAAGAAGGGGTTGATGGAGAACTTAGTGGATTTTTGGCTTTTGGGAGAAAAAGTCAAATTTTCATGTTGAAGCCCACACTCTCGAAAAGGTTTAGTTTTTGTGCAAAAATGGAGAGGTGGATCTTTAGGAGTTTTGATCCACAGCTTGAAAATTGATCCACATTACCGCTAGGAAGAGAAATTTGTGTGAGGAGGCGAGGATCGGGCCTTGGAGATCATTGAGGTTTTTTTCCTTTTTTTTGCAAAGTGGATAAAAGTTCAATTTTGGGCCGATATTCGGATCCAATCAAGATATGACACGTGTCTAGAAATGCAAAAATGGAGGAAGTGGTGAAGAAAAGACTTTGTGGATTTTTTCTCTGCTTTTCCAAATGTAAAAATTGAAGAATGGATCCACACCAATCATATGAGGACACGTGTCCAAAAGTGAAAAGTCAAATGCCTTGTGTGAAATTTTGATCAAAATGAGGAGGCGGAGGTTCAAACCTTGGAGATGACTTTGAAAATTTTACAAACTTTGGCAAAATGTTTCAAAATCGTAAATTTGTGCGAGGCCCCGACTAGGTGAAATTTTGAAGTCAGCAGGAGCATGGAGCTTCATGGGAAATAGACAAAATTTTCCTTTTTTAAAAAAATGGCTAAAGTGCAAATTAGAGGTGAACCTCTGCACCCAATCCATGGTGGACACATGGCACATTCTACGAGGTCAAAATGAGAGCACAAAGCCTATGCTAAGTTTTGAAAAATTTAAAATTTTGCATGGATGTTTTAAGATAGAATTGGAAACTTTGCCCCGTTGCGAATCGAGAGTGCTACATGGCGGGGAAGAGATCGAGTGTTCAGGCCCAAAGGGGTTTTGTGGAAAAATTTCCATTTTTCAAAAAAGTGGCAAAATTGATAAAATTGGCCCGCAATTTCAATGGGGCCCACGTATGGACATGTGGCAGGCCTAGGGGGCAACCAGGGGAAGTATTACAAAATTTTCCAAATTTTTCAAAGGTCGCAAATGAAATTTTCAAAGGCATGGATGTGATCCAATCATGTTTTAACACGTGTACCACCTTATCCAAGGTTTAAAAAGGTAATTTTGAGCTTATGTTTGGGATCTCATCTTCCACGTGGAGGGTGGACATTTAAAGTTATCTAAGATCAACAATTACTATGCATTCTTCCTTCTTGCCGCCATTGGAGCTCCAGGAAACTCGGAATCATGATTTCTTGATCAAATTGTATCATATATTATATGATTTTGCATCATATGGGACTTCTGAGAACATTGGCATCATTGTTATGACATAATTCTTTGATCTATTGTGTTTTTGATGAATTTTTTTCTTAGGCCGAGAGAAAAATGTGAAAAGTCAAAAGTAAAAGTTCTGAGAGGTAAAATGAAAAGGTGAAAAGTGAAAAATGATGAGTGAAAGATACTTGGAGGCCTGAATGATAAAAAACATAACCCTTGGATGGATAATGATCTGAATTTGTGTAATGATTTAACTTTTTGGGCATACCTGACAACCTGAGAGTTGTTCTTTTGTTTAATGTCATTTTCATCGAATAATGAGGTTTTTTTCAACAAACTTGATCCCATGGCATATTACTTGATTGAGAAGGAATACTCAAATGTGGCATGAGATATATAATACATTTTGGATCGATTATAAAGGGGAGAAAAACTTAGAATTTCATGGGAAAAACTGGAAGAAGCCCATTCTCTGAGAAAACTACCTGAGAGCCATTTTTAATTCCTTCTTGCATCAAATTTTATCATGTTGAGTTGGTTTCAGTTGTAAATCCATCAACAAGCTCTGAGATTGTTCTCATGACATTCCCCTGTTGATATATTTGATCATTTTCTGGATTATCTTGTTTTATCTCTTGGCAAAGTTTGCATATACTTATGTTTCATAATGTTTTCAATTTGTGTTTCTTGCTCATGTTGTAGTATTTTGTTTAAGATCTCCTTTTATCATACATGGTATCATTTCTTGTTGATGATTTAATGGCATCTGCAATCTTATGTTCGGAGAGCCTTCATCGATAGAAGATAAAAAAATTAAAATCATTTTACCTTTCCCGAATTTTAAGATCAAGTTTGTAAACCTTTGGGTGAACCTTAGGTCATGATAAAATAAATCTAAAAATTCTTCACAGGAAATCGTTGTGCTATGATTATTAACTAATGCATAGCTCATATTTTGGTGGATGTAATTTGGAAACACAACAACAAACATAACACAAGAATACCATAGACTATGCTAAGAAAGAATAATGATAAATCTGAAATATCAGTGTAAATTATAATATCAACATGAAATTGTTACAATCTCACCCATGAGGTTCTTCAAGTGTTATTAACTTCACTTGCCTTCAAACAATAACTATGGGAGAAACTTCACAATTACACCTCTTAATGGCTTCTTTAACACACCTTCAAAATGATGGCTTCCTTTACACACTTACTCATACAATATTTCTCACTACTTCTCTCTATGCTAAATGAGGGGGGGTGGCCTCTTTATTTATAGGAATTCAGGATTATCCACCTTATCTCTAAGATAGGATAGGAAATATCTTCTAGCCAATCATATTCCATGCCCAAAATCTTGCCTTTACATGTAGGCTTATCTTCTAAGATAAGATAAACCTTATCATCTCACATGGGTTCCACCTTTTTAGAATTTTCCACAAATAAAATACAAAAATATTTATGACATCACTCTTTGTCCTTATTACAAATATAATATTTCTAATTCCTAATCATGTAGACCCTACTTCTCTACTTATCCCAACTTTGACATTTTAACATTACCGGACCACTTACGACAAATATTTATTTTTTACAACATTCCTATTGTAATTTGACAGCTTATCGTACTCTACATTATTAGCGGCACAAGACAGAGAGCACCATTATCTTCTATTGGATGCCACTACTAATTATACTTAACAACATCCTATTCCTAATACATACATTAATAAAATAGAAATTACAGAGGAAAATTTTAATGTCGACATTTTCCCCCTTCCTAACTTCTACTCCGTCCTCGGAGTAGACTCTTATGGACATTCTGAAGCTGGTGCTTGGAAAATCTTTAACTTGTCATGGTTGACCCATTTTGTAATGGGAGTACCATCCAATTCCTCCAGTCGATATGTACCATTTTCATGCACAGCTACTATTTTGTAGGGCCCCATCCACTTTGGAAGAAATTTTCTGTCTTCTTTTTTTGTATCTAGAATCATATACTAGAACCAAGTCATTCACATGAAATGGAGACCAACGGATCTTTTGATCAAAGTATTCCTTCTACTTCATTTTCTTCTTATAGCTTGTATCCTTCACTATTTCCCTCATTTCCTTTAGTAAATGAAGATGTACCAACCTTTCTTTTATTGAATCACTTTCATCCATCCTTTCATTTTTCATAACTCTCATAGTGGGAATATCAAACTCAATAGGAAGAATTGGATCAATGTCATAAGCCAACTAAAATGGGGAGTATCATGTTGCTGACTTTGATGTTGCCCTATATGCCCACAATGCTGCATGAATCCTTTTATCCCACTTATGTACCTGCAAGGCTGCATCTTTTGCTAGAATTTGACACAACACAAAATTTATTCATTCCACCTGTCCATTTGTGCTTGGCTTGTATGTTGTTGCCTTCCTGTGCTTAATAGAAAACTTGTTGACTAGGGCTTCTACCACCTCATTAATGAAGTGGCTTCCTTGATCTGTTACAATTTCTATTCCTCATTTTTCAAAGGGACCAAGTGGAAGAATAGGGAATAATGGAGCTGATGAAGTCTTACACTTAACATGTGTTTGAAAAATATCACATGTCTTACAATAATTATAACAATCTCTAAAAAGAGTGGGCTAGTGATAACTGCATCCAAGATCCTTCTTCACGTGTAAGTTGTCCAAAGAAGTGTCCTCCACATCTACCATTATGGAATTCTTCTATTAGCTCCTTCCCTTGATCACATCCAATCGCCTCTCTTGTCTTTGTCCATCGTGTCCTATTCAAAATAATACTCTATGTAGAATAGAATATGGACGATAATTGAGTAATCTTACTCTTAGTCTTTGCATTGGCACCATCGAAACTTGAATTCATTTAGATAATTCCAAATATCTATGTATTCACTAGGGATTGTGTCAAGAGATAACAATGTTGCATCTAGGAAATCATCATCATCACCAGTGAACCTAAACCATCATAGGCTCGAGACAATGCATCCGCATTGACATGCTTCTTTCTTGGCCTATCTATAATATCAAATTCAAATTCTTGTAGCAAAATTATCCATCTTGCTATCCTCTCTCGATGGATTAGGTTTATTGACAATATATTTTAGAGCTTCGATGATCTGTTATAACTATAAATTTCTACCCTAACAAGTAATTTCTAGACTTCTTTACAAAGAAAATGATAGCTAGAGCCTCTTTTTCGATTCATGGTATAATTTACCTCAAGACGCTCATTTGTCTCAACTCCTAAAGTAAATTGGATGATCATTCCCATTTTCATCCTTTTGGCTTAGAGTACTTCCTAGTGCTACATCTGAGGCATCAGTATACACAATGAATGTCTTGCTCCAATCTGGATTCTTTAAAATAGGTGAAGACACTAGGGCTTCCTTCAGTTGTTCAAAAGCTTCATGCGCCTTATTTCATGGTTCATAAGTAACATCCTTCTTCAATAATCAAGTTGGTGGTGTGTAATCTTTGAGAAATTCTTGATGAACCTTTTATAGTAACCCACATGGCCTAAAAATGATCTCAACTTACTTCTATTCATAAGAAATGGTAACTCTTTGATTTTTGAAACTTTATCAAGATCAATACCAATACCATCTCTGGATACAAAGATGCCCTAACAAAACACCTTTAGAACATCCAAAGACGCACTTTGTAGGGTTTAGTGAGGCTTGTGCTTCATCTAACCTTTGTAATGATGTCTCCATCTAGTGCAGGTGGTCCATCTTGCTCCCATAGATGCAAAATCATCCGAAATACTCGATGAAGTTCCCAATGCAGGTTCAAACACCCTATTCATCAAGCGCCTTGGAATGTTGTTGAGCATTACACAACCCAAAAGGCATAACTCTCTAAGCAAACGTTCCCCAAGGAGTGGCGAACGTGGTCTTTAGCTGATCTTTCTCTACTATATGAACTTGGTTGTATCCGTTATATCCATCAGCAAAACTATAGCACTCCTGGCCAGCTACTTCATCCAAAATCTGATCTGAGAATGGAAGAGGGTAATGATCCTTATTTTTTGCCTTATTGAGCTTCCTATAATCAACACAAATGCGTAGCTTCCCATTATTTTTTATTGAGATCACAATGGGAGAAACCCATTCTGAATTCTCCATAGCAAATATAAATCCTGCATCAAGCAACTTATCTATTTCTTCTTTTTACGGTCTTGGAAAATTAGGATTCATTCTATATGGCATTTGCTTTATGGGCTTAGCACCATCTACCAGCTCAATAGAATGTTCTACCCAGCTTACTTGACGGAGTTCCTTGTAATCAAAAGTGAATATGTGTATGTACCTTCGAAAGAGCTAGAGGTAGGATTCCTTCTCACTCTCCATCACAACATCACCAATCTTTATTTGTTGGAGACAATCATCAATTTATTCTTCAAATAATTTTATGGGATCATAAGTCGGTGTGACTGGAAGGATATCCATGACCGAAACATCAACCTCACTTTCTTCATCTTCGATGTCCACTTCACTAGTACTTTCGAGTAATCGTAGGATGTCCAATCATTAGTTTCATCACTTGAATCCACAAGTTTTACCTTATGATGCCGAGGAATCACGTTTATCTTCACCCTCTCTCTACCACGTCCAAGTTTCATGAAGCCTTCATTCCAAAGTTTCTTCAATGATTTATCATTAGCCATGGTCTTCCCAACAACATTGGGTACGCAATAAGATTATCATTTTCATCACTTGAAAGTCTACCACACATACAACACTTCAGTAATGATATTTCCATATTTGAAACTACACCTTCTAGTTTAATTTTTCCTTTATTTAATGACCTTAACATAAGTGTTGAAGGGCAATCAATTTTAAACCCAACATATTCATAACATAATCATTCATTACATTAATTACAGCACCTCCATAAACTAAGACATCATGAATTGAAATACCATTACATAATACCTCGATTGTGGAGCGTAGGGATCCACCTATGCCTCCAAAACAAGGACCTCAACCTCCTTCCTTTGTTGATCATTGAGTCCACTTCGCAGCTCCCACCTCTTCTCGTAAAAACATATCCAAGAGTTGACCATATGTAATATTTGTAGGCCTTTCGACAGATCATCTAAGATGGAGTATGGTCCTTGTACTCAAATTTAGAAGCTCTATCTAGACAATTATACTTATAATGACCCTTTTATAACAACCATAACATACAACTTCGTAAATATTTCTTTTGACCTATATCTCCTCCCCGAGAACTAAATTCTTCTCTTGAAGAATATTAATAGTTAATTGACCCATCTTCCTAAGTAGATCTTCATACTCGTAGATGTACTTGGAGAAAGATTTGTGCTCATGGAGAGTGGTTGTGGATTCTGACCAAAGGTGATGGCGTAGGCTCTACTTTAGCAACAATTTCTTTGCGCTCCTCTTCCATGCTTTCTTCTTTCCTTCTTGCAATCTCCTTTGCTTGTTCAATGGTAGATGGGCGGTTATACTTCACTCATTTTCTAATCTCTGGCTTCATCCCAAGAATGAAGTTCTTGAGAGAAGATTATCCACGCCATTCATTAACCCATTCGTTAATCCTTCCTTCCGGATCTAAGCATCGAGGTTCCTCCTTAGCTCTAGAACACAAGCATGATAATCCCTTATATTCTCCTTATCTCCTTGGGCTAGCTTTGTGATATCGATCATGAGATCTCGCATATTTCACCACCAAATTCTTCAAGAAAACTTTCGCTTAATAAATCCCATGAGTTTTTCACATTATCACCTAGTTTTCAAACCACCTAAGGGATGAACCATCTAAAAAGGTAGGAAAAATTTAGTCCATTGTTACCTTCTTATAAGGCCATTACAAATACAAGATCGTTTAAAATCTTAAATGAAAGAGGAAGCATCTTCATTAGATTGGGCTGAAAAAACAGAATCTTACCCATTTCCAAAAGTAACCACAAGTGAAATACCAACCCACAAGTACAATCAACAAGACTTATGTGCACAAATAATTGGAATAAATATAATAGAAAATAGAAATGACCATGGTAAACTATGGTAAAACTTGACTTATCTGCGGTAAAAACTCACTTTACTTTGTGGTAAACATTGTTCAAAATAAAAGTGAAGTTACCGTGGTAAATACTATTCACGGTAAAAAGTGACTTTTTTTTGGTAAATACTATTCATGGAAAAAAATGAAGTTACTGGGGTAAACACTATTCACGGTAAAAATGACTTTACCATGGTAACTCCTACACACAGAAAAACAAGGTTACCCTCCAAATGATTTCTCGACTAAGTGGGAATATCTCCTTAAAATCCACCAACAAGGAATGGTCCCAAGAACGAAACCAAAATGTCAACACCAACTGCACTATGATAATTCTTCATTAGGGAACTCCTCGTGCTATGATTATTAACTAATGAACAACTCTTAGTCCGTGGATGTAATCTGAAACACAACAACAAACATAACACAAGAATACCATAGACTATGCTAAGAAAGAATAATGATAAATATGAAATATCAGTGTAAATTATAATATCAACATGAAATTGTTACAATCTCACCCATGAGGTTCTTCAAGTGTTATTAACTTCACTTTCCTTCAAACAATAACTATGGGAGAAACTTCACAATTACACCTCTTAATGGCTTCTTTAACACACCTTAAAAATGATGGCTTCCTTTACACACTTACTCATACAATATTTCTCACTACTTCTCTCTATGCTAAATGAGGGGGGGTGGCCTCTTTATTTATAGGAATTCAGGCTTATCCACCTTATCTCTAAGATAGGATAGGAAATCTCTTCTGGCCAATCATATTCCATCCCTAAACCATTGCCTTTACATGTAGGCTTATCTTCTAAGATAAGATAAACCTTATCATCTCACATGGGTTCCACCTTTTTAGACTTTTCCATAAATAAAATACAAAAATATTTATGACATCGCTCTTTGTCCTTATTACAAATATAATATTTCTAATTCGTAATCATGTAGACCCTACTTCTCTACTTATCCCAACTTTGACATTTTAACATTACCGGACCACTTACGGCAAATATATATTTTTACAACATTCCTATTGTACTTTGACTGTTACCATACTCTAAATTATTGGCGGCACCGTACTGATGGCACCGTTATCTTCTATTAGATGCCACTACTAATTATACTTAACAACATCCTATTCCTAATAAATACATTAATAAAATAGAAATTACAGAGGAAAATTTTCATGTTGACAGGACCTTCTTATGCATTTGAAAGGCTTTCTCCTAAATATACTCCTGTATTTTCTAAATTTGCTAGAGATCACCAAGAAGGAGAGCCCTTAAGAGAGATATGTTTTGAAAGTTACATCCCCATTCCCCAAAGACCTCTCACTCCTCATCAATTTTTTACTCCTCCAAGATCACCACCACAAAACAACATCACTCATCCACAACCTAGATGCCCATTTTTGTTAACACCTTTGGTCCTATCAATTTTAGAGGAATGGTTGGGTATCCAAATGCTGTCCCACAAGATGTGAGAAATAGGTTACCAAAGTTTCAAGGTAACAATGTTATGACTGGAGATCAGCATCTCAAACTTTTTGTTAACATGATGGAAGACTTTGAGATAGAGTTTGAGGATGTGTATGTAAAATTTTTCATCCACACCTTGGAAGAGGATGCAAGGGATTGGTACAAGGCTCTGCCTAATAATTCCATTGACTCATGGGTAGAGATGAACAATGCATTTAGATTGCAATATGGAGACAAGACTGATCCTAGGTTCCTCTTATCTGAGTTTGAGAATATCAAGAAGAACCCAAATGAAATGGTCCATGATTTCAACACAAGGTTTAATAAAACATTGAGAAGGCTGCCTATTATTTTAAGGCCTTGTGATGAATCTTGTCTAATCAAATATGCAGATGCATTTGATAAAAAGGCAGCCTACTACTTGAGAGATAAAAACCCTACAAATTTGAGGCAAGCTTTCACCATGGCATTGCAGATTAAAAAAAATATTAAATCCATTGGAAAACCTCTCTATAAGGATTGTGTGAAGTTAGTAAACCTGAGAAACCTCAAGTCAGCAAGGGTGCTGATTTGGAAGATGTTGCCAAGGCTTTAGGCAGCACTCTCAAAGAAAGTTCTTACAAATTATCCTGGGATGAGAAAGGAATTGACCAAATTTCACAAGGTCAGAAAATAGCTCAAAACCATGATATATTTGTAAATTATCCTAGGGGTGATCAAAGACAAGATGATAGAGGTAAAGGACTTGTTGGTGGGGAAAGAGACAACCCACGCATGATAAAGTAGATTGGATTCTCGACCCTCTAACTCGCAAGGGTTGCTTCTATTCATGAAATTGTTGATATGGATTAGTGTGATAGATGTTTTCTTCCTCATCCACCATGAGAATTGGACCAGAAAACTATTCGAGATGATAATGAAGATGGAACTGATGATGAAATTTGTATGGTGGGAATCTCTTCAAGCTCACAACAAGCAACAACATCAACAGATGTGATAAGTGCAAAGACTACTGCAACCTTTTGGGATTGCATAAAACGGGTACCAATTCTTCCTCTTTCTCAAGCTCATGATGTAGATGTAGTTCAAGCCTTTGAAATTCCTAATAATGAATTTGAATATCTAAGAGCTTTGATGATCAAGAAATATGATGGCGGTATCCCTTCGGAGGAAGATAGGCAATTGTTAATGAACGTTGTTGTTGGTCAAGAGAAGAGTATAATACTAGAAGCGAGTTGTTAAAAGAGCTGGTCCTCAAGCCAAGCCTAAGACACTCTTGCTCAAAATCATTCCTAAAGAAACTCCTAGAATGGAAACACTTTCCAAGAACCCTATTGTCCCATCAAAAATCTCAGGCTCCTCCTCATGCCCAATCTCTAAAGAATCCATTGCCATTTAGTGAGTCTCGCTTGTATCCCTCGCAATGCTATCCTACCAAATAATATTCCTATGACATAGCCTAGGTATTGATCCAAATTAAAGTTTATGTTCCAACTATTGAATTACTTAAAATACTTGAGCACAAGAAGAGAGCATTAAAATACTTGGGATCAAGGAAGAAAAGGAGATCCCAAGTAGAAATGTGAACATTGTTGAAGCTCCTCTTCCAATCATTCCAAATCTTGGGACACCACCAAAGGTTTCGAGGACCCTAGAGAAGCTCTTTAGGTGTATTTGGGAACATCTTTGGTAGATTCCCAATTGAATGTAGATTTGTTCTTCACAACTTTGCTCATAAAAGATATGCTACTTCACAATTGCATGTTTGATTCCGGTGCATCATGTAATGTCATGCCTCTAGAATTCATGAATGAGTTCGATATCAAGGTGACAACACCCTATGGGAAGTGTACTACCATGGATTCAAGGTAAGTGCCATGGTTTGTTGGTGGAAGGGTTTTGTAGTGCAACTTGCAGCCTCTATCCGGGTAATAACTTGAAGCTTGATGTTGTAATTATTGACTTCCCTACCAAATGGGGTATGATTTTTCAATAAAATGTGTTGTAAGTGTTGGTAGCAATGTTCACATGGACATGTATTTTGCCACCATTCCCATTAAGGGCATCCTTGTCAAACTCTATGGTGAAAAGAATATGTTTCACTTGATTGAAGATCCCAACAATGCTTCCTATGAGGTGTTGTTTATTGATGTGGATGCTGATAATTTCATTGGTTTTGCTAATGGAAAAGAAAGCAAGATGGAAAAATAAAGTGCCTTGATATGGTAGGTTCTTCATGGACATTGCTATTTGATGGAGCTTGCTCCATGTTTGAAATGGTGTTGGTATAGTTCTGCTTTCTCCTAGTTTGGAAGAGTTTCCTTTTTCCTTCAAACTTAATTTTGAATGCACTAACAACATAGCTGAGTATGTGGCTGTGTTGTTGGGGTTAAGAATTGCATGGAAGTATGGGGTGAAGGATATTGTTGCAAAAGGTGATTCAGATCTGGTTGTCAAACAAGTAAGGAAGCTATATGCCACAAAAATCAGCGTATGAAGCAATATAAGCATGTAGTTTGGGATATAACTGAAATGTTTGATTCCTTTAACATTTTTATCATGACAGAGGTCTTATTGTTGTTGTTGATAAGTTGGTAGTGATGGGTTCTAGGTTTGGGAATTGCACCATTTCACCTTATTGTGAATACAACATTGAAGTGCTAACTAGGCCAGGTTGTCTCGGATAATGTGAAACATTGGAAATTTTTTTATGATGATGCTCAAGTGTTAATGTTCTTACAAAACCAAGGTGAGTTTATCGATCGGGAATATTGATTGGGGATCCTATGGTATGCATGAATAAAGGTGTTGGTACCTATATTTAATCTCCTTCACAACTTGAACAAGATCATGAAATTCACAAGACACTCAAGGGTAGATAAATGACTTGTATGTCATTTGTAGATGGGAATAAAAATATTTGACTTGTTAGCACTCAATATTTGAAGGAGTGGGTAGCACCTTGAAAAGTATCTTGATCTGATCCTCACTATTTTAGGTTGTGCCTCTCAACCAAGGCAAGAGAACCTATATTGCAGCCTTTGTTTAGTGAAGGAGGTGGAGATATCCTTGTATTTTGCATATTGTATGGAATAAGCCTTGGAAAAACATGATCAATTTTCCATTATTAAAACTCCAAAGATTTTTCACTACTAAATGATGGAAATGTTTTCAAAACAAGGCTAAGGCTGCTAGAGACATGGTATTATCCTTATTTGCTTTGTGCATTTTTGTAAATGGATTGTATTCTTTTGTTGACACACAATGCAATGTAGGGGTAGTATGGGTAGGATTAGTTATTTTGAATGAAATTTGGTGGGAGATGATATAGAAGACTAAAAGAAATTGCCAAATTTTTTGAGGACCTTTCCAAGAGATTTGTAACACCTAAACAACGTAAAATGTTTCAAAATTGTTTTAAAATACTCCTTATACTAGGATATGTGAACCAAATGGAGATCCAAATCTGTACTCTTCCACATAATCTTTGCCAACCTACCACAAAATCTTGAAGCAGATATACAAAAAAATAAAGAAATCTCTATTTTATCATTACCTAAGGTGCACCCAAAGGTTTATAAACATTCTCAAAATTCAGGAAAGGTAAAATGATTTTAAATCTATTTATCTTCTATCGATGAAGACTCTCCCGAATATAAGGTTGCATGGATGCCATTAAACCATCAATAAGAAATGAGACCATGTATGATCAAAAGAGATCTTAAAAACATGACTCGCAACATGAGAAAGAAACAAAAATTGAAGACATTCTCAAAACATAAGTATATGCAAACTGTGCAAGAGATAACACCAAATAATCCAAAAATGATCAAATATATCAAATAGGGGAATGTCATGAGAAAAATCTTAGAGTTTTTTTATGGATTTACAACTGAAACCAACTCAACATGATAAAATCTTATGCAAGAAGGAATTAAAAATGGCTCTCGGGTAGTTTTCTCGGAGAATGGGCTTCTTCCAGCTTTTCCCAGTGAAATTCTAAGTTTTTCCTCTCTCTTCATTCCCAAGCAAATAATATTCCATGGGATCAATTTTGTTGTAAAAACCTCATGATTCGATGAAAATCACATCAAACCGGAAAAACAACTCGTAGGTTACTAGGTATGCCCAAAAAGTAAAATCATTACACAAATTCAAATCATTATCCATCCAGGGGGACACATTTTTTATCATTCAAGACTGCAAGTATCTTTCACTCATAATTTTTCACTTTTCACCTTTTCATTTTACATCTACAACTATTGATTTTGACTTATCACGTTTTTTCTCTAAAGAAAAAATTTCATCAAAAACACCATAGATAAAATAATTAGGTCATAAAATGATGCCAACGCTCTCGAAGGCCCAGACGATGCAAAATCATATAATATTTGATACAATTTGATCAAGAAATCATGATTCCAAGTTTCCCGGAGCTCCAATGGTGGCAAGAAGGAAGAATGCACAAAGAGCTAGCCATTATCTTGGATAAGCTCAAAATTACCTTTTAAACCTTGGATAAGGCAAGACACGTGTCAAAACACAATTGGATCAGGTCCATGCCTTTGAAAAATGTATTTGAAACCTTCGGAAAAATTGGAAAATTTTGTAATATTTCCCGCTTGCCTCCTAGGCCCGCCACTTGTCCATAAATGGGCCCCATTGAAATTGTGGGCCAATTTTATCAATTTTGTCACTTTTTTGGAAAAGGAAAATTTTCCACAAAACCCCACGGTCTTGAACACTGATCTCTTCCCACCACATGGCACTCTCTCTAATTCATCATGTGCCAAGTTTCCACCAGTCTGTCTTCAAACATCCCTACAAAATTTCAAAATTTTCAAAACTTACCGCTGGCCCACTCTCTCCTTTTGACCTCGTAGAATGTGCCACATGTCCACCATGGTTTGGATTGTAGAGGTTCGCCTCAAATTTCCACTTTAGCCCTCTTTTCCAAAAAGGAAAAATTTCTCTGTTTCCCTCGAAGCTCGATGCTCCTGCACAAGATTAAAAATTCACCTAGTCGGGGCCTCGCACAAATTCACTATTTTGAAACATTTTGCCAAAGTTTGTAAAATTTTCAAAACTTTATCTCTCATGGTCCAACCTCTACCTCCTCATTTTGATCAAAAATTTGGCACAAGGCATTTGACTTTTGACTTTTGGAAACGTGTCCTCATATGATTGGTGTGAGCCATTCTTCAATTTTTACCTTTGGAAAATAGAGTAAAAAATTACAAAGTCTTTCCTTTAGCCACTTCCTCCATTTTTGCATTACAAACACATGTCATCTCCCGATTGATCTGAAATCTTAGCCCAAAATTGAAATTTTATTCACTTTTCCAAAAACGGAAAAAACATTAATGATCCCTTAGGTCCGAACCTCTACCTCCTCGACAAATTTATGTTCCTAAGAACAATGCGGATCATTTGTCAACTTCTAGATTTTTCCTCCAAAGGAAAAAAATATCAAAAACTCTCAAAGATCCACCTCTCCATTTTTGCACAAAAACTTAAACTTTTCGGGATCTGCGGGCTTGAACATGACAATTTCACTTTTTTGCCCAAAAGCCAAAAATCCACTAAGTTCTCCATCAAACCTTTCTTCCATTTGGCTTTTTTGGACACTTGTCAGCCATTGATTGGAGTAGAGCCATCCTTCAATTTTTACCTTTCAAACAACAAAGGAAAAAAGTCATAAAATTTTCCTCGGCCCCTTCTTTCATTTTTTCCTTTCTTAACACGTGTCCACTTGTGATTAGATGAGGGCCCTCGGGCCAAATTTTTACCTTAACATGTTGAGCCAAAAAAGCCAAAATTATCAATACTTCTCTACCACCTGCATCTCCTCAAACCCAAAATGTGCCATGCATCCTCCTCTGATTGGAGCGGGAACAAAAATGATTTGTCAACTTTAGCAAAATAGAGCAAAAAGGCTCTAAGTCCTCCATCAGCCCCTTTCTCCCTCTTGATTTTTGGACAGTGTCCTCTCCCTATTCGTTATGGGGCCTCGAGCCGCAATTTGATTTTGAATATTTTGCAAAATGTTATCAAAAATTCCTAAGGAAAACCCATCACCCGTGAATCCTCTAGCCAATCAAAACATGCCACGTAAGAACTTCTTGCAGAATGCGGAGCCACGGATCAAAATTTGCCATTTTGCCAAAAATTCAAAAATGATAAGTTAGAAACATTTTCCTGCATATCCCTAGCCAATAGGATCCCACAACATTTCCATTACCTTGTGATGATGAATTTGACAAGTAAATGACACATGTATGATCGTCAAAATGTAAAAAATTCACAAGAAGCCTTAAAAATCAAAATCTGCAACAAGGATGGAAATTTTTCAGATTTTGAAACAAATGAAGCATGATTTGACATTGTTTTCAACCTTGGGATTGGGAATTTAATTGCATATGACTTAGGTTTGATTAATCCCAATTTTTTACATGATCTAGCAAAGGGAAAATGACACAGCCTGAAAATTGGAAAAACTTAGGGCACAAAAAAGGGAAAACTTGGATAATTCCTTCAAACCAGGGAAAAACAACAAGTTTATGAGTACCCTTGAGGCATTCAACTGGAGAAGAGGAATTACAGATCACCAATTTGAAAGATAGAATGTCTCTGAGAAAAATTGAACTTGAAAAATTCGGGCACAGTATGAAAGCTCATAAATGGCACCAACATCGGCTCTTGCTTATGAATGGGCACTCTTAGTGATTGCCACAAGGACAAAACATAGACCAAGTGAAAAAATACCATTTTGCAAAGGATTAAAAACAAAAGGCATCCATAAAAACAGAACCAACCAACAAAAATGAGCCGAGAAAAAACCATCCGGAATGGCTACCAAGAACAAAGGGAAAACCCCGAACCACCAAATAGCAAAAAATAGAGTAAAAAAAAAAGACTATACAATTTTACAATTGGTGCATACCTCACTTTGGGGATCAATCCAAGAAATGTTTCAAATGTCTTCCATTAATAAGAAGCTCCAAAGAATTCCCCTTCTAAATCTTTGAGAAAAAGGTATGTTCACTAATCCTAATATCAATGGCATAAGGGCCCATCCATAATGCATCAAACTTTCCATGCTTACCCTTGTCTTCATGCATACTATCTTACAATAAAACCAGATCTCCAACATTGAAGGCTCTAGGAGTGACCTTCTTGTCAAACAATCTTTTCAATTTTTCTTTAAATCTAACATGCCTTTGATGGGATGCTCTTCTCTCCTCATGGGCCATTCTCTTGATCTTTGATTTGTTTGGAAAACTAAAAAACTAAATGAAGATAACTACATATGTAAGGGTAGAAAATCATGAGTTCCATACACTAGTTCAAACAGGATTTTACCAGCTTGCTCTTTTAGGAGTTATCCTATCAACACAAAAATGCAAACTTCAATTGTTCTCCCCACTTCTTCTTGTTCATTTCCAAGGTTCTTCTATTGATCTTCAACAAGTTCTTATTACTAGAATCAGCTTCTCCATTCCCATGGGGGTTATAGTTTGAAGAATAAGTTAGATTGATTCCATATTCATTTCACATTGCCATTAAAGGTTTGGCTCTAAAGAACATGGCATTATCAAATGCAATCTTAACTCGGAACTCCAAATCTGCATATGATGTGATTCAATAAGAAGTCCATTACCACTTTGTGCATTTTCCTTTTAGATGGGATTGCTTCAACCCACTTCGTAAAATAATCTCACCAATGAAGTTCTTTCCCCATTTTTTGAAAGGGCCTTCAATTGAAACATCTGCAAAAGGAAGGGACCCCGAATCTTTCAATATTCTAAGAAATTTTGGCAACTATCACACTTTCTAACCAGCTTGGGTTCCACCTTAAAAAGAGTTGGCCACCAATAACCAGCCATAAAAATATTATGGTTTGTCACCCTTCAATTAAAGTATCCTCCGCAAAATCCCCATGCAAATCAACAACTATTTTGGGAGCTTCATCTTCGCTTATGCATTTCAAGAGGATATTTTCATGGTTCTTCCAAGCCATCCCAAGGTTTGTTATGATATATTTGTGAGAAGCCAAGGTTGAGCGCTCTTTTCTAATTTTTATCCAAGTGACTATGGAAGCATAGGTGTCTAAGGTAGAAGATCACATCTTTGTACCGCTCATAACTTATCAATTTCTCAAGAAGGTCTGCCCTTTCTTCCTCTAGCGATTGAATTCTACATTCTCAAGATTGCTTTCAGCCATGATCTTAGCAAGACCCAAACCTCTCACCAAATTTGTGGTTTGGATATCCATATCATACTCCCGCAGTTTGTTCACCCATCTACATCACTTTCTTGAGATCTCCATCTCGATAAGATGTCCTTCACCATGGTTTGGGGGACATAAGCAACAAATTTTGAAATCAATATATAGGGCCTAAAAATCTTTGTTGCTTTCACCAAGGAAAATGCTTGTTTCTCCATGATTGTATACTTCATCTCAGCCGCTTGTAAAGCCTTGCTAAAGAAAGCAATAGGCCTCTCAACTCCATTCTCATCCTTTTTAACAAAAAAAAAATCAATGGTATATTCAAGGCAAAGGAAAAGATTTGGAAAGGCCTCTTATAGTTTGGTGTTGCTAAAACAGGTGCATACTTAAGTGCATCCTTAATTCCTTCAAAATATTGAATGGCACTCCTCGCACCGATAACTTGATCCCTTTTAACATGCTTGTGATTGGAAGACTCATCTCAGCAAAGTTGGAAACAAACCTTCTAATAAAGTTGATTTGACCAAAGAAATATTGGATGCCTTTCTTGGTTCTTGGGATAGACACTTTGTTTATTGCTTCTACTCTCTCAAGGTCTATCATAACACCACCTTTAGACACAATATGTCCCAATAGCTTGGATTTTTGCATACCAAAGTGAAATTTCTTTGGATTAAGAGAAATTCCATACTCCCTACATCTGATCAACATCTTCTCTAAGTGTTGTAAATGGTCACTTCACTGCCTTGAAAAAATAATCACATCATCTTGGTAAACTACAATAAACTCATTGATGTAACCAGCAAAAGTAATATCCATTGCTCTTTGAAAAGTGGCACCAACATTCATCAATCCAAAGGGCATCCTAGAAAAAATATGTTCCCAAGGAGTAGTGAATGTTGTCTTAAGTCTTTCTGATTCTTTAACAACCACTTGATTGTATCTGGAGAAACCATCCAAAGTAGAGAGCAATTCTGAACCTGTCACAAGTTGCAACATATTCTCCATATTTGGAAAAGGGTAGTTGTCGTTCATCATGGATTTTTTTACATTCCTAAAATCCACACAAATTCTGATGTCCCCATTCTTATTTCTAATTGGCACAAGGTTTGCAAACCAAGATGAATATCTATTGTGATGAATAATACCGCCATCTCTCAATTTCTTCAACTCCTCTTACATTTTCATAGAAATAAGTGGATTAATAGGCATTTTCCTCTATTTTAATGGCTTATTCTTGGCCTCAAGAAGGATCTCATGTTGGAACAAGTCTTCTCTATATGCCTTTAGCTCATAATAGGACCAAACAAGGTAGTCTTGATATTTTTTAAAAGTTGGACATAGGATTGTTTTTCCTTTTTGCTTAAATTGCTTCCCAACACAATCTTCCTTGGTTTATACTTGGTGCCCAAGTTTTTCTCTTCCACATCCCTTGAAGAAAACATGTTCCTATTAATGATGCAATCAGCATTGCTAAACTTTGATTCAAGTGTAACTAGGCCCCTAGGAATGGTGTTTGATTTCAATTGTATAATATCCTTCTCAAACAAAGTTTCTCTCCCTTGATTCATGCATACCATTGGCTCCCAATAAATATTGTGATCTACAAACACACCTTGGTTTTGTAATAACCTTAGCACTTGAGCATCATCATCAAAATCTTTCCAATGTTTCACATTATCTAGGGGACAAATTAGCCTAGTTAGCACTTTAATGTTGTATTCACAATAAGATGAAATAGTGTAATTCCCAAACTTAGAACCCAACACCGCATACTTTTTAGCAGCAGAATTAAGTCCTTTGTCATGGTAAACAATGTTAAAGGAATTAAACATTTCAATTAGATCCCAAAATACATGCTTATATTGCTTTATACGCTGATTTTTTGTGGCATATAGCTTCCTTACTTGTTTGACAACCATCTATGAATCCCATTTTGCAACAATATCTTTCACTCCATACTTCCATGCAATTCTTAACCCCAACAACAATTCCTCATACTCATCTATGTTTTTAGTGCATTCAAAATTAATTTTGAAGGAAAAAGAAACTCTTCCAAACTAGGAGAAAGCATATCTATACCAAAGACCATTTCCAAACTTGGAGCAAGGTCCATCAAATAGAAATGTCCACAAGAGAACCTACCATATCAAGGAACTTTTATTTGTCCATCTTTCTTTCTTTTCCATCAGCAAAACCATTGAAAATTTCAGCATCCACATCAGCAACAACACCTCATAGGAAGCATTGTTGGGATCTTCAATCAAGTGCAACATCTTCTTTTCACCATAAAGTTTGACAAGGCTTCCTAAATGGGAATGGTGGCAAAATACATGTCCATATAACACATTTGCCACCAAAACTTGGAGCCCATTTTCTTGAAAAAATCATACCCCATTTGGCAGGGAAGTCAACAATTACAACATCAAGCTTCAAGTTCTTACCTGGATAGGCTACAAGTTGCACTACTAAACCCTTCACACAACCAACAACTGACACTTCCCTTGAATCCATGGTAGTACACTTCCCATAGGCTGCTATCACCTTGATATCCAACTCATTCATGACTTCTAGAGGCATGACATTACATGATGCACCGGAATCAAACATGTAATTATGAAGTATCCTATCTTTTATGAGAAAGTTGTGAAGAATGGATCAACATTCAATTGGGAATCAACCAAGGATGTTCCCAAATACACCTCAGGAGCTTCTCCAAGATCCTCCAATGCTGGTGGTGTTCCAAGATCTGCAATGATTGGAGGAGGAGCTTCAACAATGTTCACATTTCTACTTGGGGTACTCTTTTCTTCCTTCAATCCCAAGTATTCAAATGCTCTCTTCTTGTGCTCAGTATTCTAAGCAATTCAATGATTGGAACACTCACTTTGATTTGGCTCAATACTTGGGCTATGTCATAGGGAACATTCTTTGGTAGGACAACATTGGAAGGGATACAAGTAGATTCACTAAATGGCAATGGATTCTTGGCAGATTGGGCATGAGGAGGACTGATATTTTGGATGGGACAATAGGGTTCTTGGAAAGTGTTTCCCTTCTAGGAGTTTCTTTAGGAATGCTTCTAAGCGAGGGTGTCTTAGGATTGGCTTGAGGATCAGATCCTTTAACAACTCTACTTCTATTATTGTACTCCTTCTCTTGACCACCAACATCATTCATTAACAATTCCCTATCTTCCTCCGAAGGGATACCACCATCATATTTCTTGATCACAAAAGATCTTAGATATTCAAAGTCATTATTAGGAATTTCAAAGGTTTGAACTACATATAAATCATGATCTTGAGAAAGAGGAAGAATTTTACCCATTCTATGCAATACCAAAAGGTTGCAATAGTCCTTGCACTTATCACATCTATTGATGTTGTTTCTTGTTGTGAGCTTGAAGAGCTACCCACCATACAATGTCATCACCATCAGTTCCATCTTCATTATCATCCTTAACAAATTATTGGTCTAATTCACATCATTGATGAGGAAGAAAACTTCTGTCACACCAATCCATATCAGCAATTTCATCAATAGCAGCAACCCTAGCAGTTAGAGGGTTAGGAACCAATCTACTTTCTCATGCTTGGGGTTGTCTATTTCCCCCTCCCATAAGTCCTTTACCTCTATCATCTTGTATTTGATCACCCCTAGGATGATTTCCAAATCTATCATGGTTTTGTGCTCTTTTCTGACCTTGTGAACTTTGGCCAATTCCTTTCTCATCCCGAGCTAATTTGTATGAAATTTCTTTGACAACCCCTACCAAAGTTTTGACAACATCCTCCAAATCAGCACCCTTGCTAACTTGAGGTTTTTCAGGGTTTACTAACTTCACACCATCCCTCTTGAGAGGTTTACCAATGGCTTTAATATTGTTTTCAATCTACAGTGCCATGGTAAAAGCCTGCCTCAAATTTGTAGGGTTTTTGTCTCTCAAGTAATAGGTTGCCTTTTTATCAAATGCATCTGCATATTTGATTAAACAAGATTCATCACAAGGCCTCAAAATAACAAGCAACATTCAAATTTTTTTATTAAACCTTGTGTTGAAATCATGGACTATTTCATTTGGATTCTTTTTTATATTCTCAATTCGAGAAAAGGAACCTTGGATCAGTCTGCGCTCCATATTGCAATCTGAATGCATTGTTCATCTATGCCCATGAGTTAATGGAATTATCATGCGAGAGCCTTGTACCAATCCCTTGCATCCTCTTCTAAGGTGTGGATAAACAATTTTACATACACATCCTCAAACTCTATCTCAAATTCTTCCATCATGTTAACAAAAAGTTTGAGATGCTGATCTCTAGTTATAACATTGTTACCTTGAAACTTTGGTAACCTATTTCTCACATCTTGTGGGACAACATTTGGATACCCAACCATTCCTCTAAAATTGATAGGACCAAAGGTGTTAACAACAAATGGGGGTCTAGGTGGAGGATGAGCCATGTTGTTTTGTGGTGGTGATCTTGGAGGAGAAACAAATTGATGAGGAGTGAGAGGTATTTGGGGAATGGGAATGTAACCTTCAAAATAAATCTCTCTTAAGGGCTCTCCTTCTTGATGATCTCTAGCAAATTTAGAAAATACAGGAGTAGATTTAGGAGCAAGCCTTTCAAATGCATAAGAAGGTCCCTCACCTGATGGGGAATGAAAATCAACAACAAGATTGTCTGAATCAAATTTACTTGAAGAAGAATAGTAGTCCTCAATAACATGTTGCTCTCTTTCAAACTCAACAATGTAGATCTCCTTCTTGTAGCCTCGTAGTCTCCAACCACTTTCCGCACTCTTCTTCCTTCTAGCTCGAGCTTCTTGATTCTACAAAAACTTCTCAATAGAGTCCTTGATGAAGAGGAATCTCCTTCCTTCTAGTTTTCCATATTTGAGAAAAAATTATAAGATAGAAAGGTAATACAACTAGTATTTTCAAGACCAAATCAGCATGTAGTCGCCACTAAGGAATTTCCCTTAGTTGTGCAAGAATGCACTATAATATTCTATCAAATATATTCTTAGCACTGGATAATTTGCAAGGCTTTATAAATCGGACCTCCTTATTTTTAAATCAACGAAACAAAATGCAACCAAAGTAGATAAACTGCTTATGAAATGAAGAAAGGGCAAGATAAGGCTTTAAAACATTTTCCTAAACTTGTAGATCTCTGAAGCATAAAATGATATCTTAATAATGTAGCAGCTCAAATAATTAAATAGACAAATGCTAAAACTCTTTAAACACTTCAAAAACACCAAGAAATCCAAATAAGTCCTTGGAAAGGGCGCCACTCGGGTGTTGGTACCCAAATTTAATCTCCTTCACAACTTGAACAATATCATGAAATTCACAAGACACTCGGGGTAGATAAATGATTTGTATGTCGTTTGTAGCCAGGGAATACACCTATCTACCTTGTTAGCACTCAATATTTGAAGAAGTGGGTAGCACCTTGAAAATGATATTGATATTATCCTCACTATTTTAGGTTGTGCCTCTCAACCAAGGAAAGAGAATATATATTGCAGCCTTTTTTTTAGTGAAGGAGGATGAGATATCCTTGTATTTTACATATTGTATGGAAGAATCCTTGGGAAAACACGATAAATTTTCCATTATTCAAACTCCAAAGAGTTGTCACTACTAAATGATGGAAATGCTTTAAAAACAAGGCTAAGGCTACTAGAGACATGGTATTATCCTAATTTTCTTTGTGCACTTTTGTAAATGGATTGTATTCTTTTGTTGACAAACAATGCAATGAAGGGTAGTATAGGGTAGGATTAGTTATTTTGAATGAAATTTGATGGGAGATGTTAGAAAAGAGTAAACAAGAATTGCCAAACTCTTTGAGGACCTCTGCAAGAGATTTGTAACACCTAAACAACAAAAATGTTTCAAAAGGGGTTTAAAATACTCCTTCAACAAGGATATGTGCACCAAATGGAGGCTCGGATCTGCACTCTTCCAAAAATCTTTGACAACCTGCCACAAAAGCTTGAAGTAGATATATAAACAAACTATCCAAAAATCGCTATTTTATCATGACCTAAGGTGCACCCAAAGGTTTACAAATAGTCTCAAAATTCAGGGAAAGGTAAAATGATTTTAAATTTGTTTATCTTCTATCGTGTGAAGACTCTCTCTGAATATAATATTGCAGCTTCCATTAAACCATCAACAAGAAATGAGACCATGTATGATCAAAAGAGATCTTAAACACAAGATTACAACATGAGCAAGAAACACAAATTGAAGACATTCTGAAACATAAGTATATGTAAACTTTTCCAGGAGATAACACCAGATAATCTAGAAAATGATCAAATATATTAGTAGGGGAATGTCATGGGAAAATATAAGAGCTTGTTTATGGCTTTACAACTAAAACCAGCTCAACATGATAAAATCTGATGTAAGAAGGAATTAAAAATGGCTCTCAGGTAGTTTTCTCAGATAATGGGTTTCTTCTTGTTTTTCCCATGAAATTCTAAGTTTTTATCCTCTCTTCTATAATCTCTCCAAAAATGTATTATATACCTCATGCCACATTAGATCCTTCCTTCCCAAGCAAAGAATATGCTATGGGATCAAATTTGTTGCAAAAAACCTCATGATTCGATGAAAATGACATCAAACAGAAAAACAACTCACAGTTGCCAGATATGCCCAAAAAATTAAATCATTACACAAATTCAGATCATTATCCATCCAGGGGGCACATTTTTTATCATTCAGCCTGCAAGTATCTTTCACTCATCATTTTTCACTTTTCACCTTTTCATTTTACCTCTGCAACTTTTGAGTTTGACCTTTCGGTTTTTTCTCGGGCATAAGCAAAAATTTCATCAAAAAACCCGTAGATCAAAGAATTAGGTCATAAAAGCAATACCAATGCTCTTAGAAGGCCTAGAAGATGAAAAATCATATAAGATTTGATACAATTTGATCAAGAAATCATGATTCCAAGTTTCCTAGAGCTCCAATGGTGGCAAGTAGTAAGAATGCATAGTAGCCATTGATATTGGATAACTTTAAATGTCCGCCCTCACATGGAAGATGAGATCCCAAACATAAGCTCAAAATTACCTTTTTAAACCTTGGATCAGGCAAGAAATGTGTCAAAACATGATTGGATCAGGCCCATGCCTTTCAAAAATGCATTTACAACCTTTGGAAAATTTGGAAAACTTTTTAATATTTCCCGCTTGCCTCCTAGCCCACCACGTGTCCATACATGGGCCCCATTGAAATTGCGGGCCAATTTTATAAATTTTCCACTTTTTTGAAAAAGGAAATTTTTCCACAAAACCCTTGTTGGCCCGATCACCTGATATCTTCCCCGCCATGTGGTGCTCTCTGATTCACCATGGGGCCATGTTTCCAATTCTATCTTTAAACATCCCTTCAAAATTTGAAAATTTTCAAAACTTACTTAATGTGGCCCACGCTCTCCTTTGACCTTGTAGAATTTGCCACATGTTCACCATGGATTGGTTGTGGAGGATCATCTCCAATTTGTACTTTATCCCTTTTTTCAATAAAGGAAAAATTTCTTTGTTTCCCCCAAAGCTCCATGATCCCGCACAAGCTTCAAAATTACACCTAGTCGGGGCCCCACACAAATTCATGATTTTGAAACATTTTGCCAAAGTTTGTAAAATTTTCAAAGTTATCTCCAATGTCCGAATCTCTACCTCCTCATTTTGATCAAAAATTTCACAAAAGCCATTTGACTTTTGAATTTTGGGCACGTGTCCACATATGATTGGTGTGGAGCCATTCCTCAATTTTTACCTTTGGAAAACAGAGTAAAAATCACAAAGTATTTCCTTCACCATTTCCTCCATTTTTGCATTTCTAGGCACGTTTCTTCTCTGATTGGATCCAAAATCTCAAACCAAAATTGAACTTTTATCCAATTTGCCAAAAAGGCAAAAAACCTTAATGATCCCCAAGGTCCGAACCTCCGCCTCCTCATACAAATTTCTTGCAAGCGGCAATGCAGACCATTTTTCAACTTTGAGATTTTTTGCCTCCAAAGGCAAAAAATCTCAAAACTCCCAAAGATCTGCCTCTCCATTTTTGCACAAAAACTTAACCTTTTCGGGAATGTGGGCTTCAACATGACAATTTCACTTTTTCACCCAAAAGCCAAAATCTACTAAGTTCTCCATCAACCCCTTCTTCCATTTGACTTTTCTCGGACACGTGTTGGCCATGGATTGGAGCGGAGCCATCCTCTAATTTTTACCTTTCAAAAACAAAGGAAAAAAGTCATAACATTTTCCTTGGCCCCTTCTTTCATATTTTCCTTCCTTGACACGTGTCCACCCGTGATTGGAGGAGGGCCTTTGGGCCAAAATTTTCCCTTAACATTTTGAGCCCAAAAAGCCAAAATTCTCAAAACTTCTCCACCATCCGCATCTCCTTAGACCCAAAATGTTCTACGCATCCTCCTCTAATTAGAGGGGGAACAAAAATGTTTGTCAACTTTAGCAAAATTGAGCAAAAGGCTCTATGTCCTCCATCGGCCCCTTTCTCCCTCTTACTTTTTGGACACATGTCCTCTCCCTATTCGCTACGGGGCCTCAGGCTAAAATTTGATTTTGAAATTTTTTTAAAATGTTATCAAAAACTCCTAAGGAAATCCCGCCAACCGCAAATCCTCTCGCCAATCAAAACATGCGACATAAGCACTTCTTGCAGAAGGAGGAGTTATGGATCAAAATTTTCCATTTTGCCAAAAATTCAAAAATGATAAGTTAAAAACATTTTCACACATATCCCTAGCTAATAGGAGCCCACCACATTTCCATTACCTTGTGATGATGAATTTGATAGGGAAATGACACCTATATGATCGGAAAAACGTAAAGAATTCACGTGGAAGCCCTAGAAATCAAAATCTCCAACAAGGATGTCAAATTTTTGGATTTTGAAACAAGCTGAAGCATGATTTGACATTTTTTTCAACCTTGGGATTGTGAATTTAATTTCATACGACTTAGGTTTAATCAATCCCAATTTTTTGCACGATTTGGCAAAGGGAAAATGACACAACTTTAAAATTGGAAAAAACATAGGGCACAAAAAGGGAAAACTTGGATAATTCCTTCAAACCATGGAAAAACAACAAGTTTATGAGTACCCTTGAGGCATTCAACTGGAGAACATGAATTTTAGATCACCAATTTGAAAGATATAATCTGTTGATGGCAAATCATAGCACCCCTGAATGTCTGCAACTTGATGGGTTGAGACTCCCAGTGTGATTGCATAACATGGAGCTTTTCCTAAGTGTGGGACCTTACGAAATCCAAAACCTCTCCGGATGAAGGCCGGTTCCTATTCCTCTGTTTAGATGCACACATAAAAATGTAGAGGGTTTACTCAAAACCTAATCTAACTTGCCAAGGAGACATGGTAAGAAGATGTATAAAATAAAACCTAAACTACAAAGGTGATGCACCGAGGAATGATGAACATCTGTCTTGCCAATAAACACAAAACCATTAAAATGTAATGCAAGATCATGCACAGATAACCATATTTGTAGTGAAAGATCGGGAGGATGCAAATGAACACGAGAGAGGGTTGAGAATCATCCATGACATGCATTATTTTCTCCAAAGATTGATACATACACTACAAAATGCCAAGAGGCAAAGTTGCATTACAGCTTTAAATGGGAGGTTTGAACTCCACAAATTCACCTGCCAAAGAGAAGAAGGGAGGGGCAAAACAAGAATGTCCAACCTTTAGAAAGAAGCCCCTCCTTACAATTTATAGGAAGAATGAGAGAGGGAAGAGAGAGAGGAATTCCAAATCTACCCCAACCACCTCCAAGTTGCATTTAATTCATCTCATTATGGCGTAGGTGAGGACCTTAAGAAACCCAAAAAGTGGTGAACTGTATTTTAATTTTTTAATAATTTTTTCCCACCCAATTAAAAAAGTCTAGTTGGATAGAGGACCTCCTAAGCTTTCCGAAAAGTCTAACCTTGTGTGAATCTGAGCTCCCTGTGAAAAGTTATGGCCATCTGAATATCTGGGTCGTGGTCTCGCTCTGTCGGCGCGCTCAAAATGTTGCGCCTCCTGAAGGTGCGCCTTAGCGCATCCATCTTCATCTCGACATACCCCTGCATGCACCAAGGCACGAATTTTTTCATGTTGACATTCTGTGTCATGCGCCCTTTACATGTGCCAAGGCGCGACTTTTGCCATGTCAACATTCTCTTACCTGCGCCATGGGCGCATCCATTTTCGTGTCGACACCTTCTATCATGCGCCTCTTACCTGCACCATGGGCGCATCCATTTTTGTGTCAACACCTTCTGTCATGCGCCTCTTACCTGCGCCATGGGCGCATCCATTTTCATGTTGACACCTTCTATCGTGCGCCTCTTACCTGCGCCATGGCGTGACTTTTGTCATGTCGATACCCTCTTACTCGTGCGAGGGCACATCCATTTTGATGTTGACATCCCTTGTTGTGCATCTTTTACCCGTGCCTTGGTGCAAATTTTGTCATGTCGATACCCTCTTACCTACACCAAGGCGCATCCATTTCCATGTCGACATCCCTTGTTGCTGTGCACCTTTTACTGCGCCTTGGCGCGAATTTTGTCATGTTGACACCCTCTTACCTACGCCAAGGGCGCATCCATTTCCATGTTGACATCCCTTTCGTGTGCCTTTACTCGTGCCTTGGCCATAAATGTCGGGTCTGAGTTTCTTTGATTTCCATATTCTTCCATTTGTCTATATCTAGGTGGGGGAGATATTTACAACAATTTGGTGACTCAACGGGATCACCTACCTGTTGGGCGTAAGATCGGTGGCCTTTTAACAATCCATTGGGCATGGAGTCATAAGCAATAACCTAAAACCAATCGATATCGATCCCGAACCCGATACTACAACTCCTTCTCTGACATTTTGAACGTAGAAAAAAACCTAAGAGCAACAAAACTGTCTGTGAGCACTTAGGAAACCAAACCTAACTATAACAAGACAATGTGCATCCACACTTAGAGGAATTGAAATCTAGGCTAATATTTACAAGGGTAAACCTTTTCCTTTTAGTAGCAATGTTTAAGATAGATTCCGTTAACCGAAACCGGAGTTCTTCTCCATCCAATGTAGAAAATTAGAAGGCATTACTACTTTTACATCCCGTGACCATGTAGGGACCACTCCAAATGGCATCAAACTTGGAATGCCTTCCTGGTTTTTCCCGATCTGCATCCCATTTCAGAACTAGGTCCCCTTCCTGAAGGTCCTTGCTCTTGCCTTCTTATCAAACCATCTTTTTACTAAGGCCTGATCTCTCTCAATTGTCTGAACTGCATGCTCTCTAATTTCTTCCAATTCCACCAACTCTACATATCTGGCCTCCATTGGTTCAAACTCAGCCAACTCCAACTGCTTCATGAGCTCCAATGCAGGCAGTTCTAATGATATAGGCAATACCGCCTCTTTCCCATAGACCAACTTGTAGGAGAATTCCTGTAGATCTATTTGGCGTTATCCTGTCACCCATAATGCTGATTTTAGCTTGGTATGCCATGTCCTTTGGTTTTCAACTAAAGTCCTTCTAATGATTCTTAGCAAATTCTTGTTCGTGGACTCTTCCTATCCATTACCCTTCGGGTAATAATTTGAAGAGGTGCTCAAATAGATTCCATTCTTGACAGCCCATTCTCAGAATCTTGGAACCTATGAATGCCAATGCATTTTCGATATGATAGTGGTCGGCACACCAAACCTGGTCATTATTCCTTCATAAAAGTCTAGTATGCTAGACTCATTTGCCTCTTTGAGCACTACTACTTCCGGTCCACTTGGTGAAGTAGTCGGTTGCCGTAAGAATCCACTTGTGGCCATGGCTTGAGTTTGGGTTGATGACCACGAAAAGTCCAATCCCCATTACATAAATGGTTTGTCAACCAAAATCGGGTGCAATGGAAGTGTTGCTAGTCTTTCTTTACCCGTGAAGAGTGCACATTTCTTGCACTTTCTTATCCATGTATAGCAGTCAATGAACACTGTGGGCCAATAATATCGTGCCTTCGTTATCTTGAGAGTTGTTACCCATGGGGTGAAATTTCCTCTGGAATCTCCATCGTGAAAATCTCGTAACACCCTCTCAATTTGACCTGTCCCAATGCACCTCAATAGAATTCCATTGATGTCTTTTTTAAACAAAACACCATCAACAAGCACATATGGAATGACTTGTAATCTGAAGTATCTCCTTTTTACTTTTCTCATTTCGGAGGGCATAGGCCTACTTGTAGGAAGTGTATCATATTCTAGAGTCCAACAAGGAGCAGCCACATCATCATTTTCTTTTTCTTGACCATCCTGCAGATTTAAGGCGAGTCTCTTTTTCATCACTTTCTTTAACTTTTCGACTCAAAGCTAGTTGTTCACATAGTCCTTTTCCACGTACTTCAGCTTATTGACCTTGATCTCGATTTCATATTCCATGACACGAGTTATCCATCCCGCACGTTTCTCATTTAGATCCTTGTTTAGAAGGAAGTCCTTGACTCTGCATGAGAGACCAAAAATTAGATCTTGTTATTTGAGACTAGGTGCTTGGATTTATTTAAGCTCCCGATCAATGTAACAACATGCTTTTCAATGAAAGAGTACCTTGTTTCATATTCCTCCAAACCTTGGATCAAGAAAACAACTAGTTGTTCTAATCCCTCTTTGTTTTGGCTTTGAACCAGATTGCAGAAATTGTGTCTCCACCACCGAAGGCATATAGCATGAAGTCCTTAGAGAAGTCTGGATTGACGAGATTTGGAGCTTGAGATATAGCCTCTTTTATTGCCTCAAAACTTGCCTTGCCTTTAGATGTCCACTTAAATTCCATGCTCTTCTTCAACATCAGCGTTATTGGCTTTACGAGAGATTGATCCTTCCCAAGAAGCTTTGAAGAGCCTTCTTGTGACTTGGCAATGGTAACGCTCAAATTGCTTCAACTCTTTACGCCCGTCAATCGTCAATCCCTCCTTTGAAACAATATGGCCCAAAAGTTTTCCTTCGTGAGCCAGAATATGCATTTTTGGGATTCAATGATACCCCAAATCTTCTACACCTCTGAAATACCTGCCTCAGGTGAAAGAGGTGATCCACTGCATTTTTGGAAAATATAGTGATGTCATCAAGATATATCAGAACTATTTTATTGATCAACCCCTTGAATGCCATATCCATTGCCCTTTAGAAAGTGGCTCCATAATTTGATAGCCCAAATGGCATCTTCTTGTAGGCATATGTGCCCCATTTGGTGGTGAAAGCCATCTTGAACTGGTCATCTTCTTTCACCATTACCGATTATACCCCGAGTAGCCATCTAAGAGAGAGAATCTCTCCCAACCAGATACCACTTGCAATATTTATTCTATTGAAGGAAGTGGGTAATGGTCTTTGAGAGATGCCTGTTGAGGTCTCGGAATTCCACACACAACCTGATTTCTCCGCTCTTCTTCCCCGACTGGAACCAAGTTTGCAACCCAGTTGTGTGTTTGATTAGGAATATAATGCTTGCCTCTATTAGCTTATTTAGCTCTTTCTTCATTAGAGGCTCAATATGAGGGTTGATGGTCTCTTACACTTTGGGCTTAGCATCTGGATCTAATTCTATGGTATGTTTTGCCAAATTTGGATCAAATCCTTTTAAGTCTTCATAGCTCTAAGTGAAGACATCTAGAAATTCTTGGCAAAGTCAGTATGAAATCTGAATTTTCTTGCTCAAAGTGGCCACTCTACCAATTTGAAGTGTTTTTCCTTCCCAACTAGAATTGGCTCTCGAATCTTCTCTCTTAACTCGTATGTTAGCCTTTTCCTTACGGGCGGTCGTTAGGGTTGAAGATAGACTCCAATGTTACTAAACCCTTAGGAAGCTTGTTTGTCCGCAGCCTATACTACTTGATCCCCATCTCGCTACTCTAATCTGTCTTGATTCCTAGCTGAGAATTCAGCCTCTTCTTGCAAAAAATTGACGATCTGTTGATCTTTCTCAAACACCTGCCAGCTTGTGTTATTATCTGGAACTGTTGGCCTCACAATCACATGGATATATGGCTGCATTTTTTCCCTTTTGATGTTGTCAACCACATCAAACATTTCTCCAATAGCTGCGAGCCTATCTGCGGCTTCATTTTTCTTCCTAGGTATGGACACGATGTTGAAAGCTTCAAAATCCTCAACGAGGTCCCATACCCTATTCTTGTAGTTCTTCAGCAGGTCATTCTTTGTAGCATGTTGTCCCCTGACTTGATTGATGATCAACTCGCTATCCCCGAACACCTGCAAGTTCTTTATGCCCTTTTTCCTGCCCAATGAAGTCCATGAATCAAGGCCTCATATTTAGCTGTGTTGTTTGAACAGGAAAACTAGAAATGGAAAGCTGAATAATATTTGATGCCTTGAGGTGAAACAAGCATAGCTCCTCCTCCTGCACCTTTCTTGCTCCTTGATCCATCGAAAAATAAAACCATACCTCATTGTCATCCTTATGGTCTGGTTGGGTGATGCTAGGAATAGGCTGGTTTTCTTCATGTATGCAATAAACTCCTAGCTCAGATTCTTCTATTTCTTGGTAGGGATCAAAATCATGTACCTTGCTTGCCCATTCATCAAGAGTCAAATCTGGGATGCTTCCAACTTTGGTGTCAGCTTCATCTGTGCTTTGATAATCTTCTTGATCAAATGTTGAATAGTTGGCATTGATTTGGCTTGGAGTATGAGGCTCAATATGAAATTTTGCAATTGGTTCAGATCTGATTGTGACCTTAGTACCATATCTTGTTCTAAACAACATGTGTGACCAGTCAGCAGATAAGTAGCCTCCAATTCTAGTGTGAAATCCCTTGATAAGCATAGGGCAAAGAGTGGTGGCAAATCTATCACTGACACATCTTGCAAAATGGTAACGTTGGGGCATGTATGCAAGGTAAGATTCAAACCTTTAATCACTCCCACCATTGCTACTACTGTCCCATCCAATTACACTACCCCCTTTGATATGACTTCATATTGGAGACCCAACTGATCAGCTATTTGCTTGGGCATGACAGAACTACTTGCCCTTGAATCAATCATCATGCAATTGTGTACTAGTTTATCCCCAATGATTAATGAAACATAGAATGGAGGGGGTTTCAAAACTTTACCTTGTTTTCCTCCATGATTCCCTTCAGGCTGAGCAGCATTCGTAAGGACCTTCTCTTGCATATGGACCTGCTGGTTTGAAGTTGACCAATTCTTCATGGCAGCTTGTAGAAGATCTCTTTGTCCTGGGATGGACAAAGATTCCCACATTGATATATTCACATTTGTCTTCTTCATTTGATCAATGATGCTAAATGGGGATGAAACATATCTTTGTTGTCCTTTAGTCTGCGCATTCCTTTCTTGCACATGGGTAGCAACAATGGCATTTGAGTTGGTTTAGAAGGTGGTTTGGGCTGTCCTTACATGTTTGGAGCTGTATTTTGCTTACCGACACCTTGTGGAGTGATAAGAGGTTGTAGATCACTTGGAGCCAATGATTTACCTTCACCAATATTCCTCTTCTTTGATCTTGTGTTAGCTGCTACACTCTGAGAAATTGTTTGATTCATGCCACAAAAATCCTCACTTGCCAATTCGCAAGTGCGGTATCATTTGGAGCTGTGTTTTGTTGAGATGTCCCTTGTTGCTGATTTGTTTCTTGACTCACTTCACCCTCTACGCCAGTAGTTGTCACCATCAAGGCTTGGTTCAAAGCACCATTGAAGCACATAGATTGGTTGTGAGGTTCATTGCATGGGAAACACCAATCATACTCTTGAGCTATGTTGTTTTGGACTGGCACTAATGCTTTAGAAGTAGATGCAACATTGGGGTTATAGGGCTGAAATGGTCTATTGGCGGAGGCCTTACTTGGCTTTGATTTTGATTTGCAGCCTGAGCTGGTGACCTATTTTGTTGGTATGGGGGCCTAGCCCATCGCACTTGAGGTGCCGTAAGAAGGTCTAAAGCTTTGGGCCTACTACCTCTTGAGTGTAACCAGCTCATTTCCCAAATTTTACAATTTTTTCATGACCTCTTGGAGTTCATTTGAAGCACTAGAGGATGAAGTAGAAGTTTCATTTGAACTTTGATTTCTAGGAGTGGGAATAGGAGCCAAAGTGGGTGTTTGACTAGTGCTTGGATTTTCTAAGTTTGGATACAAGGGCATGGGAGGCCTAGGAGCCAGCTTACCAGCTTGAATAAGACATTTTTCAGCCCTAATGGCAATGCTATAAGTAGTAGGTAAGGTTGTGCCTCCCATAGATTGAATTAACATAGAAATATCAGAATTCAAAGCTTTAAGATAATATAGAAAAGCACCTTCACTTGCTGGCACGACACCCACCGGAATCCTATCCCAAGACCTTTGAAATTTGAAGTTGAAGTCGCATTTTGCTCATTGGGAGCTCTCTTGATAGTTGTCAATTGTTCTAGTAGAGACAAATTGTCTCCCTTTTCTCCAAACTACTCATGGAGGACTATGCATAATCGATTCCAATTTTGGATAGAACCATTTCTACAAAGCTCCTAAACCATTCGCAATGCCTTCCCTTTGAACGAAGATGATAGTAATTTGATAGCAACATCCATTTCATTTATCTCATGGATTCCAAAAACATTAGCAATGTCTTTGACATGATCACTGTGGAGTGGTATGATTTTCTCCAATGAAAAATGGAATGTTATTCAATGCTACAATCTGAACCGGATTACGTGCATTGAGGAAAGTGGAGTGGACTACCGGTGAAATTGACAAAGGGATTCGGTGGTTGCACCATTCGATTGGCCTAATAACTCTGGTTGATGCGAGAAAAGGTCTACTGGTGGAGGTGTAGACAAAGTCTAGTTAGGTGGAGATGGTGATCTTCGTTGTCCTCTTCCTCTCCTTCATCTTCCCGGTGATAGTTGCAAGTGGAAAAATAGCCCCTCTTCTTGAGTATCAGACCTGGTTCGAATTCTTCTCATATGTCTGGGAAACTTTTGCTGCTACACCGCTGAATTCTACCCCTTTGGAGTCGCCAGATGTGTTAGATAATGAGCCTCAAAAGGCTCGATTATGTCCGGTTACACACCAATCCCGACAAATATTAAAACTAGAAGTTAAAACCTTTGAAGGACCTCGAAAGATACGCTTTCTTCAATTTGGTTATCGGGTCTTGTTTTACAGCTACTAATCTCCGAAAGGTACAGGGAAAACTCAGGTCATGCAAGGCAACTGGGAAAACCCGAAATACCAAAAACCATGAAATTTTGAAAGTCAAAATATCAAAAATATAAGAATACCCTTTTGAAGATTATCCCCCGATCTATCAACTGGTGAAATTTTTACTTGTTTTGAGCAAGTTAAGCCCTTGAAAATCGATTTCAAAGTTCAACCTGGAAGGTGAAAAATCTGAAATTGTAAAACCTGTAATTTTTAGTCCAAATTTCTTGAAAATTCCTTCAAATATTGTGCAATGACCTCTTGGTCCCACCGGCATGCCAAAACTATTTATGGTGAATCACAAGACCCCTGAATGTTTGCAACTCGATGGGTTGAGACTCCCAGTGTGATTGCATAACATAGAGCTTTTCCTAAGTGTGGGACCTCGAAATCGAAAAATCTCTCCTGGATGAAGGCCGGTTCGTATTCCTCTGTTTAGATGCACACATAAAAATGTAGAGGGTTTATCCAAAACCTAATCTAACTTGCCAAGGAGACAGGGTAAGAAGATGCATAAAATAAAACGTAAACTACAAAGGTGATGCACCAAGGAATGATGAACATCTGTCTTGCCAATAAACACAAAACCATTAAAATGTAATGCAAGATCATGCACAGATAACCAGATTTGTAGTGAAAGATCAGGATGATGCAAATGAACACAGAGAGGGTTGAGAATCATCCACAGACATGCATTATTTTCTCCAAAGATTGATATACACTACAACATGCCAAGAGGCAAAGTTGCACTACAGCTTTAAATGGGAGATTTGAACTCCACAAATTCACCTGCCAAAGAGAAGAAGGGAGGGGAAAAACAAGAATGTCCAACCTTTAGAAAGAAGCCCCTCCTTACAATTTATAGGAAGAATGAGAGAGAAAAGAGAGAGGAATTCCAAATCTACCCCAACCACCTCCAAGTTGCATTTAATTCATCTCATTATGGCAGAGAGGTGAGGACCTTAGAAACCCAAAAAGTGGTGAACTGTATTTTAATTTTTAAGAATTTTTCCCACCCAATTAGAAAAGTCAAGTTGGACAGAGAGGACCTCGTAAGCTTTCCGAAAAGTCTAACCTTGTGTGAATCTGAGCTCCCTGTGAAAAGTTATGGCCATCTGAATATCTGGGTCAGGGTCTGCTTCCTGTCAGCGCTCAAAATGTTGCGCCTCCTGAAGGTGCACCTTGGCGCATCCATCTTCATGTCAACATACCCTTACATGTGCCAAGGCACGAATTTTGTCATGTCAACATTCTGTGTCATGCGCCCTTTACGTGCGCCAAGGCGTAACTTTTTCCATGTCGACATTCTCTTACCTGCGCCATGGGCGCATCCATTTTCGTGTCGACACCTTCTGTCGTGCACCTCTTACCTGCACCATGGGCACATCCATTTTCATGTCGACACCTTTTTCGTGCTTCTCTTGCCTGCGCCATGGGGACATCCATTTTGTGTCGACACCTTCATCATGCGCCTCTTACTCGTGCCATGGTGCGACTTTTGTCATGTCGACACCCTCTTACCTGCACCAAGGGCACATCCATTTCCATGTCGACATCCCTTGTTGTGCGCCTTTTACCTACGCCTTGGCACGACTTTTGTCATGTCGACACCCTCTTACCTGCGCCAAGGGTGCATCCATTTCCATGTCGACATCCCTTGCTGTGCACCTTTAACCTGTGCCTTGGCATGCGACTTTTGTCATGTCGACACCCTCTTACCTGCGCCAAGGGCGCATCCATTTCCATGTCGACATCCCTTGTTGTGCACCTTTTACTGCGCCTTGGCCATAAATGTCGGGGTCTGAGTTTCTTTGATTTCCATATTCTTCCATTTGTCTATATCTACCTTAGGGGGAGATATTTACAACAAGAACATCTCTCGAGAAAAATTGAACATGAAAAATTAGGGCACACTATGCAAGCTCGTAAATGGCACCAATGTAGAAGGAGAGAAACTTTGTTTGCGAAGGATATTATAAAATTGAAAACAAACACCATTCCTAGGGGCCTAGTTGCACTTGAATAAAATTTTACCAATGCTGATTACATAATTAATAGGAACATGTTTACTTCAAGGATGTGGAAGAGTACAACTTGGCCACCAAGGATAAACCAAGGAAGATTTGATTGTGCAGCAATTTAAGTAAAGAGGAAAAATAGTCTCATGCCCAACTTTTGAAAAAATATCAAGACTACTTTGCTTGGTCATATTTTGTGCTAAAGGCATATAGAGAAGACTTGTTCCAACATGAGATGCCTCTTAAGGCCAAGAGTAAGACATTTAGACAAGGGCAAAGGCTGATCAATCCACTCCTTTCTTTGAAAATGCAAGAGGAGTTGAAGAAATTGAGAGATGGTGGTATTGTTCACCCACTAGATATTCATCTTAGGTTATAAACCTTGTGCCGCTTAGGAAGAAGAAAAGAGACAATAGAATTTGTGTGGTTTTTAGGAATCTAAACAAAGCATCCATGAAAGACAACTACCCCTTTCCAAACATGGAAAATATTTTGCAGCTTGTGACACGGTGAATTTCTCTCTACTTTGGATGGCTTCTCTAGGTACAATCAAGTGGTTGTTAAAGAATCGAAAGACTTAAGACAACATTCACTACTCCTTTGGGGACATATGTTTTTGTTAGGATGCCCTTTGGATTGATGAATGCTGGTGCTAGTTTTCGAAAGAAATAGATGTTTCTTTTACTTGGTTACATCAATGAGTATATTGCGCTTACCAAGATGATGTGACTATGTTTTCAAGGCAGCAAGGTGACCATTTCCAGCACTTGGAGAAGATGCTGATTAGATGTAGGGAGTATTGCATTTCTCTCAATCTAAAGAATTTTAATTTTGGCATGCAAAAGAACAAGATGTTGGGACATATTGTGTCTAAATATGGTGTTATGATAGTCCCGGAAAGAGTAAAAGCAATCAATAGGGTGCCTATCCCAAGGGACAAGAAAGGCATCCAATCCTTCTTTGGTCAAATTAATTTTATTAGAAGGTTTGTTTCCAATTTTTCTTAGATGAATATTCCAATAAAAGCATGTTGAAGAAGGACCAAGTTATCAAGTGGGAAGAGGCTGCCATTCAAGATTTTGAAGGAATAAAGGATGCACTTAAGCATGCACCTATTTTAGCAGCACCAAACTATAAGGGGCCTTTCCAAATCTTTTCCTTTGCCTCTAAATATACCATTGCTTTTGTTTTGTTACAAAAGGATGAGAATGGAGCTGAGAGGCCTATTTCTTTCTTTAGCAAGGCTTTACAAGCAGCTGAGCTGAAGTATACAATCACGGAGAAACAAGCATTTTCCTTGGTGAAAGCAATGAAGATTTTCAGGCCCTATATATTGAGTTCAAAAGTTGTTGCTTATGTTCCTCACACCATGGTGAAGGAAATCTTATCAGAGATGGAGATCTCAAGAAAGAGATGTAGATGGGTGAACAAACTACAAGAGTATGATATGGATATCCAAACCAAAAATTTGGTGAGAGGTTTGGGTCTTTCTAAGCTCATGGTCGAGAGCAACCTACGAGAATGTAGAAGTCAATCGAGTTAGAGGAAGAAAGGGCAGAACTTCTTGAGAAATGTACAAGTTCCAGTGGTAAAAGATGTGATCTTCTACCTCGAGACACCTATGATGCCCTATTAACTTGAATAAAAATTATAAAAGATCCCTCAAGCTGGCATCTCAAAAATATATCATAAAAGACCTTGGGCTAGCTTGGAAAGAACCTCGAAGGTATCCTCTTGAAATGCATAATCAAGATGAAGCTCCCAAAATAGTTATTGATTTTCATGGGGGAGTTTGTGGAGGACACTTTTCTGGAAGGGTGACAACCCATAATATTTTGAGGGTTGGTTATTGGTGGCCAACTCTCTTTGAAGATGCAACCCACTTGGTTAGAAAGTGTGATAGTTGTCAACATTTCTCAGGGAGGACTAAAATCTTCAGGGTCCCTTCCTTTGTATCCTGTTTCACTTGAAGGCCCTTTCAAACAATGGGGAATGGACTTCATTGTTGAGATTTCAGATCCCTCTAGTGGTGGCCATAAGTGGATTCTTGTAGCCACTGAATATTTTATGAAGTGGGTTAAAGCAATCCCATCTAAAAAGGCAACACACAAAGTGGTAATGGACTTCTTGTTGAATCACATCATATGTAGATTTGGAGTTCTAGTTAAGATTGTATCTGATAATGCCATGTGCTTTAGAGCCAAACCTTTAATGACAATGTGCAATGAATATGGAATCAATCTAACTTATTCTTCAAACTATAACCCCCAAGGGAATGGGCAAGCTCGGTCCCAGAATAAGAACTTGCTGAAGATCATTAGAAGAACCTTGGAAATGAACAAGAAGAAGTGGGGAGAACAATTGAAGTTTGCAGTTTGGGCTGATAGAATAACTCCTAAAAGAGCAACTGGTAAAATCCCGTTTGAATTAGTGTATGGAACTTAGGATTTGTTGGCCTTACATCTGCAGTTATCTTCATTTCAGTTTTCCCAACAATTGGAAGATCAAGAGCATGGCCCATATGAGTCAAGGATTAATCAGATCATTGATCTTGATGAGGAGAGAAGAGCATCCCATCAAAGGCATGTTAGATTTAGAGAAAAATTTTAAAAATTGTTTGACAAGGAGGTCACTCCTAGAGCCTTCAATGTTGGAGATCTGGTTTTGCTATGGGATAGTAGGCATGAAGACAAGGGTAAGCATGGCAAGTTTGATGCATTATGGATGGGACCTTATGCCATTGATATCAATATTGGTGAACATACCTTTTTTCTCAAACATTTAGAAGGGGAATTACTGGAGCTACCTCTTAATGCTAGACATTTGAAAAATTTCTTAGATTGATCCCTAAAGTGAGGTATGCACCAATTTTATAGTTGTATAGTATCTTTTTTCTCTAATTTTTGTTGTTTGGTGGTTTATGGTTTGCCCTTTGTTCTTGGAATCCATTTTGGTTGTTTTCTTGGCTCATTTTTGGGTTGGTTATGGTTTTTGGGGATGCCTTGCATTTTGACTCCTTTTCCCAATGGTATTTTGGAACTTGGTCTATGTTTTGTCCTTGTGGCACTCACTGGGAGTGCCCATCCCCAAGCAAGAGCCGATGTTGGTGCCATTTCTAAGCTTGCATAGTGTGCCCTAATTTTTCATGTCCAAATTTTCTTAGAGATGTTCGATCTTTCAAATTGATGATCTGTAATTTGTCTTCTCGATTGAATGCCTCAAGGGTACTCAAAAACTTTTTTTTCCCTGGTTTAAGGAATTATCCAAGTTTTCCCTTTTTGTGTCCTAAGTTTTTCCAATTTTCAAGTTGTGTCATTTTCCCTTTGCTAGATCATGCAAAAAATTGGGATTGATCAAACCTAAGTCATATGCAATTAAATTCCCAATCCCAAGGTTGATAACAATCTCAAATCATGCTTCAGTTGTTTCAAAATCTGAAAAATTGCCATCCTTTTGAAGATTTTGATTTCTAGGGCTTCTTGTGAATTTTTATGTTTTGACAGACATACGGTGTCATTTTCCCATCAAATTCATAATCACAACATAATAACAACATGGTGGGATCCTATTGGCCGGGGATATGTGTGAAAATGTTTCTAACTTATAATTTTTGAATTTTTTGCAAAATGGCAAATTTTGATCCGTGGCTCTGCCTTCTACAAGAAGTGCTTACATGGCACATTTTGATTGGCTAGAGGATTGGTGGGTGGCTAGCTTTCCTTCAGAACTTTTGATAACATTTTGCAAAATTTTCAAAATCAAATTTCATCTCGAGGCCTCGCAGTGAATAGGCAGAGGACACATGTCCAAAAATCAGGAGGGAGAAAGGGGACAATGGAAAACTTAGAGCCTTTTGCTCTATTTTGCTAAAGTTGACAAATCATTTTTGTTTCCCCTCAATCAGAGGAGGACACGTGACACATTTTGGTCCGAGGAGATGCGGGTGGTGGAGAAGTTTTGAGAATTTTCCCATTTTAGGGCTCAAACCGTTAAGGTAAAAATTTGGCCCGAAGGCCCTCATCCAATCATTGGTGGACACGTGTCGAAGGAAGGAAAGAAAGAAGGGACCAAGGAAAATTTTATGGCTTTTTGCCTTTGTTGTTTGAAAGGTAAAAATTGAAGGATGGCTCTGCTCCAATCCATGGTCGACACATGTCTAGAAAAGCCAAATGGAAGAAGGGATTGATGGAGAACTTAGTGGATTTTTGGCTTTTAGGTGAAAAATTTAAATTGTCATGTTGAAGCCCACACTCCCGAAAAGGTTAAATTTTTGTGAAAAAATGGAGAGGCAAATCTTTGGGAGTTTTTTGAGATTTTTTTCGTTTGGAGGAAAAAAACTCAAAGTTGAAAAATGATCTGCATTGCCGCTAGGAAGAGAAATTTGTGTGAGGAGGCAGAGGTTCGAACCTTGGGGATCATTGAGGTTTTTTTCCTTTTTTGGAAAAGTGGATAAAAGTTCAATTTTGGGCCGAGATTCTAGATCCAATTAGGAGATGACACTTGTCCGGAAATGGAAAAAATGGAGGAAGTGGCTGAAGGAAAGACTTTGTGATTTTTTGCTCTGTTTTCCAAAGGTAAAAATTGAAGAATGGCTCTACACTAATCATATGAGGACATGTGTCCAAAAATCAAAAGTCAAATTCCTTGTGTGAAAATTTTTATCAAAATGAGGAGGCGGAGGTTCGAACCTTGGAGATAACTTTTAAAATTTTACAAATTTTGGCAAATTGTTTCAAAAAATTTAATTTATGCGAGGCCCCGACTAGGTGAATTTTTAAGCTTGTGTGAGAGCATGGATCTTCGAGGGAAATAGATAAATTTTTCCTTTTTGGTAAAAGGGATAAAGTGAAAATTGGATGCGAACCTCCATAACCAATCCATGGTGGACATGTGGCACATTATACGAGGTCAAAAGGAGAGTGTGGGCCCGCATTAAGTTTTGAAAATTTTCAAATTTTGCGGGGATGTTTGAAGACATAATTGGAAACTTAGCCCCATGGTGAATCGAGAGTGCCATGTGGCGGGAAAGAGATCAAGTGTTCGGGCTCATGGGGTTTTGTGGAGAAATTTCCTTTTTTCAAACAATTGGAAAAATTGATAAAATTGGCCCCACAATTTCAATGGGGCCCACATATGGACATGTGGCAGGCCTAGGAGGCAAGCGGGGAAATATAACAAAAATTTCAACTTTTCAAAAGGTCGCAAATGCATTTTTCAAAGGCACGGACCCGATCCAATCATGTTTTGACACGTGTCCCGCCTTATCCAAGGTTTAAAAAGGTAATTTTGAGCTTATGTTTGGGATCTCATCTTCCACGTGGAGGCGGACATTTAAAGTTATCCAAGATCAATGTCTACTTTTCATTCTTCCTTCTTGCCACCATTAGAGCTCTAGGAAACTTGGAATCATGATTTCTTGATCAAATTGTATCAAATCTCATATGATTTTACATCGCCTTTGCTTTCTAGCGCATTGGCAAAATTTTTATGACCTAATTCTTTGATCTATGGTGTTTTTGATGAAATTTTTTTCTTAGGCACGAAAAAACATGAAAAGTCAAACTCAAAAGTTGCAGAGGTAAAATGAAAGGTGAAAAGTGAAGAATGATGAGTGAAAGATACTTGTAGGCCTGAATGATAAAAAAATAGTCCCCCTGGATGGATAATGATCTTAATTTGTGTAATGATTTAACTTTTTGGGCATATCTGGTAACCTACGAGTTGTTTTTCTATTTGATGTCATTTTCATCGAATCATAAGGTTTTTTTGCAACAAACTTGATCCCATGGCATATTATTTTCATGGGAAGGAAGACTCCAATGTTGCATGAGATATATAATACATTTTTGGAGAGATTGTAGAAGAGAGGAGAAAACTTAGAATTTCACATGAAAACAGAAGAAGCCCATTCTCTAAGAAAACTACCTGAGAGCCATTTTTAATTCCTTCTTACATCATATTTTATCATGTTGAGTTGGTTTCAGTTGTAAAGCCATAAACAAGCTCATAGATTATTCTCATGACATTCCCTATTGATATATTTGATCATTTCCTAGATTATCCGGTGTTATCTCCTGGAAAAGTTTACATATACTTATGTTTAAGAATGTCTTAAATTTGTGTTTCTTTCTCATGTTGCAATCTTGTGTTTAAGATCTCTTTTGATCATACATGGTCTCATTTCTTGTTGATGTTTTAATGGCATCTGCAATCTTATATTCGTGAGATCCTTCATCTAATAGAAGATAAATAGATTTAAAATCATTTTACCTTTCCCTAAATTTTGAGACTGTTAGTAAACCTTTGGGTGCACCTTAGGTCATGATAAAATAGAGATTTCTGGATACTTTGTTGGTATATCTACTTCAATATTTTCGGAAGGTTGTCAAATATTGTGTGGAAGAGTACATATATGGGCCCCCATTTGGTGCACATATCCTAGTTGAAGGAGTATTTTAAACCCCTTTGAAACATTTCTTTTGTTTAGGTGTTACAAATTTCTTGCAAAGGTCCTCAAAGAGTTTGGAAATTTCTGGTTGGTCTTGTCTAACATCTCCCACAAAATTTCATTCAAAATAACTAATCCTACCCTATACTACCCCTGCATTGCATTGTGTGTCAACAAAAGAATACAATCCATTTACAAAAATGCACAAAGCAAATCAGGATAATACCATGTCTCTAGCAGTCTTAGCCTTGTTTTGAAAGAATTTCCATCATTTAGCAGTGACAACTCTTTTGAGTTTGAATAATGGAAAATTGATCATGTTTTCCCAAGGTTTCTTCCATATAATATGCTAAATATAAGGATATCTTCACCTCCTTCACTAAACACAGTCTGCAATATAGATTCTCTTACCTTGGTTTAGAGGCACAACCTAAAATAATGAGGATCATATAAAGATCCTTTTGAAGGTGCTACCAACTCCTTCAAATATTGAGTGCTAACAAGTCAGATAGGTGTATTCCCAGGCTAAAATGACATAAAATCATTTATCTACCCTTGATTGTCTTGTGAATTTCATGATGCTATTCAAGTTGTGAAGGAGATTAAATTTGGGTACCAACACACCCCGTTCATCAAACTCATGAATATTGTAGGGGAATTCATTAGACCGAGTGGCATAACCATGAAATCATAGTGGCCATATTTTGTATAGAAAGATTTCCTATGAATATCTACCTTTGTAATCCTCACCTGATTGTAACCTAACTTACGATCAATATTAGAAAACATAGTGGCCCACTTCATCTAATCAAATAAATCATCGATGTGAGGAAGGGTGTAATGATTCTCCATTATTAGTTTGTTTAGCTAACGGTATTTCACACACAACTAAAAGGATCCATCTTGCATCTTCACAAAAATCACTAGTACACCCTAAGGGGATACACTAAGATGGATTAGGAATTTCTCAATAAGTCCCTCTAGCTACAAATTGAGATCACATAGCTCAAGTTTGATCATCCTTTAAGGAGCACTTGAGATATGGTTCACTCCTAGAACCAAGTCAATGTGAAAATCAACCTCACATGGGGGAGGCATCCTTGACAACTCACTAGGAAATACATTAGAAAACTCCTACAAATGGGGTTATCATGAAGCAAATTTCCACTAGCCCCATCCTCCGACCTATTACTAACTATAATAACATATGACTAACAACCCCGTCATGTACACTCGCTTCAAGTGCATAGCAAAAATAATGTGAATAGGTATGGGTCTCCTGACTCTAACAATAACTGACTCCATACCCAAATCATTTTCATAAGATATATCCTTAGTATGGCAATAAAATCTATCTCTATGCACGTGAGACAACCAATCCATGCCCAAGATAACTCCATACGAACCCAAGGGAAGGATACAAAGATCCAAAGTAGTGGTAAAGGGTCCTAGGTCCACTACACACTCCTTGCTTAAGGAGTCAACTAAGATCTTAGCTCAGTAAGCCATCTCGACATCCCAAATAAGGCACTTCCTAACTACCACCATCTATGTAATGCTCTATTAAATATGGAGAAATTATAGAATCTAATGAGCCTAAGTCAAATAAAATAGGGATAGATTTACCACCAATGCTACTTGTGGGACCTCTATCACCATGCTTTGTTCTCTATCTTGCAGCTTCTCGACTACTTCATATATCCTGTGTCTCCTAGCCATGTCACCAACATTAGGCTCCAAATTTTGTTCCTTACCCTAATTAACTAGGTTTGAGGGCACTCTCCAATTGTTTCCATGCTTGCCACATCCGTAGAAAGTACCTAGTCCTTTCCAATGAGTAGATAGTCATCTAGATGGCCCAATAGTATGTGTTTGAGAACCTCATGATCCTGTCATAGATCTTTGTGGGTGTTGCGGTGGGCGTACTCCTGCCAATTGTTCTCGAGGTGGAGCCTCTATCCTATTGGCACCCCTAGATATAGGTCCCATACTATGCCCTCTCTCGAGCATCATAACACTTTGGAGGTCGAAGGGTAGTCAAGTCTTCCACTTCGAGGAGGTGGAGGAGGGTGGAAGGAATATAGTGTAGAAATGTGTCCAACACGAGGATTATGAGTTGATCCCCTCAATCTACTATCATGTAATTGTTGTATGCGGCTGCTCACTTTGTCACAAGCCTTTTGATTCTTCCACCTATTTTCCTTTCCTATGTAGGCCTTCTCCATGGCCTCTTAAAAGTGTCTACATGATATGAATGTGCATTGCCCCAAAAATTCCAAGTTAATGCTCCTAATTGATCCGTAAATTTATACTTTGGAATTCTACGAATCACATAACTATGTTGATCTAATTTCAACTTTGGAAAATGACAGATTTTCTTGAAACATTAGAGCTTAGTGACTTATTATCTAGTGTTATAGAAAGGATTCAAAAGAATTCAAAACTTCAACACCAACAATTTTATCCTCGAAACCTTCAATAGAGGAAAACCAATCGGGAAGGGAAACTTCTCTTTCTTCCCACTTTTATTGGTCTAATATAGACAATTTATAGTATAAGATGAAATAATCAAAATGTAGAAATTCTATTCAATTATTTCTTGCTCGGTTTCTACACTTGCTCCTACAATTCCATTCCAACACCGAATATCTTGCTCACTTATCTCATTAAACTCTGCTTCTCAATCTCTATGGATATTTGATTCCCCATTCTCTCACTCCTTTCATGCATTTATGGGCCTTCCATGTCTTTCCATGCATTGTAAGATGTGCAAGGGAATGGAAGGGGAATAGACATAGTTGGGTGCTTCAAATTTACGTCCATTCGTGTTCCATTCTTCTTTTCTTTTCAAAGGTGTCTAGAACCGCTGCCTAATTAGATCGGTGATCTCAAGACCTCCGCCCTATCTAGGTAGTGGTTTTAGGACCGCCACTCTTGCGGGATGGCAATTCTAAACTGCCACTCTACATAGAGTGACAGCTTCCTTCTAGAACCTCCGTTTACCTCATTTCATTCATTTTTCATATTTCTCCTTCTTGGTGCTAATGGAACTGATGAAGTGGTGTGTTTTTATGGATCCCTATGGATCATACCTCCCCTAATTAGGAGGTTTTTGGTCCCAAAAAATCTTAGTGGGGGAGTGGTAGAGGAATCAACTCCCTCTCATGCTCATTCAAGTACCACTAGCTTTTCCTTAGTGTCTTCTCTCATCCACCCTACCAAGACTCATGTGATCTCTGATTTACTGCTCCAGTGGTACATCCTCCTCCATGTTTCCTCAAGTAAATCTTATTTGGAAGGTAAATTATGTATTTTTCCTTCTCTTTCATACATAGATGGCTTTAGTGGATGTAACTCTTGCAACTTGATATAGCGTGCATCTGCATGAAGTATGGCCCAAATGTTTCTTCTCTAACTCTGCTCAACTATGGTGAGGGTCCCATAATATAGTGTTTTAGTCCTTTCCTACCTTTGTCTCTTGAGATGGATTGGCTACATCCTCTCCAAGTACACTAGTTATAGTCACTACCATTCCTTGTATCTCCTCTTCTTCTTACTACCCCATGGTCAAGTCCAATGAATCCGTATGTAGATATGGTGACTACATAGCAGAATTTTGTTTTCTTATGGAATGAACAATTTATGTGGTGGCTTCTTCTACAAAAATGACAAGTTCTTTCCAAATTCACCATCCTTTTCTCGAAATATTCATGCTCTCACGAATGTTTTTTGCTTTTCTTCTAATGAAAGAAAACAAGACTGATGATTTTCCTAAATAAGTCTTGGTGCTTGGTTGGCACTTACAATAACCTTATTTGATTTTCTCTAGTGTGCCCAAATGTTAAAAATGAATCCATCCTTGACCCATTTGTATGAGTTATCCCTCCTTGTGAACACATCATCCCTGTCATACAAGTAAGGACTTCTGAAGACAATGTCAAATGCATCAAGTGGAATAATAACAACCGCTAATACATCTATGTATTGGGTATTTATCCCAAACCGAAACTTACACTTCCTTATAACTTGTATTTCTACACCCTTCTTCACCCATCCCAGTGGGTATGGATGTGGATGCACGTAAGTTTCTAGACCAAGCTGCACTACAACCACATCAGAAATCAAGTTTGACCGAGAACCAAAATATACTAAAGCATTTAACTTAGTCTTATTAATTTGGATTCTAATTTGAAATAGCTTACAAATATCTTCTCCTTTTGCTGCTCCATACATGTTAGTGGCCATCCATCCCAACTTCCTTCATCTACATCTAAATCATCCTCAATCTCCAACTCTCTTTTTGTCTTCACAAAGGCCATGGATTTCTTGGAATCCTTGGTCCAAGTGCTTTGGGTGCAATTTAGGATGCAACTTCCAACATGTGGCATCAATATATCCATTTACATCACAATTATTATAGAAATTTTGGATATTTACAAGTATGAAAATAAGTAATGGCATGTTTACCTTTCCATTTACCTCTTCTACTTGTCTTCCCTTTTTCTTTGTCTTGATGTTTTGTCAACCGGTCTCCCTTTGGTTCTATTTCTCCTTGCTTCTTCTCATCATCAATGTAGTATGCTTATACACAAGATTCATTGAGATCGTTGTGGCTTCATCAAGATTACCTTCCTCTAAAGGTGAGTGTGAAGTCCTCCCAAATACTTGGTCGAATGTCCTCATCCTCCAAGTCCATATTTAGCAATAGGGCTTGTCTCGAAATTCTATAGTGTAGTCTTGCACGCTTTGACCACTTCCATATCTAAAGTACTACCACTTAATCATCATGTCGATATTATGGCCAATAGGATATAAGTTAGCTCTAATCAATTCTTTAAAACCTTTCCAAGTATTGATAATAGGATGTTTCTTCTTTTCACAAGTGGCTAGATGGGTTTCCCACCAAACCAGAGCATGAACTTCCATTTTGAGACATGTAAAGGTGATCCTTTGTGCCTCAATGACATTATGCACACTAAAATATACTTCTAACTATTTTATCCATTTATCCAGTAATTTTGCATCTACTTGTCCTTCAAAATTCTTTATTTCCACTTTCGTTTCAACTTTAAAAGGTGTATGTGTAGATTTTACCTTCTCACTTACAATTGGTGTCTCTTCACGCTCTTCCCATTTTTCCTATTTGTGGTTATTTCCGATATCAAATTTTTTGGATAGTACTTGAACCAAGCTGATTCCATGGAATATTTCTTAACCGAAGTCTTCTTTTGTAGATCTAAAATATCTTATTGTTTTCTATGCAATCTATCCATCATGGTCTCTAGCATCTCGACTCTATGAACCAAGTTATCTTCCTCCATTTGAGCTCAAAATCTCTATTTCCACTTCTTCGTAGAAATATGTGGCTCACAAGGTAAAAATTCTTCACCTTTAGACTTGTCACTCTTATGCAAAATCACAAGAAATATTCGAATACCACAAATCCTAGATATATAAGCCACTACGATACCAAAATGATCTCAGTAAACTTCTACTTTAGAACTCTACGAATCACAAAACTATGTTGTTTGACTTTAAACTTTCTAAAATGACATATTTACTTGAAAAATTAGAGCTTAGTGACTGATTAGCTAGTTCTATAGAAAGGAAATTGTAGAGAAGGAAATACTTCAAAACTTCAAGATGAACAATTTTATCCTCAGAAACCTCTAATGGAGGAAAACCACCAATGGGAAGGGAAACTACTCTTTCTTCCCACTTTTATTCGTCTAATATAGATAATTTACAGATTAAAATAAGTATGAAAAGAAGAAACAAAGTAAAACTTCTCTCCAAACTTTCTCTCGTTTCTACACCTTCTTCCTCCAATTCCATTCCAAGACCAAGTATCTTGGTCACTACTCTCATTAAACTCTACTTCTCGGTCTCTCTGATCTTCGATTCCCCATTGTCTTTCTCCTATCATGCATTTATAGTCCTTCCCATGTCCTCTCATGCATTGGAGGATGTTAAAGGGCATGGAAGGGGAAGAGACATGGTTGGGTGCTTCAAATTTGTGTCTATTCGCATTCCATTCTTCTTTTTTATTCGAGGGGTGTCGGGATCGCCACCCCGATCGGACTGATGGTATCAAGAACATCACCCTATCTAGATGGTGGTTTAAATACCTTCGCATTCCAAGACGACGAGGTTTTGAAACTACCACTCTACACAGCAGTGGCACTGGTTCCTTCCGAACCTCCGTTTATCTCATTTCATTCATTTTTATTGTTTCTCCTTCTTGGTGTTGATGGCATTGATGAAGTGGTGTGTTTTTCATGAACCCTATAGATCACTAATGAATCTTTGAACTCAAACCTTCTCATCCTAAATGTAGTATACATACTTGAACTAGATCAAAAAACCATCCCTCATACTTTGCTACTTCATTATGGAGGATTGTCGCAGATCATGGAACTCATCGATCCTCTCTTGAATGAACTACCTAGAAATATATTTGATCCTAAAACTCTTTTAAATATCTCCCAAGTGAATGTCTAAGAATTTCCATGGAGCTTATGCTCGTCTAGGTCATCCACTATACTCCTTGTCCATCTCTCGGAAGGTGGATGGAAATAGGATCTTCCTTGTTGTTAGAACAAAGGAATAGATTGAAGTATCCACTCAAGATAAATAACCATGCCTTGACCTTAAACTATCACTGTTTCTCCGTAAAAATGAGGCACATATAACTTCAATATCTCTCTAATGTGATCTTCTAAAATCAATTGTCGAGCCTCTAGGTATGTCTTCTTGATCATCTCTCGGCCTAAAGCTCCTCATCTATTCTATGTGCCCCATAACACTATCTTTGTGCTCCCTAGGAGGTGAATCATGCCTAATCGACTCCACGTGGGATTTCTCTTCCCTATCCTCTACAATGTGACATGAAGGTGCATGGCATCGCGGATGGATCTCTGTCATGTCTTCTAGGTCTCCTTCCTAAATATCCTTTGTGTATAACGGCATTAACATCATGTAGTGTCTGCAGCAATATCGAGGCGAGAATAGTTGTTACTTCCTTCTAGGGGTAGTAGGTCTAGGTCCACATGTAGAAACCCCTCTTCTCGTATGTGCCTTCTACACATACCAAGGAAAGAGTTAGTTTATAATCATCTAAGTTTGTTTGTTTTTATTTTTCTAAAATTTGTACTTTTCAAAACATCATGCATAGTTGTGTGTACTAGATTTAGAGTTGCGCTAGGTTTATTTTTTTTTTTTTTAATTTTCCATGTGTTCCCAAGGTCCAAGTGTTGAACCCATGGCTCTGATAAAAAGTGTAATGCCCATAAATTTCTCCCACGAAACCCAAAATGAAACAAAGGTTATAATATAAAAAATATGGAATAATAGTTTTTTTAAAGAACAAAAGCAACGATTAGCTATACCCTTGGTTAACAACGATCATCACAAAATTAATTAAATAATAATATTAATCCTTCATCAAGTTTAAAACTTCATTCCCATAATCCATAATTACTTTAATAAAGTGGTTCCTAAATTCGTTCAATTATTTTATTATAAAAATACTAGGACTAATTTGTCCTTCCATTTACATAATATTATTAAATTAAATTCCTACAATGAATATTACTTAGCTAGAAAAGGGTAAGTTTGAATTAATTAATTACAAGGTTTAAGGGGATTTTATAAAATAAAATACCATCTAATTAAATGTTATAAAATCAAATTAATCCCTACACCACTCAAGTGGCCCCATTAAAAAATGACCCATGTGATCAAATGATGATCTCACCTAACTCCCACCTAACATTTGTAGGGGAAAATGATAGTCATTGGATGAATCCATTCTATGACATTGGATCTAATATGTTTAAAACAACCCTAATCTCTATGGAGAGTTTCTTTTATTCTTTTCATTTGACTTATTTGCTTATTTTTGTTTTGCAGGTTAAGGGAAGGAGGAAGAGAAGGAAGCCATGGAAGAGGAGGATGGAGCTTGGGATGGATACACACATCCAAAATCTAATTAATCTTAATTTTTTTTGTTATTCTATTCTACCCTATTCTAGGGTTTGTAATTTTCATTATTGTTGTAAGCTTGATTTAATAAAAATATCCATTTGGCTATTTGGCATTTGCCCAAAAGATTTTATATTTTTATTGTTTTGAAAATAAGTTACTCTTTTCCTTTTGAGAAAACACTCATTTTGAGTATATATATATTATATATCTCTAAATATATATATATATATATATATAAATACATAAATATATATATATAAATAAATATATATATATATATATATATATATATATATATATATATATATATATATATATATATATATATATATATATATATTTTTACAAAATGAAAAAGGAAACGCCATGCAAGGTATTCACGACCTGTTGCATATAGTCTTAGTTGACTATATGTAATATACCCTATATTTTACATAGGTGAAAGTGTTTGTACATAAATATCCCATATTTAAATGGGGTGAGGGGTGGGGTTGGTGACAAATCCTCCCCACTTTATTTAATAGAAAACACCAATGTGGCCGCATATATTTAGCCGGCAAAACATTGTTATATATATATACACTTTTTTTTATATTTTATAAAGTTTAGATTTATATATATATAATAAATACTTTAGTGCTAATAGAATATTTATAATCATAATATATTTATATATATATATATATATATATTATATAAATATATATATACCTCGATATAATCTATATATATATATAAATAATAATTTTTTAATTATTATATTTAAATTGTAACAATATTAATATATTAATAATATAAAAATAATTGAATTATAGTCTTTTTTTATATATAAAGTAAACTACATTCATGTTTTATTTATAAAGGAAAATTGAAAGAATTTTTTTATATAATTTGCTCAAACATAATTATATTTTAAGTAGGAAAATAAATGTGTTTGTCCTCTTATAATAGCATATGTACCCCACCCCATCCCATATTTTTAATGGGGTGTGGGGTGGGGTTAGTATTGACAAGATCTCTCCTCCCCTTCATTTAATTTAATACAAATTTCCTTCCTACATTAAAAATGAATATAACTACTAATTTACCATTTTCAAATTGTCATTTTTTCATAAATACATAGATTCACCAACTATTTTTATAAATTTAACAAGGTTCTTTTTATTTTATAAAGTTTAGAATATTATATATATTAATAAATACTTAATTTTAACTAATAGTAATATTTATTAATCATAATAAAAACTATTAATAATATATATATATATATATATATTAATATTATAATTTCAAATAAACTCAAACACCGAATTTATTATATTTAAAATTCGTGCCAAGTAACAATATTAATATATTAATAATATAAAAACAATCACAAAGCAATTTTATTTAAAATTCCGCTTTTTTATATATAAAAATGTAAACTACATTCAAAAGTTTTATTTATAAAGAAAAAGTTGAAAGAAAAAAACGCCCAAGGTCTTTCATATAATTTCCTCAAACATAGTTATATTTTTTCAAGTAGGAAAATAAATGTACTTTGTCCTCTTATAATAGTATAATGGGTGAAAGTTTATTTTTTTTTTTTTATATAGGGCTAAGAGATGAATTAAATACAACATTGAGGTGGTTGAGGTAAGAATCTCTTACACCCTCTCATTTTAACAATCTTTAACAACATATTTCCTTCCTCTTTAAAAATGAATATAACTACTAATTTTACCATTTTCAAATTGTGATTATTTCAATAAAAAAATATCCATCTACTTCTATTCATTTTCATCTTCTTGATCTTTCAAAATCTAGTTTCTACAATTCCATTTTAATGGTTTGTGTTTACAAGTGAAATTTCGATGCATCACCTTTGTTAGTTTAGGTTTTTTTTAATATTTCTTTTCCTTGAAAGTGAATTAATATCAACATTTTTATGGAGATAATGAAACAACTTAATTTTTCAGAGATATTCATTTCCATATCAATACAACATCAAATTTCCATTTAGGGGTGTTGTGATTCACCATCAAACTAGCACATTTCAAAATGCATATTTCTAAATCAAATATTCTTAGAAAATATTACAATTTATGGGGATTTCCAAATGAAGATACAACTTTCTCTCAAGCACACAAATATACCATCTTCCACTCAAGGTGGGAATAATTACATGAACAAGTTACAAAATGAAGGCTTTTGACAAGGCCAAAATGCAAGTCTTCAATTAGCAAGTATTCTCCAAAGGTAGCTCCAAGTCTTGCTTTCTTTCAAACTTCTCAAAACAAGGATCACAATACAAGGAATGAGGAGTAGGCAACGCTCTCCACCAAACCTTAAATACATTAAGAGGATAAGCCATCCCATTAATTACCCCCAAGCCCCAACCAAAGAACCATGAGGAATTTTGAAGCAACTTTTGACAACTTAAAAAAAAATGGCTTCCACAAACAATATACATTCAAGACATTCAACACAATCAAAAGTCATATTCAACAATATTTTAACTTTTTCAACAACACAAAGGTTTGAATACCAAAAAAAATGGACAAATGTCCATGGGAAACCACATTCTTATGCCTCCCAAGTTAAGTGGGAGTCTCACACTAAGTCTCCAAGTGTAAAAAAAGTCAACGCAAAATCCTTATCTCTCTCGTGCAAGTATGCAATAAAATAACCATGATTTCCTTTTCACTCCCCATAGGTTAAACTCCCACTCACACTCCCACCAAATGCATGCCTCACAAAACTCCATTTTACCTTCCCAATTTTCCATAGGCCCTTCTCCCAAAACTTAATGCCTACTACCCAACAAAACACAAGCACATTCAAGACTTAAACAAGTCTAACAAGCACAACATTTTATATAAACAATAATAATAACAAAATAAAAAAGGTGGAGACCCTACCTCTCCATCAAGTTCCAAGAAAACTTCACAAATATTTGACCCTTCAAGCCAAGCACACTCCAAGAAATTTCCACAAGCTCCAAATCTAAAAGTGCCCAAGAAGAAAAACGAATAAGTAACCCCCATTCCAACAAAATTCAACAATAAATAGAAATTGAATATAAGGATGATGAGGTGGATCCATGTAGGATGTCACTTCATCATTCCTCCATTCCCACACTCTAGTCAACACACCAAGTCCAAGATAATCAATGAACTTGTAAGAACTATGACAAACCCACATGGCTCATAAACTTGCACACCATGCTTTCAAAGGAAAATTAATTGAGGTAGAAGAAAATTACAATTATTTTCTCTCATTTACACTCAAAAATGGATTAAAAAAGTCTAAAATAAACTCCCAAACCATAGGTAGGGTTTTTGGGTAAGTTTAAGAGGCATGGGACAAGCTTAGCTTGTCCCATAAGCCTTTAAAAGGCCTCCCAAGTCAAAATCCGAATTTTGAAGTTGGGGTGGAGTAAAACACACAAAATCAACATAAATCTCACTTACAACAAGGACCACCTAACCTCATAATTAAATATTTTAACATCCCAAATTTAGTTAACCAAATAAGAATATTTATCTTAATTAAGACACATTATTACATGCTAATAAAGTGACAACAATTTCAATAATTAAATACATAAAACACAAATAAAGCACATACAAAAATTAAAAGTAAAAAGGAAAACATATAACCCATGGAAACACATGTGAGTTCACCCCCAATGGGAAACCTCCAAACAAGGCATGCAAAACACCACACTATACATTACATAAGTTGTCAAATTTTGGTTGTGTTTCTCAACACCCGACATCCTCCCATGATTGGTTCCCTATCCCCTTCAATGCATGTGATAAAATGTCCATCAACAAAACAAAATACCTCTCTATCCTTTTGGCCGTATTAACAACATCGAGACAATATACAAATTAAATCAATAATCATCATTTGACATTAGTAATTCTATCATCTAGCATCATACAATTAATTTGATTTTTGCATTCATAAAAAAAATCATAACTATATTCAAAACATCCAACATAGGTCATGGATCCAAATTACGAAATGTTATTATAGAAATCATAATATCGCAACTCAATAAATATAACTTTCCATCATTACCATCTAGTGCATCATAATAAAATGTAAACCAAAAAATGTCAATAGTCCAAATATTAGTATAATCTATCATCTACTGATCAATGTATCATAATCACAAAGTCTAAGCATCAGTCCAACAAGTATCAACATCAAAGTGAAATAGTGTCGAAGAGGAGTTTGCACTACAAGGTACATATGAACACCATGCATAGAAAAGTATAAAAATAATGATGATAGGTATTGAATATTGTTATCTATTCCAATCAATCTTTTAGGAGGTTATTGTAAAGAAAAAAATAATTTTAGAGGATGACATATCTACAAAAACAATAGTAATTTTAATATTTTAAAAATATTCCCTAAAACCAAATACTAAGAATAAAAATACAATATTATAATTATTTTACAAAAAGTTACCAATTTTTTGGTTTAAATTTATTTGTAATTTTCCCTATTTTGTCTAATTTTATTAATTTAATTGAATTTTCTAGATTTTTTAATTTTGACATAAATATGAAATTATTACAAAGATTCATATAGTATTGTGCTCAAATAGTGTATGAACATCATGAAGAATGGAATATTATAACATGTTGTACATTGAGTTTCCCTAATACATATGAATGTAGAATATGGTATCATTTAAAAGGAATAAGGAGTTTTGGTAAAAAAACAAGACTAAAAGGAATGCATTGAATTGAACTTTTTTCAATTGTTATTTTTTGTATTTTATTTGTAGATAAAAACACTATATTAGTAATGTTTCTATGTTATAACATCTCATATTTCCATTACAAAATAAGTTAATGTGTATTGTCATGAAATGTAAATAAATATACTATCTCAATAAATTAGGTGATAATTGTTTTGTATTCCATCTCCTTTATGTTGGAATATTTTTTTCCTCTTAAAGAGAAGCATGTGGCTATAAGAGCTAGATATATGTAAAAGGATTGCATGAATTTATGTGTTGTAAATAGAATTATAATTACATACTTCAAGCCACCTCTCTCTATCATGTCATGAGTTTGAGATTGTGATTATAATTTTAATTTTATGATTAAGTGAAAGATTGGAAATACATGTGTTATTAATCTAATTTTAACACAATTCTATTAATAAAAATGTTTTAAAAATCTATTAGAAAACATATGTAAGTCTATTTTTCACCTATTATAGTTACAAATGTTGTAAAATAAGTATATGTGAAATATAGAAGAATATGAAAGGAACATGAAATGTTTAACTAAATTAATGAAGGATTTTTATTGTGAAAAGATACAATAGGTACAATATATTAACAAAGTGTTTCTACAAGGATCATTTCAAAATAATTGAATTTATGAAGTATTCTAAAACATAGATCGATAATATATACACTTTTATTGTGTTTATGTGCATTCAACCATACAAGATGAGTGCATGAGGTATACAAATATTTCAATGTTCATGACCATTTTTTATTACTTTACAATGAAAATGAATCATTTTGTATGGATGGTTAACCATCTTAGCCATCTTGGATTCTATAAGGATCATTTTGAAATCATTAAATTTATGAATCATTATAAAACATATCTTGATATTCTATACTTTTATTTTGTTTATGTGCATTTTACCATAAAAGTTGAGTGCATGAAATATACAAATATTTAAATGTTCATCACAATTTTTCATTGGGTTACATAAAAAATGAATCATTTTGTATGCATGGTCAACCCTCTTAGCATCTTAGAGTCTATCTAAAGGAAGCTTGAAAATTTGTAATACAAAATATAATTAAAAATTTGATAGTTATGTGGGTGTGTTTTATTAGAGTATTGTTCAATGTTTCAAGAGTAAAAGAAAGAAGTTGGTTTTAATTATCCACCCTATCAGAACTAATTTTATCACCATATTTTTATTTACTTAAACAAATAATTTTGTGATCCTAAATTTTTATTGTGATCTTCAATGTTTTTTTGTTCATTATGTAAGGGTGTATTTAATACCATCCCTTCAAAATATATTTGTTGAAATTTGTCTTATGTATTAGTAATGGAATATCTCCTCTTTATCTACATTTTTCTTAAAAAGTTGTTTTTTTTTCACCTCCATAAATATTTCTGCATTCTAAAACATATATATTTAACTAATGTGAAAGTCGTGCAAGTATTATTTATTTTTGCAGTTTAACATTAAGGGATTTTTCAACAAGGTTGACCTTGTTCTCACTCTAAGTATATAGGGATTTTTAGAATACCCTATATTAATATTAATCATGATGTGGGGTGAACATTACATTCTTGGACACCATATCACATACAAAAGTAGTGCAAACAACCATATTTCACCTTGTGAAATATTATTTTTAAAAACATGATAAACAAACCCACATTTATAATTCTTGCAACACAATGTCTTAATTAATATCTAAATAAAATAAAATTTGAAAATAATTACATAGATAAATTTTACTATAAATGAAGATAATCAAAAAAGTTTTTGTCAAAAACATTATATGTAAATATAATGGATAACGTTTGAGTTCATGATAAATAATAATAAGTTTTCATAAAATTCCTAACTTTTCACAAGTTGGAAAATGTTCGGTGTAAAGTTAGACTCCAAAAAAATCCATACATTCAAGCCCATGCAAAAATGGGATTTTTTCAGTTTAGGGTGTGGACATATATTGAAGTATAATGTAGTTTTTTTGTTATTTGTTGTTATAATTGAATGCATACACAAAACAAAAATTGTTTGAAAATTTGACTCAATATAGGTTGATGAGTCATGGAATGCATTTGATTAATTTATTTTATCACAAGATTATTCAAGGAAATGTGGTCCAATAGAGTAACTTTTTTATTTTTTTTTACTATTACTAAAATAAAAAAATTTACTTTTACTCGATGTCAATTTTTTACAAATAAATAAATGAAAATTCAAATAAATTTTTTTACTTACCATTTTTACATTGCAAAAACACACTTGGTTGTTTGAACTACTTCTCTTTCTTTGTAAGAATATAAATGGTAGGTGTAGTGAAAATGACGTACACTTGGAATTAAATAGCAAATGTTGGGATGTAGGGTCAAAATTAATGTGATGCATATGCGGTGAAAAGATTTATCAAAAATTACATTCCATTTGCGAAACTATTATTGTGACATGTTTGTGTCGACATGCACATGTCTTACCCTAGAAACCACAAAACTTTTGCCTAGGGTGCACAAAAGGAGAGAGCGCTTGTATTCTATAAAAAAAATCATATCTGTCTTCTACTATTGGCTTGTTAAATTTTGCAAAAAAAAATTAGTTTCACATATATAAAAGTAATTACAATTACAAATTGATGCAAGGTAATCGTGATATCGAGGATTTTCTTTTTTTTTTTCACATTGTTTAATGCACAATCCAAGTTTTTCACCTGTAAGGGGAGGAAACAAACTTTGTGTGCTCTATTTTTTTATTATCTAGATTTGGATTGCCAATCTTATTTCATGATTTATAGAAAGTGTGGATAGATTCTTTGATTTTATCGCAAAGTGTTCACAATTTCCTTTTGTGTAAATTTTCAATAAGTTTTTGCTACACATTTCCAACAAGAGGATGTGGTTTTCTTAGCTTCTTTCAATCAAGAGAATCATAGAGTAGATGGGTTTTAAGAATTCATTTATGTATATGGGCCTAATTATTTCTAGGCGTATTTGTAAAGTCTTGATTTAAAAGGAGGGTTTAGTGACTTCTTCGTGGTGGAAATTAGTGGAATCCCTAATGATTTTGGCTTGATGTTGAATTATTTGTGTGCGTAAAAGTCAATACATTCCTCTGTTTGATGATAAATTTATGTTGGAGGTGGTGTGGTTTCATTTGTGATAATAGAAGTATCTTGATTTTTCTCTAGAATATCCAATGTAGAAGAAATGTGGGAGGCGGGGCGTAAGCATATACTTCCTTAAGCTTTGAAACCTTAATTTGGTCAGTGTTTTATCCCTTTCAATGTTACCATAATTATAAAAATCAAAATTTTTAAAATAAGATGATAATATTTCCATTAAATCAAGCAAGTTGAAAATGTAATCATAAAATATTTTGTTTTTACATTACGATATATTATAAAAAAAAACATTGAAGTGTTTTCAACTTTTTAATGTTTTAATTATAAAATCAAAATAAAATTTGATAATCACAATAATGTTTTTACATGATATTCAATACATATTTCTCTATTAAATATCAATGTTTATATTTAGCTTTACTTATACACTTAACATATAAAATCATTAAAACATAACAAATTATACATTTAAATGCAAGCATTTTATTATTATTTTCTTTTCAAAAATTTAATCCTAATTTAATCCGTCATTAAAGAATGGTAACACAAAAATCTAAAAATTGATCATTGATGGTTACTAAGATTATTTTTAAATTATAATAAGATTTGTCACTCTTCTTGTTTTCACCATTTAAAGCTATGCCTTACTTCCTATGACAATGTATTTCCTACTTTGATAGGTTCCATTAATTCAAGTCACCATTATTTGTATAAGACATAAGCAACCAACCTAATATTGTAATAGATATTTGTAATGTGGCCAATTAGAATTAAATGTGGATGACCATTAGCCAAAAAAAAAATTTCAAGTTGATTTTTATCACCACCTTTATTGTCTCTTTTAGTAAAGAGTTGATTTATACATTATCATCTTATATATTGTCTACTCCTCGAAGAGATTCTCTATTTCTAGCAGACTCATTCTGACACAGTCATATTTATTTCCTATATAAAATAATATTAAATATTAATGTATTATGGTGGTATTTCAAGTTTATGCGTCAATAACGTGCTTGTTGAATAAATTTGTATGATAACATCTACACATTGTAGAAAATATCGACGATGTATAACAAGTCAAACCTATGAATCTAAAGGGGGCATGATGGACTTCAACATCATGGAAATACACAGTACAAATATTTTGTTCATTATTAGCTATAAAAAAATACCTATTCAGTTGTTTAAACTCTTGGATGATTATGTAAGGTTATTCAAATTTTCTATATTTTTAAATAGCCTTAGTTACTTTGTTGCGTGGCCAAACGAAACATTGAATATAATAAGGGGAAGATACTACAGATTGGGTATGTTTTCACAAACTAGAATTGAAGACCACAAAACATAAATGCTTGATCTATGGTTTGCAAGTTCCACAACCTACAATTGTGCTCAAAACATTTGCAAAGAGATTTGTGATTTTTTAATTTTTTGATTCAAAATTTTCACTCTGGAAACATACATAGTCTTAAAAAAAGAAATAAAGAAAGAAGTGGTAAAAAAGGTTAAAGCACAATATTATTAACTATGCAATCATAAAAATGTGTTGAAGACAATTTTAGAGGGAATGGCGTTCCATTACCTTTTTGCAAGTGTTGTCAATAAACTCCGAGGGATACTTTTAATACACACACACCCACGTAATAATGGGAGAGACTATTCTACCAAGAGATTGCACCACCATACATAAAACTACATATAAAGCATACCATAGAGACATACATGTCCATGCATGGGTGACACCCGCATGTCAATAGTCAAATCATAGGTTTATTGTTTTTGAAATATTTGATTGAAATAAAATGGTTGCATGTGGCAAGTGCTAGGTGGGTTGGTAAGAATGTGCACTAATAATGAGTAGGTTGCCTCTTGTAATCACCATAGACACTGCAAGTATTTTTAAACAGTGTTGAAAAAGACACTATATTTTTCAATAATGTTGAAACTCAAAATCGTAAAAAATCAACTAAATATTGAACTACCTACCACGTGGCAGCGGATACACATGATGGTCACAGGATACATTTTATGGATAATTTTTTGTATGGTGGTGCATTCTATGGGGAGAATAGCCTCCACCCACAACAATTCATCAAAATATCTAGTACAAATTTCAAGGCACCGTCAACTTTAAGTGCATCCATTCAACGAATCAATTGTATGATCGTCAATGGTTTGGGGAAATCCATTGTCTTTATTCCATGCAGTATTAGCATGAATTCATCCCTGCAAAGCGAAACATATAACTGTTAAATTCGATGTGCACATTGGTTTAATGTTTTGAATTTTCCACGATGAGGTAAGCATGTTGGCTCGACATTTATAGCCAATAAAAGCGCTCATGATATTTTCGTAAGAGTGGAAAAATATTCTTGGTCTTGATGAACCCGCATGGCAGGGAAAGGCAGAGTAGAGAGAGAAGAACAAATAAAGGAGACAACAAACCTGACATCTTGTCAGATATCAGTCAAAATGAGACATTTTCGATGCCTTCCCCACAACAATAATTCCAATTTGGTTTATTTATGGCTGTCCATGATGTGATTGATGCATAATTGTCTCATATAATGACTATAAAACCAAAAGATTCTCCACCTGTGGATGACCCGCTCTACACAATTAAACATATTCTCTCTATCTAAAATTCAGAGAATGATCCAAAGCTGCGCATCTCAAAACGGCCTTATGGATTCCACCACGATGGCGATCCATCCATATTCAGTGGTCTTTAATTCTTTAACACTTGGATTATCCACACGGTTGATTCTGTTGATATTATTCAAGTTGAGTGGACAATATTAAAATGTTATTTTTAATTTCTAGTCCACCAGGATGTCATGGGTATTGTTGTTTATCATGCCATTTGATATTATCCAAGTTGAGGCGAGTCGAAATGTTATTTTTACTTTCCACTCCACCACGGATATCATGGGTATTATTTTGATTCTATTTTTAATGCATGAACAACATATACATCTTCAAAACTGTTGGAAATATGCATGTAATTTTTCCTGTAGGATTTTGTAAAGCTAAGTTTAGCTTTAGAATGCAGTTTATAATTGTTTAGATGAGTCTTATTTTGAGGAATTAAATAAATAAATAAAATTAAAAGAAGTTTGTTTTAAATCATGCACAACATGTGTTAGTTCTTAGATTACAGTTTATTTTTTTGAAGCTTTGTTTTAGATTGTAGTTTGTTATTATTGGAGTCCTTTTATATAAAAGGAGCAATTGTAATTATTGCAGTGAAGAGAAGAAGCTAAATGTAGATAAATAACAATGTTGTATGCATATGTCATATTATAAAGATCCAAAGCTAAGTGATAGTGAATTATTTAATATAGATTATGCACAATAGTGTTGATGTTATTCAATACTCTATTTTTATAATTTCTTTTATTTTGTATTTATATGGTGTTCGCTATATAAGACTGCATAATTTCTACAAATTGGTATTAGAGCATTGTTTTCCAACAAGTTATTAAATTGATAACAAGTCATGGCTTCTACATCAGGTATGCAGATACCGCAATTTAACGAAAATAATTACGAATATTGGTCATTGACCATAAATGAATTTATTTAGATCCTAGGATGTGTGAGAGATTGTAGAGAATGGGTACATAGAGCCCACAAATGCAACACTATATACTGCACTTTCCCATACAGAGAAATAAACTTTAAAGGGATTAGGGAAGAAAGATGGAAAATCATTTTTCTATATTCATCAATACATGCATTAAATCACCATTCCTAGAGTGGCAAACAACCAAATCAAGAAAAATAAAATGGGACACTCTCAATTTACGTATAAAGGTAAGGATAAAGTAAAAGTTGCCAAGCTACAATTACATCATAGAGATTTTGAAAAAATATCAATGAAAGATTCATATTCTGTAGAATCGTTATTTAATTATATAGTTGTCTTAGTCTATCAAATTAAATCCCATGGTGAAAATATTGAAGACAAAAGGATTATTAAAAAAATTATTAGGAGTTTGTCTACAAAATTTTATCCTTTGGTAGTTTCTATTGAAGAAACAAAGGATCTGAGTCAGTTTTGAATTGATGAGTTGCATGCATTGCTAATAAATCATCACCAAAGGGTCAATAGATCACATGCAGTTGTAGATCAAGATTTTTTATATCAGAGAACAAGTATTTGTGGAAGAGGAAGAGGAAGGTTCATCCCTAGAGGGAGAGGAAGAATTTTATCTAGAGGACGCAACAGTGGTTCATCAAACTCAAGTGGAAGAGGACATAGTCAAAAACACAGTCATAGTAAGTGACAAGATATGTGTCATGTTTAGTGTCATTATTGAAAAAGTATGGGAACTATACTTATGATTACATGAAAAAGTAATATGATTAGGATAGGTAGAATCAAAATATGGTTGGAAGCTCTACTCCTAGCTCCATGTTTATTGCATGCACAAGGATTGTTGAAACAATACCTTATTTATATCGTAGTAAATGTAATTAATGACAAGAGATTCCATGTGATATATAGTTTTAGATTCTAGTTATGGTATCACATGTTAGGTAATTTAAATTATTTTAAAGTTTAGATGAATCATTAAAGAGTGATGTTACTCTTGGAAATAATAATACAGTCTCTATAAAAGGAAAAGGAACAATTAACATTCTAACTAAAAATTGGGAGAAAAATATTATGCATGATGTTTACTCTGTTGTAGGTTTGAAGAAATGTCTTACGAGTATTGGAAAATTTGTACAAAAAAGATACATAGTTAATGTTAAAGACAATGAATGCATAATTGGTTACAAATCCCCTAACACTCACTTATTTGTGAAAGTCAATATGAGCAGCAGTAGAATGTTTCCCTTGATATTAAAACTAGTAAAACAAAGAAAATAAATTCTATTTGTAGCATCAACCTGAGTTTGTAGCCAAATCCTATGCTAAACCATATTGGTCTGTGCTAATCCAAAACTCCTATGTTGAGTCCTACCCTTAAGAAAATGAGTCCTTGATAGTATAAATGAGTCATGTTTAAGCCTAACGAGTCTTGCACTAAGGTAAAGTATTCATGTTGATCATGTTCTCAAGAAAACAATCAACTTTTCATCGGTTGTGAAAGATGACTCATGGATTTGGAATATCAAGTACGGAAATTTTCATTTAATATGTTTGAATTTATTATAAAGGAAAAATATGATTAAAGGTTTTCCTTTGATTTAGAAAGAATAAATATTATGTGAAGGGTTTACTTTGGGTAATCAACAAAGAGAGTGTATCCAAGTAAAATAGTAAGAGCAAATGCACCTCTTAAGATTGTAGAGTCATATTTGTGTGGACCTACGAAATAAATTCTATTTATCATATTTTATGGTTTTATATTTTATGACATTGATGTATATGCATATGCATTTGATATTTCAATAGTTCAAGGTTTTAGTGGAAAAAAAAGTGGATACTACATCAATGTTCTAAGAAAGACAAATGAGGTGAGTATGTTTCCAAAAAAATTCCAATTTTTATGAATATCATATCATGGTATACACAAATAGTTTACAAGGTATAAACCACAAAAGAATGGTGTAATGAAGAATAAAACCATTATGGAAATGACAAGAATTATGATGAAGGAAAAGCATCTTAAAAATGAGTGTTATCCAAACTTCACCCCTCAAGGTATTTTGATAACATGTATAAAATTCTAAGTCCCAAGCATTATATTGGTTCAAGGCAAAAAGTCATGTTTCTAGGGTCCCCTCGATTTTCTAACTCCTATGTCCCCAAGAAGAGAGCAAGTTCAGAGAAAATGTAAAAATTACAAAAAAAAAAAAAGCTCCAAAAAATTGTGAAAAATGGCTAAGTCCTAGTCCAGCGATCCTTGCGACACGCGGGACAAAGTAAAGAACCTCCGAACCGGGTGAAATGAGTCAAGGCAGCCCAAGCAGTTTGGGACGCACGGGAAAAAGTATGCATGAACCCGGCAATGAGTGAATGAGTCAAAGCCAAGCAGATTTGGGGCCTATGCTACAAAAAGTCATGTGAACCGCCGAAAAATCAATCAAAATTTGTCCCCGGATGGTCCAGAAAGAAATGGGACATCTGGTGCGAGTACGTAACCGACCCAGTTCGGCGAAACAGGAACTTCAAATGCACTGGCACAAATGGGACAAAGGGACGCTTGAAAAGCCAAAGCGGCCGAGGGCGGAGGAGAAAAGTCAATTTGACCCGTGTTCAATCTTTTGACTCAGAGCTATTTTGAAAAATTGGACTTTCGGAACGAGAACAACGTATTTTTAATGAGGGTAGAAATATTTAAATAAGATAAATTATTCGGCTCCAGTCAGTTAATGCTCATTCCAAATCATGGTAAAAGAAAACCTACTTTGGACCCCAAAATAGCTGCCCGCTCGAAAGGCCATAAATTTTGCATTTCTCAACGAAATCGCACAAAATTGGTCCGTTGGAATTGTGGTTCGAGCCCGATGCAAAAAAATCAAGAAATTCTAGATTTGATCATAAATTGATTGAGATTTTGAAGAAAACGTGGCCGGGTTCAAAATGTTTTATTTGGTAGATTGCAATTAAGAGGCATGGTCATCATTCTTTCTCTGCGCCGCATATGGGACAGTATGGGGAGCCTTTTGCAAGTAATGTATAACCATTTCACTCAATTTAATTCCTCTTACAGAAGGACAAATTTCAGGATTTCCATTTTCCCTTCTCTTCTCCTTCTCATTTTTTCTATAAATTAAGTGTTGGGTTCATTGTAAAGGGAGGAGAGAGTTTTTGGGTAAAAAGCTACGCAAAAATTGCTTTGTGAAGCCAAATCAGTGTGTTGCAGGCCCTTGTAGTGGACTCCTTGCATGGTGATCCAGGCCCTTATCAATAATAGACAACCGTGCATACCATTGCAATAAAATACAAGTTTGTGGATGTATCTTCCCTTGCTTGTTTTGCATTATTCTTGCCCCTTTTATCTTTCTACAAGAATATTGTGTCTATTATTATGTTCTTGCAGAATTCTTTATCATTATGTGTGCTTGGAATATTGACTAGATCATGGAGGTGTCATCACCTCTTTAGTGTGCACTTTTGTATTTCACACATTTGGAGACTACTCACATCCTCCTTTTCTGGTGTATCACAGTGTAGGCTTTCATTTTATGCATTCTCTTTCCCTGGTCCCTTAGAAATTTAGATTAGAACAGCTTAGCTTATCCACATTAGAGTGATTGTGGCGGGTAGTTTAGGAGGAACTAGCTTTCTGAAGGTCTATCTCAAGTAGCAAGTCCCAAACTGGAGAAGTACCCATGTTATCCAATCACACTAGATGCTTAGAATCAAACTAGAAAATCAACGTCCGGGGGTGCTATGATTCGGTGATAACAATGAGTATTGGGAAAAAGTAGTAAGAATCGCTATTTATATTCTAAATAAAGGTCCAAAAAAAAATTTCTAGGAATATGGTTCCTAAAAATATTTTAATAATACGGAAACACAAATTTTCTCACTTTATACTTTTTAGTTGTGTGGCATACACACATGTTCTTAATGAGATAAGGAAAAATTATAAAACAAAGGAAAAAAGTGTATATTTGTTGATATTCAAAGAATACAAAAGCATACAAGTTGTATAATCCAGTCACTAGAAAGGTTTTGATCAAAAGTGATGTTCAATTTATTGAAAATGAATCATGCGATGAAAGTATAGATAAAACATTTAGTATAATAGTATCTATACTGCATGATGATATGAAGGATGAAACTCTAGAACTACAAGGTAGTGTATCTTCTTCGAGTCTTGGAAATGCATATCATGTTGTAGCACAAGCTACACCTCTTTCTACAACTATGAGGTCTCAAAGATTTCATTTAACTTTTTCCATGCAAGAGATACCACAAAGAACAATAGAATAAAATCCTTCACTACAAAATAGTCCATCATCCGATAGCCATTTGCAATGGAAAACAAAAGTCTTAATGAGATTTAAAATGTTAATACAACTAATTCATTTTCATTTTTAGCATTATTTTATTAAGCTACAGATCTAGTATATATATTTTTGAGAGGCTATAAATAATGAAGTTTGGGTCAAGTTATGGATGATGAGATAGATGCTATAGAAAAGAATAAGACATGGTAGTTGGAAGATCTTAAAAAGGAAAGGAAGTGATAGGAGTGAAGTGGGTCTATAAGACTAAGTACAATGTTGATGGAAATGTACAAAACATAATTGAAGGATAGTTTCAAGAGGTTTTACGTAGCAACATGTAGTTTATTACAAGAAAATGTTTGCACGAGTAGCACGTTTGGACATGGTAAGAATGGTTTTAGCAATTACTTCTCAAAAAAGTCCTATTTATCATATGGATGTAAATTATCATTCTAGAATGGTTTTATCGTGGAGGAAGTTAATGTGAATCAGCTAAAAGGTTATGAGATTGAAGTTCATGAAGGAAATGTATACAAGTTGAGAAAAACACTCTATGGTCTCAAACAAACAGCTAGAGCATGGTACAATATAATTGATTCTTAATTTATTAAAAATAATTTTCATAGTAGTATCATGATCCTACTCTATACACCAAGACAAATGAGAAAGGTAAGATTATGATTTTTGATTATACGTAGATTATTTAATCATTACTAGAAATCTATCTATAGATTCATTCAAATCAGCCATGAAGAAGGAATTTGAGATGAAATATCTAGGTCTTATGCATTACTCTTAGGGCATTGAAATTCAACAATCGGAAGATGATGTTTTTATCTCACAAGAAAAGTATGCAATAGATGCTTTGAAGAGATTTAAGATGTTTAATTGTAAGCCACTACCAACACCAATTGTAGTAGGTTTGAAGTTAATAAAAGAGTATAACCAATCATTCATGGATCCAACATTTTCAAAAGATTAGTGGAAGTCTCATGTATTTGATGGCCACAAGACTTGACATTATGTATGGTGTGAGCCTCATATCAAGGTTCATGGAATATTTAAAAGATTCACATTGGCAAGATGGAAAAATAATTTTTAGGTATGTATGTGGAACAAAGAATCAAGGAACTTTATATTCAACTTCAGATGATTTCAAACTCATTGGTTATATAGATAATGATAGTTTCGTAGTATAAATGATAAGAAAATCACATCCAGCTATAATTTTTACATGGGAAAAAAAGTGGTTTCATAGGAATAAAATAATCATCAAATTTCCATGTTATATTCATCAAAGGAAGAATATGAAGAAGCAATAAGAGGATCATGTCAAGATGTGTGGATGAGAAGAATGTTGAGAGATTTGAGGTGGTATCAAGATGAGGCTACACAAATTTTTTGTGACAAAAATCAGCAATAGAAATGTACAAAAATAATGTTTTTCACAAGAGAAACAAGCATATTGATACAAGGTATCATTTTATAAGGGAGTTAGTAAACAACAAAGAAATTTGTCTTTAATTTTGCAAGATCGGATATTTTGAATATTTATAATGTTGTTTGGGAGTTTGTGATCTTGAATATGGTAGATGTGGAAATACAAACTCTACTCCAAATAATGAAAACTTCAAAAGGTTGAAATGAAGTGGGGTGTTGAAATATGCATGTAATTTATCACGTAGGATTTTGTAAATATAATTTTATTTTTAGCATGGATTCCATACTTTTTAATTGATTATTATTTTTATTAATTAAATAAAACAAAATAAGTTTGTTTTAAATCATGTACAACATGGGTTAGTGTTTATACTGTAGTTTATTTATGTGAAGCTTTGTTCTAGAGTTGTAAGTTGTTATTTTTACAAGAGTCTTTTTAATAGAAGAAATAATTGTAATTGTTGTATGTGATGTTGTATGTGAAGAGCCAAATTTGAAGGTATATTAATAATAGTGTTGTATGCACATGTAAATGTAAATAACCAAAGCTCTATTGAATGAATGAATTAATACAAATTACACACAATAGTGTTGATTTTAGTGAATACTCTATTTTTATGTTTTCTTTTATTTTGTGTTTATTTTTGTTTGTTGTATAAGAGTGCATAATTTATACAAAAAACATGATTTTAAAATATTTTCAATCACCATCATAAAAATAAGTCATATTAAAATTAACTACTCTTTCAAATCTTTCTACTAAAAATATTTATTTGGGGACTTGTCATCTTTTGAAGTTTTAGGATAAAGCATAATCGAAATGTAGGATGACATAACTAACGTCATTTTGTATATTCTTTATATATCTAATAATATTATTTTGAAATTCTTCAAGGTCGTAGAATCCCTCAAAAAATAGAGAAAAATTTACTCTTGAAGAAACATGAAGCAAAGAAAAATAAATTGCTTCTTACTTTTGAGTCCTTAATTTTCAATTGTTTCCATGCATTCTTGATGAAACTCATAAATATGTTCCTTTTCTCATTGTTTGAAATTATGAATATGTGAAGGCCTACATGTTGTTTTATATATCTACCCATGAGATTGTATTTCAAAGAGATGTTTAGGTTGATGAACAATTTCGATCCTAGAAGCCTACGCATTCTCTAATATGTTCATAAATTTCTCAAGTACTCATGTCGTATCCTTTCTTTAAAATTTAGGAACATGATACTATGAAAGGGGAATCTCCCAAGCTGTTAAAACACATCCAAATATTCCTTGATAGATAAAACTACATTGTAGTAGGTAACAAGGTTAATGTGTGTCTACAATGATACATATATAGCTAAATATCAGTTAACAAATATCATTCTTACATACTCTTCTATATTATACACATGCCTTCAAAATTACATAGCAAGAAAATAACAAAACAAAAATATAGAAAAGTAGTATATTTTAATAATGATAAACCACATTTTTTATTTATACCCACCATCATAAGAATGATAACTAGTTCAATGTTAGTGGATTTATCAAATCCATTATTTTAGAGATTGTTTAGTTGATAAGTACAAAAGACACATTATTTCCTGCTAGTTAAATAATTTTTTGAGTGTATATTATTAATTTTCATCAATGGTCATGGGGAAATTCCCTCCTTGGGTATGGGGAGGGTCCCATTATATAATGTAAACTACCTAAACCATGGGGTGTGTTGGAATATGGTCCTATTAGGTATTGTAATTTATAAAAAAAAATTAATGAAAATTAGATGATATACTAGGGTCATATGATGATGTATATGATGTTTACATACTGATCCATATGTGTTTATGGTGATATAGAGAGATTCAATGAGGATTGGTTTCTCTTGTAAATGTATCCAAGTGTTCCTAGGTGATGTGGCATGGAGATAGGAGATTTTTTGTTTCTTGAGAATCATTTTAACATCATTGATAGCAGGTTTGGAGTGTGTTTAGACACTCACAGTAGTGGCATGGCACAAATACAAGTGATTGGCTATGTTTTAGGGCTCATCAAGAGTAGGTATGGTTGTTTGGAGGTGTGAGATTCCTTTTTTGAGCTACATGATCTTATGGATTCATGTTTATGGTTATCATCATATACCAGGTATTTTTAGGTCATTTTAAGTTATTTCATAATGAATTATAACATTCTTTTAGTTAACCCTAGCTTCTACAGTGCAAACCCCTAAGGTGAGGCTATGAAAATGACATAGGATAGATTTTTAGGTATTTTGATGACATTATGATCATTATCTATGTTATTTTTATGTGTCATGGAGATTTGGGAAAATTTCAGATTTCCATGAGGCCTATTATTCATTTTATGACTGTGAGACAGTGCCAAAATCTAGTGAAATTATAGCTTAAGTTGACACTTTGATGCTCACTCTAAAGTGTGATTTATATGGGAACTTGTGGCTTTCAAAGATATTTCTATGGTGAGTTTATAAGGTTTTGAAAAAATAATTAGGTCATTTTATTTTCACGGTTTTTGAATGAACATTAAGAAGATAAAATGTTATAAAACCCTAGTAAACCTAGCTAAGAGAAGCTTATAAATGAAGAGGTATATTGATCATGTTTTTATTGATTCATAAAAATTTATTATTTGATGATGTAGAGGAATCTTATATAATTCCATAAATGTATGGTTTTGGTCATGGTGATTATGAGCGGGTCCCACTCAAACATGTTAGTTTCAAGAATAATATTTATGGACAAGGTTTCCAAAAGAAGTATGTCTTAATTAATGTTAATGTATGTCATTTTATTTATTTCATGGAGTTTTATGACATGTTCATGTAGGTACATGGTCAAATGAGTTCCATTCATTGAGTGGACAAACAAAGGGCAATTTTTGGCCTTAAAAGAAGGGTTCATTGATGATTATATCTAAAGCTATAGGAGGAATTTTGAGATGATTAAAAATGTGTTTGAAAAATAATTCATATATATTAGCAGTTATATAAATATTTTCTCATTATGAGGTGTTTTTATGAGGTTCTAGGTCACTCTTTGTATAGCAAGGATTTTTTCTAAGTGCGAAATAAGATGTGATTTTCCGATAGTGTTGAGGTTATTAAATAATGAGATGGATTAGGTGATGCTTTATATCACATGGAATGTGAATAGGGATGATTTTTAATCCAATTAATCTATTTTTTTGTCTTGAATGTTCATATAACTTTTGTTATGAGCTAACCTCTTGAAAATGACATTTTTAACGAGTTGATTTGTTAAATACAAAAGTGCCCATGGTTTGAGAAGCTCTGTATTATTCAAGGCTTATAATGTTTTTATAACTTTTCTACCAATTTTTTTAAATTACATAAAGTTGTCACATGGCATATTTTGGTTTAGCATAAGTGATTTTGTGGCATAATAAAGTTTTCGATCTAGTCTCAAGAATGTAGGAAAAAAGCTGTTTTTGGAAATACAAAGAACATTGTGCTCATTAAATGATAAAATTTTATTAGTGGAGATAAATTGTGACCATGTATGAATTTTAAATGATATTCTAATCATGTGTAAGGGTTTATGCATCATTAATATATTTGTTTTTGATGTACGGCCAGTTTTATCTTTGTGCCCATTGGGTTTTGAGCCATTTTTGCAAATGTAATGAGTTTTTAGTTAGGCTGACCTAATTGGGTATCTTGTGACTATTTTTATTCAAATTTGGGATTTTTTCCTTAATGTATGGCTCAAGTTAAAGGAGGTAAAATGTTTGTGTTTGAATTTGAAATCAAGATGAGCTTATAAAATCTTTTTTTTAACTTTGCAAATGAATTGTGTGTGTGCGAGGTGTGTGACCTACGTGAGAGAAATTTTAAGGTGTTGGAGGATTTTTTGAGGTTTAATAAAAAAATTTATAGGTTGAGGAAGATTATCAAGGATATGTACAAGTGTTTTAAGTTCTGAGAAGTGATTGAAGAGCTTGTTTTGTGAAGATTGGTCACCTAGGGTTTGATTGAAGAAGTGTGAGGAATATACTTGGTTTCCATCAGTTGTGGAAGAAAAGATAAGCTATCAAATCTTCGTAAGTTGGTTGAGTGGGTACTTGATCATATTTTAGGGTTGTAGCCTCCTTGTGTAGTTGGTGACTTACAAATCTAGGATTTGGTGTTCTTTATAGGGTTGGTGCTCTACTAAACTAGGGGTTGGTGCTCCATGTGGGAGTTGGTTCTGAATAAATTTGAAACAAATGAATATAATATTTTTTTCATTGAGTTTTCTTCCCCTTGAGGGTTTCCCACTTATATATTTTGTCTTGTGTTGATAATACTTATCATGGTTCTTACACGTGTGATTGTTTGTTATATGCACACATTAATGAATGATTTTATTATTATCGGTAATTGTATTTGAAGGTTGAAATCTGAATTTAAAGTTTTTGAAGGACTGATTTACACCCTCCTGAGGCCTATACCTCCTCTCTCCATGAGTCTATTATGCTTCCAGCAATTGGTATCAGTATGTCCTTGGGAGAAGTTTAAAAACTTGAAGGAGATGTTCTAAAGCAAAAATGGGTGGTAAGAAGAAGAATTATTAGAAAGGAAATAACTCCAAAGATAAAATTATTTCTAATTCAAGTGAAGGAAATAATTACATAAAACAAATTCCTAAAATTTATTCTTCCCTAGGAGTTGTAACTTATGAATTTGAAGAAGGATTTAGTGATTCAGATTTATATTGTGAAGATTTATCTTGGGAGGTAGTAAGAAACAAAATTTCTCATGCTAGAGATAAGCATTAAAAATTCACAAAATATTAGTGAAATGAAGAGAAACCATGAAGACCAAATTAAGATCCTTGAAGGAAAGTTGAAGAATGAGAGTAAAGAACATGATGAGATCACAAGGCATCTTGAGGAATATTTAGAGAGAGTCAGCCAACCTTGAATCCAAGGAAGATGCTCATGAGAATAGTCATACTATTCATATTTTGGAGTCACAAATGGAGGAGTTTTCTGAAACTCTAAAGGTCAAAGAGGAAGAATGTACTCAACTAAATCACAAGTTTCTTTTATCAATGATAGACACAAGAATAATGAGGATGAGTGCATCAAGTATGAAATAGGCATCAAGTCTTTACATTCAAGACTTGATCTAGTCTCAAAAAAATTGAAAATGTTTGAGAAAAGTGCAGATGGCCTAGATAATCTTCTTATCAATAAATATTGGTAGTTGATAGGGATGATTTGGGATTCATTGAGGATATAAAGATAATCTTCTTATGTGCTTCTTATTGTCTCTATGCCCCTGATTGTATTCTTCACAATACTATTAAGTGGTATCTATGGAATATTATTTTTGGAGGCCATAATAATGAATTTTAGATATAATTTTTTTACGTATCATCTATACAATGAGTAATAAATGATGCAAGTGTATTTGATGCATAATAATGTGTTTACTCTTCAGAATCCATAACAATGTTGAAAATTTCATTATAGAAGCATAAAATACTTAATGTTTGATAGGGCTAGAAGACTATGACGATTGCTCTAGTTGTTTAAATGAAGAATGGATGTCTTCATGAAAATATAAATAAGCTATGAATCCATTATTGGTGGAATAAAGTCTCAAGATCCACTTTTTAAGTGATGAATGATAAAATTGGTGAGTTTGGAATGATCTCTTCGATGTACTATGTTTTTCATAGTGTCTATGAACAATATTCATGGAAAATTAGTTTTGGAGGTTAAATGATGCAATATGGAGCTAATATTTTAAACATATTATCTTAACATAATGAAAAAGGAAAATTATGGTTTATAGCTGTAAATATATGAATAATTGTGGGATATTCTTACTATGTGTGTGAGTTGGTATGTTTGGTAACAAAAATCCTAAGTAAGATTTTGAATTATTTCCAGATAAGGGTCACATGATGTAATCTATAGGTATAAAGAGCTTTGTTAATACTATAAGTTATTATTAAATTGAAATGAATGGTAGAATTATCATATGGTCAATCTTTTATGGTCTATGGAATAATAAGGAGTATTCATATCTATTATTAATTGCGTTGAAGTAAGAACATATACCTATAGGTACAGATATTTGTGTGTCTCATTCTTAGTAAGTATTAGTGCTATGAAGGATATAATAATTTGTTCTTGATGAAAAATATCAGTAATATAGAAGGTTGTGTGGTACTAATTCATATCTTGAGCCCAAAATTAGCTATTTATAGGATATGAGTGAACCCAAAGATAAAGTTTGTTGATCATTCGGATAACAAAGGTTGTTCTCATCAGCTTGAATAGGTCTAAAGTTAGAGGAGATATGTTTGATATTGTGATGATATAAACAAAATATTGATGAAACCAAGATGTTCACAATTTTTTTAGCATGATTGGTGCTCATAATTGTTTTTGTTTTGAGAAAATATTCAACTACGAGGCTAAAATGTTTTTTGATGAGCGAGTATGAGTAATCTCTCATGAATTTTGTGTGGTCAAGTCCTTATGTATTTTCAAGGTGATCCCTAAATGGTTCTAATGATATTTTAATGAATAAGTCATTGTGATGTATAATTACTTAACTCGTGAAAAATGGTTTCTTCGTATGGTGTCTCTGTTGTGATATAGTGTTATGGTAATCAAAATAGTTTTTCTACATGTTGGCATAATGTGTAGAGTAATTTCAAGATAGGGGATTCCATAGTTCCATCCTTAAGTGGTATCTTGGTATATTCTTGCATCTTAAGAGAGTGAATCTTGAAAAAGAGGATGGTAAGATTATTTCTCGGTTGTTCTTAGTATACGGAAAGAGGTTTCTTAGGTCCACATTGGTGTGTATGAGGCTACTAAAGTCAGGGGGAGCATGCATGAGTATTCTAAATGGTGATATGGAGTTTCTTAAAGCACAAAAGGTATGTCTCTTACAAGTTAATATAGGTAAATGAAAAAGAATTCATAATCTTAGTCAAACTATGATCCTGTAAATGATTGAAAATGATCTTTAAGACCTTGTAAAAGTTGTTAAAAGTGTTTTCATCCAATGAATCCAAGGTAAAATTCTTGAAAAATGAGTTTATTTACTTGAGATACGTGTCCATTGTCTAGGGAAGATTTTTTTTTCCAAGGAAAGGTATGAATAACATGTAAAAATTGGGTCCAAATCATAGAGAAGATTATTTAGCGCTCTTAGACCAAGTAAGACCTGAAACCCAAGAAAATGCATTAAGCCTAGTAAAAAAGGTGGGTTTTAATTTTCTTATGAAATATGGAGTGAAATTTTTTATGCTTATATTTGAAATTTTTTTGCATGATTCGAGGTGTCTATGACTCAAATCCTAACCTACTACAGTTTCTTCTTGAAGGCTAAAATAGGGTTGATAGTGAAAGTGTCTTATTTTACATAACTAGAAGATGAAATATGGTGTTTTGGATCCAAATAAGGTAATTTTATGACTCTTTCATGTTTATTGAGCATGTTCATATGTTATAGATGCTCGGGACGGTGTGAGCATGGTGATTGCTAGCTTGCGAAAGAAGGAAGAATATGGTTTTAGTGAAATTTCAGGGGTTTTTAACCTTGTTTGAGAATTTTAGTGGATGTTTCCAACCAAAAAATGATGCTATGAAGATGAATAAGGTGAAGAACATGTATCTACAGGTATTCATTTGTCATTAATGTAAAAATGGGAGAAGTTTAGTTTGTTTTCCAACAATGTCAAAGGGGAAGATTGGTTGCATGTGGACCTATTAGGTATTTTCATTAATGAAAACAACATTAACGAAAAATTGGATAATGTACTTGGGTCATATGACATACTTGTTCAAATGTTTTTATGGTGATATAATGATATTTAATGAGGATTATTTTCTCTTGCAAGCATATTCAAGTGCCTAGGTGATGTTGCATCAAAATAAGAGATTCTTGGTTGCTTGATAAGTATGTTGAAATCATGGATAGAAGGTTCGAGAGAGTTTTAGGTACTCACAATAGTGGCATGGTGCATATACTAGTTATTTCCTATGTTACGGGTGTTCTTCTAGACCAGGTATGGTTCTTTAAGAGGTGTGAGATTGAGTTTAGGAGCTACATGCACTCACGGATGCATGTTTTCAGGTATATCATGGTATATCATGTATGTTTGGGTAATTTTTAGTGATTTCATGATGAGTTATAACAATCTTTCAGTTAATCCTAGATTCTACAAGGAAAAACCCAACGGTGAGGCTATGTAAATGAGATATGCTCGATATTATTATGTATGGTGATGACATTATGATGATTGGAGATGTTAGTGTTATATGTCATGGGTTTTTGGGAAAATTTTCATTTTTAAATGAGGTGAATTTAACATATTATGACTATTTTTTAGATGGTATCAAAAACTAGTGAAATACCGACTCACATTGGCACTTGATGTTCACCTTGAAGTTTGTGATTTGTATGTTATATTTTTCCTTTAATGGATTTTTATATGGTGAGGTTATAAGTTTTCAAAAAAAAAAATAGGTCATTTCATATTATTATTTTTATGCATGAAAATTAAGAAGAAAAAGTAAATCTAAAACCCTAGTTAAACCCTAGCTAATTAGAACACCTTGTAGAAGAAGTGGTATAGTGAGCTTGTTTCTATTGATTCATCATAATTTATGATTAGACGATGTATACTACTCTTCTATATTTCATTAAATGTGTGGTTGTGTTCATGGTGATGAGTGGATCCCACTCAAATAGGCCGATTTACGAAGAAGAAGATTTTGTGACAAGGTTGTACTAAAGGGGTTTGTGCTAAATTAATGAAATGGAATGTGTGAGATGATCTTGATGTGAATGGATTTTTTCAGTAATTTTCATTTAGATACATTTTAAAATGAGGTCCATTTCGGTTAATCTGGTCAAAGGGCAATTTTTAGGCGTTTAAAAGTATGGTTCAAAGTGAAATGCTTATATCTAGAGCTATAGGTGGAGTTTTGAGATGATTAAAAATGTGTTGGAAATAGGATTCATATATATTTCCAGTGATATCATGGTTTATCATGATAAGGTATTTTGATATGGTTTCCATTTAATTATTTTCATAGGAAGGTTTTTACCGGTGTAGGATAGGATGTGTTTTGTTGTAAGTTTACGATTAATTGAAGAATGAGATGGATTAGGTGATGATTTATATCACATGAAATGTTAAGACGAATGAATTATTAAATCCAATTAATCCATTGAAGGTTTTAATTTTGACATAATTTTTTTAATGAGCTAACCTTTGCAAATAGATGTTTTTCATGTTGATTTGGTAAAGACAAACGTTGTTGTGGTTTATGCATGTGGTTGATTCAAGGCTTATAACTTGATTAGAATTATCTAAAGGTTCTGTAAATTCCATCAAGTTGTTACTTAGAATAGTTTGGTTGAGTATAAGTTATTTGGTGGCATAATGAAGTTTCTAGGGTGCTTAATGATGTAGGAAACAATTGTTTTGAGAAATACAAAGAGCATTGGGCCCATTAAATGAAATAATTTTATTGGTTGAGATAAATTGTGACCATGTATTAATGTTGAATGATATTTTAATCATGTGTAAGGGTTAATGGGTCATGAATATTTATGTATTTTATACAAGGTGATTTTTATCTTTGTATTTCATCGATGTTTGGAACATGCCATGAGGTTTTTAGTTAGGATGACCTACTTGGGTAACTTGTGACTATTGTAATCAAATTTACAAATTTTCCTTTATTTATGGGTCAAGCCAAATGAGGTAAAAGGTTTGTGTTTTAATTTTAAATCAAGAGGATCTTATAAAAGCATTGTTTTAGGTAATTTTTAAAGCTAGTTGTGTGTGTACAAGGTGTGTGACCTAGGTGAGAGACATTTACATGTGCTTTGGAGCATGATTTGAGGTTGAATAAATTGTGTTATAGGCTGAGGAAGCTCAACAAGGATGTTTGAAATTTTTTGAAGGTTTGAGGAGGTATTGGAGAGCGTATTTTCTAAAGATTGGTCACCTAGGGTTTGATTGAAGAAGTGTTAGCTGAATACCTAGTCTCCATCATTTATGATAAAAAAATCACATATCAGATCTTCATAAGGTGGTTGAGTGGGTGATTGATCATCTTCGGGGTTGTATCCTTCTTAGAGTTGGTGCTTCAAAAATATGTTGTTGGTGCACCTTTTAAGGTTTGTTCACTACTTGGGGTTGGTGCTCCTTATGTTCTTGACACCTCAATAAATATAAAACATATCAATATAATATTTGTATTCAGTGGTTTTCTTCCCCTTAAGGGTTTCCAATTTATATATTTTGTCTTGTGTTGATGATCTTACTTATGGTTGTTGCACATATGATTGGTTGTTGTATGCACACATTAATGAATTGTTGAATGCTTATGTGTATTTGTATCTGCAAGTTTGAAATATTAATTTAAAGTATTGTAAGGACTGATTCACCCCCTTAGTGCATTTTGCCTCTAATAGGGTTGCTATTAGGCTAGCCATTACACATGAATACTCCACTAAACTTGCAGCAAAGTACTTGTAGTCACGTATAAGGGAAGGATTGACTTTGACAAGAGATAAGGAGGAGTAGGGAAAATAAGAAGAGAGGGATAATATTTTTAGTGGAATAATAGAATTCAAATGTATATTATCTAGAGTATATCCACATGGAATTAGAAGAACAAAAAATGTACAAAATAAATAATACTAATAAACAAGAGATAAAATGTTTTACATATACGTTAATGAATGACACAATGTTCGTTGTTGGTTGTACAAGAAAAAATTATGGCAAAGTTATTAATTATAGATGACAAAGGAACATAGACAAGGCTATAGAGAAAATTTCATTTTTATTACTTGATGTAGTATTGAAATCGAGTAACTTACCACAATTAAAAATTTCTAACCTTTTGGAATGGAGAAGCCATTAATATTTTATAGATTTACAATGTAAATTTTCATCTTCCCCTCACATTAGGTTTAACATTATTATCGGTTATGATATTTAATATCCTTGAGTTAATACTTTTTTTTGACATTATATCACAAAAATAAAGTTAGAAAGATTGAAAATTATCATTGATTGGCAAGAATTGGGAGAATTATGATAAAATATGCACATCGGTCGATGTAGGTTTAGACAAAATCATGAACTAGGGTACTTATCTAGGTCCTAAAAACATGCTAGAATTTACATGATTCCTAATCAAGAGAACTAGTGGATGAAAACTATTTGTGGCCTCTTTTATTTGTATCTTTATTTATATTTGGTCTTGAATGCCCTAAAAACTAGTTGAAACTTTACTTGTTTATGTATTATGGATTCAGAAACTAGTGCGCATCCAAGGCTGCAATGCCTAGGTTTACATGTATCCTATGGGCACCAATAACTCGTTATTATCTTACTTGATGATTTTTTTAATCTATTTTAACTTTTCGGCATATTTTTCACTTATGGGTCGACTTCTAGTTTTCAATTCTTAAATACAAACAATGGTATCATATAAATACATAGTTATGTGTTCAAATGAAGGAAAAATATCTAAGCATTATTAACACCACATAATATTGCATTCAAAAGGAACCTAAAGTACTCCAAATAATTCATATAGCATCCATATAAGGGACAAGGGCTACATACTTCTACATACAATGCATAGGAAAGGGGAAGTTTTTTTATTCCATCTAGAAATTCAATAAATTTTTACATTCTCTATCTATCTAGCTATCAAGTGTACATTTCACAAGGGCATTCAAGGGAAAAATTCCTACTCACACTCAGAATAACTACATGGAGTTTGAGATGTAGTTATGCACTCAATGTAGATTAAATTCTCAAGTGACCTCTGGGTTCGGTCATTGCCCATTCTACACTTTTAGTTCTAGGTTTGATATGGTTTGTGGGTTTTTGTAGTGGAACCTATCTCTTATAGGTTACAAGATACCTCTGAGACCATCGAAGGATCGACAGGGGAACAACAATGAAGGTCTTATGATACATCAAAAATTAGATTATAAGATTTTGTCTTTGTCGGTAGTGCCTAAAGTAGTCTCGAAACCCAAGCACCATTTCCTTACCAAAAGTACCCATGTATGGCTTCATTCATGCATCCTTGATTTTTTAGAGGTCATATACGATGCCTTTTTATATATTTTCCTTCATGTCTCCTGTACATATTAGTTCTAGCTTACAAAGATATAAGTAAGACATTTTATCTCTATCTCTTGATTAAGGTCTCATACTTTACATCCTAGCTTGCTTGTGTCATTTTATGTATTTTAGAATTTATATGTTAGTCACTCTAAAATAGGGTTTCATAATTTGATTTTTATTAAATCATTTGGTGAATCAATAAGTTGAACCCTACCTTCTCTGTATTATTTTTCTTCTTCTCCGTGGTTTCCACTAATGACATCATTACTAATGAATATCTCCATGACATCCTGGCCCATATCTATGAACATTCTCAAGATCTATATATCCTATTATTTGATGCTCATGAGGAATCCAATAATCTAGCTGAGCTTATGTTTTCAGTCTCTAATGACACATCTCTTCCTATTACAATCCAACATCCTCATTCCACTATTGTACCTACACCCACTCTTTCTATTTCTATGTCTACTCCTAGGTAAACCATTTTACTATGGCTAATAATTATCATACCCAAAAATTATCCTCTTCAAGAGCTCATGACCTAGATTATCTCTATCATGATATACTAATTCAAATCCATCAATTACAATAAGATACTTTATATACCTCTTTATCTATTGATTCCTCCTTGCTCCTTCATAATCCTCTTGTACCTTCTATTTCATCTTAGCCCCTACCTCCTAACATTGTTACCCCTAAGCTACCCACATTCAATGGAAATGGTGACCGTTAGGAGCATCTTTAATATTTTCATGTGGCATACCTTGACTATGAGGGTGACAATATATTGTTATCTAAGATATTTCCTTGAAGTCTTGAATAGTATGGCTGTGTTTGTTCTACGATCTACTTGTTCACTTGGTAAATTCTTGTAAAAATATATTTCATCCTTTTCTTGTACATTTTTTAATAAATATTGGCATCAGATCTCTTATGCACAACTTTCTCAAATCATATAAAGATATAATGAGCATCTAAGTAACTATGTTTTGCATTACAAGAAAAACCTAGCTAGGATGACAAATGTTCTTGTTGATTATAAATTACAAGATCTCTTTATTCAAATTCTCTTATAACCACTTTAGGAATGTGTTATCTTTGATACATCTCATTCATTTGACAAATTATTCCATATTCTCAAAATGTGAGAATTGGACTCCTATCTATGGGAAAGTAAGAATATCCTCATATTGCTTCCTCTCCTTCTTCCACGTTTCACCCTAAATATACATTTAAGCCATCTCGTAAGCCCATAGAATTAAATGAAACTATTAATGTTGTCTCTCTACCTAAAAATTTTCAATGACAACCTCTAAAGTGAACTTTCACCAAATTACCCTATACACCTCGGTTTCTTTTTCCGTAGCTCATCGAAAGTAATCAAATAATTCTTCCACCAATTCTAAATCTCAACAACTCTCACCCCTATGTGCCAAAATTATGATGAAAATATAAAATGTTACTACCATCAATTTTCATTGGGCATTCTATTGATCATTTCTTCAAACTCATGCATCCTATTCAGGGATCTTATTGAAAACAATTTACTCAAACTACCTAAGCCATTTAATGCTAACTCTGTCAACAATAAATAAAAAAATCGGTAAAAATTTTCCAAACCATACAACGTGTTGGTACCAAAATTTATTCTCCCTCGAAGTCGAGTAGCATCACAAATTTGACAAGACATTTAGAGATAGACATATCACAATATATGTTTTTTTAGCCGGGAGGCGATTCAATGCTCTTTGTCACTCTCGGCGTTGGAGAAGTGGATAACACCTTCAAAGGATTTGATCTATCCTCACTTATTTAGGTTGTGCCTTTCAACCAGGGTGAGAGGACCCGTTTTGTAACCTCTGTTGGTGAAGGATATAAAAAGATCCTTCTTTGCACAATTTTTTAAAGAGAACCTTGAAAAAATATTATCAATACACCACAATCTAACTCTCACGAGTTGTCACTTCAATAAGATGGAGATATTTTCTAAACAAGGCTTAGGTTACTAAAGAAATTGAAACCTGATTGCTTCTGCATATTTTGGCAATGGAAATTTTTCATTTGTGGATACATAGGGAAAACAAGGGTGGTACATGTAGGATTCGTTGTTTTTAAGATTTTTTTTGTGGGAGATTAAGCAAGATAAACTTGATTTTTAGAGATCATTGAGAACCTTTACAACAATTGGAAAAATCAACAACAAAAAGCTTTAGAATAGCAAAAATATTCCTTCAACCGGAAGGTGTGCATTAATGGAGGACCAAATCTACACATTTTCACATACTCTTCAATATTTTAACATGAAGGCTCGATTTAAAAGAATCAATTAAACATTAAATATCACTATTTCATCATGTCTAAGGTACACCCATAGACTTAAAAACAATATTTCTCAACAACTGAGAGTAAATTGATTTTAAATTGTTTATCTCATTACAGGATGAAAGACCTTCTCATAATGAAATTACAAATGTGATTAAGCTATCATAAGGAAAAGATCTGTGTGATTCACGAGAGATTTTAACATAATACTACAATAGGAACAAGAAAAATATTTGAAAACATTCTAAAATAAAAGCGAGACACAATTTTTCCCAAGATCAACACAAATTAATTCGAAATTGATTAGATTCATTAGTAGGGGAAAGTTTCTTGAACAATCTAAGAGCTCGTCAATGGTTGTACACTTGCAACCAACTTGACACGATTCGATCTAAAACACAAGAGACTAACAAGTTTCTCGGATGGTCTCTCGGAAGATGGTATTTCTCATATTTTCTCATAAATATTAACCCACGACAAATTGCATGACTCATTCATGCCTTTTATAACACTCAATTTACATCCAATCTTTCCCCCAAGAAAAGAATATTTGAGGAACCTTTGTTTAACATATTTGATCATGATTCTAGAAAGTCACGGTTATGATTTACACCCAAAATTTGTGAGGTGATCAAAAGGTAAATAATTTCAAATATTTCTATCATTCTTTTAACTCGGGAGCAAATTTTTCATCCTTCATGCTCACAGAATCCTTTTCCACATCTTTTACCTCTGTAATTTTTCTCTGAAACTAGCTCCTTTGGATCTGGCATTTTTCATTTTCTACAAGTTCTGAGTAATTCATTTTCAAACATTAAATTTTTGACTTCCCCAGATTCAAAATCGAGCTCCATATCCATTCGATTGCACTTTGTTAATAAAAATGACAAGAAATCATCAAAAATCGATCAAAAATGATGCGTATTCACATCTCCTAAAGTCTTGGAGCGTTAATGACAACAAAACTAGATGCATTGCACAACATTCATTGATTACTTGCCCTTTTTCATCTTTAAATTAGATCCATCCACATGGAAATATTTGAGTGAAACATTTTGTTATCAACTTGAATCACAACACCCTTGTGCATATACAAGTGCATATACTTGGACTCACGGTGTGATTAGATAACATGGGTACTATCTCCAGTTGTGGGACTTGCTTTCTTGAGATAGACCTCCAAAGAAATCTGGTTCTTGCTCCTAAACTACCTGCCACAATCTACTCTAATGCAGGATAAGCTAACTGTTCTAATCTAAATTTCCAAGGGACCAGGGAGAGAGAATGCATAAAATGAAAGCCTACACTAAAGTGGTGATACACCAGAAAAGGAGGGTGTGAGAGTAGTCTCCAAATGTGTGAAATACAGAAGCAAAGTACACACTAGAAGAGGTGATGACAGTTCTCCATAATCTAGCAAAATGCATTCACAACAATATTCCAAGCATACACAATGATAATGGATCCTGCAAGAACATAATAATAGACACAATATTCTTGTAGAAAGATTAAAGGGGCAAGAAGAATGCGAAAAACACGTGAAGGGAAGATACATCCACAAACCGGCGATATTTTATTGCTTCATGATATGCACAGATTCGATCTATTAAGAGATAAGGACACGGATCACCATGCAAGGAGTCCACTACAAGGGCCTGCAACACACTAGCTTCACAAATCGATTTTGGCGAGCTTTGCTACCCAAAAACTCTCTCTTTTACAATGAGCCCAACACTCCAATTTATAGAAAAATGAGAAGGAAAAGAGAAGGGAAAATGGAAATCCCGAAATCTGTCCTTCAACCACCTATAAGAGGTATTAAATGGAGTGAAATTATTGTACATTACTTTCAAAAGGCTCCCCATACTGTCCCATGTGCTGCAGCAGAGAAAGAATGATGACCATGCCTCTTAATTGCACTCCCAACTACCAAATAAAACACCGAAATGAACCCGGCCACGTTTTCTTAAAAATCTCAATCAGTTTCTCATAAAATATGGAATTTATTGATTTTCATGCGTCGGTCTTGGATTCATGATTCCAACGGTACCAATTTTGTGTGATTTCGTTGAGAAATGCAAAAGTTATGGCCTTCTGAGTGCGGGCAACTATTTTGGGTCTGCCAGGCGTTTTCTGTCATTTGACGGGAATGAGCATTAACTAACTGGAGCAAAATATATTTCTCTTATTTAAATATATCTACCCTCATAAAAACTAAGAAAATCCAATTTTGTGAAAATCGAGCTCAAGTCAAAAGTTATGGCCGTTTGAAGTTTTCGGACCAAGCGTTGACTTTTCTTCCTTCTTTGTCGGCCTTGGCTTTCCAGCGTCCCACACGTCCCTTTCGCCTGGATGTCCCATTACAAAAGTCCTCTGTTTCGGCCAAACCAACTGGTTCGTGTCTCGCCACGTACTCTTGTCCCTTGTCCCGATTTGTTTGGGACAAATTCTTACGATCGCCGGTTCGTGTACTTCGCATCCCAACTGTCCCGGTGCTAAAGTTCTCATTTCGGCCGATCCGGTGGTTCACATACTTTACGTACCTTCGGCCCAACTGTTCTGGCTGCCTTAATTCCTTTCGGTGACTCGCGTCCTCAGCGTACTAAGCGCCCGATGTCCCAGTGCATTTATTTCAACAGTTAGTCAATTTTTTCCTCTTTTCGGCCACTTCGGATTTCCGCATCCCGCACGTCCCGATGTCCCACTTGTCCCAAATGCTACGCAGACCACCTGGTGACCTTTTGGCCAGTTCACACCCAGGATGTCCCTCATGTCCCGACTGTTGCGAGGACTAGGACTTAGCCATTTTTCATGATTTTTTCTGGCCCGAGCCTGTTTTTTGCAATTTTTTCACCTTTCCTCAGAACTTGCTCTCTTCTTCTTGGACAGGGGAGTTAGAAAAAATCTAAGGGGACCCTAGAAACATGACCTTTTGCCCTGACTCAATCTATTTTCCTGGGACTTGAGAATTTAATGCATGTTATCAAATTTACCTGGGGGGTGAATTTTGGATAACACATTCCTAGGGGCACTTTTTGCATTTTATGACTTTTGGTGAAAATGAGAAATTTTGACATTTTCCCTGCTCCTCCGTCCTTGAAAGATGGGCTCAAACACATGGCTTAACATGGGTGTTGATCGAGTCATGGCTCAATTATGAAACTTTACGTCTTTTTTAAAAAGTGAAAAATTTCCAAATTTCCCCAGATGACCCACCCTTCCGCTTTTAGCTTTTGATGTGGGTCCCAAAGAGTCACACTCTATTTTATAACTTTACTTTATTTTCACAAAGGAACTTAAACAATAAAAAATCCTCCAACAACCCGCCTTCCCACTTTGAATTTTCAACGCAGTGACTTTAAGCGCTCTCTGGGGGTTGCGCCACTTTTCCTCTTTTTACAAAAAAGGAAAAATCTTCAAAACACTCGAGATGGTCCACCGCTCCACCCTTTACTTTTCAACATAAACCCAACACATGCCTTTATCTGGGATGCAACGGAGTCGTGCCTTACTTTTTAATTTTATTCTTTTCAAAACAAAGCTAAAAATCTTTAAATTTCTCCTCCGATCCATATCCCTATGCCTTTGAATTTTCAACTACCACATGTCCTTCTCTGGTCCCCAATGGAGTTCACTTTAAAACTTTACTCCTTTTACAAAATAAAGCTTAAAAATTCAAAGTAACCCGACGAACTGACTTCCCATTTTTGACTTATAAGCGGCCACATGTCCTCTTGTGGACCTTAGGTGTTTCTTTTACATTTTACTCTTTTACCATAATGCCTTAAAACAAAAAAAGGCCCGCTTTCCCTCAAATGCTTGACTTGCGACATGTGTACACATTCGGGTAAAATTAAGAAATCTACTCTGCCACTTCATAATTTGACTAACCAATTAAAACCCAATGGAGCCACGGAACCAATCAAAACTTTTGCAAATATAACCAAAGGTGACAAGTTCACCAAACAAATCTGCCATGCCTCGTTACCCAATCAAAAGAAACCATGTATCCATGAGATCTTTGAGATAAAATTTGATAGGAAAACATGCCCATGAAATAGTAAAATATAGGAACTTCACCATTCGCACCTATAATTGAATTTTTTCACCAAGGAAAAGAATTTGTAAACAAAACCAGACTAAATTTGATCAACGACCATGGAAACGGATTCACAACGGCATAAAAATTCGAAGAAGATTGAACATTTTCGTGTATCTATTAGGGGAGATAAAAAATACATTGAACCACGCAGACTAAAGAATTCTTTGAAAAAATTGGGTGAGATAAAATCAAGCACCAATATCGGCTCCGAATCAGGGATGGGCACTCCCAGCGAGTTCCACAAGAACAAAAGAGTAGACCAAGTGCTAAAAATCCATTGGGAAATGGAGTCACGAGCCAAATCTCCAGGATCAAACTAAGAAACCAACAAAAATGGGCCACCAAGGACCAGGGAAAATGGAAAAATGTAAAAACATAGTGAAACAAACGGACTATGCACTATAAAAATGGTGCTCACCTCGATTCTGAGAAATCAATCAAGGAAATTTTTCAAATGCCTTCCATTAACAGGAAACTCAAGAAATTCCCCATCTAATTATTTTAATAAAAAGTTTTGTTCACCAATCCAAATTTCAATAGAATAAGGGCCCATCCACAATGCATCAAACTTTCCATGCTTTTCCTTATCCTCATATTTGATATCCCACAATAGTAGAAGATCTCCAATGCTTTGAAAGCTCTTGAGTCACCTTCTTATTAAACAATTTCTTCAAATTCTCTTAGAACATCATATGTCTTTGATGGGATGCTCTTATTTCTTCATCTAATTCAATAATTTGATTGATACAAGAGCATCATAGGGATTAACTTCTTGATCCTCCAGGTTGTTTAATAAATATATATGAAGATAATTGCATATGCGGGGGCAAACAGCTCAAGTTTCATACACCAACTCAAATGGACTTTTCTAGTAGCTCTTTTTAACATTGATTCGATCATCCAAAACAAAAACTTCAACTTCTCACTCCACTTACTTTTGTTTAACTACAAAGTTCTTCTTATTATCATCAAAAAAATTTATTGTTGGACTATGCTTGTTCATTGCTTTGGGGATTTTAATTAGAAGCATATGTTAAATTGATCCCATATTCATGAGACATTTCCACCAAAGGTTTATCTTGAAAGCTCATGGCATTATCAACAACTATTTTAGAAGGAACTCTAAACCTGCATATGATATGATTCAAAATGAAATACATGACAATCTGATTAGTTGCCTTCTTTGTGGGGATTTCCTCCAACCACTTGGTGAAGTAATCAGTGGATACTAAAATACACTTATGGCCAACACTTGAGGAATTTGAAATATCACCAATGAATTTCATTCCACATTGCTTAAATGGTGCTTCAATTGATACATGCTTTCTGCAAAGGGAGGGAGCCCAAGCTTTCATTCATCTGAAAAGCACTGCAACTTTCACACTTACTAACCAACAAATTTGTATCTTTGAAAAGAGGAGGCCACCAATAACCATCCTTCAAGATCTTACGAACTGACTCTTCCAACAAAATTCCCCCACAAACTTCTCCATGGAAATCAACAATTATTTTAGGGGTTTCATCCTTAGTGATACATTTTAAGATAACTCCCTCGGGGTTCTTCCATGGTAACCCAAAACCAATAATGACATATTTCTAAGAAGCTAACTTAAGATCTCTTGTCTGATTCTTACTTAGATATACAGGGCATTGTAGATGCTTGAGATAAAAAATGATATCCTTGAACCATTAATAATTCATCAAATTTTCAAGGATATTCAACCTTTCTTCTTCAACTTCATTTACCTCAACTGTTTGTAGGTTGGTCTCTACCATAAGCTTTCTTTGGCCAAAAACTCGACTAATTTTGTAATTTGGATATCCATATCATACTCTTAACTTATTTACCCATCGAATCTCTTACTTGAAACTTCGATTTTGATAGGATATATTTCACCATGGTTTGGGAACATAAGCTATGACTTTAGAACTCATAATATATGGCCTCAAGACCTTTGTTGGTTTTACTAAGGCAAATTCCCACTTCTCCATGATAGTATATTTTAGCTCAACTCCTTGTAGTGCCTTACTGAAAAAGGTAATGAATCTTAAAGCTCCTTCATCATCCTTCTACAACAACACAGATGCAATAGTATTTTATGAAGCAAAGGAAAATATTTGGAAAGCCTTCTTATAATTAGGATTTGCTAAAACAGGAGCATTCTTCAATGCCTCTTTGATCCCAACAAAATCTTGAATAGTTTCTTCTTCCCATTTGATGCATTAATCCTTATTCAAAGCATCACGCAAGTGATTCGGATAGTCAAATTCAACAAAGTTGGAGACAAACCTCCTAATAAAATTTATCTGCCCAAAAAGGATTGAAATTCCCTTCATGGTTCATGGAATAGGAACATTTCTAATGGCCTCTGTTGGTGCCCATTTTTATCTTGCACCATTTACACTAGTTTTTCCCTTTGATCTACATATTTTGAAACATTTTATCTCTTGAAATGGATGATGTGAATCTTTTACGTCTGTTTGTGTGCTTTGAATTGTTGCAAAAATATTTGTCTTGCCCTATTTTGAATAAGTCTCCAAGTTTGCCTTGTTTTTGCCCTAAATTTTTCAAATATGCGGGCTCTACAATTCTATCCTATTTTCTCCAATCATGGAAGCTCAAAATGATCAATTTATACTTGTATGTCTTTGAAAATCCATTTCCATGGTTGAAAAATTCTTGGAACCATGATTCACTTGGTTTTGTTTCAAAAATTTCCATCCTTAGTGAAAAAATTGGATTTTGGGCATAATTGGAAAATTTATGTGTTTTTGACGGTTTGATGGGCATCTTTTACCCGTCAAATTATTCCTCAGCATTTGGTGGTTACATGGCTTCTTTTGATTGGTCAAGGGACGGTGGGAAAATGTTTTAACTTATCATTTTTTGCTATTTTGACAAAACGGAAAATTTGGTCCCATAACTCGACCGGTTTTTGATTGGTTCTTTTGGTGCTTACGTGGCTTATTTTGATTGGATGAGCGGTGGTGGATTTGTTTTTGAACTTGTTATTTTTTTCTACTTTTGCAAAATTTTGAATTCGTCCCATGGCCCCGCCAAGTTCTGATTGGCTAAAATTCAAGTGGCGGAGCAAATTTCTTATTTTTTCCCAAAAATGTACACGTGTCGCATGTTGAGCAAATGTAGAGTAGTGGGTATTTTTGGTGCTCTAAGGCATTTTGGAAAAACGGGTTAAAGTGTGAAAATTTTCCTGAGGCTTGTGGGAGGACACGTGGTGGCTTCAGAATCAAAGATGGAATTGCAGGAGGTTGGGTTACTTTAAAGTTTTTTGGCTTTGTTTTGTGAAAAATATTAAAGTTACAAAACAAACCACAACCCCACAGTGAATCAGAAGTGGACACGTGGCAGGTTTGAATAGTCAAAAGAAAAATAGCGGATTGGTGGAATACTTTGAATATTTTTGGCTTTATTTTATAAAGTTGTAAAGTTTTAAAAAGAAGAGCAACCCCGCCAATGCGTGGATGATGGACACGTGTCATGTTTACATCAAAGGCGGGAAGGAAGGTTGGTGGATAATTTTGAAGTTTTTTGCCTTTTTTGGTTTAAAAAGATAAAGTGTAAAAATGAAACATGGCTCTACACTAAATCAGAGAGAGACATGTGTCAAGTGCACATCAAAAGTGGCAAAGCGGGTTACCACAAGGTTTTGAAGTTTTTTTATTTATTTTAGAATTAAAGTTTTGATTTAAGCCATGAATCTATAGTAAATAAGAGAAGGACACATCACCTTGATAAAGTCAACATGGGAACGTGGGCCTGCAGAGAGGAAAATTGAAAATTTTGCCTTTTTGGTAAAATGAGTTAAAGTATAAAAGAGAGTCATGGTCGCATAACGAATCACAAAAGAACACGAGGAAAGGTCGAGGTGGAAGTAGAGGCCCATGGAGAAAATGTGGAATTTTTTCCTTTTTGGAAAAATGAAGTGTAAAGTTATAAATGAAGTGTAGTTCCACTTTGGGACTTGCACTAGAAGCTAAAGGCAGAATGCGGATCTGCAGGGAAAGTTTTGAAAAGTTTCTTTCTTCAAAAAAGAGGTAAAGTGGCATAATCGAGTTGCGATTCCACTTTGGGACCCACATTGGGACACATGTCAGACCTATTTCCCAAGGGTGGAGGGGTGGAGAAAATGTTAAATTTTTTTACATTTTTAAAAAGTTATAAAATGTCAAAAGTTTTCCCAAGCCCATTTCCAATCAAAATTTTCCATGTGGAGGGCTCATATAGAAAGTTAAAATACAAGATCAATGGTAGCTATGCATTTCATCAATTTGGCCGCCATTTGAGCTCCAAGATGTTTGGAGATGTAATTTTTGCATCATTCTTCATCATTTTTTTGCAAATTCATGTCATTTTGCTTGCATAGATCAATTGACTCAGTTTGAGAGCTCAATTTATAAATCTAAAGTACTTTTGAAGTTGATTTTTGCTTGGGCTTGTGTAAAAATGTGAAATGCCGATCCAAAATTTGTCGAGGAAAATTTAAAAAGGGACAAGATGAAATGATGAAGAGAAAGGGGTATGCATGTTCCATGGATTATAAATGTTCCTCCTATTGGAGTAATGATGTGAATTTTTGCAATAATTCACCTTTTTGACAAACACAGCAACTTTTGAACATTTTCTGTTAAATGTCCCTTTATGTAATTCATGATGGAATTTTTAACAAAATTTATTCCTAGGATATTATTTTCTTAGGAAAGAAGGCTTGGATGTAAACAAATGTTATATAATGCATATTGGAGATATGGAAATGGTTGGGATTTCATTCTCACGAGAAATTTTTGAGAAAAGATCATCTTCTAAAAACCTTCGAGAAACATGGTTAACTTCTTCTCTGTTAAATTTTCATTCATGTTGATTTGGTTACAAATGTATAGCCATCAATAAGCTCTGAGATTGTTTAGATAACTCTCCCCTTTTTTGAATCTGATGAATTTCAATTACCTTGTGTTAAATCTCTTGTAATTTTTGTTTATTTCACTTCGAATGTATACAAGTAGTATTTCTTGTTCCTATTGTAATCTTGTATCAAAATCTCTTTGAATCACACATATATTCATTGTTTTGATAGTTTATTGGCTTCTACAAATTCATTTATCGAATATCTTTCATCTGAAATGAAATAAATGATATAAAATCACTTTTCTTTCATTTTTGACAAATAATGTTTGTAAGCCTCTGGGTGTACCTCGGGGTGATTCATCTTATATTTTTATGTTTCATTAGGTCTTCTAACTTGAACCTTCATGCTAGAATCTCAAAGATTGTGTTTAAACATGCAAATATGGGCCTCTATTGATGCACACCTTTTGGTTGAAGGAATTTTAAACTATTTTTAAGCTTTATGTTGTTGAGTTTTCCATTATTGTGAATTTTCTCAAAGATTTGACAAATTCCAATTTATCTTGTTAATCTCCCACACAAAAATTATTTCAAATAACCAATCCTACCCTGAACTACCCCTATTTTTCCCTGTATATCCACAAAAGAACAAAATCCACTTGCTAAAATATGTAGAACAATTAGGATCCCAAATGTATTTAGTAACCTTAGCCATTTTTAAAAATATCTCCATATTCTAGGATTGACAACTCGTGAGAGTCAAATTTGATGTGTTGATCAAATTTCCCAAGGTTTTCTTTATAAAATTTATGCTAAAGAAGGATATCTTCATCTCCTTTACCATTTGAAGGTTACAAAATAGGTTCTCTTACCTTGCTTGAAAAGCACAACATAAAATAGTTAGGATCGATCAATCCTTTGAAGGTCTACCCACTTCTTTCAAATCCCGAGTGCTAAAAAGTCGATAAATTAATTCCACGCTACAAAATGACACATAATCATTTATTTGTATCTAATTGTCTCATTCAATCTTTGATGCTGCTTGGTTCTTGAAGAAGGATTAAATCTAGGTACCAACAACCTCCACTCTCTCAGGATCAATAATTACCCCTTCTTTTGACACAATGTGTCGAAGCGACTTTTCTTTATGAACCCCAAAATGACACTTCTTAGGATTAAGTGAGATACCACAGTCTCTGCATCTTAACAACATTTTTTCCAAGTGTTGCAAAGTGGTCAATTATTTTTCTCGAGAAAATAGTCACATCATCTGATACACAACAATGAAATCATTAATGTATCTAGAGAAACCTACATCCATTGCTCTTTGAAATGTGGCTCCATAATTTATCATACAAAAAGGCATTCTTACATACACATAAGATCCCCAAGGAGTGGTAAAGGTAATTTTGATTCTCTCATATTGCTTTACAACCACCTAGTTATACCTGTGATAAACCTTCCAAGGTAGATAACAACTCGTAACTAGTCACCAATTGTAACATATTCTAATATTTTGCATAGGATAGTTAACTTTTATCGATTCCTTATTCAATTTTCTAAATTTGACACACAACCTTATGTCTCCATTCATTTTTCTAATAGGTACCAATTGTTTTCAACCCATGAGGAGTACCTTTGTAAGCTATATAATTCCCCCATCCCTTATCTTTTTCAAATCTTCTTGCATCTTTAGGGAAAGGAGTGGATTGATTGGCCTTTATTTCTTCTTAAACAACTTGGCATTAGCTTCCAGGGGAATTTTGTGCTGAAAAATATATTCCCTATATGATTAAAATTCTGAATACATCCATGCTAAGTAATCTTGATATTTTTCAACAATTAGACATATGACAAATTTTCCTCCTTGCTCGTTGCAACCCAACCATATTTCTTGTCATTTTTCCTTTGGTCCTAGGTTATGTTCCTCCACATCTCTTGAGGCTGACATATGTCTTTTGATAATGCAATCGGCATTTTCAAAATTTGATTCAAGTGCAACCAAACCCCTAGGAATAATATTGGTCTTCAACTCGAATGATATCTTTACCAAATAATGTCTCCTTTCCTTCAGCTACACACCATTGGTTCTCGGTCTATATTTTGATCGAAAATTATCCTTGGTTCAACAAAACATTTGGACTCGGGCATCATCTTCAAACACTTGGGAATGCTTGATGTTGCCAAGGATGGACTACTTGGTTAATATCTCAATATCATACTCATGATAGGAGATGTTATACAATTATCAAATATAGATCCCAACACTTCTAGTTTTTCTTCCATAATATCATATTTCTTATCGTGGTGAATTATGTTGAAACAATCAAACATTTTGATGAAATTCAGACTCGCATGCTTATATTGCTTCATTCTCTCGATTTTTTGTTGCATACAACTTTCAAATTTGTTTGACTATCAATTTTGAATCCCCTTTAACAATTATATTTGTGAGACCATATTTCCAAGCAATTCTTAAACCCAATAACAGTGATTCATACTCTGCAATATTGTTAGTGCACTAAAAGTTGAGTTTAAAAGAAAAAACAAACTCTTCCTCTTGGAGATATCAAGACAACACCAAAGACCATTACCAAATCTGGAACAAGCCCCATCAAACATCAAGTTACAAGGGGAACATACTTTTTATAATACTTGTAGTTCTCAATTTTATGCTCTTTACTATGTGCATAGCCAAAAAGTTATCAACATCAATGTCGTGTATAACACTTCATAGGAATCATTATTGGGATCCTTAATGATATGTAGCATTTTCTTTTCACCATACAACTTCACAAGGCTGACCTCAATAGGTATGGTGGCATAAGACATGTCCATTTGCACACTTCCACCCACACAAGCAACCCATTTTCTAGATAAAAACATCCCCCATTTAGTAGGAAAACTCACAATAACAATATCCAAGGTTAAATATTTTCCTACATATGCTGTAAGTTACACTACTAAACCTTTGACACATCCAACTACCTGGAACCTCTCTTGAATCCATGAAAATACATTTCCCATAAGTCATTTGTTAACTTTATATCTAATTCATTCATGACCTCAAGAGGCATAACATTACATGAGGCTCTAGAATCAAATATGTAGTTATGTAACAACCTATCCTTAATAATTAGAGTAGTAAATATTGATGCACACTCGAAATTGAGACTCAACCAAATAATTTCCCAAATAAAAGCTCGGTGGTTCACCTAGTTCTTCTAGTACTTGTGGTTTTTCTAGCTTTACAAAGAGTAGGAGGAACCTCTACATTGTTCACATTCCTACCTAGGGTAGTCTTTTCTTCTTTAAATCCCAAATATTCAAACACCCTTTTCTTATGCTCAAGAATTCTAAGATATTCAAAAATAGGAAGAGAAACCTTGATCTAACTCAAGATTTCAGAAATTTCACACGAGCATATTTGGGTAGTGTAGTATTTGGAGGAAGATTTACAAATTCATCTTATGGTATGGAATATTTTACGATTCGAGCATGGGAAGGGATAGAAATTCTATTTGGGCTAACAAGACCTTTTCCATATGCATATTTCTTAGAATTTTCCTTAGGAATACTTGGTAAGCATTGGAACTCTTGGTTTGGCTTGTGATCCTACCAATTTGACAACCTTACTCCTAGTGTTATGTTCCTTTTCTTAGGAAACTATGACATTCATCAACAACTTCCTATCTTATTCGGAAGAGATTCCACCATCATATTTATTAATCATTAATTCCCTTACGTACTCAAAATCATGATTAGGAAACTCATAATCTTGCACCATATCAATTTCAAAAGCATGAGTGGAAGGAAGAGGTAATACCTAGTGAATGCAATCCTAGAAACCTTTAGCGAGTTATTACGTCATTAATTAATTCAGTTGAAGTTGCTCCATGTTGCGAAATCGAAGAGCACCCCATCATGTAGACATCATCATCAATGTCATCATCATCAACTTCCTCAACTTATTTGTCTTCACCGTATGGATAATGTGACAAAAAACATTTGTCACACCACTCAATTTCATTAGCTTATTCCACAAAGAGCAACACTAGCGAACAAAGGATCGGGCACCATTCTATTTTCACGAGGTTGTGGATTTCTATTTCTTGACCCCATGCACCCTTTCCTTTTCGTAATATCTATAATAACCTATAGGATGATTCCCAAATAATTCTTGATTTTTTGGCTTGTGCTAACATTGGTAACTCTATCTAATCCCTTTCTCTCGCTCTAGATAACTTATAGGATATTTATTTAACAGCTCTAGCCATATTCTTTACAACCTCCTCCGGATCCACAACCTTGTTTGATTGAGGCTTGTCCAGATTTATCAGCTTGATACCCTCTCTCTTAGGAGGCTTGCCAACTTCTTTGATGTTATTTTCAATCTGCAAATCCATGGTAAAGGATTTCCTCAAAGTTCCGGGGTTTTTATCCCTCAAATAATAAGAAGCCTTTTTTATCAAATGCATTAGAATACTTTATCAAACATGATTCATCACTAGGCCTTAATGTTATAGGTAATATTGTGAGGGTTTTTTGAATCTAGTATTGAAATCATGAACAGATTTATTAGGATTCTTCTTTATATTTTAAAATTCAGACAAAAGAAACTTGGGATCTGCTTTTATCCCCATATTGCAATCTAAAGGCATTCTTCATTTATGTCCATGAATCTATCGAATTTTCTAGAAAAGATTTATAACATTCATGTGCATCCTCCTCAAGAGTATGAATGAACAATTTTTATAAAAATCTTCGAATTCAATTTCAAAGTCTTCCATCATATTGAAAAAAAATTAAATGTTGATCACCATTGATAGCATTATTCCTTTAAAATTTATTCATTCTATTTCTAACATCTTGTGGCACAACATTTGGATATCCCTCCATACCTATAAAATTTATAGGACCAAACATATTGAAAACAAATGGAGGTCTCGGTGGGGAGTGGGCCATATTACCTTGAGGAGGTGATCTTGCAGGGAAACAAAATGATGAGGAATGAGGGCTATTTTTAATAGAGGAGTATAATTTTCAAAATAAATATACCCTAATGGCCTAGTTTCATGGCATATCCTATCAACATTGGAAAATACAAGGAAAAAATGAGAAGAAAACTTTTCAAACACAAATTAAGACCCCTCTCCGGATGGAGAGTTTAATTCCACAAAAAAACTAGCTGATTCGAATCACTTGAGGACATATGGAAATATTCAATGACAAAGTTGATCACTTTCCAGAATTGATAACTCTTTTCTTAACTTTTGATCTCCAAAAAAATTCCAGATTCATTTTCTTTCTTAACTTGTCTTTCCCGAGTTGTGGAAACAAATTTCTTGCAGTGTCCTTAGTGAAGAAATATATTCTTCCTTCATTCTTTGCAAAGATGAATGAAAAATTACTTGATATAGGTTAACACCCCGGCATTTATCAAAAATTAGATCAACACAGAGTCTTCATTAAGGATTTTCACCTTAGCTGTGCAAATACACTATAAATGATTTGTCCAATCTCTGTAAACACATAATTATTGCAAATCCTAGAAGATATGACCTTCCTTTATCTATATTTATCATTTACAACACCTACTTATTGCGAAAACACTAAAAATAGAAATATTACACAATGAAGATGTAACCTTGCTATATTTTTACAAATTTGAATAGAGGATGACGTTTCAACAATGTATTGCACTTAAAATATGTAAGAAGTATTACTGGGTCTAACTGTGTATGCAAGTGTAAAAAAATCCCCGAAAGATCCACTTTGGTTTTGGTACCCAAATTGATTCTCCTCAAAAGTCGAGAATCATCACACATTTGAAAAGACACTCAAAGATTGACAAATCACAATATATGTCATTTTTTAGCTAGGAGGCAATTCAACTTGGCTCTTTGTCATTCTCGGAATTTGAGAACTGGAGAACACCTTCAAACGATTTTATCTATCCTCACTTATTTATGTTGTGCCTTTCAACCACGGTGAGAGGACCCATTTTGTAACCTTTTTTGGTGAAGGATATGAAGAGATCCTTCTTTACACAATTGTTCAAAGAGATCCTTGAGAAAATATGATCAATACATCACAATCTAACTCTCACGAGTTGTCACTTCTATAAGATGGAGATATTTTCTAAACAAGGCTTAGGTTACTAAAGACATTGAAACTTGATTGCTTCGCACATTTTGGAAATGGAAATTTATTATTTGTGGATACACAATGCAAACATGGGTGGTACATGTAGGATTTGTTGTTTTTAAGAATTTTTTTGGTGGGAAATTAAGCAGGATAAACTTGATTTTTAAAAATCTTTGAGAACCTTTACACCAATTGGAAAAATAAAATAAAAATCTTAAGAATAGCCAAAATATTCCTTCAACTAGAAGGTATGCATCAATGGAGGCCCCAGAGATCTACACGTTTTCACACACTCTTCAAGATTTTAACATGAAGGCTCAAGTTAAAAGAATCAATCAAACATTAAATATCCCTAGTTTTGTAAATTGAGCAATAGGGGAGGAAGCCTTTATATTGTATTAAACTTAATCAACCATTTACACAGAGTAGGTTGTAATATATATTTGTATTTCACAAACTAGGATACAAACAAAAGAGGAGTTAAACAATGCAAAAACTAATTTAAAATATAGTTATTCTTGACCGGTACTACATATCCCTCAAAGTTGAGTCATGTATACTTATTCTTGTAAATATCCATTTAGAAGGAACATTTTACATACATTTGATGGAATTTCCAACCAAACTATGTAGCTAGAGAAAAGATCATCCTGATCATTTTGATTTTAGCTATGGGAGAAAATGTCTCCTCATATTCAATGCCTTCTTTTTGTCCATAACCCTTTACTACTAGTATTGTTTTATACTTTTCCACTATCCCATCTACTTTGTACTTTGTTTTGAATATCCATATGCATATAATGGGTTTCTTCCCACAGTGGAATATTGATGATCTCGCCAAGTGTTGTTTTCATCACCGATTGATATTCAAAATCCATGATATCTTTCTAAGCATTTAACTGTAGGGATTCCTACACCGTAGAGGGCTCATCGGACTCAATAAATCTACTCATCAAAACAAACTTAACTTCTTCTCTTGCTTTAGTAAATGTACGAGTTCGTGGTCCAAGGGTGGAGCATCCATTCTTGCATCTCGTAATGTGATAGTACACCACTTGGGCATACGCTGAAATGTTTCGTGGCTCATCATTCTATCATATCAACACCATAATCCCCATCATCAATTTCATCATCTGTGGGAACATCACCTTCATTTTTACAACTGGTGAAGAATCTATGTCAAGTGAGTCTAGAGGAGGAGACTCTACTTCCATCTTCTAAAAGAACTCAACATCTCTACTAGTGTAGAATTTTTTTGTCTTCGATACATCAATCTATACACAAGAGTCTCTTCAATATACCCAATGAAGATGAGTTTCAGTGAAATCATGTCCAATTTCTTTTTGTTCTACTTGGATATGTGCATACATTCTTTGCACCTGAATACTCTAAGGTGTGCAATAGATGGTTTCTATTTTTACCATGCTTCTTATGGTGTTACTCTGTTAAGAGCAACTATGGGCATTCTGTTTAACAAATACACTGTTGTCTTTGTTACTTCTTCCCAAAATGTCTTTGCAAGTCCAGAGTCATCGATCATGCATCACACCATTTCCATGATAGTACGATTTCTTCTCTCAACAACACCATTATGCTGGTGTGTGTGTGGAGGAGGCATTTGTCGAAGAATCCCGTGAGTTTGTAGGTAGCCTTTTAACTCATTACTTGTGAATTCCCCTTGATCTCGATCGATAGTTCCGATGTGATGACCAGTTTCGTTCTCAACTCCTACTTTGAACTTCTTGAAAGTTTCAAAATCTTCACTTTTATTGAGAAGAAAAAAATCCACATTTTTCTTGAGTAGTCGTCAACACAAATCATGAAATATTGAACCCATAATTACTTGGTTGCATCAGACCGTAAAGATCGGTATGAACCAGGATAATTTTTCCATGAGTTTGATATGTACTCTTCTGTAACAAAGTTGTGTGTTGGTTGTCTACTAGGCAGTGAGGAAACTTGTCTGTATCCTTTTGAAGAGATGGTAACCCATGTACCATATTGTCTTTGGTGAAGTGTCTCGAGATACTTGAAACTTACATGACCAAGTATTTGATGCAACAACTGTGTTGAGGTAGAGTTCTTAGCCACAAGTTCCTAATCATCTATGTGGATAAAATAAAGTTGGAAAATGTGTCCCACATTAGAGGCTTTTGCAACTATTTTGGAGCCTCGTGATTTATCTCAAATCAAACCCGTTTTGTTTCCGGAATGACTATAAAAGTCAATTTTTAGGTTGTGATCAAGGATTTGACTGACTGAATAAGATTATTTGTCAACCCAGGGACATATAAGACATCTGATAGTCTGCAATTTCATGAACCAAGGGGTATAGAAATGTTCCCAATCCCCTGAAATGTATATGAAGAATTATCTCCCAACGAAACATGATTTATCAATGGTGTGTCCTCATTGAAGCAAACTAGTATCTATGGCCATCATGTGTCAAGTGGCTCCTGAATCAACATACCGGACATCACTAGATGATGTGGATGGTTAACTTCATCGAGTAATGTAAATGAAGTCTTAATTATCTCAATGTTCTTCTTTTCAACAATATTTCCTTGTTGATGGGGTCTTCTTTTCAAGTTCCCTTTTTCTTCCCTTGATTGTAGTTTGTATGTCCCTTGTGAGATTATTAGTGTTGAGGACTAGAGTTGCTTGATGAACCTTTATTGTAAGTATTATGCCAAAATATTTTAGGTCATGTCCTCTTTTATAGATTGGACATTACTTCTTCTATATTTTGTCCCCTTGTTGTTGATTTTGATTTTGGGACTTTTCATAGGAATTATGTTTTCCTTTACCTTTTCCTTCCATTTTTGATGTGAAGAAAGTTCCTACTCCTCTTCATCATCCTTTTTGTGCATGGCTTCCTCTTGTTGCAAGAGAGGGTTTACCATCTTGTCACAACTAACTCGTCGTATCTAACAAGTTTAGTGTTGTGAAAAAAATATGGTATGAAGAAGGGAATGCTCTCGGAACAATGGTAATGAGAGCATCATCATTGACCGCTTCTCTTAGAACTAGAAGTTAAGCCATCAAATATGTAACTCTTCTTAACAAATCTTTGATTTTTTCATTTTGTTTGAACTTCAATGTGTGTAACTGACTCTTAAAATTCAGGATCACATTCTTTTTTTTCGACTCGCATAATCGTGTGTTAGAGATATTGTATAGTGTGAAAATTAGATATGATGAATATAATATTATCAAGGATAATATTATTATAATGTGAATGTAATATTACATATAGTAAATAGTATTTACTATATGGTAATTAGTGAATTAGTAAATTAGTAAGTTAGATAATAAAACAATGAGATATTGTTTTATTATCAATGTTGTTATTAATGGTTGAAACCATTTGGGTAGATTGGTTTCATATGCAACCAAATATTGTTGATAAGGTTGCAGGTGAAGCCAAAGAAATTGTTAGGAGAGTTGTTACTATGCAACTCCTATATAATGGAGTGCATAACTATGGGAAAAGAAGTAGAGATAATAGAATGTGAAGTAGAAGATTGGATTGTAATAGAATTGTGTTGTAATCAATATATTAAGTGTTTAATATATGTCTGTGTGTTATCAACAGTATGTGTGATATGCAATAAGTAGGAGGATAGAAAATAATTAAAGCTAAATTTGTGTTCATACCCAACATTTTTTATCGTAGAGAATGTTCTTCTATTGATCAAATTACAGAGATGGATCTAACAAAGAAGAAGTAAAAAGAAATTTTGGTGCAGATCTGAAGATTTTGGAACTGCGTTTCACAAGAAAATTATCGGCGAACAACAAGAAAATGCCGACGACCAAATGGGATCTGATTCTTTGTAGATAAATCACTAATGATTGAATAAATTGCCAACAACTACTATCTAATTGCCAAAGAACCACTATAGTCCGTAAATTAAGTATTCCAAGATTCGGTTTTTTCCATTTTTGGACATACGAGGAAAAAACACAAGAATAGAAAAAACCTTTCCATTTTAGGAAAGGATCCGAACATTTGTTTCAAAAATTTAATTATCAATCTATAGATCAATATTGTTTGAAAGACATCATGGAAAGGACTAATCTAAACCAAATAGATAAGTTTAAAGGCCAATATTTTCACACATGATAGCTACACATGTAGTTGCATCTCATAGAGAAGGATTTATGGGATGTGGAGAAGTCTAATTCAACTCCACCCACTTGGAGGAAATGAATTGGAAAAGTTGAACGTGAAGGATCGAGAGAGCCACGGGGACCATTGGATTACGATTGTCTAAATCCTATTCGCACCATATAGATTTATCAAAATCTGCAAAGGATATATAGGGAGTCTCTCAACAAAATTTTTGGATCTCACGAAACAACAAATATGTCACTGAAGCAATGTCTATATGGATTGAAGATGAATGAGAATCTAAACATTGTTGAGCACATTACTAAGTTTTAACCTCTCTCTTAAATCAGCTTGCTGGAATAAAATAACATGTAAAGGATGATGATTCTAAAGCCACCCTTCTTAATAGTATGCCTAAGATTTAGTCAAATATTGTATTTAATTTGAGTAAAGTTACTATTAGTCCAGATGGAGTGATTTATACATTGTTAGAATAAAGCAGTCATGAAGAACATGAAGAAGTACTATATGTAAGAAATAAACCTAGTTCCTCATATAAGAAGGAAAACATAAACCAAAGTAGGTTCCTTCACATGGAAAAATAAAATGATTTTATTGTAATGAGATTGGGCATGAAATATTGAACTCTAAAAAGGGATATTAGGATCTTCTTGCTAACAAGATAGATCAAAACCCTTTTAGTCAAGTAGAAACTGATTGTGAAGCCTACTCAACTCGATGAAGAAATATCTGTCCTAGTGATGAGGATATCCTATGGTAAAATATTCTCTTGTTTGAGGAAGGAGGAAATGGAGGAAGGAGGAAAATCAATGTCCTCTCTCGTCACCACCAACGATGGGGTTGCAGACATGAGATGTGGTGATATTCTATTTCAATTTTTTTCGTATGCTTATAAATAAGGGGTGAAACTATTTTTATGTTTTGTATTTTAATGTGTTCACATAGACTAGCAATAGTTCCTAAGTGTCTATTTGGTGTGGAAGAAGAAAACTACTTGACTCACTTACAGGGAAAAAGCATCTACATACGGTCCTCTGATCATATATACGGTCCTACGAATTTCATACTTCGGTGGAAGGTACTTCATTGGAAGGTGATAAGTCGACGAAGATGTTCATATGACAAGGATGATCATTAGCAACAAGATCCAGAGAAAATGGCTACTCCGACAAGTTCGATGTTTCTAGGAGTTGTTACCCCATATTCGAACTAAGGGGTGTGTTAGAGATATTGTATAGTGTGAACATTAGATATGATGAATATAATATTATCATGGATAATATTATTATAATGCTAATTTAATATTACATATAGTAAATAGTATTTACTATATTGTAATTAGTGAAATAGTAAATTAGTAAGTTAGATAATAACACAATAAGATATTGTTTTATTTCCAATGTTGTTATTAATGGTTGAAACCATTCGGGTAGATTGGTTTCATATGGAACCAAATATTGTTGAGAAGGTTTCGGGTAAAGATAAAGAAATTGTTATGAGAGTTGTTACTATGCGGCTCTATTTAATGGAGTGCATAGCTATGGGAAAAGAATTAGAGTTAATAGAATGTGAAGTAGAAGATTGGATTGTAATAGAAGTGTGTTGTAATAAATATATTTAGTGTTCAATATATGTCTGTGTGTTATCAAAGAATATGTGTGATATGCAATAAGTACGAGGATATAAAAGAATTAAGGCTAAGTTTTTGCTTGTACACAACATCGTTCTCAATGTATCCCATGCTTCTTTGGATGTTTTGGCATCATGAATGTGGGATTGAAAATCATTGGACACTCCAAACAAGATGATAATTTTTTTCTTTATGATCTGCTCTGATCAAACGAGAATAGTTGTGTTGTATCAAATCCGATCTTGTCATAAATACCCGGAATAAATCACAAGTCGATCTCTTCAAACTCAAGTTGTGTCTTGATCTTTGTCTTCCATGCAACATAATTGCTTCCTCTTAGTATTTGTGAATCGAAAAAAATTTTTTTAGAATGTTATCCAAAATTCACCCCTCAAGGTAATTTTGATAACATGCATCAAATTCTTTAGTCCCAAGCAATTATATTGAGTCCGGGCAAAAGTCATGTTTCTAGGGTCCCCTCAGATTTTTTCTAACTCCCCTGTCCAAGAAGAAGAGAGCAAGTTCTGAGAAAATGTGAAAAAATTGCAAAAACAAGCTCGGGCCGAAAAATCATGAAAAATGGCTAAGTCCTAGTCCTCGCAGCATTTGGGACAGTTGGGACAAAAGGACGTGAACCGGCCGAAAGGCCGCCAGGTGGTCCGCAGCATTTGGGACATTTGGAACAAAGGGACGCGCGGGACGCGGAAATCCGAACTGGCCGAAAAAAATTGAAAAAATTGACTAATCTTTGAAAACAAACATGATTGACGTATGAATGACAAAAAATTAACATTAAACGCCAAAATGAGTCAAGGCAGCCCGGAAGCATATTTGGGACCTGATGACAAAAGTATCCTTGCCGCCGAATAATATGCTGAAATGAGTCAAGGCAGCCCGAATTTAATTTGGGACGCGCTACAAAAGAAATCGCGAATAGGCCGAACCGTATAAATGAGTCAAGAAGAACATGCTTGATACTGGGACGCGCGGGACAAAAACCGAACCGCCTCAACCGGAAAATGGGGAAATTCAGCATTAGGACATTTCGGACAAAGGGACGCATGGGATGCGGAAGCCAAGCGGCTGAAGACAGAAAGAAAAGTCAACGTTTGGCTGTGGAACTTCAAATGGCCATAACTTTTGACTCCGAGCTCCGATTTTGATAAAATTGGACTTTCTGGATGAACGAAATTTCGTCCTCTACGCCACATTTACTAGATTTCTTATTTTTAATGAGGGTAGGTATATTTAAATAAGATAAATATATTCGGCTCCATCATTCGCTTAATGCTCATTCCCGTCAAATGACTATTTCGAAAAACGTTTTGCCAGCCCAAAACAATGCCCGCACTCGTAAGGCCATAACTTTTGCATTTCTCAACGAAATCGCACAAAATTGGTACCGTTGGAATCGTGGTTCCGAGTCCAATGCATAGAAATCAATAAATTCTGGATTTTATCAGAAATTGATTGATATTTTTAAGAAAACGTGGCCGGGTTCAGAACAGTGTTTTATTTGGTAGTCCGAGAGTGCAATTAAGAGGCATGGCCATCATTCTTTCTCTGCCGCAGCACATGGGACAGTATGGGGAGCGTTTTGAAAGCAATGTATAACCATTTAACTCAATTTAATGCCTCTTACAGGTGGTTGAAGGACAGATTTCGGGATTTCCATTTTCCTTCTCTTCTCCTTCTCATTTTTTCTATAAATTGGAGTGTTGGGCTCATTGTAAGAGAGAGAGTTTTTCGGTAGCAAAGCTCATGTCAAAATTTCTTTGTGAAGCCGATTGTGTTGCAGGCCCTTGTAGTGGACTCCTTGCATGGTGATCCGTGGCCCTTATCTTGTAATAGATTGAAGCTAGATGCATACCATGAAGCAATAAAATATCGGTTATTTGGATGTATCTTCCCCATTCGGGTGTTTTCTTGCATTCTTCTTGCCCCTTTAATCCTTCTACAAGTATATTGTGTCTATTTATTATGTTCTTGCAGGGATTCATTAACATTGTGTATGCTTGGAATATTGTTGTGAATGCATTTTGCTAGATTATGGTGAACTGTCATCACCTCTTCTAGTGTGCTTTTGCCTCAATATTTCACACATTTGGAGATTACTCTCACACCCTCCTTTTCTTGTACATATCACCGCTTTAGTGTAGGCTTTAATTTTATGCATTCTCTCTCCTGGTCCCTTGGAAATATAGATTAGAAACAGATTAGCTTATCCCGCATTAGAGTAGATTGTGCAAGGATGAGTTTAGAGCAAGAACTAGCTTTCTCTGGAGGTCTATCTCAAGTAGCAAGTCCCACAACTTGGAGATAGTACCCATGTTATCCAATCACACTGGATGCTTAGAGTGATCAAACTAGAAATCTGATCAACATCCAGGGGTGTTGTGATTCGTGATAACAAAAAATTTGGTCATTGGTGCCCATTTTTAGAAATCACTTGAGGGTTTGGCTATTATCACTCGGTATAAGGTCTCCTAATATATATACCGTTGGTCTGATATACTTGAAAATTTCTATATATGTGCCATTCCAATATATTGGGCGGTATATGGAAGAAGTTTTCCTTTCTATATACCCTAAGCAAGATGGTATGAAAGAGGTGTTAATGTATATGAAAGAATTCAATACATGGTACCAAGACAATATTGAAAGGGGTCTATGTGATTATTGACACCGGCTCAAAGAAATATCCTCATACACATGCATAACTTCACTATATACTCAAATAATTTCTCAGTCTAGATTTATGTCATGAAATCATTCACAGACGGATGGGATGGCTCATAGTGTGTGCAGTGACCTTATTACTCCTCATTGATTTAAAGGGTCAATGCCTAGATGACGTTGTTGCAGATATATTAGCTATTAAGTGCAGTAGTAGTCATGATGAATTTACCCATAAGTGCTTCCTATAGGCAACCGTATATACGAGAATCTGCTGCATGAATGAGATCTAGGATCTTGTGAGTGTTTTAGAACCAATTTTTGACTATTTTTTATTACAATATTCTACAAGTTTATGAGAAGTTACAAAGTTTGTAGTTGACTATGATAACCTGGAAATTAGTACAATATACTGAATTATACAAATTACATTAAAAAATTTGGAAAATCTGAATGATAAGCAAAACTTTTTTGTTTTGTGGGCCCTAGTGGCCTCCGAGTCCAACATGACTCAAAATGTAAAGAATTGCAAAAATCATCTGAAAATGAAATTTTCAGCTATCCCCCTTTGGAAAAAGTTCCCGAAATGAAGAAACATGTTGAATGGGAGAAAATTTTTTTTACCATAAATTAGGATTTCCCCACTAAATTTAGTTAGTTATAATTGAATTTTAATTTCCCGCTAAAGTTAGTTGTTCCACTAATTTTTTTCTAAATTCAAAAAGACAAGTTGGGGATGGGATTCAAACGCACACCTCCCACTTCTATGTTGATCCATATATCCAATTAGGCTCTATGAGCACTTTGAATATATAATGAACAAACTTGTATTTAAAGAAAGATGAATTTCACTCACCTCTTAAAAATGGTGACTTGGTAGAGGCTCCTCGTGGAGTTGTATGCATGGATTAGGTTCCCAAGCTTGAAAAATGGATATTGAGTCTCTAATGAATTTTTATGTTCCTTTTTTATTTATTTATCTCCACCATTTGAAACGTTGTTCCTTTGTATAGGTGTGTTGGAGATTGAGACCACGTTTATTTGCTTGTTGTTGTTGTTATTGACTACTATTTTTATTGTAGGTACTTCTCCTTTGTATTATTTTGATTGATTTTCCTTATGCAGGTATGAAACAGTTGCAACGGTGTGTGTGTGTAATGAATAGATCACTTGGTGTGAACTACATGTTGGCTGTGTGGTATTACTCCACCGATTTGATTCAACTCGTTGTTTGAGAAATCCTTTGGCACTTTTTTTGTTTGCTTCAATGCGTTGAGTGATTCTTGATCACTATATTTGACCTCACCATATTTTTCTTCTTGTGCATGTTATTTATATTTAATGTAGGGGTCGCTTAGAGGATGAGGTCACGTCCTTCATAGGTACAAGTTATAGGTATTAGGTAGGGGGCTTGGTGGGAGATCAACATGCCAATAAAAATGTCTTCACCATGTGGGTTGTGTGAAGTTAGCTTGTCCCTTGTAAAAATCATAGAACATAACGATCAATGTAAATGGAAATATTTACAACAACTTACCTTTGTAATGGCTCGACCGGTCGGAGATCAATCACGGGCTTGGTGGGAATCTCTTACAAATGTCTATGGGAGCTATGAAAACAACAACCCCTCCAAATTTGATAGTACAAATAAATTATCTGTAACTAAGCAATATAAAGACAAAACCCATGGGGAATTTGTTTTTTAATATTGTAAATTGATTACTATAAACTAGAAAAATGCTCTAGAAGGAAATTTTCTTGGTGCAGAGAGCACCAAGGAAAAAAATCTTTCCGTTTACCTGGAGAACACACAGGAGGTTGTGGGTTTGCATGGGGTTCTAAGAAGCTGCAAGAGGTAGCACTAGCTCTCTATTGATGTAGATTTCTTACCAAAAAATTCTCCTTCCTCTACAACCTTCTCCAACCTTTCCAGGAGCTTCAATTCGCTCTGGTACCAAATGTAAATTGAGCAACAGGCGGAAGCTTGAATATTGTATTAAAATCAATCAACCATTTACAAAGGAACAAAATGATATATATATATATATATATATATGTATGTATGTATGTATGTATTACACAACCGGAAAACAAGGAGTTACAACAATGCAAATACCAATTTAAAATACAAGTAGCTTCCAAATTAGATCTAGTAACCATAAATGAATAATTACAATTATATTTGTTAAAACAATATAACCAAACCCATATGCGACATAAATCCAATTAGATGGTTATGAAGAAATATAACCATATAAGAACATTATTTAATTAATAAAATTAATTAAATAATTAATTATATAATGCATAATTAATTAACCTAACTAATAGTTCATCAAGTCTAAGGTACACCCATAGATTACAAACAATCTTTGTCAACAAGTGAGAGTAAAGTAATTTTAAATTGTTTATCGTAATACAAGATGAAAGCTCTTCTCATAATGAAATTGAAATGCCATTAAACTATCAAAAGGATAAGATTTGTGTGATTCCGAGATATTTTAACATAATACTTTGCAATAGAAATAAGAAAAACTATTTGAAAACATTCGGAATAAAAGTAGACTTAATTTTTCCCAAGATCAACACACAGTTAATTTGAAGCTTATTAGATTCATCAGCAAGAGAAAGTTTCTTGAACAATCTCGAGCTCGTCAATGGATGTACACTTGGAACCAACTTGACACGATTGATCTAAAACACCGAGAGATTAATAGGTTTCTCGATGGTCTCTTAGGAAGATAGTATTCCTCATATTTTCTTGTAAAGATTAACCCCCAACCAATTACATGACTCATTCATGCCTTTTATAACACTCAATTTACATCCAAGATTTCCCGCAAAGAAAATAATATTCGAACCTTTGTTGCAAATATTTGATCATGATTCCATAAAGTGACATTTAACATATTTATGCCCAAAAGTTTCTAGTTGTGCAAAAAGGTAAATCATTTCAAATATTTCCATCATTTTTTTAACTGGGAGCACATTTTTCATCCTTCATGCTCATAGCATCCTTTTCTCGCATCTTTTTCCTCTCTGTAATATTTCTTTATAACTAGCTCCCTCTGATCTCGGCATTTTTCATTTTCTGCAAGCACCTAAGCATTTCTTTTTCAAACATTCAAATTTTTCATTCCTCGATTCACAATCAAGCTCCATATCCATTCAATTGCACTTTTCTAATAAAGATGACAAGAAATCATCAAAAAATGATGAAAAATGATGTGTATTCGCTTCTCCTAAAGTCTTGGAGCGTTAATGGTGGAAAAACATATGAATTACACAACAACCATTGATTCTTCCCTTTCTCATCTTTAAATTAGAGTTGTTCAAGTGGAAAGATTTGATCCAAAATGGTCTTAGGGGCAACCTTTTTGCATTTTATGACTTTTTGCGAAAATGCATAATTTTGACATTTTCCCACTCCTTTGCCCTTTAAAAATAGGCTTAAACACGTGGCTTCACTAGGGAGTCGATGGATTTGTGGCTCAATTCTAAAATTTAAGTCTTTTACAAAAAGGGAAAAATTTCCAAATTTCCCCCAGTGTCTTGCCCTTTCGTTTTTAGCTTTTGATGTGGGTCATAGTGGGGTCACACTCCATTTTATAAATTTACTTTATTTTCACAAAGGAGCTTAAAAATTCCAAATTCCTTTAAGCGATCTGCCTTCCTACTTTGAATTTTCAAAGGAGCACATCAGAATCGCTCTCTCACGGGGCCACACTTCACTTGTACCTCTTTTTACAAAAAGGGTAAAATCTTCAAAATACTCCAACGGTCCACCACTTCACCCTTGAATTTTAAACAAAAACACAACACATGCCTTTATCTAAGACCTAGTGGTGTCGCGGCTTATTTATAAAAATTTATTCTTTTTAAAACAAAGGAAAAAAATCTTCAAAGTTCTCCTCCGATCCGCATCCCCTCTACCTTTTAATTTTCAAAGTACATGTGTCTTCTCTAGTCCCTAGCAGAGTCATTGTTTAGTTTAAAACTTTACTCCTTTTACAAAATAAATCTTAAAAACTTCAAAGTAACCCGACAACTTGCCTTCCCATTTTTTACTTAGAAGCGGCCACGTTTCCTCTTGTGGACCTTAGGCACTTCTTCTACATTTTACTCTTTTTCCATAACTCCTTAAAACCCTAAAAAGGCTCACTTTCTCTCAACTGCTTGAATTGTGACACATGTACACCTTCGGGGAAAAAATAAGAAATCTACTCTACCACTTCATAATTTGATTAACCAATTCAAAATCAACGAGCCACGAGACCAATCCAACCTTTCAAAAATATAACCAAAGGTTAAAATTTCACCAAATAGATTCACCATGCATTATCCAATCAAAGGAGACCACGTATCCACGAGATCTGAGATAAAATTTGATGGGGAAAACATGCTTGTCAAATAGCAAAATGTAGGGAAATTCACCATTCATGCCCATAATTGAATTTTTCACCAAGGATAGAGAATTTGTAAACAAAACCAAGATAAACTTGATACATGACCATGGAAACAGATTCACAACAACATACAAATGTAGAAGAAGATTAAACAATTTCATGCATCCATTCGAGGAGATAAAAAATACATTTAACCATCCAGGTGAAGAATTCAGAACAAATTGGGTGAGATCAAATCGAGAACCAACATAATGCAAGATCTTGATTCCTATGATAATCATGAATATCAATTTCTTTCCCCTCCTTCATTAGGGACCCTTGATTTCTTTTTCACTTCTAGTGATGAATCATCACCGATCATTTTATTTTTTAAATCACGGTTATCATGCTACATTAGCTTATGATTCATTACATTTCAATGCTTCTATTGGTTGATATACCTTCAATAACACCATGATCTATCAAGCAACTTCTATCAATGTGTGATCGATTGCACTTATCATTTCCATAAAATGTTAGACATCTAATATCTTGTATCCATTTCCCAATTCTTTTGGCTACCTTAGGATTCCATTTATAGTTGGGCCTCTTACCATAATTTCTCCATTTACGGTGGCATCTTCAATTTAAAGTTGTGACATGCTCTTAGGTCTTTCATGGATCCTCCCCACCTATGCCATCCCATCAATGAATAATTTATTCTTAAATTTTATTCACAATAATAAGGTTATGAATCTTAAAAGCGTTATGCCATCTACACGATTTCCTAAGCATATTATTTCTTATATCTTTACACTAGTTACAATATCTATGCCTCTAGGGCCTCTCCTACATAAATCACACCCAACACCTAGTTATCATATTCACACGTGACCTAATTCATAATTTTTTCATCCCTATTGGTCCACTATTCCAATTGCTCACCTAAGTTCCCTACTTGGGCAGCCCCTTAAAATAGGTGTTCTTCACTTCTTACTTTGTACAATTCTCCTTCACGCTTACATCATTAATCTCACACCCCACAAATCTTAGAGCATAGTTCCACATCTTTATCCCCTTGGATATCAGGTGGAGGGCTCATACCATTCACTATAATTTTATAGCCTATTTATCATCACAAAATTAAGGGATACAATCCTTTCTTCCACCCCTTCTTATCATCATAATTTGTCTATAACATATCCTATCACGCTCTGTGATTTATATATTCTCTCTCTCATCACTCTTAAACACCTTCGATATACGCATTATACTTGATTAATTACCGTATGAATCTCTTTATTTCCATTTTCATTCTCTAATAATGATGGTCTAAATCTAAAATGAACCTCATAAAATTCACTTTTCAAGGTGTATGGTTCATGATCTATCTTTCTACCAAAAAATATCAAACAATTTCCCAATGATGCACTCTTGCTATATGGCTCATTATTTATTGTTGAGGGGTATTTTATAAATGAACCTCATCTCATGCATATCCATTTGGGGCACGCTACTCCTGTCACATTCACACATTGTATAGCATTGCATCACACTCATACACTACATTTGCATATCCTAGTTTACACTTACTCTTGCTTACTTATACTACTTACATCATCACATGTTGTTTACTATGTTATCCGAATACTTAGTATGTCATTATATTTATCATATACAAATTCATGTCCATTTGGTCTCTAGTTATGAATACAAATATCTTAAAGGTTCTTACACGATATAATGATGTTCAACACTTTGTATCCTTTGTGAGTCCCATCATGGATCTTGGGGGCATCTACCTTTCTTAGACTTACACATTACAACTGTTATTATTTCATTATTTACTACTTCTACTTTGTAGTACATTAATTTCCATTAATACATACATGTCATGGCACAATATGTATCATTTTAACATGCTAATAGGTGAATCATGTGTAACATTTTCTTTGCGGGACTATCTATAACCATGGTTATACGATACACTTTCTAAGCCATTATTTTCTATTATATGATATTGTTTACAGAGCTATGCCGTATGTGTTCTTGGATAAATTTATGCTTGCTTATTGTTTATTGGGGCCTTAATTATCTTTTGACATTGTGAGAGATGTCCCATATCTGAAAACCACTTTTTGTGGTCAACGTTGTTATCACATTTTCTTCTATTCTATTTTTGCTACTTTTTCTTAACACATTTTACAAACCACTTTCTTTGCATGTGCATTTGTTTCTTCCATGCATATCAACTACCCTTGAAAGTATCCACTTTACTATAACATCATGTCCTATCATTTGGTCTACATTCTCCTACATAGGTCGCATGCAATACAAATGTGGGAGGCATACATTGCGTGAACAAATCACCCCTAGAGTAGCTCATCACTACAACACATATAATTAAATTACAAAATCAACACAAGCATACAGTCACAAAACCACCAATAATTTGACATGGTTCCTCATTACAACATATACACTAGTTCCTAGCATCAAATAATGCCTAAGTTCTAGTCTCCCCCTGGCGCTAATATCCTAGGGGTACATAAAATATTCTTATTATATCAACACACTTACAATAATTCTTCAAAGTAATTCTACACTTACATGAACAATCCTCATGTCATATAATACATGTAATATCCTACAATTAGTTACAATTAGTATAATAGAAACAATTAGAAACTAGTCGGAACTAATCATGGACAAAACGAATAAATTAGGGATGTACCATATAAATTGGTGCTCATTGGGGAGAGTCATGGAAGGAGAGTAACACTATAACTCTCTCCCAAACACTTTCTCATTTGTGTGAGATGATAAAAAAACTTGTTCTTGGTGTGAGATCGCCCTAAAAACTCATTCTTGGTGTGTGGTTTCCAAAAAAGCCCACTATCAACGTGAGATCGCCAAAAGCGTTTCTCTTTACAACATTTCTAGGGATTTTTCTATCTTTTAACACTCTTATATATCAGGTGCACACTTTTCTTTTTACATAATTGTACATAATTTTACATACTTATGCATACTTTACAGAGATCTATCATATCCCACACTTTGAATATTTTTTTCTCTTTTTTGAAGGTCAATATTTAATATGCAATAATTAGTTACTTCATCAAACATAGGTACACCGAGCACGTACGATTCACCGCTAGGGTTAGTTCCTTTTTTAGTCTCAATGGTTCATTTTATAATCACTACATGCCTCAATTGTCCACTCGACACATTATTCTCTACATGATCTACATGGATTTTATAATATGAATCTTCTAACTACTTTACGTTATTAAGTATTAACTCAACACCATAAATTTCAAACCAATATAAACAAAAATCACACACTTGGGTACATTTCTAGGTCTAAAAGCATGCTAGAATTTACATGATTCCTAAGAAAGAAATCTAGTGAATGACAACTATATTTTGCCTCTATTCTTAGTATATTTCTTTCTATTTTGTCTTTAAAACCATACAACCAAGATGGAACTTAAATTTTTATATTTTATGGATTCAAACAACATTTTCCATCGAGGATAACATAACCTAGGTGCTCATGTCCCCTTTGTGTTCCCCGACCCTTTCTTATCTTACTCACTCCTTTTAGGTTTGTTTTATATTTTGGAAATATTTTTCACTTATGGGTGAGCATTCCAATTTTAATTAGGAAATTGAAACAAGGGAATCATATAAATACATAGTTATGTGTTCAAAATGAAGGACCAACCTCTATGCATTATTATCACCACCTAACCTTTTATTTAGAAAGGAACATAAAGGAATCCAAAGCATTCATCTAACATCCATACAAATGGACAAGGGTTGCATACTTCTACATACACTACATAGGAAAGTGGAAATTCATTTTATTCCATTCACACATGCTATAAATTTCTACATTCTATATCTTTTCAGCTATTAAGTGAAACTTACACAAGGGAATCCTAGGGAATAATTCCTACACACAATCATGTAAGAACTACAAGGATTTTGAAATGAATTACCAATTACGGTTATAGTTTTACATTATCACGTAACCACCGAGGTCATTGTAACTCCCCATGCTGCATTTTCATTTTTAGGGTTTCATACGGTTTGTACGATTGTGTGATTGAATATTTTTCTTGTAGTTTATAGACCTACCTTTGGTTAAAAAGAAGTGATCATTAGGTGATCAAAAGAGAACAACAATGAAGGTCTTGTGACACATCAAAACTCAATTGTGAGATTATGTGTTGTCACCACGTCCATAAGCAAGCCTCTAGTACATAAGCTCCATTTCCCTATCGAAGCACTTGTATCCAATTTCTTTCTTGCATTCTAGATTTTTAGAGGTCGTATATGATTCTTCTCACATCCTATCCATCAATTCTCCCTTCCTCAATAATTTCTAGATTACAGGATATCATCTAAGCCATTTTCTCTAGCTCTTCCTTAGGGTTTCATACTTTACATATTAGCTTGGTTTTGTAATTTACCATATTTTAGAATTTATACAATAGTTACACTATAATAGGGTTTAATAATTTTATTATTATTAAATCACTAGGTGGGTTTGTTGAAATTTGAAGTAGCGATGGAATGTTCCTTATGTGCCTTCAAAAGTTGACTTAACCATCACTTTACATTTTGGAATGGGTGGTTAATTAGATAACAAATGGAATAGTGGAATAGTTTCATTTGTTTCATGGAAGGAAAACTTAACAAATTCAATTACCATTCATCATATTAGGAAGAGATTCAGAGAAGTGAGGGAAAAATGGAAAAATTTCCTCAATTCCTCATGGAGATGACATATATGGCTTATCATTTTTCTTTTGGATTGTGATGAATTAGCATTTCAAAGGTACAATGAACCAAATGAACATATGTAACCTTAATCTCTAATTTCCAGTGGTTGGGGAACATAAGAAACATGTGAACATTTCTATTGATACTAAAACTTTCCCGTTTCACCGATTTACTACTAATTTTTGCTAAGGGGTCGAATAAGGTAGGTGGTTGGAAAATAGGTGAACGTGGGAAATTTTCCCAATATCTAAGTAAAACCCTATTTTACTAATTTCGTAGCCCATTTTAGTTAAGTTGGAAAACTAGGGAACAATGGAATAGATGAATAGTTCCACCTGTTCCTTAAAAGACATATTTTCCTATCTCTCCATTTATTTTAAAAAAAAACAAGTTAACTCCTTGACAGTGAGGACCAAAAAGAGAAGAGAAAGTACACAAACATGATTTTTCTCCCATGGATTCAAAAATTTAAATTTTTAGTAATGAAAAAGTTAAACCTTTTTCTATGTGATCATTGCAATTGTTGAGAAGAAGGATAGAGATAAATATTTCATCCATAAATAGCTAAGTTGTATGTCTCTTACCTAACTCCTTTATAATATTGGTAATCATTGATCCTTAAGATATGGTTCATGTGGAGTTCGTATCACTATAATACACAATTCTTCCCCCATTAAATAAATAAATATATATGTTTCATGACATGGCTTGGGAGAATCGTGTACTTGAAACTTTTTCCAAGAGATTAAGGGATGTATTAGCTCTAGAAACTTGGGTGGGTAAAAAATATCTTCATGTTTTTGGAAAAAAGTAATGTTACCATCATGTAGAATATTCAAATAGATTTTTAATGAATTTTGTTTAGCTCCCAACTCCTCATGGAACTCACATAATCATTTGTACAAGTCTTATTTTACTATTGGAGTATGGAATTCTAAGACCTTAACATGACACTTTTTGACCTATTTGAATCTTGAGATCCTTTATCTCTATACATATGCCCTAATATACATTAGACAACATCATGTCTCTCCTGCACAACTTCGATTTTGTTTAGGTATACCCTATCGGCTTCCAGAGGGTATCCATTATTGTAAAATGGCCAAAATGGCCCATTTAAGGTTCTCGGATAGCCATTCTTCCCTAAATCGTAGTTAATTTGAAAATCACATGAGTTAAATATTCTTGCAGATGAAACATACTTAAAATTTTTTTATTACATTTCTCTATGAAAAAATTAGGATTAAACTATAGAATGATAGCAAGAGGAAATATTTACAATGCTAACAAGAGGAAAGGTTTTCAAGTGGGGCTTAGTTATCATGTCAAAAATATTGAATTTGGCATATGTGAAATTTTACATGACAAAATGTTCCAAATGTTTTTATTTATTTTCAAGGGAGTTTGAATACTATTATATCTTATTACCAAGAAGTAGAAATGAACTCTATTTTCCTTCTACTTTTCCTTGTTTCTTCTTTTAGACAGGTAAATTCTCTAGATGGATATGAAGATTTTTTCCTTCTTGGTGGTATTGAAGAGGATATTTATCTATAGAAACCACCTCATTACATTAATTACTTTATTTTTCATCGTTTTATGGTCACAAACAAGCTCCTTTTTCTTGCATTGAAAAATGGGGGATTTTAATGTTTTCATTGTGATCCCATTGTCTTATATAAATAGTATATTAAGTTTGAACATAAAGTTCGTCTATAATTTTGATGATATCATCATCATAAAGAGATCCCTTTCATTGAATTATGTCCCACAAGATGCAATAACTTGAAATGTATAATTTGAGTCTACTTCACTACTTTTTTGGTCAATATGTCAGCCTATCAGATATGGGAATCAACATCTCAAAACAAAACTATGATCCAAACATTTTTTTAGGTTCAATGCGATCCACGATAAATATTCCTAATATCCATACAATAAAGTGATACTCTTATTAATTAATTTTCTTTACCTCTAATTGACGTTAATTTCTATCAGGAAATTGTGGGTAGTCTTCATAATTTCACCCACATTCAAACTAATCTTGATCTTTTAATGTAAGAGTTATATTTCATTTTTCATAAATTCATTGAGAAGGTATTACAAATAACTTAAAATAAAATATTTGAATATGTTTTGCACAACTCAATATAGCATTACATTAAGTGGTTTCATACATCTCATGCAGGTTTCAGTAATATCTACCTTTAACTAAAATTAGCATGTCTAAATATTCTTGTGTATTGTTTAATAATAATATTAATTAGTAGGCATATAAAGTTTCTATATATGTAATTTCTTATAAAAAGTAATTTATATAAATACAATTCTCTAGTTACCATTTGAAAAATGTTTTATATACTTTATCTACTTTTGTAAAGTCCCTTTGTTTAATGTTTAAATAAATGTAAAAATATTGAATATCTTGAAAATACCACATCAAAAAATCCATAAAATTAAGACCTTATGTACCAAAAAAACCAACAACAAGCTTCAATTTTATTGAACACATTAAGATAGATTTTAATATAATAAGCTTACAAAAGTTTACCATAGTAACACTTTCATATATATTTTTCACTCTATACTAAATGGATGTGTTATTTCAAATTATCAAACAATGTTTCTTAAAACCATTTATCTCCTTATTCTTTATCATCCAATTTTTCAATTTTGAAATGAAAGCCTCATATTAAACACTTGTAAGATACCTTCTATTTAAATATTATATAAAATTTAATATAGAATTAACTATTAGGTTAGCCATATTAGGTACATTGAATAAATATGCATACATATTGGAGAGGAAGACATTCAAAGACTTGTTCTAATTTTATAAATTTGAAAACACTACGATTACATTTTTAGCCCTATATGATGGTCAACAATCAAAGAAAAAAATTACAAGATAAGCTTCTAAAGATACGCATTTGGTTCTCCTTCGAATAAAAAATCTTAATACTCCCACCTCATTATAAAATCCCACACCTTAACACTATTATACCACCATTTCACACCATTTCTCCCGCTCAATATCATCGATCCTCTCCTTATTCTTTATTATGAGTATATTTTTGGATTCCAATTTTATCATATTAAGAGATAAGTTTTATAATTTGCACTTGCATACCATGCAGATCTAAATTCATTGAAAAAGAAATTCAAATTAAAGGTTTTCATATACTTTTAACCATATTACCCTCCCATAATGAATGTGGTAGGATAGATTAAATTATCATATCTATGAGAGACCTTCAAATTTGAAAGGGATGTCTCTCATCAAATTTATATCCGAAACATCCCAAGACTCTACATGAAATATTCCCTCCAAGGATTCATTAGTTATAGCTTTGCGATTGGTTTTAGCGAGGTTGAGTGTAATGATACCCTTGAATTAAAATTCCAATTAACAAGAGTACCAATGAAATATTGTGGCACACATTTATGGATTTCAATTCTTTCTAAATATGATTAAATGGAGTTTTTTTTTTTGTAATATCAAGTGTCATTTCATCCAAAAATATGTTCGCGTTGTTAGTACCATATTTATATTCGAGGACATGTTTCTAAGATTCATCGATAGACCAAATGGCATTCAATTTTGAAAGATAATGAAAAAATATATCATTATAAATAGTTATGAGATAAATCTAAATTTGAAAGCACTCGAACATTATCATGATCTAGGGTTGAATGATGGCTTTCAATTTATCATAAATAAACCTAAAATCCAAAGCATTGTTAGTTCTTTTGTTGAATAAGGAATTCCCACTCACAAATTTTTTTCACCAACACGGATCATATGCTTTCCTCAAAATTTCCATCTTTATCAATAAAATACTTACTTTTAATTTGCATCAATACTCATTAAATGTGCTTTATAAATGAGCTAAGAGTGCTGCCTAATCAAAGAAATAATGATAAATGAAAGAGAGCAAAACATAATGAAAATGACACAAGATTACCTTGGAAAAACTCAAATATAGATAACTCTTGCAAGAGTGAAGAAATGCTTCCTCATATCACTATCATGTATTTTTTTTACAAGCTTACTTCCTTCCCAAGGTCTCCATGAACACTATCATGCTCAAACACTCATCCAACTTTGTGACTCACTCACTCACACCTTCCTTTCACACTCGAATTCATAAAACCACATACGATAAAGAATACAAATTTCTTGGAATATTTTCCATATATACTCCGATGCATTACAAATACCTTCCTCACATATATTTACAAGTTTGACACCAAGGAGAGATCGAATTATAAGCAAAAAAGACTCACAAGTTGAAGAGGAACTGTCTGCAACTATTTGCCCTTACAAACTTTCCCACGTGATAGAACTGTCGCTTTCTGTAGACCGGTGGTTGCGTAACCACCGGGAGGTTACGAAAACACCATTGAAGTTTATAAAAAGGCTGGGACAGTTGCGTAACAACCACTCTTGCTTGAGGGGCACTTCTGTCACCATATAAAGTCTTCTACCTTTCAGAGGTCATAACTTTTACGTACGAACTTGAAATAAGGTGTTATTTTTTTGAAATTGCATTATTTTTCAAGAGGAACACAAATATGTAATCAAGTTTTTATTTTGATGACATATTCATAATTTTTAATCTTTTATACCGAAACCTATCTTCTTTCAAGTCTCACGGTTTCACAACTTCATCTTGAACCCTGTTTTGTAGGTACAATAAAGATCTGGGTGTATATCTTGCCCCAACAACTGTACTAATGAAAAGGCCTCATATAAGCACAAAATCAGACTAAATGCCAAAAATTTAAGAACACATGAATCAAGAAAATAGTTGTTTATTACAAGAAAATAGAAAATTACCAACTTACAAATAAAATACGAACATAGAGATATCAAATTAAGAGAACTACGTCGTGCACTAAAGGCGTACTCATCAAGTTGCTGGGACTTGGATATCAATCCTGATCAGCTCATAAATATACCTATAACCAAAATACACTCAACAAATTCATTTTAGAGCATCTTCACACATTTCAAAATATCGACGCTTCAACAATTTCTCGGTTTGAAAACATAGCACCCAAATTCCCTCCTATATTTTAGCATTGAGGATGTGATCTGATCAAGAATGAAAACAAATACCATAAGGAAAGATTGATCAAAACCAGGATGCACAATCACATTAAAAATGTCTCCTCACTGTTATCTCCAAGATCACCTATTTCCTTTTCATCTGTAATTTACAGAATCTGATAAATAAGTTAGAGACATTGTAGTTTATAAAAACCAAAAGGAACGTGAATAATAGAATACATCAACGACTATATTCATGGAGGAGTTGCAAATAACACTATATCTATTGGTATAATATCCTTCAATCTGGTAATCGAGATTCCTCTTCTTCTGTTTTATTGAGCCCTCCACGTAAATATTTTCTACAGAAGAAGCCCTTGTTGTAGCAGAAAGCACAAAGCATATTATTCTTACTCTATATAATGGTTTTCGACTACTTTATTTATCTCCTAAGAACGCTCACTATTCATTGTGCAGGGTAAGTCTCTGTTTCAACATCCTCAAGAATTAGAAAAAGGTGTGGATGGAATGTAATGGAATTTAATTTCATTAATATCCATACATTTCTTTTCAATGTGACCGCAAAAATTTCTACACCATTAAGTATAAGGAGCTCCTTCTTCAGGCCGGAATGGCAATTATCAACTCGGATTGTGAGCCTCCCCATTGCCGGATGAAACATAATGAAACCATTGCAGTTGAAGATCATGGATATCCTCGACAAGTTTAATGCCATCACTTTCTCTGTAGAAAACTCCTCCTCAATCACAACATCCCTCGAGTCTGACCCCACAACTCCACAACGTTTATCCCACACATTTTCCTCCTCCTCTTTATTTATGTAAGAATGGTCATATATTTAGGTAGTGCTTGTTGAAACTGTAAGTTTTATTTTTAACAATTGCATGTAATAAAATGCATTAACAAGAAATACATGTAGTGGAATAACTGTTTTAGTGCAAGAAGTGTTTTTCTCTATTTTATTATTATTTATTATTTATTATTTACCATTGATGGCAATGTTTACACTTTTTAATGATTCAATAGAAATGCGTGGCAGGAGTTTTCAATTACGGAATTGAAAAGAGCAGCAGGAAGTGTCAACGGATAAGAATGAAAATCTTCAAGTGTGTTTATATATACTATAGAGTAGGCCTATTGTCCTAATTAAAATTGTTTCCATTTTTTTCAAGGAAAAATTGAAGTAGGACACTAGTTGAGTATGCTTGACCCAACATCAATGATGCAGTAGCATAATTTTTGATCCGACTATTGGCTCGTCTTGAAATTTTACACGTGGTAGATAAACATTATTAATATGTTTGGGCCAACTTTTTTGAAAGGTTGTGGCAATTTTGACACATTTTGAGGGCCAGATACCTTCATCTAGTGACCTAAAATTGGATTCAAACATTATTTTTACTTTTGGCTAGGACTTAGAAGTTTAACAACTTTTGTTTTTCTTGTTAGAATAAGTCAAAATTTTCTATGAGCCTTAATTTATGAAGGCATATCTGGTAGGAAAATTTTGGGGCCCATCCGAGTTGTTTTGCTAGTAGGTAATTTTTTGCATTTTAGGGTTTATTAGAGTAGACGTGAAATAAAAAGAAGATTGTAATGATGTAAAAGATTAGTGTGGATTCTAGAATGAGAAGGAAGTTATTTTAAAACTTTTAGTTTTTCTTTTCAAAGTTGTTTATGTCCGTTTTGGAGGTATTTCAACCTCTTGATGCTAGATCCACATTAATTGGTATTAGGATAGGATTTTGATCATGCAAGAATAGTTAAGGTAATATATTACATTATTATTTGTATTTGTTTCTCTATTTTATATAAGCATGGCTATACATAGGCGGGAGGTTATACCCGGATGAATAAGTATATGCATGAGCTACACCGACAAGTTGTTGAGCTCACAAAAGAAGTTACCCACCTTAGAAGGAGACATGCAAATGGGGATACATACCCAAATAGTGATACTTTGAATAAGTACCTCCATTAATGAATTGAAGAGGAGAAGAAGAATTAAATTAGAGAGATGAAGACACCTTGAAGGAGAGACCATTTAGGAGAGATTGATCTAGGATTTAGAGGAAAGAATGATGACATCGGGATTAATGTTCCTGATTATGGTGGAGGGTTACGACCAGAGGAGTTGATTGACCGGTTGCATCACATAGAAAAATTATTTGAATGGAAAACCCTTTCAGAGGATAAGAAGGTTAATTTTACATGCACTAAGTCGATTGGACATGCATTGATCTTATGGGAACACCTTGAAAATTAAAGATAAAGGAATGGAAAGGAAAGATCCAAACTGGAATAAAATGTTAAAGAAGTTGAAATAAAGTTTCTTCTTGTAGATTATGCTCGACACTCTTTCAAAGGTTCCAAAACCTAAGATAAAAGGATCTCATCATTGAGGAGTATACCAATGAATTTTACAAGTTATCGGTTAGGGTGTAAGAGGGAGAGTCTGAAGAACATAATGCTAAAAGATTATGTAAATGGGATGAGTTATAAAATACAAGATGGGTTATGTATGCTCCAAATCCATAGCCTAGATGATGTTTATCAAATCACATTAAAGGAATAAGAAAATTAAAAGAAGAATAATTTTAGAAGAGGTGTGAAGAAAGGTCCATTATCATCTCCAATGAGAGGCAGAGGTATATTTGAATCTAGAAAAAGTGAATCCTCTAATGTAGAAGGGAATGAAGATTCATGTCAAATCCATGGTAATTACTAAAGAGGTAGGAGGATTTAGAAGTGAAGAGGTTATAATTAAGGACAAGGCGTTGGAATATCCTCCGAAAGGCAATATACATGTTACACTTGTGGTTAAAGGGGAATAGAGTTGTTTGAGTGTTTGCACTATCCTATAAAGGATAGATGACAAGGAGAACTAACCAGAGTAAATATTGTTGAAGCTTAAGAGGAAGAAGAAATGGAGGTTCTTGAAAACTTGGGTGAAACCCTCATGATAAGGATGAAAATGATTTTCCTAAGGAAGAAGAAAAAACAAGATGTTGTTTTCGTTGATGTGTCGCTACATACAAATATATTTCAAACAAGATGCACCTATGGAGGAAAGATACGTAAAATTGTTATTGATAGTGGTAGTTGTGAAAATATTATTTAAACTATTATGGTTGATAAACTTAATCTGACATGTGAGAAGCACCCATATCCATATCATATATCATGGTTCAAGAAATGGATGTAACCATAGATAAAATATGCCTTATTAAGTTTTCGATTGGGAATACCTATAAGGATGAGGTTTGGTGTGATATTATCTTGATGGATGCATGCCATATATTATTGAGGAGGCATTAAGACAATACCAAATAAAGACTACCCATGATGGAGGGAAAATACATAAACTTTTTGGAAGGATGGTGTAAAGCTTGTCTTGATACCCTTCAAGGAAGAAGAGAAGAGTGAGGGATTATTGTGTATAAAATATTTTATTACATAAATGGAAGAATTCAATTGTTGTTATACACTAATGTCAAAGAAGGTGGAAATAGAGGAATTTAATATTCATGTTGTTGTGGAAAAGGTACTAAAAGAATACGGACATGTCATACAAGATGGAATATCAGATGGTTTACCTCCAAATCATGATATACAACACCATATTGATTTGATCCGAAGATCGGCACTTCCAAACCAGAAATCCTATTAGATGTATGACATGACAGAGTGAATAATTTATTTATTTATTAATAAGTTGGGTTGAAGGATACCGTACCATACCTTAAGTTGAGGCTAAATCCTCATATTTAAAATAGGATTCATCAACCAACATGTAACATTTGGTTCGATGCTAACAAAAACCAGCTCATAGACATACCTTTATAGAAAACTATATATTATGCATACTTAGAAATGTTATTTTTCAAACCCCATATGAGTATGATTCAATACTCATTCTAGAAAATTTATTTCTAAACCTTCGGATGGAAATAGTCATCATTATTACCCATGCACCTCATTTTTTCCCTTTCCTTTCCTTTCCTTTACCTTATGCCAAATTCTATTTTATGAGGAAACCACTAGTATGAGATCACATTTTTCTGATTGAATCCTCTTGAAGGTTTGGTAAGACTTCCCGATCATAGTTCATTTTTAGGGGAATGTCCCCTTTTCGATCCACTTACCATAATAACTCCTTGAGATTCCTTCTCTGTATTCATCTTCCCTAATTCCATATTTCCTTCTACCTTGTCCTTGGTATTGGATGTACATGGATTTTCCTTAAAATTCATGGCATATACCAAATCTGGGTCTAGAGCTCCCCATCCACCATTCGAGACCGAACCACCCTTTTTCATTGTTTTATTATTCCAAGGAAAACATACTTGCAGATGTCCTGGATTTCTATAAATTTTACATCAAAATGCTAAATTTTCATAAGCTAAAGATTTTGAGTATTCAAAATTGAAAATTTTCAAATTAATTCGATCGGGAAGACCCTTAGTCAAATCTAATTCCACACAAATTTGAGTGAAGGAGCACATGACCATAAGAGTTATTTAATATCTTATTTTATAAAATTTCCCAAAATGTTTTTGATATCCTCCATTGCATACCAAAGATGTAGACGGAGATTTGGAAGTCTAACCTAAACAGGGCTTTTAGAAATTGAGAGAGTATTCATATAAAAATATGGGAACCATGGAGTCCAAACTAAGACCCGCATTGCTAAGAACCATGATCCTTTTGAAAGGAAATGCCAAAAGTCCTCTTCCTCCCTAAAATGCACCACAAACAAACCTCTTGAGAAGAGGACATTTCACACTTATCAGTCCAATTCTAGAAAATCCACGATATAAGGAAGACAAGGAATGAAAATACCCATTAAAACCGACAATTACGACGTCCCGAGATAGGGATTTGTGATATTCTTCTCCTCCGATTATCAATGAAAGTGATGGGGTTTATTTTGCAAGATAAACCAAATATTTCTTACCTCCATAGATCGCATCAATGTTTAACAAGGGCATCCTTAAATTAAAACAGAGGATGTGAACTCCCACCACCATGAGCTCCTCCCTCTTGTGATTTCATTTTGGAACCATGAATGCCCCCAGGACCACTTGTCTTGGATTTCAAACTTCAAATAAATGGATTAGGGTATAAATTTTCCCAACCCCGATGATGTTATGACTCCATCGGAAGATCGTATCCTACTTGGGTTTCCTCCTACTCTACCTCCATGGCCTTTCAATCTCCCTCAAGTCCTTCCTTTCCTCTCTATGAATTTGGTTTGCATTAGCAAGTTCTTTTGTATTTTCTATATTAATCACTATTCCTCGACCAATCAATACAATTTGTCTACCCATTTTCAAAATAGAGTGAATAGATAAACATAAAATATACATATCAAATACAAAAAGGGTTAGTGAGAGAAAGAATGATTCCATGTGCAACCCTAATGCTATTGACTCCCAAAAAAAGATGTAGACTGGAGAATGTGTGTAGATATAAAGGGCCATAAATAAGATCACAATTAAGTATCGGTTCCCAATTCCAAGATTTGATGATAAGATGGATGTGTGGTTGGAGCCCAATATTTTAGTAATATTTACCTATAAAGTGGGTACTACCAAATCCGAATCCATGAAGGGGATGAATGGAAAACAACTTAAAAACAAACACATGGATTTTATGAGTTGGTGGTGATGTCGTTGGCTATCTAATGCACCAAGTACATTCCGAGGTTGATGAATAGAGTACTCCGAGAATACAATGGTAAGTTTTTTGTTTTCTATTTCCATGATATCCTAATATTCAATAAGATAGTGGAAAACACTTGTTAGATATTAAATTGGTGTTATAATTTTGACATAAAGAGTGTCTATATGCAAACTTAAAGAAGTGTAGATTTATTCGGAAGAGTCTAGTTTTTTTGGGTTTTTCATATTTTTGGATGGAGTGAGGATGGATGAGGAAAAAGTAAAGGAAATTTTGGAATGTCCTATTCCAATGAATGTGAAAGAGGTTCATCTTGTTCATGGAGTGGAAATTTTTATCGGAAGTTCATTTGGAATTTCAATAGCATTGTTGCACCCATAACAAAGTGTAAAAAGGGGAGGGAGTTTGTATGGAACAAGGTGGCAACTAATAATTTAGAATTGTTGAAGAAGAAAGTTTTTAAGCACCTTGTTTTGTATTTCAATATTTTTGTAAGGTCTTCCAGGTTGACTATGATTCCTCACATGTTGGGATCGAGCTATATTGAGTGAAGAAGAAAAAAATGTGGTATTCTTTAGTTAAAATATAATTGAAGTTAGGAGGAAATATTCTACTTATGATGTAGAATTTTATACTATTATTAAGGCATTAAGGCACTAGAGACATTACTTGGTAGCTAAGGAATTTTTACTCTTCACTGACCATGAAGCCTTGAGGTATGTAAACACACGAAGAAACTAAATAGTAGGTATGCAAAATGGGTTTCATTTTTTCAATAATTTAATTTTATCTTAAAGCATTATTCGGGTAAGAAGAATCAAGTTGTCGATTCCTTGAGTAGGAATGTAGCACTTTTGAGAACAATAGAAAATGTAAGTAGTAGGGTTTGAGGAAGCTAAGGAATTTTATGAAGGTGATCTAGATTTTTGTGATGTTATGAGAAAATTAAGGACCTACAAGATGTACAGAGTTCTTGTGATTTATTTGATGCATGATAGTTTTTTATTCAAGAGAAAACAATTGTGCATCCTGTTAGTTCAATGAGAGAAAAATTATAACAAATTGCATAATGGGGGTTTGATGGACACTTTCGTATATGTAATATAATTACTCTTGTTATAAAAAGGTTTTATTGGAAAAAGTAAAGAGGTACATAAGTAGTAATTTAACAATATGTAGAGTGTGGAAAATGGCTAAGGGTCGTGGATAGAATACTAGGTTATATATATCCCATTACCTATCCCTATAGGGTCATGGGTTTATTTGAGTATGTATTTCATGTTTGGAATTCTTAAGAAAAAGTGAGGGAATTATTCTATCTTTGTTGTGGTTGATATATTCTCTAAGATGGCATATTTCATTTCTTGTAAAACAAATAATGATTTTTCTAGAATTGCATATTTGTTTTTTTAAAAATTGGTTACATTGCGAGTTCCAAGAATGATCACTCTAGATCGGGAGACAAAAAATTTTAGTCACTTTTGGAAGAATATATGGAGGAAAATAAGGGCATAACTAGATTTCAGTAGTGTGTATCACCCCAAGATTGATGGTCATATCGGAGTAGTGGAACATAAGCTTGGGAAATATCCTACATTGTGTAGTTGGAGATTATCCAAAACACTGGAACTTAGCTTTACCACAAGCTAAGTTTTCCTATAATATCTTGGTAAATAGGTCAATCGGGAGGTCTCCCTTCCATATTTTATATGATAGGAATCCAAATGGGGTTCTAGATCTAATTGTGATACCCAATGAAGATAAAACTAGTGATGATGTAAAAGCATTTACTGAGAACACATTCTACTGATTACATGATGAAGTGAGGGAAAAACTTAAAGTGATTAATGCACAATATAGAGAAACTATATATGTAAATGGGATATTAAGTTTATTCAAAGAAAGAGATATGATTATGGTTCATCCTAGAAAGGAGAGGTTTTCCAAAAGAGACATATAATAAACTAAAGTATAATAAGATTGGACCATGTAGGATACTAAAGAAAATGAATGATAATGCCTACAAGGTGGAGCTACTTGATAACTTTTCTATCTCACTATTTTCTAATGTTTCATAATAATATAAGTTTCTAGGTCATGATGAAAATGTTTTGGTAGAGGAAGAAATAAACTAGGAGTAGTAGACGTTATAGAAGAAAATGTAAAGGGTAATGCATGTCCTAGACCAAAAGATTGTCACTACTAGACATGGGAGCTACAAAATATATTTGGTATAGTGGGAAGGTTTTCCACAAGAAGAAAATACTTGGATTCCTGACTGGGAGTTGAAGAATATTGATAGTGGAAAATTATATGAATTCCATCAACTCAATTTGGGGAGTTGAACTGTTTTCAGCCAGGGAGAATGACGCGACAACATAACTTATGGAGACAATAACTTTTGATCCAACCATTGGATTGTCTTGAAATTTTACAAGGTGGTAGATATACATTAGTACTATGTTGGGGCCAACCTTTTTAAAGGTTGTTACCATTTTGGAAAATTTTATGGGTCGGCCTCCTTCATCTAGTGGCCTAAAATTGTCTTTGAACATTTTATTTACTTTTTACTAGGTCTTAAAAGTTGAACAAATTTTGTTGTGTTTGTTAGAATAAGTCAAAAATTTGCATGAGACTTAATTTATGAAGGCATATTTAGCACAAAAATTTTGGGGCCCATTCGAGTTATTTTGTTACTAGGTAATATTTCACATTTTACGGTTTTTTAGAGTAGACATGAAATAAAAGGAAGATTTTAATAATGTAAAAAATTAGTGTGGATTCCAAGATGAGAAGAGAGCTATTTTCAAACTTTTGGTTTTTATTCGCAAAGTTTTTTACGTTTTCTTTGGAGGTATTTCAACCACTTGCAAATTGGATCCACATAAACCAAGATAAGAGCTAATATGGGATATTCTTCCCAAATAATCTTGACAAGAGTGAAGAAAATTTTATAGAATATCAAGTCACTTCAAAAAATTCTCAGAAAAGAGTGATGAAGTAAGAAAAGTTTACAAAGTATCGATTCATTCTTATATATTCCAAACCCACATACACAGTACACTACTTTAGATAGATAATTAAGGCCCAGCGTGAAATACAAAAAAATATAAATGGAATAAAGTGCATATCATTACCCCATTATGTGTTGTAAATGCTATATCTAATATGTTTAAATGTTGATAACTTCCAAAAGATAAGAAATCCCATTCCCCATATCCTATATCTAAGTGATGTAGTGAAGAAGGAATCAAGTATTCACACCCCTCATATTATATGGTAATAAATGATTTAAATTGTGCTATTTGTAACTAAATTTATACTAGAAGTATGTAATCATGTGTAGAAATATGAATATTCAAAAAAATTATAAATTTTCACCTTAGGAAAATTAATTTTCCTATACCATAGGGTAATAGAATTTTTACATGTTATATTTTTGGAACCTCGTGAAAATTGTATATTTCGACAATTTTGCAATTTATTATTCAATATATAAATGTTGAACTATGTTTTTATATTCAATATGTGTATGATATACCCCATTAAATGCCACATATTTTGAGGCATGTTATATGTGTAATGTGTTTTCATGGCTCAAAATAAATGATGTAAAAAATTAGGATCACATTCCTACAAAGGGGTATGTGGTAGAGACCACGACACACAAAGATAGAAATACATATAAATAAAAATCCACAATATCGTTTATAAAATATAACAAGTGAATAAGAAAAATATACAAGTAATATGAGACATAAAACATTAATATCAGATCATAGAGCTATAAAATTTGGACATAAAAGAGTTAAAAGAAAACCATATTGAAGACATGTAAGCCAAATACAAAATAAAAAGTATACAATTTATCACACATAAAAAGGAAATAGGAAATGTCACATGCATAAGAGGCATGGAACCACAAATATGGATAACCAAAGTTTCTAAATAATAGCATAGTTAAGGAACTTCATCTAAATTGAACTAAGTAATTATGCGAATTAATAAATAAAGAAATTGAAGACAATAGGAAATACTAATTATAAGTCACACAAAAGTAGATACGTTAAACTCTACAAGACATGTGTCTTATTCCTATTTATTTGAAAAATAACATTTAAATAATATTAAAAAAAATGAGTATAATGAGAAAGTAAAAGTAATTATAGTAATTATATTGATACAAAATCACTTTAATAGTGTAATATATGTCCCTCAAAGATTAGGGTTAGATAGGAAGGGCTCAGGGTAACACCTTTAATCGTGTCAAAATCAACATTTGTCTAAGATAAAAGGCGACATACGTCATGAATGAATGTATATAAGAAGTATATAGATAAATATTATATCCATAAAACCTTATGAATAATAAAATATGTAAAGTAATAAGCTAGAAAATCAAGTAATATGTTGGTCCAAAAACAATTTGAAAATAATTTTTTTTTGAATGTCCTGAAAACATATTTTAGAAATTGTTGGAAATATTTTATTATTATACATTTTTCGCATCTTTCAAGCATTTATGGTTGTCATATAGGGTCTAATGGTATATATATAGGTAATTTAGTAAATAAGAAATGAATTATTCACACCCTCTTGTATTCTATAGTAAAATATGCTCTCATTATGTGTCATCTATAAATCAATTTGTGCTTAAAGTCTTTAATCATGTATAAAAATATGAATATGCTGAAATTCTACAACTTTTCACCTAGAAAAACATTATTTTTCCTCTACAATAACCGAATTCAATTATTTCCATAGTGGACATTTCTATTCCTATGAAAATTTTGTATCCGAAACTATTCTGACATTTTTTTGCCATATAATTTTAGATGTAAGTTTTGAAGTATGTTTTGATATTTAATATGTCTTTAATAGAACCTATTTAATACCCCTCTTTTAATCTAAATTATATGTGTAACGAGTGTGAGTCTCTTAAAATAAATGATGTACACCTTTATGATCCAATTCTTGCAAGGGGGTGCACATGGAAAAGACAATGACGCAAAATGATTGCAATGAAGAAGCGAGAAACAATCTTAATATAATGTATTAAATAAAATAACTAAAAAGGTAAAACAATTTACAGCTAACCTAACATATAAGTACACGAGAAATGGCATGTTAAAGAGTGATATAAAATCATGAAGTTCTGAAACATGCGGCATAATAAAATGAGAAGGCAATCATATTAAGCAATATAGGATGTATATAAAGGACCAAATATACAAGCCGGTCAACATACAAGTACACAAGCAATCTCACTTACATAAAAGGCATGGAACAAAAATAGTGGATGAAAATATATAAACACTAGCAGTGAAGGAACATAGCCTCCATAGAAATTAATAAATATGCATTCAATACATAATGTGAATATAATGGGAAATATTAAGTATAATGAACATCGATCAAGATAAGATAAGTACACTATATTGATCATGTGTATTATCCATGTTGCTACAAAATATTACATAATAACAACATAATCAATTAATTATATTGATAAAGTGAAAGTAGCTATATTGATACAAAATCACTTGAATAGTGTGGAGGATGACCACATAATATCAATGCCATCCAGGAAGGGTCCAGGATAGCACATTTTTTTTTTTTTTAGATTTCTACATAAATCTGCTTAAATCTCAACATTCGTCATGAACGCATGTATATAATAAATACATAGATAAATCAGTTATCCAAAAACCCATACGAAAAATATATAAGGTAAATAAATAATCCATTAAATAAAGTCATATGTTGGCCAAGAATAGGTTTTTAATTTTAATTTTTTGGAATGTCTTGAAAAACTATTTTTAGTATTATTGAAAGATTTTATTAGTTTACATTTTTAGGGTGTTTAGAGCATTCATGGAGTTCGGACTATATAATGATACAAAAAGTTTTATTAGGTCAATACAAATATTTATGTCCCACGTCATGGCCAAAAATATTTTACAATATGACTAGTAAATATATCTTGTAAAATACTTTAAATACTTAAAGACTCAAGTAAATAATGGATAGATCTCTAGGAAAGTAAACTAATGTAATTTGTTTTGAGTAAAGATATAGATCTCTAGGATTACATCTCTTTTTGGATTTTTAATTTGTATATATTTCAAATTTCAAAAGGAAATTTTATTTTTGTAGCTCTTATGTTTTTAATTAATTAAATATAACACATTAAGCACCAATGTTAGTGTTATCCAAAATAAGCCCATGCTTATTTGGTTAAATTACCTCTACTTTCTCCTTACTTGTGCTTCAATGTCAAATTTCAAACATTTCGGGCATTGAAGGATTTCTAGAATTGGCTACATCTGATGGGAAATTTCTTCCCCTTTCTAGAAAGGTGAAAAAATCCTCTTAACCTCTTTTGGCTAAAAGGTTAAAGTCGATTGCTTTGGCCCGTGAGCTGCGGACGAGGAATTTTTGGCCCCATCCAATTAGGATATGACACATGGCTAGGAGGAAATAGACCGACAAAAAGGTGGAAGGCTTTTAAACACTTAGGCATTTTTGTCAAAATGTGCAAAAGTTAACTTTAGGCCCACAGAGCTCGAAGGTTTCTAAAAATGCATCAATGGGCGTGGGGAAAACTTGTCACTAAGCCCTTTTGGCTAAAAATACAAATTCAAATATCGGCTGCATGCACGATGAAGGAAATAAACGAACTTGTGGAGCCAAGGAGAAATTTTTGACACTTAGTCTTTTTGGGGCTAAAAACTTAAGGTAAAAATTCAGCCCGCGAGCCCGAGAAAAGAGAGGACGAAAGAAAAATGGTTAAGGCTCTACAACGAATCGAGATGCGACATGTCATCGGTGGAAGTTGGGGATGCAGAAGAAGTTAAGGAATTTCTTCCATTTTTTCCAAAATGTTTAAGGGGATGAATTGGGCTACACCTTCGCATCCAATCGGGGATGACACATGGTCATTTGCGGCAAGGTGGGCAAGCAGAGTTATGTTAGAATTTTGGGCTCTTTTGTAAAAAATCTAAAGGAACAACTTTGGACTATGCGCTTACGTATACAAGCATAAAGGTACCACATGTTTAGCCCTCATATGCGGCGCCAAGATGGGTGATGAGATGAAAGTTAAGTTTTTTTGCTTTTTGTCAAAAAAGGGTTTAAGGCAAGAAATGAAACCACAAACCCATTGACCAATGATAGAATTCCACGTGTCTAGAGTAGCAGCGGAGAAGGTGGGTCATGGGAAATACTTTTAATTTTTGCTAATTTTTTGAAAGGGAGCAAATTAAAATTTTAGTTGCATCTCCTTTACCAATCGAAGAAGACACATGTCATTTCGAGACACGTCATCAAGCGCATTGGCAGGCCATCGGAAAATTTGGGAAATTTTATACTTTTGTTCGAAAAGGCAAAATATAAGTTCTTGGCCTCTGCCGGTGAGAAGGTGACACATGTCACAATGGAGCTATGGGCCCATGCGGAGGTTTTTGGGTTTTTGCAATTTTTTGGGAAAAAGGGTAAAAGGAAATTTTTGGCCGCGAACCCAATTTTGGCCCTAATTTTCCCTAAATATTTAGAGGGAATCTCTTTTGAACCAGAGCTTGGTTTTCATCGCTTTTGGTATCATTGGAAATTTGTTAACACCCTCTACACGATGAATGATTCAATTTAAAATTTTGTCCAAGATTGATAGGAGAAAAATGGAAAAATTTCTATGGCACGGGAAAAGACACGAACCGACATCTAACAACAAAATTTTAATGCGGTATGACACCCATTCTTCTCCATCATGGTCAAACAAAATTTGAAAATGAAATTGTGAGGGTGCACTTTCCATTTTAATGGATCTTTTTGGTGGTTGAACCTAGATATCAATTTACCATTTTTCTCTCTCCTCATCATTTTAGTTTCATCGATATATGTTAGTTTTGGCTCATTTGTAAAGGGTTGGAAATTTTTTTCTTGTTTTGGAGGCTCCCCTCTTCACTTTGGCAAGTGAATTCATGGATTTTATCATACCTTCCATTAAAATTGCATGTGATTTTTGTCTTTTGGCCATTTGTAATGCGTTGTATCAAAATCTGCGGAAGGCAATAATATACGTTTGTGGGTGATTTTCCACCCTTTTCTTGTCTTCATTGCTCTTACTTGATCTTCCATCACAAAATTGGTTATCTTTGTTTGGTAATTGCATGTAAAATTTCTTGTTTGTGTCTACAAGTAAAACAAATGTTCATCACTCCTTGATGTATCACCTTGTTACCTTAGTTTTGTTTGTTTTTCATCTTTTAACTTTGTGTCCTTGGAAAATTAGAGTAGGATTTAGTATTGAACCTCTGATTATTCATGCATACACCTAAAAAATAGAGTAGGAAGCAGCCTCAATTTGGAGAGTTTTCCATTTAAAAGTCCCATACTTTGGGAAAACTCCATGTTGTGTAATAACACCAAAATGAACCATTTCTAAATTGCATACCGAGAGGTCAATCTGTGGGTGTTGTGATTCTACACTAATAGTTTTGGCATGCTCGGTGGGAGAAAGAGATATTCACTTTCATTGCAACAAGATAGATGTGTATTTGTTGCAAATTTCCAGCTTGTATGAAGATTTAATCACACATCTAACGACTCCAAATAGGGAAGAATATTTGGTTGCAGCAGTTTAAGTTTGGCAGATTCATGAGAAGAATCTAGACAAGATCAAGAACTAGAGAAGAGGGATTGTTTTTATCTACATCTATCCTAGAAAGAACAAGAAGAGGAAGAAGAGTTCAAAGATCTCCATCTCCACCAAATAGAACTCTTTCAACTCCTCCACCTGGAAGGCCTTTCATCCAATCAACAAGGGTCCTTAGACCAATCATAATGGCACAACCAAATCCTTATGTCAACTTTACTGCAATAGCCCACTTGCCCTCAATGCACAAAACCTAGTTCTAGTTGCAGCATTAAAGAGCATTCCATTTTTTACTAGAGAAAATAAGACCACTCCTGGTGACCACGTCCAAGACATTGCTAATGTTTGTGCAATCCATGAAATTGTGGAAATGGATATTGTTGTCAAGTTGTTGGCATCCTCCTTCAAAGGAAAATCCTTGCAATGGTTTAGAAGTCTGATTGTATGTTATATCACGAGTTAGGATAATCTATATACAACCCTCCATAACCAATTTGGGGAAAAAGGGGATAACTTATCTCTATTGGAATAACTAACAACCATCAAGAGGGCTCCAAATGAGCAACTAACTAACTTCAACTTCAGATTTCAAAGAACATGGGATAGAATCCCATTGGCCATGAGACCAACAGCTGAAGGTGCTTTTCTATACTTTCTCAAAGCTTTAACATCTGATATTGCAATGTTGATTCAATCCATTAGAGGTATAACCTAACCTCTGGGCTGCGTAATGTTTTTATTAGAGCTAAAAATTGTTTAATTTAGGGTGGTAAATTGGCACCTAGGCCACTCATTCCCCTATATCCAGAATTAGGGAATCCAAGTACTAGCCAAGCACCTACTTTAGCTCCCATTCCCACTCCAAGAAATCAAAGTTTAGCTGAAGCTTCTACTTCATCTTCCAATGCCTCAAATGAGCTCCAAGAGGTTATGAAACAATTGCAAAACTTGGGTAATGAGTTGGTAACACTTAAGAGGTAACAAGCTCATAATTTTAGACCTTATCAACCTCAAACTCAACCCAATAGACCACCATATCAGGCCAATAGGCCACCCAACCCAACTACAAATCAGAATCAAGTAAGGACTCCTGCCAATAGACCCTTCCAGCCTTATAATCCTAATGTTACATCTACATCTAGAGCCTTGGTGCCAGTGCAAAATAACATGGATCAAGAATATGATTGGTGTTTCCCATGTAATCAACCTCATAACCAATAAATGTGCTTCAATGGTGCTTTGAATCAAGCCTTGATGGTGACAACAACTGGTGTAGAGCAAGAGACAATTCAAGAATAAAATCAGCCACAAGGAACATCTCAACAAGAGGAAAATCCAAACGAGACCACACTTGTGAATTGGCAGGCTAAAGATTTTTGTGGAATGAACCAAACACCTTCTCAAAGTGTAGAAGCTAATACACGGTCAAAGAAGAGGAACATTAGAGAAGGGAATTCATCAAATTCAAGTGATTCACAACCCTCCATTGCTCTAGAAGTTGTTGGAAAGCAAGTTATAACTCCCAATATGCAAGGCCAGCCCAAGCCACCTTCTAGACCAACTCAAATGCCAATTTGTAATAGCCCATGTGTAAGAAAAGAATATACAGAGACAAAGGGTAGAAAAGAGACAACTCTTTCCCTTTCAACATCATTGAGAAGATGAAGAAGACAAATGTGAACATATCAATGTGGGAATCATTGGCTATCCCAGGACAAAGGGATCTATTGCAAGCTGCCATGGCAAATTGGTCAGCATCAAATCAACAACCCAATCATCAAGAAAAAGTGCTCACCAATGAAACTCATCCTTAAGGGAATCATGGAGGAAAGCTAGGTAAAAATTTGATGCCCCCTCCATTCTATGTCTCATTGATCATTGGAGATAAATTGGTACATAATTGTATGATTGATTCTGAGCAAGTAGTTATGTGATGCTAAAGCAAATAGTTGATTAGCTAGGCCTTCGATGTATGAATCCATGTCCAAGTGTGGTGAAATTACATGGGATAACAAGAATAACAATTTCGGTGATCAAAGATTTGATCCTTACCTTGCATGCATGCCATAATGTCACCATCTTGTAGGATGTAATAGTGACAGATTTACCACCACTCTTTGCCTTGTGTTTGTCAAGAGACTTCACTACCGAAATTGGGGACTATTTTTCTATTGATTGGTCACACATGTTGTTTAGGATAAGATATGGAGCTAAGGCTACAATCAAAAGCTCTGGGCCAATTGAAAATTTTCATATTGAACCTCACATGCCAAGCCCAATCAATGCACAATTTTATGCTTTTGATCAAGAGGATTATCCAAGCACTCATGAAGCTTATACCAATTTTTGATGCATTCCAGACATGAATCTTGATGAATGGTCAAGAAAGGTACATTTTGACCCCTAAAAGGAAATAGAAGAATCGAGCTAGGGTCTATTGCATGCATGAAGAAAATTATCTTCTCCCTATAATCACCAATCCGAACCATAAATATGACAATGAGGTATGGAAATTTTTCTTTGATGGATCAAGAAGTATACAAGGTGTAGGAGGAGGGGCTATTCGTGTTTCACCTCAAGGCATTAAGTATTATTCAACTTTTAGATTTCATTTTGCATGCTCAAATAATATTGTTGAATATGAGGCTTTGATCAATGGACTTCATTGGGCAAGGAGGAGAAGCATTAGAAACTTGCAAGTCTTTGGTGATAGTGAGATGATTGTTAATCAATTAAGAGGACATCATGTTACAAAGAATGACCTGCTCAAGAGCTATAAAAAAAGAGTATGGGATCTCATTGAGGATTTCAAAGCTTTTAACATCAATTTTATCCCTGGGAACGAGAATGAAGCTGCTGATAGGCTTGCAACAGTTGGAGAAACTTTTGATGTTGTGGAGATTATCAAAAGAAACCAAATGAAACCACACATCTATGTGATTGTGAGGCTAGCTATCGATAAAATTAAAAAATTTGGTAAGTGTTTGAAAGTGATCGAGTAAGTTGTTAATTTCTTGCAAGAAGAAGTTGAGTTCTCGCGAAAATCAAGAAAAATTAGAGCAGCAGTATGGTTATCAAATAGTGCAGCTCACGAACAAACAAATTGCCAAAAGTTCTTGTGACTTTGGAATCTATCTTCAATCTAATGATCAATTTAGGAAGGAAAAATATAACATCCAAGTCAAAGGAGAAGTTTCAGAATTCATCCCCATGGGAGAGAACAAAACACCTCAAAGTGGCAAAGTGGCAACCGAGCAAGAAAGGTATGAGTTGTAGCATGCCTGATTTTTGCAAGTTATCATGGTAATTACTTTCTTGAATATGTAATGTTGAAATGAAGGAAAACATGTTAAGATATATATTTTGATCTTAAGGGAATGTGTTGCTAATCTAAATTCCTGCATCTCGTAATTTGTTTATATGGCACGGCTGATTATTATTTCTTGTATGTTTATTGATGTGACGACAAACTTGTCGTATGATTGCTGAACTCTATTTTCTATGGCCTTCTTGTGATCACTTTGACGATTTACTCTTGAACCGAACTGAAGGTTGATATAAATGTGCAGCACCTGATTTCAGGTATAAACAATTGGCACGTAGATGCCAACGGAAAAGGTTAGATTCACGAACCATACACTATCGTAACGTGAGACCTCATAAGGCGGGAAATGCCTGGATACGGGTGGCTCAGGTATGTTAACGAAGGACGAAATGTCCTGTACAGTGTTGAAATTGGAAGTCAGTCGGGAAGACTTGACTGGAAGTTGATTTATTAGTGTTAGGTGTTAGAGGGAATTAGATCCTAATCTAATCCTAAGTTCTACCTTACATCCTAAACTACTATCCTAAGTGGATTTTTAAATTCTAAATGATAAACATAGACCTAAGTTCTATTAACCTAAAGACTAGGCGGTGACCTAAGTTTGAACACTATTATGAATCCTAAACTAATCCTAACCTAGAAGGGGATGCACAGACCCATGGGAAAGGATAAGGATGAAAGGGGATTAAATGGCAATTAATGTGAGTCCTTGCGTGGACAGCGCCAAGTTTGGCGGGAACAGGAAAAGCTAGAGGTATCTAGTTAGTTATGCACTAAACTTGGTTTTGCATGCAAAATTTGAAATTGGGAGTTCGCCAACCCAAGTCGGCGGTGGCGTGAGAAAATAGGGAAAAGGCAGAGCCTTTAATGCAATTAATTTCTTGGTCTTCGCGACCAGCTCGCCTTGGAAAGAGTATGGAGGAATTTTGATTGTTTATTGTGTTGTTCGGATTTTTGAGAAGTTGCTCTACATTTGGTTTTTGCTTGGTTGATCGAACCCATTGTGTTGGTGTTTGTCTCTGTTCTTTAGAAATTGGAGGTTGTTTCACTTGAGCTCCGAAGAGGAAAGGATTGTTTGGAAGCTCGTTGTTGTCACCGTGGAAGGAAACACCTTCTGTAAACGTGGTTTTCTTCGAGTTTCGAGGAAGAATACCAGGCATGTTAAGCCCTTCTCTTTAAAACACTTGCTTTACTTAAGCGTCTCATTAAAACAACCCTGCTCTTGGGTTTTGGGTTTATTCGATTTTGCTGTCATTGTTTGAAATGATATGGGTAGAATCATTTTCTTGTTATTGTGATTCGAACTGTCCTTGCATTTTTAATTGAGTGGAAACACCTCCATCTTTGCTGGTTTGTTTGACAGTAATGGGGAATTCGTCATGTGTGTTATGAAACTGTACATGTTGTATGAGTTTGTTTTCATTATTGAAACAATCGTTCTTTTGCTAATACGAACTGGAATGATGGAAAGTATTAGCTGTGCGAGTTGTTGAAGTTGTTTCTTTACTGAAATCTTTAAAAAAGGAAAAAGACCCTTTTTCCTTCTGCTGTTTTGGGTTTAGAAGGTAATAGCATTTTTGGATTTTAAAGGAACTGGCATTTGAGTTTTATTTGAGCATTACGAGCTCGGTTAGAAGGAAATGATAGTAATATAATTATTGTTGTGCTTCTTCTTTTGTATAAATGGACGAATACGACTTGGGTATTCGTTGGAGTTGGAAAAAGAAATTGTTTTTCTTCTGAACTTATAAATGATTACATTCTTTTCTTGTTGTGATGGAAGGTTGATTTTGTTGTGTTTTATGGAAGCAATTTGATCTTCCAGTTCAGACTGTAGTCGTGAAACGAGCTTGGCTTGTATTTCTGTGCAATAAATGATTATATTCTTTCCTTGTTGTGATGGAAAGTTGATTTTATAGTGTTCTATGGATGCGGTTGATCTTCTAACTCAAACTGTTTTTGTGAATACGACTTGGCTTGGGATTTCTGTGCAAGTAAATGGAAAAACATGGAAATTTGGTTTGTTGTTTGAGTCTGTCCTGAATGTACCAAGCTTATGTATCTAATACCCTTATGCGGGTTTGCCTTGATAGAGGTATTGATATATGAATATTGCATTTTGAGTTTTGTACCTCATTAGGAAAAAGGAAAATGTTGTTTTGGATTTAATGATTGATCGAGGTAGAACTCGAACTGGGCATTCATTGCTTATGGTATATTGAATGGAAACTGTACAGGTTATGTGAGTTGCTTTTCAATGTTGAACGATTGTTCTGTTATCATTATGAGTTGAGCTGTCATGCTAAGATAAACACGATTTGGGTGTTTTTATTTCATTCTGAACAAAATGATTGTTTCTTACTGAAATTATAGGGAACGAATTCTTCTTCTTTCTGCTGTTTTTGATTTGATAGAAACAGTAGTCGGGTTTATTGAACTTTATAAGTTCGGCTTGATAGAGATGACAGTGGCATCTAGATGGTTTCCTGAGTGCTGTTATCTTTCTGTACAAATGGAAATTTTGAATGTTTCGTGTGGTCTTCTGATCTTTGCACTGTCATTCAAAGAAAAATGAATCCGACTTGACTGGTTCTTTATGTATTTGAAGAAAATGGTTGTTTTCTTATTGAAAGGTTAAAGGAATGAATTCTTCTCTTCTTGTTGTTTGAATTCTGGAAATAGCAATAGAGCCTTACTGTGCATTATAAATTGGTCTTGCTGTAGGTAACAACAATGTGCAAATGTTATTATGAACTGTATGCGTTCATGGATATAGAAGGTCATGCGAATAATTGTTTACGTGATTTTATAACTGTTTATTTGGTTAAAATATACAGTGAATGAAGTATGGAATCTTCTAGTACAGCAAGTACATAGTATGCATCTTGATACTGCTTGTTCTATGATAATAAGATGTTTTACTAACCTGTTTATGGCATTCGTATGAGCCTGAATTAAATGAAGTATTGATAAGGACGATAAGTTCTTCCTTGTTTTCATTTAAAGCTGATTATGAATGAAATTATTCTTGCTGCTGGAAAGTGAATTCCGAATGGATTTTGTAAGTTTCACTCTGAACTGTTATCTTGATTTGTGTCTCGTTTGGATTCAATTTTTAGGACAGTTATGAGGAAAGAAGTAGGAATGTGAATGGAAAACTTGGAAAAATTATCTTTTCTTCTCTCATACGATTGGAAATCATGTCGTTTAGAAAGCGAATTTTTAATTGCTTGGGTATAAGCAACTATATTTATTGTTGTTTTCTTTCTCGTCTATACTTGATTGCTTGGAATCAAATGAGATGCATGAACCCGAAAGGAAAGTAATTGGGTTACATTTTAGTTAGATTTTATCCTTTACATTTATTACTAATGAAATGAAATGGAATTGATAGCCATTATGTTATAACAACGATGATATGATTCTTGTTATTCCTAATCTTTACAAATGTTGTAATGTCTGGAAATTTTGAAGGAAATTGTTTCTTATAGAACGGATTATGTGGGAAATAGGACAACAATTCTTTGGCTGATTGGAATGGTATTTAGATGGTTCGGTTGTCATCTTTGTTCATTCTTTTGACACTCAATTCTTGATTGATGTTCATCTTTGTCATTTCATAAAGAAGGATTCTTTTATTGAGATAGTTAATTGAAGCACCTCATTTTAATGACAAGTGCTTAATATGCTTAAGAGTTCATTGAGACGACTTTGTGTAAGTAATTTTGCGGATGGAACTTGATTAAAGCGAAGACATGGCTGTTTTCTGATGCTTCTTTTGATTGTCTGAAGATGAATTGTATTTGTTAGTTATTATTCCTCTACGAGGTTGTGAAAAGAAGAAAGTACATTCTTATCATCTATGAGTTGTAATGATGTTTTATATAAACAAAGTCTAGTCGAGTTGGATTGGCGGATGTATGGATTATGAAATGAATTGATGAATACAAATACAAGCTGTGATATTTTAATAACTATATCGAGTTGATATTGTTGATTAAATTCGAAATTTAATGTTATTTCTTGATTTGGAATTATTTAATTGTCCTTGGATGGATTTAAAAGGAACTGATATCTATTCTTACCTAAATGCAACTTTTAAGTTGAAATGTGCAATTAGTTCATACTTTGGGTTAAGATGAATTTTTAATTGACATTAAAGGGATTAGGAAGAATATGATTCCACAACTGATAGGTATTCAGGATTAGCTTGGAAGCTAAGGAATATCAATTAACTTAGGAGTATCCAAACTTTTTTTGAACTCCATTAATAGCCTCGTATGTTAAATTCAGAAAGAAAGGATATGGGATAAATATATCCAGGGCTAATGGACCTTAACTATGTAAGGTTAAGGAGAATAAATGAATACATTTATTGGGAATTAGACCTCATTTAAATGACGTCTAATAAGCTGGAATTCTGAATTTAGTTACAGTTGTGAAAAACTTGGTTAAGTTTAATAGGTTAAACTTATCACGTCCGTCGGTAACGGGCTGCTTAATCCAATGATTAAGAAGAGAACCAAGTAGAGAAAATGCAACCCTTCGGTACGAAGGAGAAGATGCATAGCAAGCTAGAAGATGGATTTAGTCTCTCTTAGCTATATACAACTGTAACGGGAACGAGGATAAAGGATCAGCATGGTTGCTGAAAGTTGATCTTAAATATTAAGATCATATCCAAATCACTTGAGCGAGGATCTACTCTCTCGATGGAGGGATTCCATAGGACATTGACATACGCCAGCTACAAAGCATGGTGTCTTCATGAAGGCGCGGTCTTCATGGCGACACAATGTTATAGGCGACATATTACAATGCTCTCTAAATTAAATCATCAAGAATACATAGGTTTGAATGTTAAGTTCTTAGCGGGGATAGGAGTATGATCACGTATACGAAGTGACTCGAGAAAGACTAAAGATAACTAGACACACGAAGTCGTGGGGAACGACACCGTATGTCTGCGTATCTTTAGTCACCATGAGTGCCTTCCTATATTTGTTCATATTGCTAGTGGAAATTGGAAGTTAGAATCTGACCTTAAATTGAAAGGACTGGTAGGAACCAGTAAAGACCATTCTAGATAACAGGTGAAGTGAGGTGAAGGACGTATTCCATTGGTGTGTATCACATCCAAGAATATGATCATGCAAAGCATGTGAAAATCTTTAGCCAAAGTATCGAAAGTGTTGGTTGCGTTGTCCTAATCACTTAATTTAAGATGCAGGATGTCAGATGAATATCAGTAACAAATATTTAGATAGGCTTCTTAAATGGTTCACTTCGATTACGAGAAATGGTAAGAGAACTTGTATATATAATATACTATGCATGAATGAACATGAAGGATCGGTTGTTGCCAAGTCATGAAATGAGAGATCGTTGAAACTCAGAGCCATGAAAATGGGAGATCGGCAGATTCTTGAGTCATTTATAGCAGCATATAGAATCATTATAAGATTGAATGACCTTTGAATGTGTGTTCCATATTGCAAATATGTGAACATGGAACATTAGTTTTAAAAGGAAATTGTGTGTTCCAAACTTGTATTGTTTGGGCAAAGAACAATTATTAAAACTTGAACGTGTGTTTGAATTATATAATTCATAACGTGAAGAGCGTTTTATAAAAAAATAAAAAAATTCCCTTGTTCTAGTATCTTAAAATGGGGATGTTACATCTTGGTATCAGAGCTGAAGGTTGCAGCTCTTGGACCTAATGAGTCCACGATATTAATAAGGTTTACATTTTCTTATTGAACAGAAAATGGTCAGAACAAGAGGGAATGCTGTGAATAACCCGTTACAGGGTGGAGAAGTAGCTACTGCTCAAAAGCTAGATGAAATCCTTGCTGCCCTACTTGATACGAGGATCGTTTGACTGTTCTGGAACAACAGTCAATGGGCAATGAAGAGGAGGAAGATGAAGCTGAAATAAATGATCAGCCACCTCCTGTGGACAACATCAACGGAGGGAATCTAGGTGTTGATAATAATAATGTAATTGCTCCTAATCCCCCTGAAAATAAAAGGGCAAGATTAGCAGCTGAACTTACAAATGATATAAAGAGAATAAGTCCTCCAAAGTTTGATGGAACAACCCTTGGGGATGGAGCTGAGAATTGGCTCAGTGAAATGGAGAAATACTTTGCAATAAGAAACTTCTCCGAAGAGACCAAAGCGATATGGGGAGCATATCAGCTTTCTCATGAAGCATCATCATGGTGGGAAAACCATAAGGTTGAGTTGAATATTGTCGAATCAGACATAACTTGGGATAAATTTAAGGGTTATTTTAGGCAATGATGGCTGCCTCAACTCTATTTTGATAGGAAAATGACTGAATTTCAGGCGAGTGGTCGCAAGGAAGGTTATCGGTGACGGAATACTGGGAAGGGTTTACTAAACTCCTTAAGTATGTGCCGCAGTACCAAGCTGATGAGAAGTTCAGAATACGAAATTTATAATGGGACTGAATCCCATCATTGGTGGCGAAGTGGATGTCCACGGCCCAACCACCATGGATGGAGTTGTCGAAAAGGCAATCAGACAGGAACAAAAATTGAGAGCAATATCTGCTCACAGGGAAGAGATAAGGAAGAAGATTCCCAATTCTTCTTCATCTCTTGCACCAAAAAGGGGACCTTGGAAAAGGTTTGGTGTGAAAAACAAAATTGTTGTGGATAACAACAAGAAATCTATGATGAACAGACCTGTAAATAGTGTGCGGAACAGCTTCACAAAAGTTAATGGCATTGGACAGAAGTCCTATGGAAGCCAGAATGATAACTTCAAAGCTGGTAACAAATTTGAGCCTAGAAAAGGGCCAGTTGGAGGATGCTTCAACTGTGGAAAGGACCACTATGCGAATCACTATTCTCTGAAGAAGGATGATCGTGGTTAGCGGCATAGGATACACCTTTGCGGTGGCTATGAGACAAAATGTGAAAAAGAAAGTTACGCCTATAGAAGTTAGGGTAAGTTATTCGGTACACACTTTGTAGTCATACTTTTTGATCTTTAGGAGCTCTTGAATGCTTTATTTCTGCTAAAATTGCTATGAAATTAAAAAGAAGGGCTGAACGAATGGATAAAACATGGATAGTGCATTATGGGAATAATGTTGTCCATACGGTGGAAATGTGCCTTTTTGGGCAATTCTTGACTTGCTTAGTTTCTCCACGAAGTTGACTTGTATGTCACTCCTCTGTGGATCATATGATATCATTATTGGAGTTAAGCTGGTTGGTGAACATAAGGAAAAGGTCGATTGTTATGAAATTTTTGTTGTTGTTTTGATGACTGTGCAAAAGCAAATAGCGATCATTCAAGGTGTAAACGTGAAGTTGCGGTTAGAAAGCGGCGACTATGCAACTAAAAAGGGATAAAAATAGAGGTTGCACCTTGTATGCGATAAAAATGACAAAAATCTTTGAGGAAGATAATGATTTCATGGAAAGATATCCATTGTTAAGGGGTTTCCGTGATGTGTTTCGGAGGAATTGCCAGGTCTTCCACCCAAACGTGAGTTTGAATTTGCAATAGAAATCAAACTGGGAACTGAACCCATATCTAAGGCACCTTATAGGATGACCACCATTGAGTTGGTAGAGCTAAAGGCTCAGTTACAAGAAATTTTGACTAAGGGGCTGATAAGACCGAGCGTCTCACCTTGGGGAGCGCCGGTAATTTTTGTAAAGAAAAAGGATGGCACTTTGAGGCTGTGCATTGATTACAGAATGCTGAACAAAGAAACTATTAAAAATTGGTACCCACTCCCTAGGATTGATGATCTATTCGATCAGATGTGAGGAGCATCAGTCTATTCAAAAATAGATCTTCGATCTGGGTATCATCAGCTGAGAATAAAGGAAGAAGATATTCATAAAACAACTTTTAGAACAAGGTACGGGCATTATGAGTTCACGGTGTTACCTTTTGGGTTGACTAATGCACCTACCGCCTTCATGAATCTGATGAAAAATATTTTTCAAGAATACTTAGACAAGTTTGTGCTTGTATTCTTAGACGACATTCTTATATACTCTAAAAATGTCGAAGAGCACCAAGAACATCTCAGGATAGTGCTAGAAATTTTAAGAAAGAGGAAGTTGTATGGAAAAGCTGTCTAAATGTTCCTTTTATGATGCGAGAGGTGCATTATTTAGGACACATGATAAGCAAGAATGGAATAGCTATCGACCCTTCAAAGATCACAGCTATAAGCCCGAATGACTGCGCCTAAGAATGTGCACGAAGTGAGAAGCTACATGGGTTTGGCAAGATACTTATCGAAAGTTTATTAAGGACTTTTCAAAAATTTCTGCCCCAATCACTTCGCTGCAAAAGAAGGATAAGAAATTTGTCTAGACGAACAAGTGTGAATCTGCCTTTAAAAATTTAAAGGAACAGTTAACTACAGCACCTATTTTGATTGTACTTGATCCAAATGGAAATTTTATGGTTGTAATGGATGCCTCAGGAGAAGGCCTTGGAGGTATTCTATTACAGAATAACCATGTCATAGCTTATGAAAGCAGAAAGCTTAAGTTACATGAACAGAATTATGCTCCACATGACCTAGTTTTCACCGCCATTGTTCATGCACTTCAAATGTGGAGGCATTACCTTTTAGGCAAGCCTTTTGAGTTAAAAACAGACCATCTGGGGCTGAAGTATATTTTTACTCAGCCAAATTTGAATGCAAGGCAGCGAAGATGGTTAGAATTTTTGTCTCAGTATGATTTTGATATAAGCTATATCAAAGGCAAGGAAAATAGAGTAACGGATGCTCCGAGTAGAAGGAAGCATATCTCTGCTCTTATAACGTTAAGAACTCGGTTTAAGGATGAGGTGAAAGATGCCTTAGAATCAGATCCTTATTTCTAGCAAGTCAAAACAGTGTTTCTTTGCGAGATCGAAAGGATGTCGGGTATAAAGGATTTCGTTATGACGATGAAGGAATTATGAGGTTCGAAAGCAGGGGTATATATACATTTGACAAATGAATTAAGAGGGAAATTGTTAACGAATTTCATAATTCACCTTTTTCTAGACACCCTGGCATTACGAAAATGCGTGCTGATCTTAAGCAGCAATACTTCTGGAAGGGAATGAAAAAGGATGTGGTGGAATTTGTAACACACTGCTTGGAATGTCAGCGTGTTAAGGCGGAACATATGCATCCCTTTGGATTATTGTATCCCCATGCAGTCTGCAAGAAGATACGAATGGCAAGTGATAACGATGGATTTCATTCAAGGATTGCCTATGTCAAGAAATAAACATGACATTATCTTGGTTGTAGTCGACAAATTGACCAAAGTGACACACTTCATTCTTGGTAATTTGAAAGATGATGCACCGGTGTTAGCAAGAAGAAGATTTGTACATGAAATCTTGATTGCATGGAATACTAGGAATTAATCATATCGACGAGATCCGAGGATGACATCAAGGTTTTGGCAAGCGCTTAATGCAGCCTTGGTACCTAAATTAAACTTCAGTTCTGCATATCATCCAGGAGACGAGATGGACGGACCGAGAGAGTTAATCGAGGTTATAGAGGACATGTTAAGGATGTATTGCATGGACCAAAGAGTAGTATAAATGGGAGGAATACCTTCCACTGGTATAATTTGCTTACAATAACACCTATCATGCCTCTCTAAAAATGGCACCCTTTGAAGCATTGTATAGAAGAAAATGCGAGAATCCCTATTAGGCGGGACAATGTTGAGGACGAGAGAGGTAATTGGGCCAAAATCCTTACGAAAATGGAGCAGCAAATCAAAATGATTCGGGAACATCTAAAGGAGGCTACGATAGGTAAAAGAATTATGCATACTTAAAGCGGGTTGATAGGAACTATAAACTAGGAGAGAAGGTCTTTCTTCGAGTTAAGCCAAAAAAGAGCTCAATAAATTTTTGCAAGGCTGCCAAGTTGTCGCCACGATACGTGGGACCTTTTGAAATTGTTGAAATAATCAACCCTGTAGCTTATCATCTAGCATTACCTCCTGCTTTATCTCAAATGCATGATGTTTTTCATATTTCTTTGCTTAAGAAATACATGACAGATTTATCACATGTGCTGAATTGGAATTCCTTGTAGGTCCAAGACCTAGGAATAATCGTGGTTAAGCCCATTCGAGTGCTGGGAACTCGCTAGTTGTACTTAAGAAATCGCGAAGTGAATCAATGTAAGGTCCAGTGGGACCAGTTCAGCGAAGAAAGTGTAACTTGGGAAAATCTCGAAGAAATGAGATCTACTTTTCCACATTTGTTTGATCGAATTTGAAATTCAAAAAACTGATAATTCTACCAAATTTAGACAATTATTAGTCTATTGTACAGTTGTCTTAAAACACTGTTTTTAAGAGTGAATCTGTTTTTGGTATGAACTTATGAATGGAAGGACAATAACTGAACTTTGTCCTAGGAACTCCTTGATTTGGTTAATTTGATCATCGGGATGATGATTCTTTAAGGAGGGAGGAATGTAACACCCTGATTTTTGTAAGTTATCATGGTAATTACTTTCTTGATGTTGTAACTGCTGAAATGAAGGAAAACATGTTAAGATATATATTTTGATCTTAAGGGAATGTGTTGCTAATCTAGATTCCTGCATACTGTAATTTGTTTATATGGGACAACAGTTATTATTGCTTGTATGTTTGCTGATGTGACAACAAATTTGTCGTATGCTTGCTGAACTCTATTTGCTGTGGCCTTCTTGTGATCACTTTGACGATTTACTCTTGAACCGAACTGAAGATTGATATAAATGTGCAACACCTGATTTCAGGTATAAACTTGATTGGCATGTAGATGCCAGCGGAAAAGGTTTGATTCACGAACCATACACTATCGTAACGTGAGACCTCATAAGGCGGGAAATTCCACGGATACGGGTGGCTTAGGTATGTTAATGAAGGACGAAATGTCACATGCGGTGTTGAAATTAGAAGTCGATCGGAAATACTTGGTGGAAGTTGATTTATTAGTGTTAGGTGTTAGAGGAATTAGATCCTAAACTACTATCCTAAGTGGATTTTTAAATTCTAAATGATAAACATAGACCTAAGTTCTATTAACCTAAAGACTAGGCGGTGACCTAAGTTTTAACACTATTATGAATCCTAAACTAACCCTAACCTAGAAGGGGGCGTATAGACCCATGGGAAAGGATAAGGATGAAAGGGGATTAAATGGCAATTAATGTGAGTCCTTGCGTGGACAGCGCCAAGTTTGGTGGGAATAGGAAAATCTAGAGGTATCTAGTTAGTTATGCACTAAACTTGGTTTTGCATGCAAAATTTTAAATTGGGAGTTCACCAACCCAAGTCGATGGTGGCATGAGGAAATAGAAAAAGGTAGAGCCTTTAATGTAATTAATTTCTCGTTCTTCGCGACCAGCTTGCCTTGGAAAGAGTATGGAGGAATTTTGATTGTTTATTGTGTTGTTCAGATTTTTGAGAAGTTGCTCTGCATTTGGTTTTTGCTTGGTTCAGTCGAACCGGTTGTGTTGAGTTTCGTCTGCTTCTTTGGAAATTGAAGGCCGTTTGCTGAGCCTGAAGAGGAAAGGATTGTTTGGAAGCTCGTGCTGTCACCGTGGAAGGAAACACCTTCTGTAGATGTGGTTTTCTTTGAGTTTCGAGGAAGAATACCCAGGCATGTTAAGCCCTTCTCTTTAAAACACTTGCTTTACTTAAGCGTCTCATTAAAATAACCCTGCTCTTGGGTTTTGGGTTTATTCGATTTTGCTGTCATTGTTTGAAATGATATGGGTAGAATCGTACATGTTGTATGAGTTTTTTTTCATTATTGAAACAATCGTTCTTTTGCTACTACTTTGGAATGATGGAAAGTATTAGCTGTGCGAGTTGTTGAAGTTGTTTCTTTACTGAAATCTTTAAAAAGGAAATAAGACCCTTTTTCCTTCTGCTGTTTTGGGTTTAGAAGGTAATAGCATTTTTGGATTTTAAAGGAACTGGCATTTGAGTTTTATTTGAGCATTACGAGCTCGGTTAGAAGGAAATGATAGTAATATAATTATTGTTGTGCTTCTTCTTTTGTATAAATGGACGAATACGACTTGGGTATTCGTTGGAGTTGGAAAAAGAAATTGTTTTTCTTCTGAACTTATAAATGATTACATTCTTTTCTTGCTGTGATGGAAGGTTGATTTTGTTGTGTTTTATGGAAGCAATTTGATCTTCCAGTTCGGACTGTAGTCGTGAGAACGAGCTTGGCTTGTATTTCTGTGCAATAAATGATTATATTCTTTCCTTGCTGTGATGGAAAGTTGATTTTATAGTGTTCTATGGATGCGGTTGATCTTCTAACTTAAACTGTTTTTGTGAATACGACTCGGCTTGGGATTTCTGTGCAAGTAAATGGAAAAATAAGGAAATTTGGTTTGTTTTTGAGTCATCTGAATGTACCAAGCTTATGTATCTAATACCCTTATGCGGGTTTGCCTTGATAGAGGTATTGATATATGAATATTGCATTTTGAGTTACAGTACCTCATTAGGGAAAAGGAAAATGTTGTTTTGGATTTAATGATTTATCGAGGTAGAACTTGAAGCTTAGGCATTCATTGCTTATGGTATATTGAATGGAAACGTATGGAGTTATGTGAGTTGATTTTCAATGTTGAAACGATTGTTGTTATCATTATGAGTTAAGTTGTCATCTTTAAGATGAACACGATTTGGGTGTTTTTATTGTTAGGAAATTAATTATTAATGTTTACATTATAAATATTAGCTTTGAAAGAATATATTGTTTCAATGATATATTATTCATAGAGTATTGTTGTACCCGTAAATCTATTAACGGGTTATTTGTTTGTATGGGTTCCTATTTTATAGGATACTAGTTTTCTATTATATTGGCTATATATTAGCCTAGTGTATTGCACAAGATATTGGGATAGAAAATATAATACAGAGAGTGATTTTGCTATGTAAATTTGTAGCTGCATTTATATTTGGTATCGAGTGATCGAAGGTCGAGGTTGTTTCGAATGAGATTCATTTCCCATTGAAAGATGTCGTCCATCGGTTGCCCGAAACACGGTGATTGGAAACATGCATTGATTTGCATGGTCTTTGCTGTCTTGTTTTTCGAATCGGTGCGATCAATTCACACAAGAGATCTTTGGAGGTTTGCATTTTTATTAAAAACGTGAATTTTAAAGTTTACGTGGTTATTTCTGATTATTCTAAATAAAGCATATATATTTTGACTCCCTGTGAAGGCGTCTCTTTATTATTTTGGCATAGTTGTGGCATTTTATGCTCTGCGTGGTGTATGACAGAAGCGTGTTCTTGGAGATTTAAAAGCCCACGGTCTTATAAAGAATTCTGCTCACTGGACGTTTTCTTTTTTTTGGATTTTCCATCTTTTTGGAATCAAGAATTAATGTGAGTTGCGCCTATATCAGTCTCCACGCCATTTGGCAGATCAGTAACTTGGTAGAGTATCATAATTTATTAAGATGTGCAGTCTCTTGAAACTCCAAGCATCTATGATATTCAGGCAAAGTTTGATAATGGCATAGCGGTTGATGATCAGAATTTCGCAGCAGAAGCGTCTTTACCAGATCTAGCTAAATAGGTTTAATCTCTGTGCATATTTGATAGAACCAAATTGTATTGTGGTGAACAAGGGCGTTCAATATATGTCTTCGCAGTCAATACAACCAATATCGATTCCCAAAAATTTACGTTGAATCATTGCAATGGCAGATTTGATCTCGGGCCTCTACATGATTATTGTGAACTCCTTCAACACGATTTGTGATAGGATTAAAGCTTCAATTCACCGTGAACAATTCAATGAGAAGTTGGAAAGCATTAAATTTGAGATTATCTTCTACACCTCTTCGAGGCAATTAGAAGGCGTTGGAAGGAGCAGCTAGATTGGAGGCATGTTTAAATGCATGTATGCACTTACCATATGTTCGCATCCAAACTGTACACGTTTGCGTATATAGAGCTATTAACGGATAGAGACATAAGTATGAATGCTGACTATCATAACTTAGAAGGTATTTGTGTTTTTTTTGGACATTCCGTCTCCTTTATATAACCGTAGTGTGTTATCCATTATTTTTATATTGTTTATGTCATCCTTTTTAAAGTTGGAGTCAAAAATACTTTCTAGTATTTAATTGGTTTTTGTAATCTAAAATTTGAGTCGTAAAAATCCAAAAATTGTAGTGTTTGTGTCAAAATAACGGGTCATTTTCAAAATTTGTCATTGTATGTCGATTGTATATCGTCAAAGTCATTTGGTATTGTCAAAAGTCAAATTCAAGAGTCGTATTTTGGAAGGTGAAGAGGTCATTATAAATTTTGAGTCATTGTGTCAATTTAGTGTTATTGTCCTTGATGTCATATAGTTGTTATCAAGAGTTAGAAGTCGTCTAATTGTAAAATTCGAAAATTAAAAAAATTGCCTTACGGACGCATTTTTGGTGTTACACAGCGTCCCGAAAAATAAAGTGTTTCACATTGCGGGAGAAGAAAAGAATAAGATCAATGTGGAAACAAATGTGCTTCATGTTCACATCTTGCTGAGTTAGCAACATGAAACTAGAGGATGGAGGCACGGGAGAATGCGGAGGTCGAGGCAATGACCTCTCGTCGATCACAGCAGCGAGGCCACACGAGAATGATTTGGTGGCATAAGTGTATGCAGTGTGACTACTTGTTTTTGAGTTTTGCAGTGTTCCAGATTCAGTTGTGTGGTGTGAATTTCAGCTTGGTGTGATTCTTTTTCAGAGTTCCTGTTGTGTGTTGAATAAGTGAAATGTTCACATTGAGGGGGGAACATGATCAGCATGATCCAATGTTCCATTTTTAGTTTTTCAATTGAGTATGTGGCTTTTCCTATTTCCCCAAATGCAAAAACATAGTACAGAACAAATAACACAGTGAAATGTAGCATCATGAGGCTTGATGAGGTAGAAACAGATCGAGATGTGTTCTTGTTCATACCTAGGTTTGTGGTTAGCCTCTTGAAAACCATTAAAGGTGACATTCGAGATGTGTTCTGCTTGAGTTCCCACACCTTTTAGGTCGAGATGTGTTCCCTAGAGTGACTAGTTGATAAGCGAGATGATTCTTGGCGTGTTCCCATCCTCGTCGGTCGAGATGTGTTCCCGACAGCCGAGTGCTTGGTCGATAAGAAGTTGATGTGTTCCTTCTTACCTTCAATTGAGTGTGTGCGAAGATCATGAGCACGCGAGGCGGCGTGAGCTGAAAGGAAGTGTGAAAGTTCTTTTATTACCATGTAAACATTAAGGGGGAATGTTAGGAAATTAATTATTAATGTTTACATTATAAATATTAGGTTTGAAAGAATATATTGTTTAACAATATATTATTAATAGAGTATTATTGTACAGTAAATCTATTAACGGGTTATTTCTTTGTATGGGTTCTATTTTATAGGATCTTGGTTTGCCTATTATATTGGCTATATATTAGCCTAGTGTATTGCACAAGATATTGGGACAGAAAATATAATACAGAGAGTGATTTTGCTATGTAAATGCATGTTGCATTTATATTTATTTCATTCGAACAAAATGATTGTTTCTTCTTGAAATTATAAGGAACAAATTCTTCTTCTTTATGCTGCTTTGTTTTTGATTTGATAGAAATAGTAGTCGGGTTTATCGAACTTTATAAGTTCGGTTTGATAGAGATGATAGTGGCATCTAGATGGTTTCCTGAGTGCTTTATTATCTTTACGTACAAATGGAAATTTTGAATGTTTCGTGTGGTCTTGATCTTTGCCTTGTCATTCAAAGAAAAGCGAATTCGACTTAAGCTTGGTTCTTTATGTATTTGAAGAAAATGGTTGTTTTCTTATTGAAAGGTTAAGGAATGAATTCTTCTCTTCTTGCTGTTTGAATTCTAGAAATAGCAATAGAGCCTTACTATGCATTATAAATTGGTCTTGTAGGTAACAAATAATGCAACCATTATTATGAGCTGTATGCGTTCATGGATATAGCGAGGTCATGCGAATAATTGTTTACATGATTTTATAACTGTTTATTTGGTTAAAATATACAGTGAATGAAGTATGGAATCTTCTAGTACAGCAAGTACATAGTATGCATCTTGATACTGCTTGTTCTATGATAATAAGATGTTTTACTAACCTGTTTATGGCATTCGTATGAGCCTGAATTAAATGAAATATTGATAAGGATGATAAGTTCTTCCTTGTTTTCATTTATATCTGATTATGAATGAAATTATTCTTGCTGCTTTGGAAAGTGAATTACAAATGGATTTTGTAAGTTTCACTCTGAACTGT